>VDFB02353493.1:150171405-150264825 GCA_007258455.2 Sequoia sempervirens | reverse complement strand
ATTATCTCTCTCCCACCCCCCATCTCTCTCTCACTCCCTTTATCCCTCCCACCCTACCTAGCTAAGTCCCTCTCACCCCAACCCCTTCTCTCCCACTCCCTCTCTCTTAAACTCCCACTTTATCCCTTTATCCCTCTCACATCTCCTTACACTCTCAAGTCTCAAGTCTCTACCTTTTGCACCCTACCTACATAAGTCTCTCTTTCTCTCTGTCTCTCTCTCTCCCCTCCTCTCTCTCTCCCTCTCTCTCAATTCTCTCTCTCGCACCCCCCTCTCTCTCACTCCTTTTATCCCTCCCACCCTACCTAGCTAAGTCCCTCTCACTCCAACCCCTTCTCTCCCACTCCCTCTCTCTTCCATCCCCTCTCCCTCTCTCCAGACTCTCTCTCTCTCTCTCTCTCCCTCTCCCACCCTACCTACCCTACCTAGATAGCTCTCTCTCTCTCTTAAAATTCTCCCTCCCTCTAAAGACATACATAAATACATACATACAAGCATAATACATATGTACATATAATCCTACATACATACAAGAATACATGTACATGAACGTATATACAATCTTACATACAAGTAGGCATACATACAATATACATGCATTGATACATACATGCATACATACATACATACATACATACATACATACATGACATACAAGCATACATGTGCATACAAACATACAAATATATAAACATACATTCAATATGCATTTAACATAAAGCAAGACATAACACGAGCATGTTATACATCACTCACATTATGTCTTGCTAGAAATGCTCCCCACAAACAAAAAAACCATGTCAAAACTGACATATAACGTGAGCACATTATAACTTGCTCGCGTTATATCTTGGTTTGGGAATCCCCAAGCCTTGGGATTAATATTTGCCTTGGAATACCAACCCAAAGGCTTGGAAGGCATTCCCAATGGCCAAAGACGTGTTTTTGTAATTTCTACAATATTTCACATAATCGGGTTCGTGCTCACTGTTAGGATTGCATGTGGTTTAATATCAAACAAATCGAACATTTGGGTAGTGTTAGGTTCTCTCTTAGCTATCCAACGATGTAATTTTTTTCACTTTCTGACAATGTTAAGCCATTCATCCATAATTTCTTTTGTTTGTATGTCTCTTTTTTGGCAAAAAACAATGTTTGGTTTTTTTTTGTTATAAATTGACCGTTCATCAAAATTTCAAATAAATTACATTTTTAGAAACTAGACTCCATTCTACAATTTTTTTTTTTTTTTTAAAGTTTCAATTAGTTTCCAAAATTTGTAGGGGTAGCACAACCAAAATTCTATTTTTCAGAAGTGTACACTTCGAAAATTAGTAAAAAATTATAAAAAAAATTGCGCATCAACTACATACTATTAGCTAACTTCTGATCGTAGCGATTTTAAAAATACTAAAAAAAAGTTCACCTTACGAGGGTCGTACAAGAGTTGCTATGTTATGTTTTTCTAACAAAAACAACACCAATTTGTTTACATCTTTCGTTTGAACCCCTTAATCTCAACCATTTTCAAAATAAATTAGTAGTTTAGAAAGTAGACTCAGAGCACTTGAATCCTTCTTTTTGTTCCATCTCAAAATTTTGAGTGTAACTATCCTCAATTTCACGTCCAAGGTTAGTATTTCCTGATTTCAAAAAAAAAGTGGCCACTTAAGCCCCCTTTTTGGGAACCATATTGGTGCACTTACCCAACACTTGATCCATCATCAACATCACCAGAATGTGGTTGAGCTACCGTAGAAGTATGCAAAATCAAAAGACCACTCAAAGAGTGAATAGCCTGAATAGTCTGTGTGGTTGCATTCTCGATAATATCTAGATGATGTACTGGAGGTGGCGGAGGAAGGGGAGGAAGGGGAACATATGGGAATTGGACTACTCTAACTGCTCCTGGTCTATCCTGGGGCATACCTCCACTGACACCCTGGAAGGGTTTAATGTCAAAGTAATTGACATGATGCCCTAACACAAACTCAGTGTATAATTTTTTAATAAAGTAAAATGGTATATCACTATTGTTGTTGGGTGGTTTATCATAAACCATACACCAACGAACCCAAAATTTATGTACAATGTCCTTATTCATGCACAATTTTATATAAAGTTTTGGTTTATTAACATTAACTGGAAAACTGGTGCGGGGGTTAACGAATAAAGAGGCTATTTGGGCTTTTGTTATTTGGAGATCATTCACATCATCGTAAGATAATCCACAGGAGTAATATCCCCTCATGGTTTCTCGCCATGAAAGAAAGGCATTATGTTGGGTGGAGAGGGTTTCTATATTTTTAATTATTTCCTGCAATGTGTTTGTCATCTGGGATAATTGAGGGATTGTCTTATAAACATCACAAATTCCCCTGAATTGCTCCATTTTTTCACCAATTAAGTCTTCAATTGATGGCCATGGAGGTGGTGGAGCATTTGAAATTTGTGCATTTTCATTCTCAGCCATAATACCTGATTAAAGTTAAAAACTAATTAATCTAATTGAAATTACACAATATAAATGAAATTATTGTAAAAAAACCCTAGTTTTCAATAAAAATCTAAAAAAAACCTAATTTTTAACAAAAATACATAACAAACTCTAGTTTTTAATAAAAATCCATAAACAACACTAGTTTTTAATAAAAATCCATAAAAAATATTAGTTTTTAATAAAAATCCATTACATAAAATTTAGTTTTTAATAAAAATCCATTGTAAACTCTAGTTTTTAATAAAAATCAATAAAATCCCCTACTTTTTAATAAAAATCCATAAAAAAATACGTAAAATTATACAAAACTAATAGAAAAATTGATTAAAACAAAAATAAAACCAAAAACTTACCCTGGAAATCAGCTATCTGCTTGAAATCGGATATCTGATCTGTAAATGTCACTCTCACTGCCCACACTCAGCTTTAAAATGACTCAAATGATTTTAAAAGCCCACTTCAGTATCTATTTATACTTGATTCAAATCGGATATCCGATATCTAATTCTTGCCTTGGGCATTGCTTTGGGGCAATGTATTGACACCCAAGCAAGAAAAAAGTCAACTCGGGATTTTCGCATTTTTTGGTCGATGCAAAACAAAACTTCTTTCACATCGCCACTTTTTGGCCCATCATGATCCTGCACATACCCAAAAAATTATAAAAAAAAATCTCATGTAAATATAACCATCATTAATTCATTATCATAGAAATACATCATAAATAACACACCTTCAAGAAAACCATATATTCTTGTGTAATTATCTTTTATATCGGGTTACTGGACCTTCAGACCTTTTAGATAACCTTAAAATTTTAAAACTTTGCTTTGCATTGCCACCCAGTACTTGGTACCCGGTATACAGAATTACCCATGATTTTCTTGGAATTTGGTTTTATTGGAACTTCCATATTCATCGGACCTCAACTCTCAGACCGGAACACTTTGCTTTACCTTTGCATTACCTTTTGCATTTCTAACATTCTCGGTTCTCCGTACCCGATACCTGAAACACTTGAATTACAAAGTACTCTTTTAAAAAGATTTCTCTTTGCTTTCTACTTCTGGTGATCTTTCCAACTAACCAACATCTGCCATAAGCGTTAGTTTCCACTTGGGGTCCCCAAGTATTATAGTTTTGGGGCGTTTTGTGAGGCCACACAACAACTTGCAACCAATTAAACCAAATTTAAACAAAAACTTGGGATTAAATCACCAGTCGTAAATTATAAATTATGCATATTTTAAAACAATAACTCTTTACCTTTACCTAGATTTTGACATAAAAATAGTAAAATTCCCCCAGAAATATTTGCATGTGCTTTGATTAATTCTAGTTTTTGGAACTTAGTGAAAAAAATCAATTCATTGACATTGAACTACATAATTTGGTAATCCTCCAAAGCTAACCAGTGATAGAGCCTTGCTGCTAGTCAAGCATCCATAGCTCCGACAAGGTTATCTCTGTAATTCCCCCAAACATAGCTCTACTTCCAGCCAGATGTCCATAGCCCTGGTAGAGATATTTGGATATCCTAAAGAGTTGATATATATATATATATATATTCTCTTTTGATATTTCATTAATAGCTCATTTTTCTTTTGATATTTCATTGATAGCTCATTTCAACTTGCAAGCAATGAAGCCCACTATTAGGTTGGGAATGACAGTGGTAGAAAAGGTTACCTTTTGATTTTTCATTCAATGTAAATCCCTTCATTGTTTCACTACTTCCCAAAAACTCATTTAATAATTCCCCATTGGTGTGTATTCTCGGTTAAACTTTACCACTTTTAAGCCAAATCCTAGCTAACTGCAACTTGCTATATGTTAGAAGATATGCATAAATTGAAATTTAGCAACAAACAACTTAATCACCAAATTAAAGTCTAAATTTAGAACCTTTATTTACCACCCTTTCAATCAAATTTTATGGAAACTACTAAATACTCATCTAGCCATTCTGATTTGACGATGCTGTACACCACATTAGTGGAACAAAAATGTCGTGATGACACTTAAACATGATCAAACTATTCTACATTAAATTCACACATCTCAATGCGCATGTATCATTTCTTGTAAATTTCCCAAGTGATGACATGTGCTGCCTTATTGGCTTCATTTTCCTTTCCGCTTTGCACACATGAGCACCTTCATGATTAATACAACTTAATAAAAACACAATGAAATGACCACCATTAATTTTGAAATCTTTAACTTGCTTGATTCACAATCTTCATATTGGATGAATTTGAAGAAAGTTGTCACCAATTGTGTGTAAAAATTAATTTGATTTAACATCCTGCTTAGGAAAATTCATCCGGTTGCCACTTTGCTTACGATTTCCAAGACTTTGATCTAGGAAACTATGTACCACAACTTCCTCACAGTTTTCTATAAATTCCACACTTTTCTCTAATTCTTCACACTTTTACTTTGCCTTCTTTTTTATTTTGCATTTTGTATTTTGCTAGTGCTTGCTTGCTTCTAAGTCATGGATACTCCAATTTGCTTGACCTGCTCCTGCCGCCAGAATGTTTTCATGGGTTGTATCATGACTCAAAGGCTTGAAAAGGTTTTCTTCATTTGGACTACCAGTTTCACTATAGCAAACTTGTGCTTATTCCTTGGGGAACAATATGTGGAATCCAGAGCTTACTACCAGTTTTATTCCAACTTGGCTTCTCGCTTTGTAGCATCGCTCCTAGATATTGGGCTTCCTAATGAAGATGTTCACTTAGTTGCAAATATGATAGTGCGACCTAAATATTTGGAGAATCTGGATACTATTCTATTTGTTGCACATCCGACCATTGGAATCCCTTCCATGGATGATATTCCTCGGTTCCTAGAACACAGGGAAGTAGTTCCACTCTGACTGTTCCTGACTGACCTCCATACTCCTGAATTTGAAGTTCACCAGGAAATTGCCTATGTAGGGTATTTAGCCCTGATGGATGAGGCATCCCAAATTAACTGAATGGCTACTCTTCTTTGTAGCCCAGCTCCCTCTTTTTTGCTTTTTTGATCATTTTTTACAAGAATTTTGATACTTCTATGTATATATGCGACACACACACACACATATAGCTCTGTTGTACATTTTAAAGTGTGTATTTACTGTGTATGGATTTATAATTTTACATTTCATAGCACAATGTTACAAATGTTTGAATTAAATATCATGTGGATGATAAGTTAAGCAAAATTTGCTAATGTGAAGGGCCAAACAGAAAAAAAAAACAAGAAAAAAAAAACGAAAAACAGACCCTACAAAAAGAAAACTAACCCTAACTAACCAAAACTCTAATCTAAAAAATGACTAACCCTAACAAATCAATTTATTTTAAGCTCAATAACTATTTTCATTGTTGTTTTGGTAAGAATTATAGCAGGTTTGTCCTTGAATTCACTGAAATAGATTTCAAATGTCCTATTGTAAAAATGAATTTCTTTAAATTTTTTGCATTTAACAAACATAAATTCAAAGGCGTACTTACCAATAACTTGGATCATATGTATGAAAATGACCTCATTAAAGGTCAATCACACACACCTTCTTTGATTCATCAATACTCTACCGTATTTTAGCCTTGGTTCATGGTTTTCCTCTTTACTCGGCTCAGTTACATGAATAGCTGTGTCCATTTCTTGATGTTCTTCTCCTTCAAATTTTTTTTTATCCTCAGCCCTATCTTCACTTTGAAATTTTTTAGACCAAGCGATATCACAATTTATATGGTTATCAGAGAGAGAAAAAGTAAAATCTTGATACTTTGTATCTTGCATAAAATTAGGAAGGTTTCCTTTTTTAGCTTGTGATTTTTTCAGTTTGGAATGAAAAACACGCATCCCCCACTCAAATTTCTCGCTCCTCTTCACTTACGTTTTCCACGTATGAAGAGAATGATGAATCATCAATGTCGTTCCCTCATTTTCGGTGCAATATTTCTAAGTCTTGGCATTCTTGCCTATCTTCTTGCAAATCATTAAGATTTTCTTCATAACAATTGCAGTTATCAAACCATTTTGATATATCAGTTAATTTTTTAACATTTTCAATTCCACTAGGTTTATACTCTCTCTTAGGATTCAACATATTTCTCGTTAACAATCTGCTTCTTCTAGTAGTTAAAACTTCTTCTGTTAATGGAATCACCTTATACATAGCCAAACTTACCCTAGTTAAAAATATTTCACAATCGAGTTCACCGTGATCAGTTGTATCATGAATTCTACACTCGACGACTCTACCAAAGGTGAATAAGCTCAAAGGATGTAATCTCTAGTTAAGAATTTTCTAGAGTTTTTCATCTTCCATTTTCGAAATACTGACTTGCATTAGACTTTCACCTTACAAGCTACTTTTAAACTCAAAACTAGTAAAGATTCCTAAACAAAACATGGAGAGAATGCTATGAAGAAAAGTGAAGAGCCCTCCTTCTAGTACCAATTCCTATTGATGACGATGTCACATGCAGGCAATAGTGCAGATAAAATCCTCACAAGCAAACCACGAAAAACCTATCTTTACCTAAAAGACTAAACTAGGGCAACCTAAGGTGTTCGTGTAATAGGAAAAGGTTGACTTAGCTTAATCCCAAGGCTCTAGTAGTCAGGTCTTGACCATACTAGGTTTGCTTCAGGGTATGATGTGATATTGCTGTTAATCTCAAGGGGTCTATGGTTATCTCTAGTTTCATTAAGAATCATAAGCATTAGATACAAGATTTCCAAATCGATCATAAAATAATCTCATGAAATCAAAAGATTTATAATAATATTTCATGAACATCAAACAATTTTGCTATCACTTAAGTAGATTTAGCTTTAAGCATTCAACAATTTCATAGAAATGAAATATTTTCAATAAATTTCCATTCCTTCATCTATTTTTTGGAACTTTTTCAGAAATTTAAACATCTAATCTAAAATAAAGCATCAAAATACTAAAAAATAAAATTTCTCCAATTATTCTCCATGCATGCCCCAAGATTTAATCAAATCAAAGCAAAATGATTTATACTTCACTAGATTGCTTCACAGCTAGGTATAAAATGATATGAGCTTTTAAAGAAGGGGGTTTAGTTTGGACACTGAGTAGGTTCTATATGCACCCTTAAACGTTGCAACACACAGTCTTGTTCGGTTAAACTAACAAACTAGCTACAAAAATACTTGAGATAGGTAGATATCAAATTGGCTTCGATATTGATTAAGTTCTATGTGCATACAAGTTTTTAGACCAAAATGATTTAGAAAATAGGAAAAAGGAACAAAACTTAGAGAAGTTTGTGCTCTTCCAACATCCAAAAATTCTGAACTTAACTTAAAAAGAAGTATCCCTTGGCCTTTTATAGAAGTAAGACATAGGTAGGATAAGGAAAATACTTGAGAGTAAATCCAAGGGATGAATCACATCAAGGCACGTGGAATGTGGTGACTGGTAAGAGAATTGAAAATGAAGTCAATGAAGGTCAACCTCTGTCTGCACGTTGAAGTTCTTCGGGTTTTTCATCTTTTTATTATCAGGGTTCCTTCTTGGAACCAAACAAATCTGCCAAACAGAATGCAGGAAATTCCCATACATACAAAATGATTAGGTGGAATTTTTGTTCCTACATTCAAGTTCAAACCCAGTTTGAACATTCCTAGGAATGAGTAATCCTCAAAATGTTTACACTCTTGCATGCTTAAAATCCAGAGTCTCGGTTCCTCGATATATGGTGTCCCTTAATGAACTCTATTCCCACATGAGATTCTAGATTGTTTTGTTGAACCTGGTAGCACCATCAGATCTTCCTGCAACTTTAGTTTTCCTAACTATCCATACCCGAACTCTACATCACAATCTGCTTCCTCCTGCAATCACAAATTCCACCTATTTAAAATCCCTTTAAAAAAAAAAAATTATAAAAAAATCTCATGTAAATAAAACCATCATTAATTCATTATCATATAAATCCATCATAAATAACACACCTTCAATAAAATCATATATTCTTGCATAATTATCTTTTCTATCGGGTTACCAAACCATCAAACCTTTTACATAACCTTAAAATTTTAAAGCTTTGCTTTGCATTGCCACCCGATACCCGGTATTGAACTTTACCCATGATTTTCCCAGACCTTGGTTTTACCAAAACTTCCATATTCATCGGACCTTGACTTTCAAACAGGAACACTTTGCTTTACCTTTGCATTACCTTTTGTATTTATAACATTCCCAGTTCCTGGTACTTGATACCCAAAACACTTGAATTATGAAGTACTCTTGTAAATATATTTCTCTTTGCTTTCTACTTTCGGTGATCTTTCCAACTAGCCAACATCTACCATAAGCATTAGTTTCCACTTGGGGTCCCCAAGTCTTATAGTCTTGGGGCGTGTTGTGAGACCACACAATAGATAGAATAATCAAAAGTAGAATATCCTCATGCCTATGTTATAGCTTCCCAACTCAACTGGCTGTAGTCATAACACCTTTGGAATAGAAAATATCTACATATTGATTCTCCAACAAAGTCTCACAACTCCTATCTCTTGAGTTGGAAAATGCTTCCTCTTAAAGATAATTAAACTCACTTAAAACTCAAGGCTTTCCCTCACTGTTTTGATAGAATATTGCAGATAGAAAAGCACACTAAAATATAGAGTCTTTGCACAAGAAATAACGCATAGAAGAGAGATAATGAGGCGTCCCAAAAAAATAAACTAATGCTTATATTTATACAACAAACTAGTAACAACACTGCCTACAGTTTAGGCATGATATTGACAACATCAAGCATGCATAGCAACATCACTAACACGGCTCAAAAGGTGGCGGATATGTAAACATAGACTCAACTCAAATATCAACAGATCGACCCACTTCTTGATAACAATTAGAGACCAATTTAATTCTCCATGTGATAGAATTTGACTGGAAACTTAAAGCAGTCTTCTAAAGGTAAAAGATACAAAGGTGGCACAGTTTCATCCTCAAGAGACATAGTCAATAACAAGAGTGTGCCATCAAACTAAAGCATTGACTAAGTCTTACTATATGTGTCGATTCACTCATGAAATTGTATAGACCAAGTCATTGATATTGTTCATGTCAATACGACTGTTTGATCGATGCAAAACATCATGGTAATACAGTTTACCGAGTCTATGGCTTCCTATTAAAAAGGTGTCGACTTATTCTCACTTATCATCGACTTAATAGTTGTGTTTAGTTTGTAGATCACAAACTATTATTTCATCGACAACACAAGCATAAAGCGGCTCAAGAAAGATAGTTATAATTATCACAAAGTTTGGCCTATAACTTGTTCAATAAATCGGCCTCCAAGTTGATTAAGATAATCGACTTCAAAGCTAAATGGGTAAACATTATAATCGGCTGAAAATCATTGCTTTAGATAGTCGATCTAAAAGAAAATAATGTTTAAATATAAATCAATGAATAAATATATATACTTGTATGTATATATATATATATTATCAAACATATATATATACATATTTACGTATATATATATATGTATATGTTAGTATATATATTTATATTTATCATATGTCAATAAAGCATGCATATATAATCGATATACAAAAGAATACATCAACATAGAAATCACATTGTTATATTAGTATATCGGTTGTGTATACATATATATATATATATTATATATGCCTCTATGTACATGTATGTGTATGTATACATGTATCGATACATTCGCATGGGCATATCCATTTACTACCATACGTGTGTAAGGATACACATATACATATGGATATATGTATATACATTATATATATAAACATACACATTTGATTCACACACCAAAATCATACACAAGTACTACGGTGTTGATAAGAGACTATGAGTGATATGTCTATATGTATACATATGCATGCCGTGGGTTCTATCAGATAGTTCCATGCTTATAGGAAACTCGTGCATGAGTGTGCATAGGTATGTCTACTTACATACCATCATGTACGCGTTCCTTGGTGCGTATAGTCTATCATTTCCCATGCATGTGTGTACATATACACATACCTCGTATGCTTCATATATCAATTCAAGCATGGTAACAAGAAGGAAATCATAAGCTCATCAGATAATCATCACCCAATAATGCACTCAATAGTAAACTAGACTTTTACTAAAGCAGACATAACAACTAAGGATGACTTACCAACTTCCCACTTATAACTAGACTTAATTATTCTATCGTGGTCTGTGTAAGCTCAGATAGGTTATGCTACTAGTTACCCAATCAAGACCTTCTCCTGAGTGATACTTCCCCTCCACTTGGAGGAATTGAACATGTACCTGCAAACACTAACACATGCACATGACAATCAATTGTTCACAAAATATGCAGTATACATAATACATCTCCAAAGTTAGAATATCAACACAATACTCACCCATTCACATAAATGCATTCCTTCATATAACATTAAATGAGATGGAATTCATTCATAAGGCAGTGATAACAAAGTGCACACACATTTTATTCATCCATTAAATTCACATTACATTCACATTTTATCCTACATAGTAATAGTAAATAGTAATTACACAATTGGGGTGTAACAACAAAGAAGAAGGTAGAAGAACACTTTGATAAAAATAAGTAGAAGTTACATGAGAAATGGGGGTTACCAAAGTAGGAGATAGAAGAATAGAGCACATCCAACCCCAGAGGTATGGAAGATTCCACATTGTCAGCCCACCTACAAAACCCTGCCAAGGGGAGAGTAGTTGACCAAGGAAGAGAAGGCTCACAACTACCCCCAGAAAGGAACCATAAGAAGAAGAAGCTACAAAGGATCTCCTACAAACATGTGTGGAGAAAAATCCTAAAAGGTGGATGGAGAAGGAACATAGAGAAGTCTCCCCACAAGTAGTGGACATAGAAGAAGAAGAAAATGGGGTACTGAAGGACAGTTCCATTCTAGAGACTACAAATATCCTAGAAGTATCCCTACTGGTAGATGAGGACTAGTTGTATAGTTATGTGTTCTGGAAGGAGGTAATGGACATGACACTATAGAAGTAACCAAACATGGTGGGGCCAAACCAAAAAATTACCTGGAGAGGACAATCATTAGATATATGATAGAATCAAATACAACCCTAGAAGATTTGATTGATTGGTTACCGAGCCCTTGAGTACCACATTGAAAAAGAGAAGAAAGAGAGCAAAAAAAGAAGAGGAGAAGTTGAAAGACCTAGCCATTGGAGAATTGGCTTCCATAGTGACACCTCTGCAAAAGAAAAAGATAGTAGAGATTCAAACCAAATAACTATGATCCAAACATATATTGGATAAATTGATGATCGAGAAATTGGAAGTCACTCAAGCAGTACAAAAGGAGATAAAGGAGGACATAGAGAAAGCCTATCAAAAGTTGTGTGAGGAAGAAGAAAAATATAAAGCCACCACTTTAGAACAATCTTCTCCCCCTTTGTAATATGAGACACCTTCTTCATCTACCACATCCTCAGTGTAGTCCATCAAGGACTTTTTGGAAACTCCAAATTCTACTAATAGGATCACATGTGGACACCAAAAGCATATCAACCTTGCACAAGTTTCAGCTGGAGGATATCTTGCAACAAATTGCAAGGGAAGCAATCTTGAAACATCATGTGGAGGGATTCAACCAAATAGAGGAGCTAGTGAATGACATACACAAAAAGTTCCCTCAAATCTAGGGGGACTCATCACAACCTTTACAACGAAGCTGAGGATTTTGATAGATGGGGTAATCAAGGACACCCACTCATAAAAGAAAACACTAAGGCAACAAATTCAAGTTGAGCTTTAGAAGAAAAATATAAATGAGTGAGAGAAGTGTGCTATTGCACACTCTTCCTTAGAATCACAAATCAGTACCTTGAAGAACACAAAAGGAGACCTTAATGCCTTATATTAGTTTTTCCTACAATGGCCAATAGTGATGACCACAACCAAAGCTTAGATGGATCAATTGGAAGTACATATACTCCAAAGAGCAACACCATATGATGCCTTATGAAACATAGAAAAATAGGGTCACCTAATATAAAATGGGGAAAATGGGGGTGATGAACCTATCTTCTTGTTTTCATTAGGAAAAGATATCCCCACAAAGAATTGAATGAAAACCCTGAGGTGAGTCAACTCAATGGGGGAATCTGCTAGTTTCCTTATGATTGAGGATGAGGGTTTCAACCTAAACAAAAATTTTGGGAGAAAAAATAAAAATATTAAACCAACTCAATTATGCTCATTCAAACTTGAAATGTCAATTTAAATCTCAATACAAATAGAAACAACAAAATTTCTACAGATCTGAGAAGGTTTGAGTGATGTGTACCAATAACCAAAACACAGTTTCAAAAGGCAGACTAGGACTAATTCGCCTATAGGTGAATGGGCCTTTGATCAAGGATTTCAACCAACTTTTGGGAGCTTCTAATGTCAGTCTATAAATTCTGATCGATCTGGGTTTTAGTGTCAGAAAGTCAAAAATTAGATTTGTAGGTGAGATTCTGTGGCTTGACGAAAACTTTGAATTTTTTTCCAATTTTGCTCTTCAAGAGATCTTCAACCCTTCTTCAACCTAGGATTTGCAACACAAACATAGGAGGGATTTTTGTTTTTGTTTTTGGTGAATGGGGGTTTGCCTTGGTCAAACCTTGAATTGAAAGAATGAAATTGAAAGGAATGATGAATGAACAAGTGCTATGTTGCATCTCACCAAACCCTTGAATAAACCTTTGGAAGTCTGAAATGTTGATCTTGATCTTTCATGAAATGGCTTCAATGGATGTGGATCTTGATACTTGAATGCAGACTTGGATCTTGAAACCTACACCATAATATTAGCTCCAAAAACATGCATGATGCTTGATAACTTTGACATGACGCTTGAGATCTTGAATGCTGCATCAAATTCTTGAGAAATATGCTCTTCAATGCTCTTGACAATAATATTTTCTCACATGAAATTTCACCTCTTGCTAGATGTTTTGAATTGATAAAATAACCTTGCTTTTAAATAGACAATTTTCTAATTTCCAAAAAATTAAACATCACAAGCCGACATTTGAATATGAATTTGGGATCATGAAAATACTGCCAAAAAAATATTTAAAATTTGAATTTACAACTTAAAGGGGACCCATTCGTCCATGGGTGAATGGGTCCTGACCTAAGTTATCATGATTTTTGAATTTCAGGGTGTTTTAATAATGATAAATGCATTAATTAAATCACACTCCCCCCTTCAAAAGTTGCAATTAATTAGACTTGTAAATACAAAATTTAGGAAATTAGAGGCGTAATTAAGTCCATTTAAATTGAGGGGACCCAAACAAAGTGTGAAAATATAAAAGAGTACATTTTTCTACACTACACCTTGTAAGAAACAAATGGGCAATCTAGGGTACATATAGAGGTACTCCATATTGCACAATTCCAATAGCTCTAAGATCAAAGAGATTGAGTTCAAAATAGATTCCACCAAGTCTGTGAGGTTCTCAATTTCAGACTAGCTCATATCATTGGAGTCCTCTAAGAAGAAAAATAGTTAGCCACAAGATACATATACCTAAAACACTTCTAGAGGCGTAGAAGTTCCTATTATAGACCCAAGTGTAAACCCAACAACTAAATTTGGCCAAGAACCAATGGGATAACACTTTTTCCAATGTAAAGGGGATCTATAAGGATATTCTTCTAGCACAATAGTGTTGACTTGAGGACAATTCAACATTTTGAAAGGAGGAATGATGTTAAATAGAAAGAGTAATAATACAGAACAATATAGGCACCGACATGAAAAATATATCACATCTTTCCGCAAAGAGCTTGCAGAGCCTAAGATTGTAAAGATACCTTCTAGACTAGGAGTAGCAAGCATAGATGGGTCACATCCCATCCCATAGATATATGTATAGGGAAAGATATGAATGACAGTATATGAGAGATATAAGTAAGATACTTAAGAGAGAAAAAACAGATGAATGTATGTAAGGACTATGTATGAAATTATATATCTAATATATAAAGATTATATGTAAGAAAGGAATGGTAGGTAGATTATAGGGGGAAATATATATTGTACCCTTTTGAACATGATGAATATAATTTGATTACCAAAATTTTATCTATTTGATGTTATCTATCAATCTGTAAATATCTTTTTAGTTCTTCTTATGTCTAAATCAATTGGTTTACCCTTTATATTACCGAGTCCAAGGTATTTAAACTACAACACTCAAAAAATACTTGAAGCTTAGAATTTTGGTCTGTGTTTTCCCAGATTTCTTGCTAACACTATGGTTTTACATTAAAAGTGGATGTTTCTTGAGTGTTTTATTTGAGGGTTTGAAAGTACATGTTGATGATTGATGTTTTCATTTTCATTTATTGATGGAGTTATCATAAATGAATGAAACTTGTTTATTGTGGAAGGCATCCTCCTAGTTTCTAAGTCAACCAAAAGGCATGAACTAATATTTATTTTAAAGTAGAATGTAGTCACCTACCCCCAATGTATGACAAGGAATGTCATGCAGTGGATGAAAACATGAAATAATGATGTGGAATGGTATGAGGAATGAATGAGGACCTAAAAGATGACAAAGTTTTGGTTTATTATGTACATAGAGCATCTATGATTAGGTTTTCACCATGGAACTTGTCCAAGGTGTCACTAGAGGATGTTTTTTAGCTTTATTATTTTGATTTTGATTTAATTTTAATTTATTTTCTTTGGTTGTCGAACGTGATGCCTATTTTCCAAGTTTTCATTATGTTGACTACCCCAAAGTGCCATAGAAATGGTTTTCACTATAGGTTAATTTTTCTCTTTACAATGTCTTTTAGCTTTTTCAATTGGGATATTCTTGAAATTAAGCATCAAAGGGCTTGAGGTGCACAATGTTGATTAGTTCATCAAGGTATTGAACCTTGGGGCAGCTACCAAATATTCTCTTGAACGATACTTGGTAATGATGACATATGGTCAAATTTCTCTAGTTTTTCTTAAGGATCTAAGATCACCAATATTAAAATCTCAAGATCTAATCTTCTCGTTATAAATATGATGGAGGTAGTTCTGATATGACTAAAAGTAAATGAGGGCATTGAGGCATTTTTCATCCAAAATTTCTAGCTCATGCAACCATGTTCTCAATATTTTTGTGGCTAAGATAATATCACTAATATTTGCACAAGTACCATTATGCAACTATTTTAATAGATACAATCCTCTTTTAAATTAAGGCATCTAAGTTGGGTACCATCAAATCTCCTTCGATATAATATTTTGTAAAGGATGGTGACATGGGGTAAATGATGGATACATTTTTCATTGTGTATGGAATAAGATGGGTGGTAAGTGTTAGAATTTGCTATGGAGATAGCTTGCCAAGATCTAGAGGCCAAATGGAAAGCATAAAGAGAGAAGATCAATATTAAAAGAATAAACCATATTCTTATCAATTATGCAAATATGATTCAATGTTATGTGTACAATGTATGAGAGACCCCTTGGTTATATAGCCAAGGTGATACATAAGATGTCATAAGATTATGACAAGTGTTTTAATCATATGACATGAGACAACATATCACAACTACCTAGGTCACATGTGTTACAAGTCAAAAGATAAGATAACAACTTATCACAACTACCTTCTAGATAGATTCCTAGGACCTAAGTAAACTTAATATGTAAATAAGTCCCCTAAGTATCCTAGTAATGAATTAACTAGGTACAAGACTTTATTTACACCAACACCCCCTCTTAAGTGCAACTTAGGGAGTAGCAGATTATTATGCAAATGACACAAAGATGGGTCCTAGATACTAGGCCATGTTAGGTACCCATGTACAATGCAAAGAAATCTCTCACAAATGGAGAAAATGAGAAAACCTAGTGGGACAAAACTCCTCCCCAAAAGAGAGATGGAAAAAAAATGAAATGCTCTCAATGAAGAATGAGAAGGCCAAAACCCCATGTGAGGAAAAAGATGCCCCCCCATAAGAGAGAAGAAGAAGAGAGACAATGCAACCCCCCCTAAATGGTGATTCTCCTACAATGATAATAGAAGCTCAACACTGAATGTTGAAGATGATCCAATCTCGTTGAACAACGTTCCTCCCCTTAGGAAGAAACAAAACCATGAATGTATGCAAGAGTTCTTCTCATTCCTAAAAGGAAGATGAAGGAAGATAAATGGTGTATGATGTCTTTGAAGTATGCTCAAGTGTCTCCATGTCGATGTCAAAAGCTGACACACTCCAAACAGACATTCTAGGCCACACCGCTGAAGAAGACAATCCAAAATCTAGTAAAGATGAATGTAGAACATGATCCAAAGAAAAAGATATCCCATCTGAAGACAAAGAAGCCTCCTCCAAATGCTGTTGAAAAGTATCCATAGTCACGTCAAACTGCAAAGAATGGTCTTGTAGAGATTGAACAAGAGGGTCAAAGTGTTCCCTCAGAAAAACTGAAGAAGGATCTTCTCCATCAAAGAGAAGATGAATTTCATTAATGATGTGTCCAAAATATGCAATATGAGACTCCAAAAACAAGTCTGTAATACCTATCAAGAAGCCAACCAAAGTAGCCCAATTTGAAAGATAATGAATATCTTGTTGCATTGAATCACAAGAAGCCATATCTGTAGCAACACATACATCCTCAGGTACAACAATAGATGATTCTGCCAATGCTGGATTACAAAATTCCTTAGCCTCAAGATGTTGAATCATAGATGAAGAAGATGAACCCTCTAAATCTGATTAGGAGCCATAGAAACTGAAGTCTCAATAGATGTCTCTATAGGAGGAGAAGGAGAAGGTTTTGTGTCATCAAAACTGCCATACCTTTCCCAATGAGCAAGTGTTTTAGCTGTTTTATTATCAATAGGTCAAAAATATGCAAGTGGAACAAGACAATCCACAATAGGATCCTCTAGGAATGGAGGTTCATTCGAGTCTCCATACATCTCCCAAAGTTCAGTCATAAGGTCACGAGGGATCTCAATACCATCAGTGGCCATTTGTGTATCAATATCACAACTACAACCAATTACTCCCAAGATATGTTCTATTTTCATGTCCCACACAACTCTCTTCCATTTTGATGAAGGTTTAGGAACCGGTCCATAGAGATATGGAAAAAGATTAAGCCACCTACAATGTGTTAGGATTCCATCTCGCCAAGACTTAAATTTACATTGATTTAACCTTATTACAGTAGGATGATTTCTTATGCCCATAATAAACTCCTCAACTTTAGTCACACAATGGACCAATCAAGAGACATAAGCCAACAAAGGAAAAAGATTAGCCCCCCCAAATTACTCAATCATGAAGTTCCTCCCAAGCAATATTTGATTTGTGGCACTTTATGATTAGTGTGAGTACAAATGCCACTTGCCAAAAATAATAAAGTGGTCTTGATCTTGGTACATGCAAATGCTAAAAACATGCCACAAAATCAAGTAAAATTTTTGGTATAAATATGAGATCAATCTAATCATACCACTGAAAAGTACACAAAATTATGCACTTTAAAAAAAAATTGCACCCAAAAATGTTACCGTAGGAGCAAGATATGAGCCATTGAAGTTCTCAAAATGAGTCCATGAAGCAACAACTCCTGTGAAAATTTGTAATTTATGGAAAATCTAGACACCAAAACTAAAAAATGATTGCACCATTGTGAAGAGTGCGAAAAATTATCCCAAATAAAAAAATTTGCTCCAAAAAATGAGTCAAAATGAGCAAGTTATGGGGCTTCAAAGTTGGACTGCAAATTTAGAAAGCTCATCCGTGAGGGAGCCAAAAAAATTTGAAATGCATGTTGATGTGGTGCTAATGTCATCAAACTATGAGGTGAAATTTGACGATCAATTGGTCATCACAAAAGAATATTCTCCTAGTAGCGAAAATATGCTGGTCATGGGAATATTCTTCAAGAATATTATGCAAAATCCACAGGTTAATTTTGACGGTTATTAAATCATTAGAAGTCAACTATTCTCTAGATCATCATATGATGCAAGAGAAAAGCATACTCAAATTTTCAAGTTTTACCAAGATCTCTCAAAAAAGACTATCTAAAGGCACCCAACTCGCTCTGATACCATGTTAGAATTGGCTATGGAGATAGCCTACCAAGATCTAGGGACCAAATGGAAAGCACAAAGAGAGAATCTATCAATATGACAAGAATAAACTGTATTCTTATCAATTATGCAAATATGATTCAATGTGATGTATACAATGTATGAGAGACCCCTTGGTTATATAGCCAAGGTGAGGCACAAGATGCCATAAGATTATGACAAGTGTCTTAATCATATGACATTAGACAACTTATCACAACTACCTAGGCCACATGTGTTAAAATTCAAAAGATAAGATAACAACTAATGGCAACTAACATAGGTTCTAGATAGATTCCTAGGACTAAGTAAACTTAACATGTAAATAAGTCCCCTAAGTATCCTAGTAATGAATTAACTAGGTACGAGACTTTATTTACACCAACAGTAAGGTTTGATTATGGAGGTATTTGTATATATGTCATGATAGCATGGATTGTTGGGACCAACAAGTTCATAAATAAACTTTGATTTTGGGACATTATACATGGTGGACAATAGGTTTTCAACTAATAATTCACAACATTGACTATTTTGTGGCATATTTAGAAGGGATCTAATTGTAGCCACATGGTATTTTCTTCTTTGCTATTGATTGTAGGTATTTATTCTTCTATCGACATACTGATTACAATAAAGATTATTCCCACATCAATTTTTGTACCTTCAGATTGACGTCTTATGATTCTTTTACTAGGACTGTTGATCATGACTATGAATATTTTAAGGGAAGACTAAGTTCCTTGTTTACTGAAACCTTAGAGAGGTTTTCATTAGTAGACATGTCATTTTTTTAATTCATTTTATTTTTTATTTTTTATTTGATAATGCTTCAAAGAGGTTTTCATTAGGGGATTTAGTTTTTTTAATTTTTATATTATTTTATTATTTTATTCTTTTCTATTTTTATTTTTTTTTAGACTAAGGAAATCAAATTGTTCCCTTTGAAATTTTTGTGTCACTAGCTGGAATACCTTCACAGAGTCCCATGAATTCAACTATAGCTTCAACATTTTTTAATATGTCCAAAGACACACAATATTGCTAGTTCCGAGTAATGAGTTTTGAATGGATGAGTGGAAGGTTGATGGAAGGTGTAATGGTACATATATTTAAATCATAAAAAAATGATGGAATTAATAAAGGAGTCTTCAAAGTCATATCCTTTGGCATGTTTTCCATATTTAAGAGGCTTTCATTGATTAATTTATATTAGCTCTTAAGCATTCACTTTTCATTGGCTATGAATCATAAGTTTGAAAAAATCATGATATTCCAATTCTTGAACTCCCCAGGATAGCATTATTTATTAATACAAGTTTTAAATATTGGACCGGGATATATAATTTAATTGCTCTATTTTTACCCGATACAATAATTACTTGTGATTGGGTTTTCCTAATTGTGATATAGCAATTACTTGCCATTACTTTATCAAATAATAAGAATTATTCTCTTATGTACAAATAATTTACTATGGTTTGATAATTTATTTTAAAATTTCTATTTTTCAGAGGAAGTTGATTTTGTAGGCCCAATTTGGCATCATATTGGAGGCATTTGGCATGGATTCTAAATAATATTTTTGAATTTATGGATTTTAAGAAGAGTGAGATGATTTAATTTTTTTGACATTTTTGTTTGACAATTCAGTAAATTTCTTTTTTAAAAATTGCTTAATTTGATCTTACACATGATTAATTTGCCTTGGATTGGTAATTTTGCTTTTTGAATTTATGTGTTTTAGCAACATTTATCAATTGGAATGCATATTGAATAATTTTTTAGAAATATTTTTAGTCTATTTTGGTATGCATAACGAATTGTACTATTAAATTTATGATTTCTACGAAGTTAGTTGACTTTTGTTGCTTATATATTTAGTTAATTTTAAATTAAATTTGTTCAATTATTGTTGAATTTATAGTTTTGGAGGCCTCTTTTTTAATTTGATTTTATGTTGAGTAGTTTTTTTAAGATCTTGATTGAATTTTTATCTTGTACATAGGAGATTTGACATAGATTGTAAATTATTTCTAAATTTTGTTGATTTGTGATTTCTAGAGTTAGTTGATCTTTATATGTTTGTGATTTTTTTAATTGGACGTGTACTTTAAGTACTTGTTGAAAATAATTTAGTTGATTGGCAATCCAATATAGTGAATTTGATGTAGATTGATAATTCTATTGTTAAACATATAGTTTTTATAAAGCGATAATTGATTTTTATGGTTCTTATTATTTTATTACTTTTATTTTAGTTCTCTCTTCCTCATTTCTCTCTTGCATATTTTAATCGTAATCCATATTTCATCTCTTATATATTTCTTTACACTTTATTTTTAATTGTTTGACCACTAAGTCTTGGAGATGCTATTTCTCTACACACCCACAACCCATTTTTTATTCTTATACAACATTCAATTCATTTATAGTAATAGGATTCTACTAATCACAATCCATAACACATATACAGGAGCTACAAGTGGAAGAAAATTAACACCCAAGATTAACATGTTTAGATGTATCTAAATGATACCTTGATTTTTTTCCATAAGTTCCTTTTCTATTTTGCAACTAAATTATTACCTAAATCTTTTTTTTACTTGGGTATACTTATGTGATTTTTGAGTATATGTAGTCATATTTTGTATCTTGTACTTTTTACTATGATTGAGAAGTAAGAAATTGTTCTAAATCTTTCTTTTTGTCCGCCAACCTCCACCTCCCCTTTTTGGAAATCACTAATTTAAAGCTATTTAATTATTTGTTAAGTTATAAATACACTTATTGTAATATTATTTGTATTTATCTATGTTCCACCAAGTTTTCGATATGGGGGGATAGTGGGCCGGTGGAATGTGTTTCGGGGATGGGATTTTTCTAGGGGATTTTTGGGGATGACAAAGGGGACGATATATATATATATATATATAATATAGGGAAATTTCAAATTTCAGATATTCATGAGTAATGATAATCATAACAATTAACATTGATAAAGTTGTAAATACAATCATGCTAATCATATTGACATATACATTATAGAGTCAAAAAATTCATCTGGTGCCCTATACCAACCAATTGCCTTGTCATATTAGGTGATCTACATGGTGGAAGGATTATTGTTGTTGTTATAACTTTGTTTCAGTCATATCCAACAACTATTCTTGCTATTCACAAGGTTTCTTGGGTGTATGATAGCTATACCATCAGCCATTTCAGTCATTGATCTACTATGAGTAAAATTTCTAATTGTTGTAAGTCTGAAATTGTGTTTCCAACTTGTATATCAGTCATGTAATTGTTCTAGTTATTGCAAAATAAAATAAAATCAGCCTTTATAGGGTTACAAGTTGAGATTTTAGTGTATTTGACACCTTAGGATTTCATAATTATTGATTACTTACATATGAGAGTCCAATATATTCATTTCCAGACATATCAATATTTATGCTTGATGTATGTGAGCATAAACTATTCAAATCTAAATGCAATCACTGTCATAGGGTTTCTTATTGGCTGTTCATTGCATATCAATTATAAATTAGCATGTATATTTGTAGTAATTTGAAATCTATAAGTGGGACCTGTTGTGTTTGATATATTTGAAGTTTCATAACAGACCTGCAAATGAATGAAAAACAGTTTCCAAACTAATTTTTACTTCTTCAAGGGTGTTTGGGTGAAGTTTGAATGTACTTGGAGTTGATATTCACAACCTAATATGTTTAGTATTGGAAAGTTGGGAGTGAGTTGGTTGTGATTTCTTAGTGATTATCTTGCTTTCCAGACTTGTACAATGCATTTCCAAAGCTTTATTAGACCTATATTAGCATACTATTCATCAATTTAATTTCAGAGCTTTTTTTTTATGCAAAAAGTGGTTGGAAAAAAGGGGACGACCAGTTGTCCCCGGGGTGGTTGAGGGACGCTTGGGCATTCCCTGACTATCCTAGGGACGACCAACCATCCCCTTGAAATCCCCGAGACGTCCCCTGCAATCCGAAACGTCTTTGAAAAAAACACATTTTGGGGATGCCTGAGAAACATCCCTGAGGCGTCCCCTGTCCCCAAAACGTCTCTGGTATGGGTACATGGGTCAAAACCCTAGGGGACGCGTCCCTGTGTACCACCGGTATTTATGTTTTACCCCATAATTATAAGTTATATTTGATCAATTGACTTCACGTTTTACTCTTCATATTCACCATGTTTACTTTCCTTAAATCTTGTCTTGAAGTTTCCCTCATATTAAAACAAAGAGCTAATGTACGTTATTCATGCCTTATTTACATTTTGTAATTTTTGATTTTTTGTTAGATGTTGTTTTACTTCAACATTGATTGTTGTCTCATCTATCTCCTATTGGAAAGATGTATGAAAATAAGGATCCACTCACAAAAAAAATTGGTTGTAGTCATTGCCAAAATTAATTTTATATTCATTTAGACACTTTTTAAATATAAAATTCTCTATATTCACAACATTATTAAAAAGTCCAAAAAAAACTTCATTGTATTAAAATTTTTGTCGACCAAAATATTCTCTAAAGTTCCTTTATCCAATACACTCCCTAAAGAAGCAAGTGCTAATATTATATATTGGATAAGAAATGAATATTTTTTCATACAAAAACGACCCAAAGGATTTTTATATAAAAAGTGAATATATCAACATAATATTTAATTAAGCACCCCAATAATGCATGGTATTTAGGAAACTAATAATTCTCTTAAAATTCTGTGTCGTCAAGCAAAACCTCCAGCTGTAAACCTAGCATGCTGGGAGACTGGAAATCCAATCATATATCCTTTATATCCTGCAGACGTTCCAGTCCTCTGCAATCAGTTGAATATACCATTTTTAATAACGCCAGCCAATGATTGAAGTTCAACAAAGTTATAGGCCAAAAGCGATTAAAGTGGGGTAATTGCCTTACCTTTAGGCCGCCTCTGCAACCCGATCCATGATGTTGGCGACGGCGGTTTTGGAGTCCTTAAGCAGTTGGAGACTGTTGATTAAGCTCTTTCTCTTGGTAGCCACCACTGGACTTTCTTCCATTATCTTTTCCATGGCACCGAAATTGGGGCCTCCCACATCTTTGAGAATCTGGGCCTCCAGCTCCTTGCCCACCAATTTTCTGCAAACAAATTGGAGATGCAAAGGGATCCCATCCCCCATCCTCAAAATGACCACTTTCCAGTACGCCATAACGCTCATCTGCATTTCATATGCCTCTTCCACACGGTCGGTTGGCATTTCCATGATGTCACTCACATCCATATCTCCAAAATCGTCTATCATCACCGTCTTGTTTGCTAAATCGTAACCAGAGCCCGAGTTGTAACCCCTACTAGAATCGCGGACGAGGTTGCGCATTCTCTCCATGAAGTCGCGTTTCGACTGAATGAGCCTGCCATACGTTTCCATGTATGCAGGACTGAGGGTGAAATCGATGCCTTTCTCCATCTCCAACATTTGCTTAACATGTGCGATGCATTCCTGTTTCTTCTCCACCACCAGCCCCTGCACAGCTCGTTGAACGCGGGACCGGAGCTGCGGATAACACTGACAGTAGTGGTCAATAACCCGATTAATGACGGTTTCCAAGTAGTGCCAAACGGTTGATGCAAGGCCGAGTCCCCTGTCGGACACCTCTTCAACCATCTGTTGCAACAGGTCTAGAAACACAGAACGCGGCAAGAAGTTAGGCAGGCCAACGCCCTTGGCTTCCCCCAGCATTTGGGTTTCCTTGGCCAGAAACTTGGTCCCCACTGCGCCGCTCTGACAGAGGTCTTTGTAAAACTTGTCGAACATCTCTCGCAGGCGGGCGGTACAGTGCATCTGGGGATCATCTGAAAACTGCTGAAACTCCCCCAGAATTACGATCTTCTTCAGGGACTCCTTAATCTCGTTCAGCAGCTTCACGAACGCCACATCGGCCTCCCGCGGGTTGCACAAGTGCTGGGGGAGGCTGCTGAGCTCAGATTGGCGCTTTGCCAGCATGTCGTCGATTTTGTTGCAGATTTGAGGGAGCGTGGTGTTGATGGTCGTGGCCTGGATTTGCATCAGCTTCTGCGCCAAAACAGGGATTCCCACCATCGACTTGTCGATCTTCTTCAGCAGTGGGTGGGAGTCGAACAGCTGCTTTTCTTTCAGCCGGGCTTCGGCGTTGCTTTCGTCGTCAATGCCGTTGCGGACGCAGACGTACCCGAGGCCAATGTTGACGGCGTCCACAGTCACTTTTTCGAGAAGCCCCTCGGGCGCCTTGTCCGACTTGGTTACCACGGCCAGAGTCCGCTCGCCATGAGGATCCACCTTCTGCGACATACTGATTGATTCGCAGGTGGGAAAATCCACATTCGCCGCCAAAACGTTGAGAATAATGCTCTCCTTTGGAGTGATGTACTGCATTATAACCTCCGTGATCTGCTCGTAAATGTCTCCCGGCTGCCCGGCTATTGGAACTCTGGTAATGCCGGGTAAGTCCACCATTGTCAAATCCGGAGCTCGAACTTTTGTAATGTGGAGCGTGATCGGGGTGTAACTTATTCCTTTCCCATTTCCTGCAATTTCTTGTGTAGCAGCCTCGATCTCAGCTGTTATGTCCCACTCTTTTATTATCTCCGGTTTGCCACTGTACTCGATGGAGATTTGGGCTTCAGATTCGTCGCTGCAGCTTTGGAGTCTCATGACAAGGGGAACGCGCGTGCAGATGCCCACCCCTCGGGGAAGCTTGACGCCAGCGAGGGACTCCAAGACGCTGGACTTGCCGCTGGACTGGTCGCCCACCACCACAATGCTCGGAAGCTGGATTCCTTCTTTCATGATGTCCAGATTCCGCAGCTTATCTACAGCATCCAGCAGCGGCCGGACTTTTTGCTGATACGAAAGTGTCAAGCTCGAAGGTCCCGCGATTTCATCTTTCTTGTCCTCCAGCATAGGACTCGCCATGAGCATCGACATCCTCAGCCTCTCGTCCAAACAGCTAGTCGACATGTTCAAGAGCACAAACAACACTAACTTGGGATGTTCTCTCAAAATCCGTTTGGAGGAGGATATATTATAACACAGCAAGACTGGGCTCTACTTATACTACAATTTGGTTCTCATCATTTGGAATGCAGCGTCCTACGAGGAAATTTCCGAAGGCATAGAGGAGGACAGAAACCTTCATAGCTAAGGTAAAACGAAAGGAGCAAAGTGATCGCACACAAAAAAGCTATTCGATTTTCGGGGTTCAGATTCGTACGACCCTCCGTTTGAACATCATTTATTTTTATTATTCCTTTCTTCATCTGCGCTTCCACTGCGTTTACGAAATTTCGAGGGCATTTCACAGAGCGCATAACCTCTTCAGGCGCAGTTTACAAGTTCCTAGTAGTTACCAAAGTACTGTAACAAGAAAACGACGTCATATCATATCTCCTCTCGTGATAGAGGATTCCATTTTCTTTCAGTGTAATTTCGCAGAAAGAAAATTGCAAATCTTACTCTACATTTTACAGATCAGGTACCAATTGCTATTATGAAATTTAGAATTTGTTTTTCCCTTTATACAAAGTAGAGTACAATGAACGAAGCAGCAAGGAATAAACATTTTACTTTATTTTTATAAACTAAACATTTTACTTTATTTTTATAAATTATACATTTTACTTTATTCTTTATTTGGACAGGGTTTAACGAGTTGGGAATTATTAAACAATTTAAAATTAGCAATCATGTTTTGGTGTATAATGAATACTCAAAGAGGTGTGGAAGGTTATTAACAATTTTTTCTTTTTGGTTTTACATAAATCATGTAATATATGAGGTCAATTTAGACCATTAAGAAAATTACGTTGTGTATACAATCAAGGCTTAGAGGAACAAGTGATAGCTTTCAATTGATTACACATCCACTTACATTAAATTTATATATTATTTAATAGACATCCTAAGTTTAATGGAATTTGCACGGTGTTGATAACTATCACAAATACTATCACGTTGTTTTAATTTCCACTTATTCTCACTTTTCACCCTTCGCCCTTTACTTTATTCTTTACTTGGACATGATTTAACAAGTTATAAATTATTAAATAATTTAAAATTAGCAAATCATATCTTGGTGTATAATGAAGGAGTGGCTTTTCTCCCTATAAAAACACATGTAGAAGATGTAACATGCATAAACACATGCATCCCATCATAAAAAAATTAAAAATTTACCATTGAAATTTATATTTGAAAATTTAAAAAACTTTATTGCTGAAATTTATATCTAAAAAAATTAAAATTAAAAATATTTTAAAAATAAATTTAAAGTAATATAAAATAATTTTTATATAAATAAAATAGTTTCTAAATAATTTTGAATTAAAATAAAATAATTGTAAATTAATGAAATAAATAAAATAATTAATTATTAATATATATTATTATATTTTTAATTATTATAATTATTATAATGCAATTAAATTTATATTATTATTATTATTATTATTATTATTATCTTATAGTATTATATTATTCTATTATATTATTATAGAATATAATAATTATTATTATAGTATTATTATATTTTTTAGGCAAATTGCTATCAGAGAGGATAACTCTCTTTTTATTACTTTAAAGCTCAAGATTACATATTTTAGACAAAATTTTGCATCAACCCTAAATTACAAAATGTGTTACATATTTTCTACTTTTTTAGAGGATCTTAATGCCATCAAATGCTTAAGTTTTATTGGTGGTGTTTTCCTTCTTTTCACCTCTGTCCATTCTTGTTCAATTTCAGGAGGAACAATGTTGTTTTCTGCTTTCAAATTTACATTATTAACATCGACAACTAAAGTAATAAAAGAAATTTTAGTGTTCTCGCTGTGAATCTATTTTCTCTAAGGGGGATGGAGAAGCCATTGTGAGATCCTCTTTTGACTTCTTAACGGGAATGATCACTTGAGAAAGATGAAGTGAGTTTGGAACCTTTTCTTGAAACATAGGGGAATAAATGACATCATTATGCTCAGAGGGAGATATTACATAGTGATGGGATTCCACTCCATCCCACCAAGACAACCTAGAATCCTTTGTTCGACCCCTGCCACATTGTGCAACAACATGTTCAATTGGAAAACATCTTCTACACCTGAAGGAAATTTTTTCATAATCTATTTGTTGACGCCATTGTCTATTGCCAACTTTGAGAAAAATCTCTGCCAGAAGCTCTTTTGTGACATCCATTTCAACATAAAGACGAGCAAATGTCAAATTTTCATAATTGATTGTTTCCTTTGAGATACTGTGATACTTGACCAACCCATTACCAATTGCCTTCAAATAGTCAATTTCCCAAAACTGTAAAGGAAGGTAAGGTAAACGAACCCATAGAAAAGCAGAAGAAAATGTCTTTGTACGAGGATCGAATAAAGGGAACCAGGGTTTCATACATAAGAAATCTCCTTCGTAGAACCAAGGCCTAGTATTAAGAATCATTTATTTATCTTCTATTGAATCAAATTCCAGTATAAAAAATCCTTTTGCACAAGGATAGATACTAATTTCTTCTTCCAAATAGTATTTCTAGTACATGCTTATCCATGAATGAAGATCACTTAGTTTTGGCCATACCTTTGTTAATCTGCAGATAAGAGCATGGGCTTGTAAATAGACCTCTTTATCACAAGCAACATTATCCAGACAATTTTTTGGTGCGTGCAAAGAGAGGCAGACTAAGAATGGAGGGTTTTGATCTACCCCCCATGAGAGGAGGATGGAAGAGAAGTTGAACCGGCTTGCTTACACCCAGAATCCAACATAGAATTATAGTTTGGTCGAGATACCTTTGTGCCAGAGGGTATTGTAACATTTTCCCCTTGCTTGCAACCTTCAAAAAACTTTGCATAGCACAACAAAGGGAAGGAAGATATTTTTTCTGAGAAAACACTCACTTCAATTTGACCAGGGGAAAAAGCCCCATCAAAATCATCATTGATGCATGCCTTACCCGAAATTCCTTCTTGCTTCGCAGGAAAGGAAGAATGTGGATTAATTTTTGAAGTAGGAAGACCGACGCCAATCGCTGGGGAAGACACGAAAGATTGAGAAGTTCGTGCCATAGAAATTCCAATCCTTGTGACTCGCGTTGCATCTAGACCTAGTAGAAAAACCTTATCATCTTCATGGCATGCTGATTCTGAAGCAGAATGGAGGGAAGGCAGTTAAGTTTTGGAAGAAAAAACCCCATTGTTCTTCGTAGGGTTAGTTGGAGCAATTGCAGAGTGTGCCATCTCGGTTATATGGTTGTTTTAAAGTTATTATATTATTATTATTATTATTATGATAAAATAATTATATTAAATTATATATTTATTATTGTATTTATTATTATATATTTTTATAATTATTACATTAAGTTATATAATATTGTATTGTTTTATTATATATTTATTATTATGTAAATAAATTTATATTATTATTTTATAATTAATATTATATTTTATTTTGGTTTGTAAGTAGAGTCTTCTTATTAAATCATAGAAAAAAGAGTACAACAGGCCATCTAGGCCAAGAAAGAAGAAATAAAAGAGAACCAAGAGACTCTCCACAAAAGACAAAAAACTGAGAGGAACCAAGGAAAGAAGGAAAGACACATACCCCTGAGAGAGGCGAATGCGAAGCCAAATACAAAATACACGAGATATTAAGCTCAGACCCGAAAGAAACTAAGCTTTTTTGACATGTCGTGAAAGAAGAGCCTCCATAGTCCATTGAGAACCCTCTTCCATAGCATCCAAACCTTCAATACAAAGTTTCTCAACATTAATTTTCTACCCCTTCTTTTTTGCAGTCTAGTAATCAGGTTTGGTTTTGCTACTATCCCTTTGAGCAATCCCAAGACTCCAAGAGGGAGCCAAAAAAAAAAATTGTTTGAAAAGATCATAATTCTCCTCCAGATCCTCCATGAAAGGATAAGTTCCCTCTGAGTCAGAGCCATCTTCCTCAGGGATAGAAAGGGGAACATCAACATTGTTGATAACCCAGGTAGTTTGAGGAGGGGAGGACGTGGTAGGGGGTTGAGAGGCATAACTAGGAGCTGGGAAAGAGGACAAGAAGTTCCTGTGATTCCACCAAATGAAGTCAACATCAGGGACTCCTAGTTTTTTTACCTATTTTTTGAGACTGATATATCTTGTACTAGACAGATGCTTTGTAGTGCAAGCCTCAACTTTGTGTCCCAATTTGTTATAGAAAAAACACCTAAAGGGAAGTCCTTCAAAATTCAAAAACTACGTCCAAGTGCCTAAAGATGAGTGAATTTGAATGGAATAAGAAAGAGGTATGGAAATGTCCACCAAAGCATAGACCCTGATATACCTGCATGATGAAACAACCTCCTCTGAGTCAAACTTAACAAAAACACCCACCTGATTTATCAGATTTTTAATGAGGTCAAAAGATTGCATAACAAGAGGCAAATTGTAAAGCACGATCCACATAGGGATGCCTGTAATCATAGTTGTAGTAGGGTCAAAAAAAGGTTCCATGGGGACAGAGAAATTTCAGAGTTCCCATAAAACCATGGACCATTATGCATCACAAAATTGTAATCCTCAATCAAGTTAAAGGAGAATAGGAAAAAAACAATCCAAAGGATCGACCATAGGAAGGGAAAGATTATTCCAAGTGAGTTTAGCCCATTCCATAACTGAATCCAAGGACATACATCTGCACATAAAACCCAAAACCAAAGAGCGGGCACCAATATTTGTCAATATCTCACTGATGCATTCATCCAAAATAAGGAGGTCTATTAGCTCGTCAGAGAAGGAAACCTCCACATCACCAAAAAAGAAAGAAGAAACCTTGAAACAAAGCACTTGATCCAAATTTGGAACAGCCACAGGAATAGGTGGTGATTTTGGAGAAGGGCTAGGATTAGCCCACTATAACTGCGCTAGACAAAAGGCATTACATTCATGATACGAGTTCGCAATGTTTTTGCATTTAAATATCAGAGAATCGAATGCTAAACCAAGCAATTTTGTTGTTGTCATCTGCGTTGAGCCTAGCTTAGCACGTAGAGGGTCAAAACCTAGAGTGGGGGACACCACATATTATGGTAGCTGAGAGAGGGAACCAATAGTCGACTAGAGGGAATATTGATTCCTTCCATCCCCTGTCTCTGAGCAACCAAGCCTCTTCTTTCCATGTGCAACATTCTTTCCTTTCTTTGCATACTTGACCCTTGCACCAAATTGTGGCACCTTCTTGTCTATGCCTGCATTCGCTGTAATGTTCACTCCATTGTTCACAGTATTGCGAGGGGAGGCAGAGCCCTTGCACATTTTTGCAATAGAGGGAAGAGTGATAGTTTATAATTAATATTATATTATTTTATAATTAATATTATATTATTTTATATTTAATATTATATTATTTTATATTTATTATTATATTATTCTATTGTATGATTATAATATTATTATGATATTGAAATTATTATTTTATTATATACTTATTATTGTTGGGAAAGTGTGTCTCAACCTTGTAATTATATAAGGTTTACTATCAAAGCACGAGGGGGCATGGGGGATACGACCCTATGAGGGGTTTGAGGGGATCATCCCCCTAGTGGGGGGTTTGGGGGATGTGCACCTTGATGGGGGCTAGGGGGCAGTGCCCCCGAAAGTCAAAATTTATGTATATTGTATTATTGTAAATCTAGGTCTTTCATCATTAGGTCTCATATCTGACGGTTGATATTTTATTGGCTTGAATTTCCCTAGAAGGAAACCCTATTTTATGAGGGCATGTTGTATTATAGCTGTGTATTTATGATGTATTCTGAGAGTCTGATAGTGGTCATGTTGCCTTTTGATCTCTAGTTTGTGATACTCTTGTGAGAAGCTTTCTGTACAAGTATATTGTAATCTTTGTGATTTCTGAATAATATATTGGGTGACTTTTGGAGTGTGGTGACCTTTGAAAGGGTTTTCTTCACGTAAATTACAATGTTGTGGTACACATTCAATATTTAGGTTTATTTATGTTTAAGTTTCTGTAATTGTTGAAAAGATCTATAATTTTTTTCATTATCCTCCTCTCAAGATTAGTGTTGGAAGTTGTTCCACTACCTTAGCTTCTTTACAAGTGGTATTAGAGTTTGATCACCTTTGGTTTTAGTTGTGGGTTGTTGGGTTTTTTGAACTAATCTAGATTTGAGTGGGAGCTTGTGCAAAAGGTACTTTGTGATTTTATTACAAGAATTTTTAGACACATGGTGATCCCACAATAGTGGTTTACAATTTTTGGCTAAACTGGACACTTAAATAATTTTTTTTAACTAAATCTTCACTTTCAAGCACCTATCTAGGGGCTAAACCATGAGGAATTTGAAGATGATGCAAACTAGAGTTTCGTGACATTTTGTCTATAGATTCTAAATATATATTTTTCAAAATTTTTGGAATCCGATTGCACTTCTTTTTCCATCTCCCTCAAAAACAAGTTTTTTTTCATAAAACAACATTTTAAAAAAGTGATGCTCACCGTATAACGCATAATTTTTTTTCCATGAAGGATAAAATTTTAATTCTTTTGAATTTAGATTCATAACTCTGATATCTAGTGCTTCCACTTGTTTAGATAGTTTTTTATTAAATATTTTTTCTTTAATCAAGTTTCAAATTCAAACCAATTATAATTCAGACATAGCGTGACTGTATAACGTGTAACTTTTTTTGTATGTATCAAAATTCATTTTTTTTTCTTTGTTGAATCAAGGACTTCAATATCTGGAGCACTAATATTTTTAATTTTTTTTTTTGATAATCAACTATTTTTCCACATGTGCAAAACATAAAGCTTGATTTTTGGTGAAAAACCTACATTCACGAGAAATAAAAAATAAATATAATAATAAAATTAAATTTATTTAAAATTATACTTTTTGGGAAGCTTATAATAAGGACTACATACTTACAAAAAATAAATTTTAAATGAATTCATTTGATCCCTCAAAAGGTAAATCAAAAGTGGTTTTTTATCAACATTTTGATAGGTGTAAAGGAGAATCCGTTATAGGTATGGTTTAAAACTAGCGGGGTTCTATCCAAGGGGGTTTGATTTAAGGTAGTTTGATCAAACCCTCTTCAATTGGAATTCTTTAAATGTAACCTTTTAAGGCTTAAATCATTATATTTTCTAAAAATATGTGATTTCAGCAAAAATCAGATCCTCCCAAAAATTGTAAACTAGCTTTGAACTAATCTAGATTTGAGTGGGAGCTTGTGCAGATGGTACTTTGTGATTTTGTTACAAGAATTTTTAGATGACAAGTTCATTAGGGATAATAGAGGTGGATAAATTTTCTAAAAATAATTTTGAAATGTGGAAGCTAAAGATGGAGGATTTATTGATAGATCGAGATCTATGGGATGATGTTGATGAGAATGTTTCAAGGCCTATAGATCCTACTTTGGCTACTCAATATGATGTTATGGATCATAAAGCCAAGGGTCTAATAAAATTGTGCCTGGCATACTCTATTTTAATCAATGTCCATGAAGAGAACTCTGCACATAAATTATGGAAGAAAATTGAAAAGATGTATCAAGCCAAATCTTTAGAGAACAAGATTTTCTTAAGGAAGAAATTGTATTCCTTGAGAATGGAAGAGGGTGGTTGAATTATAGACCACCTGGAAGCATTCAATATGTTGGTGGCTTAATTGGAATTAGTTGGTTTCAGAATGGATGAGGAGGGGAAATATCAAATCTTGTTTTGTTCTTTGCTTGACTCATGGGATTTTCTTGTTATGGATATTATGATTAATTCTATTATATTAAAGACTGAAGATGTGGTGGGTTCTTTGCTTTTTGAAAAGATGAGGAGGAATACATCCATCAGTTCCAAGAAGGCCCTAAATGTTTGTGGAAGACCTAAGGAAAAAGGAAAGAAGAATGAGAAGCGTGACAAATCCAAGTCCAAAGGGAGATTCAAATCTCTTGGAAAGCCAAAACTTATTTGTTGAAATTGTGGTAAGCCTCAACATATTTGTAAGGACTGAAAAGAAGAAAAGAAGAAGAAAAATAAGAGATTTGATTATGATTCTGAGCCTGAGAAGGAAGATGGTGATGCATTCATTGCAACTTTCACAACTCGTGTAGGATGATGCATGGTCAACTGAATCAAGTGCATGTTTCCATATGACCTTTTATAGAGATTGTTTTTTTGAATATGAAGAATTTGATGGAAGTAAGGTGTACTTGGGTGATGATTCTTATTTAAATATTATTGGCCATGGTAAAGTTAGAATCAAGTTTCCTTATGGTAGAATAAAGAGGAATAATGGTATGTTACATATCCCTGGATTAGCATGAAATTTGTTATATACGAGTAAACTAATAGATTAAGGTATGCAGGCAGTATTATTTGATGCCAGATACAATATGGTTAGAGGTGCTATGATGATTGCTAAAGGTGTCACATATGGCACCTTATATAAGCTTGATGCATCCACTATTGAGTGCAATAGTACTTTTGTGATTCAAATAAAGTCTGTGGAAGAGGTGAGGGTTTCATCTTCAATAGATGATCATGGATTTTAGCTACCCAAGAGTGCTCTTTCTTCTGAATCAAAGTTACTTGAAGAGAAAACTATGTTATGGCACCAAAGACTTGGCCACATTGGAGAAAAGGGTCTAAGGACCTTGAAAAATAAAACCTTGTTGAAGGGTTGTCTGATTGTAATCTTGAATTTTCTTTTTGTGAGCATTAGATTTATGGAAAATAAAATCATATTCAGTTTTACTCGAGTTATCATAAATCTTGTGGTGTATTAGATTTTATTCATTATGATTTGTTTGGTCCTGTAGATATTCCTTCAATTAGAAAATCCACATATTATGTTTCATTTATTGATGATTATAGTAAACATGAGTATATAGTTTGGAAAGTAAATATTAAGTTTTCAATCATTTTAAAGAATTTAAAGCTCAATAGTTGAATTTTAGACTACAAATAAAATAAAATGTTTAAGGATTGATAATGGAAGTGAATGATTATGATAGATTATGTAAAGATTGGGATATTCATAGATAAAAAGATAACTATGTATTCTCCACAATAGAATGGAGTTGTAGAAAGAATGAAAAAGACACTAATGGAGAAGGCTAGGAGTATGTTGAGTGGTGTTGGTCTAGAACAAAGGTTTTGGGGTGAAGTTGTTGTCACTACTTGTTACCTGATTAACAGGTCTCCTACATTAGCTCTTGTTGATAAGACGCCTATAGAGGCATGTTCATGCCACAAGCCTTCATTAAGACATCTTAGAGTTTTTAGTTGCAAGGAATATGCACATGTGCCAAAGGAGAAGTGAACAAAGTTGGAGAAAAAAGTTGTGAAATGTATCTTCATTGGATATAGTTATGGTGTGAAAGGATACAAGTTTTGGGATCCTATTGCACAAAAGGTAATATATAGTAGAAGTGTTATTTTTAGAGAAACTAAGCCTTCTTCTTTTACATTGCAACCAAAACAAAGTGTAGAGTTGAAAAATGTACACCTTTACATTTTCACACTATGTTTGCATCCCCTTTATTAATTGGACTTAATTAGGATTTAATTGGCCCAATTATACGTTCACAAGCCTAATTAATTTTGTTTTTCGAAAGGGAAACCCATATTTAATCAATGCCTACACTTAATAACACATCTTGGAAAATGTGTGTCCTAGGTTAGGGCCTAGGACTATTCACCTATTAAGTCTTGGATCCCTTTTTTTAATATGTTTTTTGTGGAATTTTAATGATCTAAATTCAAATTGCAAAGGCCGGCTTGTGGTGTTTAATTGTCGGGTAATTAAGGAAACACCTATAAATACAAGATCTTTTTATCAATCTTGTCCCCCTCCTGTAGCCAATCTATCCTTGATTTTTGCTTCCAAAATAACTCCTCCCCGATTCCCATTTAGATAGCCTCTCCAAGGAATTATCCTTAAGGGACTCTCGAGTGATGCCTTGGTCTCTGTTAGATACCTAGAAATGATATCCAATAGATTTTGAGTTGCTGATTTTTCCTTAAAGATATTCCCAAAGCATTCCTTGTTTCATTTCTTTAGCTAAAATTTCACAAAATTGAGCCTTTTAAAAAAAGTGTACATGGCTATCCCATCCGGAGGCATACCATTAGACCACCAAACCTTAACAAGGTCCTACAGAGAAGGCTCCCGCAACCACATTAACTAAAATTTGAAGGAAGGATTTTTGGCACTATCCCAACCATGAGCAGAGAATTTTATATGGTCCAATGATCTGAACCACACTAGTCAAGGATTTCAAAGTTGGAAATCCACTGATTGCCTAATCAAAAGCTGGAAACCAAAAACCTATCCAACCTTTCAGAGATAGAGCCCACACCACATCTCCTATTATTCCAAGCAAACAAACCATTGAGAGGCTTATACGAATGAAATTCAAATATATTATTTTATAATTAATCATAGATGAAGAAGGATCCAATTGATCCAAACCCCCCTCTTCTCATCAAGATCAAGAATAGAATTGAAATCCATAACCACAACCCAGGACAATAAAGGAGCTAAGGATCTCACATACCTTAAATGATCCCACAAATGAGCCTTACCAGGTAGGTTAGTTAAGGCGTAGATGTTAGAAAATAATAGTGTTTCTCTAGATTCAAAGCTTGAAGCAACCATGGATAGAGAAGATCTACTCACAATCCACCACAAGGGGGAGATATTTTTCTTTTCCTAGAGGCATACAACCCCACCAGGACTTCCCTATGCACCAATGCATTAACATTTACCATTCCGCAAAATATTGGAATAAATATTCCCCATACTCTCCATAGACAACTTAGATTCTTGGATAAAAAAAACATAATGGGAATGAGCCTTTATCAATTCTTGAATATCCTTTTATCAAGGGATGCTATTCAAACCTCTCACATTCCAAGAGAGAACAATAATTTATGGCCTGGTTTAGAAAAATGGGAGTCAAGAGGTCTAACAGAGCTAGAATCCACCAAATTCTCACCCATTATCTTGATTTTATCTTGATATTTTTTCCTCCTAGCCTTGGAAGGCTTATCTAAGTTCCCCTTCTTAAAGTTTTTCTGGTGGAGACCCAAAGAAGAAGAAACTAGTGGGCCCTTGTGTGTCACCAAAAAATGTATAGTTTCCATTTTTATGCTCACTTGAGTCTTTCTAATGGGCTTTGGCTTGATTTTGCTTAGGAATAATGTTGTAAAGTGGTAAAAAACATTCACATTAGGGCTTAAACATTCAAATTATGACATCTTCTGAAGGTGTTGTGAAGTGTTGTAAAACATTTCTACACTTTTCTAGACTTTATTCATCACAATTCACCTAAAAATCACCTTTTCATCACTAATTAAGTCCTATTTTGAAGTGTTGTAAAGTCTTGTAACAATATTTAATCCTTTTCTAGGCTTAATTTCACCAATTTAACCCTTTCTCATGTCTAAATGACCCCTTAATATACTTTCTGACTATTTTAAAGTGTGTTGTTATGGATATTTCCATTGAAAAAGTTTTAATGCCCCAAAATTCCTAACACCCACTTAATGTTATTAAGTGGGACTAAGTCGCCAATAGGGACGACTTAGTCCTTTTTGGCACAAAACTCAAAATAGTTTCAAAATTCTAGCAGGATTTTGTCCTCTAACCCTTGAGGTCAGCCTATGATGTGTTACTTTTGGGAAATTTTGATAAAATCAGATATAAATAAGGGTTTTTCACCTCATTTTACATCTCCTACATTCATCTATCTCCTAGCTCATATTCACAAGTATTCTAGCATTCATCAAAATCATTCAAGCAAATCAAGCATTATCGAGTCAAGCTATTGGAGGTCTTCATTGCACATCTTCATATTTTGAGCATTCATGGTGTGGTAAGTTTATGATATTTGCATTTGCATGCTATCTATTTATCATACTCTTTTCATTCCATTTCATTGTTTAGGGTTTGATTACCAAAGTGGGGTTTGACCAAGGCAAACCCCTATTCTCTAACCCTCAACCATTTTTCCCTTTTGCATGTGAATTTTGTATGCAGATTTGTCAAGCAATAGGTGTTGAAAAGTGATCAAAAAGTGCAAGAAGTCAACCTAATCAAGGAAAACCTAATTCAAACTTGGAGAAGACTTTCTACCCCATTTTTTGCAGAATCAAGTACAACCACCTGTCAGGAAAGAGAGTACAAATAAGAGGTTTCTAGATTCTGTCCAAGATTCCCTGATATTTGCAGAAGGACTAAGTCACCACTAGTGGTGAATTAGTACCACTTTTGGGCTTGAAATACGATTTTGACATTTTTGGATACCCATTTGGCAGATTCTCGTTCTGGCAAATTTTCTTGAAATTGGGAATAAGTCACCCCAACTGGCCTAAGTGTCTCGGTCAACATTTCAGTTAAATTTCTAGAATTCTAGAATATTCCAGCATCAAGCTTCTGATTCCAGGTGCACCTCTTCTCTTCTATTCTATAATTTCATCAATAATTTTCATTTGTAAGTCATTTAAAGTTTATTTCTGCATATCACATTGTGTTTTCTAACATTTTACATTTTCATAGTTTTGCATTGTTTAGACATTTCATTTTCAGATTAGAACATTACATCTTAATTAGACTCATTTCATTAAACATTTCCTTTATCCTTGAGTGTATACCAAGATTTTAAACCCTTATTCCTTCCCTTCTAGGTGAAACATCCTAGGATGGCAAGTGTCAATAGAGGAAGGGTTCCATTAAAATCTTTGTGTTTACATTTTGGTGAACTTGCATCTTTTGAACATCCTTCCTTTTTGATTTTCAAATGCATCCTAGGTTTTATTTGCATTGCATCTTACATTAGTTAAAGTGCATCCTAGGGTTTCAAATTGCATAAGTGAAAAAGCTCATATTAGCTTGCATTATTGCATCCTTTTTGCATTGAAAAACAAAAAAATCTGCATTTACATATTATAGTTGCATTTCTACATCTGAAAGACATAGATTTGCATTTAAAAATTCTAAAAAAATTTAAAAAATTCATCACTGGGAGTAAATTGCCACCCTGGGTGACTTAGTCCTTTTGCATATTTTGCATTGCAATTTCTGGTAATTTCTGGGTAATTTCTATATTTATGCTTTCTAGTACTGCATCTTTGTTTCAATTTACATAATTATTGATTTTTTCATTTTATTCATCCTAGATTACATTACATTTGCATCCATCCTATCTCTTGTGGTACTTGTATGAGTGTTTGGTGCCCCATTGATAATATTCTAGTGAGATGAAGTTCTAGACTCATGGCTTCCCACAATAACACTTTCATAGCGGACCTTGGGATCTCAAGAGCTCCCACTCCTAGTATGAACAATGGTGCATTAGGAATTGATCATACCACTTCTATGCCTTCGCCTTCCCACCCTATGAATGTTGGTACACACACTAGTGCAATTCCACTTGAGGTAAGGTCATTAGTATTCATGAAGAGTTTGCACATTTACAACAAGACTTGTCTCTCAAAAACATTTCCAATACTGCCATACTTGCAATAAAACAACTTCATCGCTTGATTGAGAGTGATGATGGCTTACAAGTCATGAAAATAATTTCTGAAATATACAATAAACATGCTCCTAATACTTCCCAATCAACAAACATAGTTTCAAGCCAAGGAGGATCTCACATTCCCCCCCCTTCAACCATAGCATCCATACCAACTTACACCACTCCTCAGGTTACAACAACTATGCAACATGTTAGTCATGTGGCTCCTTCCTTTGCAGTTCCAACCAACATTCCAAGTTCTTTTGTGGCATCCCATATTCCATCTTCCACTTCACTCCTCTTAGTGTCCCTTTCACCTCTCCTAACATTACATACACTCCACCATTTTCCATTCCACCTCATACTCCTTACATCGATCCCATCATTACGCAACTCTTTAACACTATTTCATCCATGCAACAACAACTCTCCACCATTAGCCAAAGCCAAAATTCTCCACCAACATACCATGTTCGTAGTAGTCCATTATCCTTAGATATTTTATGCACCCCGATGCCACAAGGAATTGAAATGTCTAGGTTTGAGAAATATAGAGGTAAAGGAGACCCTACCAACCATGTCAATGCATATACAACCTTGTGTAGTGACTTTGTCCTCAATGATAAGTTGTTAGCCAAAAATTTTCCTAGGACCTTGAAAGACACTGCATTAGACTAGTTTTCAAACCTACCCAATCATTCCATCCAATCATTTAATGAACTTGTAGGTGCCTTTATCAGTCATTTCCAAGTTCACATGACTTGTAAGAAAACAATGGTATATCTAATGCACTGTAAACAAAATACTGATAAAAAAGTCACTGACTTCATTTCTCATTACTAGTCATTGTATTCTCAAATCGATGTTAAGATTCCTGATTCACATTTGCAAAAGATTTTTATTGAGAATTTACATACTAACCTTCAGGATAAGTTAACTATGATGAAATTTCCTTCGTTCCTGCACTTATGTACAACCCTTTGTGACTATCACAACTCGATTTCTAGTCGTGATTCAAAATCCACTTCTAATTGAGTTGAGAAGTCTTACCAATCCACCCATAACAATGCACAAAACTTCAGAAAACGCAACCGAGGATTTTTACAGTTTAATCAACCTTCTCCGCAACCACCCCAACCTATTCCAAATCAAGTGGCAGCTATTAAAGTAGCAGCGCCCTTTTCCTATGGGGATCCAAAAAGATAATTTACTCCCTTACCTGATACCCTTCATAACATGATGACACAATTATTGCAACAACAAATGATAACTTTTCCTATAGTTAAACCACTTGATACCACCAAGCCTTTACCACCCAACTTCAAACAAAATTCTTATTGCCATTTTCATCGCCAAAATGGCCATTACATCGAACAATGTAAGCGTCTAAAACACTTAGTTCAAGACCTCATCGATTCGGTTCGTTTGTACATTGCAAGTGTGAATGATCAAGGTAATAAGTCCATTGCACCCTCTAACTAGAATTTACAAATCTTTACCAACCCTATGCCTAAAAAAATATTTCATTTGTCAAGGCTAGTGAACCTTCAAATTCTCACGTCTTGAACATTAATACAAATACTGAACAACATGATATAACTCTAGATGATACCTAAGTTACTCCTATGGATGAACTTGTGGGTACGATAGATGTTATCCCTCATAAGGGCCCAAGCAACAAAAATATTGATATCACCTTTTCTTCCAAAGATATACTTAAAAACCTTCCTGATGGTCCTCTTTACATAGCCGGCCGAATCTATGATAAGCCCACTAATGGGATATTAATAGATCTTGCCTGTGGCTAGAATGTGATCATAGTAGAATTTTTAGTATTACATGAACTGTATCAAGATAACTATAATAAACCAATTGCATGGATCAAAACAGACAATGGTTTCATGTGCCCTATTATCGGATTGATCATACTCTTGTTACAAGTGGGACCTAAGACTTTGGACGTAACATTTTCTATTATTTCATAATCAGACCAATTTCGTCTGTAGCTAGGTCACCCTTGGCTTTGCTCGATGAAGGCAGTCCCCTCTGTTGTTCATAAGTGTTTGAAGTTTCCCCATGGAAATGGAATATTTACCATAAACCATAGTGGCTTTAACCCATTGTCCTCCAAAGGTAATTTCTCTCTAGAAGCCTTTTGACCTGAACCTATGGAGCCCATCACCCCTCATAAGGATTTATTTTTCATATCCTACCAAAAATTTAAAGCAAAACGTATCACCGAATTATCTCTTCCATCCCCGCAAACTTCCACTCCTCCTATCCTAGATGAAATAATGCTTCAACCTGAATCTAACATTGAAAAAACCACACAACCTCTTGAACAACCATCCATAAACACTTCTGCTTCCTCATTTAAAATTCCAAGAGAAAATGAACCCAATCCCGTCATGCCTTTTGGATTAAACAAGTGTATAAAGCTAAAGAAAAAGTGATTGACCCATCTTCATTGGCTCCTTCCATTCTCCCCCCTCAAGAAGAAAAGAAACCTATGGTGGCTCAACCTGTTCTTACACCTCAACAAGTTCAAAATAAAATTAAATGAAACTGTGGTGCTAGGGAGCATAGACGTCATCGTCGTCTCCTTGCTCATTAGTCTTGAATGGAAGAAAAAAATGAAACCCAACCTACACCTGTGACTAAAGCAATAGATGACCAAACTCTTCCCCTTGACCTGCTACAAGACAATACAATCCAACAACCACAACTTTTGATTCATCCTTGGAGAAAACCCTTCGTCCTCCTATTGTAATCAACCTTGATGACGATGAGGATGAAGAGACTACAAAAATAGATGAAGAAGTGCATAACATTCTAAACTCATTATTTTCATCTACTATGCACTTAAATGATAAATATTTTCAGCCAAGTGACAAACCTGGCACATCTCCTAGTTTGGCTCTTGCAATTCTTCCTTTGGACAATCAACTGCCCTCACACTATATTGAACATTATTGGGAGGTGGATGACTTGTTAGATGGTTGAATTGCTTCGCCTTGCTAGCCTTTGAAGCTTTCCTTTTCGATTTGTTTTATGTGCATACTATGTTTCCCTCGTACTGTATGTTTCATGTTCCCTTTCTTTGTACACTTCTTCTATTCATACCTCTATTCTTCTCTATGTTGTACTTTGTTTTGTGTTTTCCTTTTGGGGATGATGCAAAGTGTTGATAAACCCTATGTCTCTTCCATTTTGACCCAAAAGGTATTTTTTCTTTTTCACTTTTTGCTAGTATTTTCCTTTTGGGGATGATGCAAGGCATTGAGACCAAAATTTCTCCTTCATGTTGACCCAAAAGCTTTTCCCTTTGCTTTTGTCTTTTTGTTTTGTTTTCACTTGTGTTTTCCTTTTGGGAATGATGCAAAGCATTGAGACCGAAATGTCTCTTCCATGTTGACTCAAAACGGACTTCGTTTTTCATTTTTTTCACTCTCTTTGTGCCATTCTTCCAGTTCTATGTGCTTTGGGGAATGATGACAGTTTCAAGCTCTTTCATAAAAAATCATTGCAGTAACAAACATACTGACCCCAAATCCATAGATCTCTTATGTGTTTGGTGTATTCCTTTTTTGGGGCCAACCCTCTTTTATTTTGGTTTTCTTGTTTATTTACATGAAGCAGTCTTACTTGGAAACATATGACTTGATATAGGGGTTTTCCAAGTTGACTCTCATGTCTAGTTTTATTTTTGCATGTTTCTTTCCTACTTTAAAGTAATTTATCTTAGAACGATGTGTAGCAATTTCTTTAAAGTGGGGGGCATACATTAGCATCATTTCATTTTGCATTCTTGTATTCTTAGTGTAGCCTTATCACTTCATACGATGTGTGTGTCACTTTGTGGATGACATTGGGAATGATGTCTTCCATAAGTGTGATCTATCTTAGCATATTACATTCCTCTTAGTGGCCTAATGCAAAAAAATGCATCCCCTAAGTTGTGGATCTTTTATTCTTTGATTGGTCCTCTCTTGAAGAAAGTAGACACAATGTTCCCTAAGTGATAAACCTTGCACATGAACTTAACAAGACTCCTTTGAACATATTTACATTTCATTTTTTCATTTTTCATTTTGTTTGCCACCTTGCATAATACAACTTGCATGCCTGTGGTACCATTGAATTTGTTCATGAGTTCTAAGCATACAAAGTTTTGTTTGTCTCATGAAGCATGAAATGACATTATCTTTGTGGCACCTTGTTAAAGTTATCAAGAGGTATAACTTTGATATGGTTGAGCCAGAAGCCCATTCCAAGGCACAACTTTCCCCATAGCCACCTATGTGTTTGTAAGTGTATGCCAACTAGTGTATGTACTTCACCTTTTTGGGTTTTCTCACCCGACGGACCACCATGAGTTCTGTCGCCCCAGAGTGAGTATGTATTCTCTTTTTCAAACAATCAGCCTAGATCTAATCCACAACTAGTTGGATAGACATTTGAAGCTTTCATTCCTTTTCATCATCATGTGTGTTCCTTTGTTCTTATGTTTGGTTTTCCATGAGATCTTGATCCTGGGTGCTTGATCATCCCTCTTGATTATTGTTGTTTCATCTTACCAATGTAAGTGCATTAGGATCCCTCTCGATGTGCATTTTGAGCTACTTTAGTGAGTTTGAAGAAAGCTCATCCTCTCACTAAAGTGGGGGCTTAATGTGTTGCCAAAAAATGTATAGTTGACATTTTTATGCTCACTTGAGTCTTTCTAATGGGCTTTGACTTGATTTTTCTTGGGAATAATGTTGTAATGTGGTAAAAAACATTCACATTAGGGCTTAAACATTCAAATTATGATGTCTTGTGAAGGTGTTGTGAAGTGTTGTAAAACATTTCTACACTTTTCTAGACTTTATTCATCACAATTCACCTAAAAATCACCTTTTCATCACTAATTAAGTCTTATTTTGAAGTGTTGTAAAGTCTTGTAACAAGATTTCATGCTTTTCTAGGCTTAATTTCACCAACTTAACCCTTTCTCATGTCCAAATGACCCCTTAATACACTTTCTGGCCATTTTCAAGTGTGTTGTTATGGATATTCCTGTTGAACAAGTTTTAATGCCCCAAAATTCTCGACATCCACTTAATGTTCTCAAGTGAGACTAAGTCGCCAATAGGGGCGACTTAGTCATTTTTGGCACAAAACTCAAAATAATTTCAAAATTCTAGGGAGATTTTGTCCTCTAACCCTTGAGGTCGACCTATGATGTGTTACTTTCAGGAAATTTTGATAAAATCAGATATAAATAAGGGGTTTTCACCTCATTTTACATCTCCTACATTCATCTATCTCCTAGCTCATATTCACAAGTATTCAAGCATTCATCAAAAGCATTCAAGAAAATTAAGCATTATTGAGTCAAGCTATTGGAGGTCTTCATTGCACATCTTCAGATATTGAGCATTCATGGTGTGGTAAGTTTATGACATTTTCATTTGCATACATTATCTATTTATCATACTCTTTTCATTCCATTTCATTGTTTAGGGTTTGATTACCAAAGTGGGGTTTGACCAAGGCAAACCCCTATTCTCTAACCCTCAACCAATTTCCCCTTTTGCATGTGACTTTTTTATGCAGATTTTCCAAGAAATAGGTGTTGAAAAGTGATAAAAAGTGCAAGAAGTCAACCTAATCAAGGCAACCCTAATTCAAGCTTGGAGAAGAATTTTTGTCCCGTTTTCTGCAGAATCAAGTATAACCACCTATCAGGAAAGAGGGTACATATCAAAGGTTTCCAGATTCTATCCAAGATTCCCCGAGATTTCCAGGACTAAGTCACCACTAGTGGAGAATTAGTCCCACTTCCAGGCCTGAAATCTGATTTTGACATTTCTAGATACCCATTTGGCAGATTCTCATTCTAACAAATTTTTCCAAAACTGGGACTAAGTCGCCCCAGCTAGCCTAAGTGTCCCAGTCAACATTTCAAATTTCTAGAATTCCAGAATATTCTAGCATCAAGCTTCTGATTCCAGGTGCACCTCTTCTCTTCTATTCTATCATTTCATCATTAATTTGCATTTCTAGGTCATTTAGTTTATTTTTGCATATCACATTGTGTTTTCTAACATTTTACATTTTCATAGTTTTGCATTGTTTAGACATTTCATTTTCAGATCAGAACATTAGGACATCTTAATTAGACTCATTTCATTACACATTTCCTTTATCCTTGAGTGTATACCAAGATTTTAAACTTCTATTCCTTCCCTTCTAGGTGAAACATCCTAGGAGGGAAAGTGTCAATAGAGGAGGGTTCCATTAAAATATTTGTGTTTACACCTTGCTAGAATCCTGAACTATAGCCATATATTATGAGTCCATATAGTTATTAGGTGGGATAAAATACCCCTCTAACCCTTTTGGAATGAGTAGTAAAGTAGGAGAATCCAAGGTGTGACCAAGAGTTACCATACACCTAACTCCATCTAGAAATCACCACTCCTGTCCTTATGAGAAGCCAAATGCTCCACCTCAAAGTCAGTATCAATAGAGACACCCTTATTCAGGATCATCACTTGTTGGTCCAAGTCTTCCAGGGCCTCAAAACAGTTGAATAAGGGTTCTTTTTTTGCCTATTCCCTTATTGCAAGATTTCACTGACACAAAACCCTCCATATCAGTATCCCCTTAAGATATAGGGGCTTTGAATTTATCCTTTGAAGGGTCTGAGTGAGGAGGCATCCTAGAAGAAACCCTACCAAAAGAAGAACCAAATACCTTAAGCTTATGACACTTTCGCTACACGTGACCATATTCAATATCATATTCTACACCGAAAAGGCAGAGTCTCATAGTCCAATTGTTGAATCCATGATGTGGACCTAACTTTAAGTTCCAACAAGTCAGGTAACGGGTTTTTTAGGTCAATCGTCACACAAATACGAGCCAAAGAGAGAGACCTTTGCTCCAATGTTTGCTGTGAAGGCCCCACCAACTTACGAGGAAAAAGAGTAATACTATGTAAAATATTATTCCTCCATAATTCAACCAGAAGCCAAGGAAGTCTTACCCAGACTAGAACATGTGACAAAATCTCTTTAGCTAGATTAAATCCAATGTGCTAGGGTTTCAAGAACAACCCCACTTGATTGTAAAAGTAAGGCCCTCCTTCAAAAGCTTTATTACGATCAACAATACATGAGAAAACAACCATGAAATAGTTGTTTGCTACTTGTAAAACCTCCATATCTCCCTTTAGGTTCCAAGTTCTATGAACCCAAGACACTGAAAATGGGAGAGAAACCTTGATTCCCATGAGCTTACAAATTAGTGTATGATTCCTCTAGTACTTAACATCCTCTGCGATAGATTCTGGTTGGATAACCAGGATCGAGTGAGTCTCACTCTTAGCCTTGAAGTAACCGTTCACTTTCAAAATATGAGAGAAACCACTATGCGATGAACCTGCATCATTTGAAGCATTAATCTTGAAATCGATGACCATAGCCTTTTTAGATGGGGATAAATCAACCCCATAACAACATATGAGAAAGACATAAATGCATTGCCAGAAGGAATAGCCTTCAACTCCATAATCAACAAAATAACTCGAGAACCAAATTCAAAAACAAAACCCAAAAACACAACAAAGAAGAACCAAAAAATGAAGAAGAGAACCCCCCCACCCGAAACCAAAAAAGCGCACACCAAGCATAGATTCCCACCTAAGCACATGCAGGTCAGCAAATGTTCACATGTTGCAGCCAGGAAGGTCGCGGACTTGCAAACTTTCTTCCCCACACGTAGAATCTCCCTCCATTCTCCTCAAAATTATGAACATTGGGTTTATCATTTTCATAGAATTTTGTAAGGTTTCATATGACTCAAATCTGGGAGTAAACTAGGTCATCACACACTAAACCATATTACTACTTCCATGATCATTACCTTTATGAAAACCTTTGAATCTCTGGAATTTTAATTTATTAAATATCCTAAGAATTAAAATTATGACTTGAAGTCTCAATCATGATTCAACATGTTATTATCTAAGTATACATTAATCTCCCATAAGTGGTATAAATGTCTTTAACACCTTCATAAATATAGTAACTTTTAAACTACGATTAGTTTATGAACTTAGATATCAAAGTAAGATCTCTATACCAAAATCGGTCACAACCTACTTTTTACAAGATATTTCTAAATTCATTGCCTAAGAAAAAATTGTTATATACTATATATAGAATATCAAAATATCAATCAAATTTTCTTTCTTTTTTTCAAATATTTAATGTTAATAATTGATGAGTAAAATCATACTATTGACTTGCAAATATTAACCCTTTTAAATGAATAACAAACTATTGATTAACAAGAACTATATATACAATCATCATTTACAAAGAAATATAACTACACCATCAATAAAAAATTATGAATACTCAATTGTATCAATAAACCTTATAGATTCAAAATAATATAAGTTAATATCGTACAACACTAAGGAATTTCAAATCATTATTTGGGAATTTAAATCAATTAATTAAGAAAATACTAGTGAATATAAAATTGATAACTATAACATGTAATGTTAATGAATAATCATTATAAAAAAATAAATAGAATAATTTATCGAAAAGATAATCGAGGCTAACAAATGATAGCCAAAATTAATAATAAGTCTATAAGATTACAAAAATGATTACCAAGATTATCAATTGCCTAAGACTATCCAAAATAATAACAATTGATTACTTATGTAGAGTGATAATAAGATTATAACAATAACAAAACAATGTAAACTTATCTAAAATATATCAATTGATTACTTAACTAAAGGTTGTGAAAAATTGTCACTTAACCATATTTTTCACAAAATTAAGCTCATATTTGAGGCCTTATTCTTACAAAAACATATGATAACTAATAATAACAAAGAAAAAATCAAACAAGACATGCAATTCATTGAAAAAACACCTTAAAGAGGTGTCTTCTATCTCACCTTGATTTAAATAACAAAATCACAAAATCGTTAGAAATGTTTAGATCTATAAGTCAATAGAACTGGGTACAATATTTCTCCCACTATGAGAATACATCCATACATGCTAAACATATCATGATAACTTGTTGAACATAAATACCAAGAATGAAAAATGTGGAGGTTAAGGATCATACATAAGACTATATATTCACATCGTTCATCAATAACTATTAAATGATGCTGTCAAAGATGTGAGGATTACTATTAAATAAATCATCATTAAATAATCTTACACAACCAAGAGGGTTTGGTGAAGAATATATATGGCATTATAGGTTGTTTATCTATTAACATCATTTTTGATACCCATAGTATGTTACCCACACACATGCACGAAACAAAGTCTAGAAACATTATGTCACAAAATAAAATACATTCACTAATATTTTGATTGTAAACAATACCAACATTGATTAGGCTATTAAGACATTTTCTAAGAAATAAGCTATAGCGATGCAGATGTTCATATATGATCTTTCTTAAGAAATATTACTTGAACCTTAAAATATACTGGGGTAATGCCTATAATATTGAACATAAAAAACCAATTATTATATCATACATACATGGTAGTATACTATACATAAATAAACCAATACACTCTAGTTGGGTAGTCACTAATTGAAGAGTTGAAAGGTTGTTTTCTTCACAAAGAGAAACTTGACAATTTGTGATCTTAGTGTTCATAATGAAGGAAATTGGAGTGGCCAATATTAATATAAATGATTTCATATTATTTAAGTTATTATATTATTTAAAGCTTAAGAATTTTTGGTTTATAAAATCCCTAACTTATGGAGAGAAAAGGAATGGGATTACAAGGAAAAGGTATTTTGGAAACCCAATTGTAAAGGATCATGAGTGATCTCAAATTTAGACTACCTCATATCTATAAACATGGGAATAGATCAAACCTCTCTCTATAGAAGTACCTATATACAAGCATTGAGGTGAGAGCACACTACTTTGAGTTTGACTAGATTGGACTAGACTAGAAACTAGGCGAGAGGATCAATGCCCACTTGTCAATTTTACACAAGTGAAAAATTTGAAATAAAAATAACCCTTACCAATTGGATTGAGATGAATTAGGTATTAGAAAATCATTCTTATATGGAGTAAATTTATCTTTGGTAAATTTTCATTTCTTTGAGCCTACAAATAACAACACTTATATTGCTGGTATCAAAATTTATTACCATTTAGATAATGTTTATTTATCAAAATAACAACATTCTTAGATGTTGAGAAATAAATTTTAAAACACCATGTATACAATATTTTTCTTTTTTAGATTATATTGCATTATATTAATTAAATTGGAGCCCCATTTAACATTCCAAAACCATAAATGATCTAAAGACTCAAGGATAAAAGTTTTTTACTCTTCCTTCTTCTCTATCATAATTGGTAATTAAGGTCTTTGTGGAACTTAACACACTAAAATAGAAGTATCATTGGGCACCAACATTCCCTCATCAAGATACTATACAAAATGAAACATGTGTAAACTACATCACAACCTACACTAACCATTGGAATCAATATGCCTCTAATATTCTAATATTGGAATAGAGATTGATGCTATTAGAAACTTTAAAGATTTACACATGTTGCAATATAAAATAAAATTAGGATAATATTTATGGGATGATTTCGATCCAAAACACCTACTTTAGCAACCTAGTTGTATAGGAACAATATTCTAAAGGTCATGTTAAATGCCATGGCTATGAATGTTGAAAAAAACAAAAATAAGATGATCATAATTACTAAATAATTTTCTCCTATTAGATTAGATACAAGGAAGAAGAGAATGTTACATGCATGTTCATCAATTTAAATATTTAGATAAAATCTATAAGTGATCTCATCCAAACTTGCTCTCTTCTTGCAATAATTTTTAATTAATAAGCATAAAATTGGATTTCACAGCCGTTTCTACCATCTTCCTTTATTTATGTACTCCTGTAACTTCTCCCTTTGAGTTACTTCTTATTCTTTACGCTTCTATCAAGTCCCTTCTATGTTATATGGTATAAAGAAATGAATCCTCTCCTCCCCAAATCTTAGTCATGACCAACATAATATAGATAAATAATAGATAATACTTTTCAAATATTTTACTTGTCCCTCTAGCCCACTACCATTGACTATTTTTGGCCTCTTGCAGAACATATTTCATAATAGATTATAGTAACTCCTTTGTTGTGCTTTCTCCAAAACTTTGTAGAGATAATTTTAGTCACACGATTGTATAGTTAGACTAAGATCTTTCAACTTACTCAAGGTTTATTAAAAAATCAAATTAAATAATACATTTAAAATAATATAATTAATTCAAATTTAAATAATACTTATGTAATTACGTAGGAAAAGAGAAAGAGGGTTATGCCAAATTTTTATCCCATTTTAGCCTATCCCCTTAATATCTATTTTTTCATCCTATTATCCATTATCCTCTCTTAGTCTTGTCCCATTATCTTCTCATAGTTCACCTTATGATTCTTTGTTCCATCCTAATCCCACCCCAATAGCTTCTAATAGTTCACTCTATTTTTTGTGATCCTCTCCTATCCCATCCCACTAATCTATACTAGTACATCTTATGTTCCATTATCCCCTCTTGGTCTTGTCCCTCTATCTCTTCTATGTTATACCACCTCCCTCCATATTTCATCCTATACAAGTACCCTTAATACAAACCTTTTCTTCCACTCATTAAAGACCAACTCTCTTATCCATTACTTCAACACACCTCAAGTGCCCACTTCATGTCCTATTGTCAAACCCTAGACATTTCATGTCCTATAGTCAAACCTAGACATGTAATTCACCCATGTTCCATTATTTCCTTCTAATCCCATCCCATTAACCTCTAATAGTTCACCCTATGTTTTATTATCTCATCTTGGATTTCCACATTAATCTCTATTAGTCCATCCTATGTTCCATTATCCCCTTCTATTACCACTATAAAAATTGAGAGTGCATGGCAATAAATGATTGATTGGGGATCTCATGACTCCTTATTTGAATAATTTTCACCCTTTAATATTGGTTCCTCTTCTTCTTCTTCTTCTTCCTCACTTAGTCCTTCTATAAATAATAATTTCTTTTCACTTCATGTATGTATTCAACTATATTTGCTATCAAAGTTGAAAAATAACCCCTTTGTTCTCTTTTTCTTATTTTTTTGTAGCATTTATCTAGTAGGTTAGGGAATTGAATTTGTTGACAAGCCTTTCTCTCTTATCCCATTAATCCCTTTTCTTCTGAGAATTAAGTACTTCTCCTCTATCTTGCATGCTAAGATAAAATAATCACATATAGAATTAAGACTAAACACACATATTTTAAGTTGGATGTGATCCTTGAGACCATCCATAATTAAATCATTCAGGTTCTTTTTAGGAATTGTATCTACCCTCAAGGATAGGTTTTGAAACTTTTGAATGTAATCCCTAATTAATTTTGTTTGTTAAAGTTTAGCTAGATGGATGAAATAATTGTTGGCCACACTATTGCTATATTGTGATTAGCTCCTCTATAAAAAATGACCATTAGATAGTGATGCCTATTTTCTTTTATTGAGTACATAATTGTTGATACCAAATGAATTAATTTATTTCTAGATATAAGGAATCCATTTCCACCTTTTGTCTACTTGGGATTTGATGCACATAGTTTATTTATTTATTTTATTTAAGCTAGTGGATCCTTACCATTAAACACACACACACACACATCCATGGGTAAACCCACAAAAGTGGTTTATAATTCAAATGAGGAAGGAATACTTGAAAAAAATGACCCCATGGAAAAAATTTACATTTTGGGGGTTCGAACAAACCAAAAAAGGGTTTGCTCGAACTAGGGTTCGAGCGAGCCCATTAAATGCATGTACGGCCAAAATTCAGATGAAACCCCCTTTTTGGAAAGGGGTTTGAATGAACCCAAGTTCAAGCAAACTCAAGTTCGCTTGAACCCCCTTGGCTCGAGCGAATCCCCCATTTCCCTAATTTTTGAAAAAAATCACAAAAAAAACCTATTTTTTTGCACTTTGGAGCTCAGTTCGAACATGAAATTGGTGGAGACTTCACAAACCCAACTGGAATTAGGTAGTCCTCGGAACGAGCTATCTAATGAATATAATTTTAATATGTTTTGGTTTTATTATGTATTTTTTTTTAGTTTTATTAAACATAGGTTTTTCATCGAAAATGAAGCTCTCTGTTCTACACGTGGAAAAATAGCAGATTATCAATTTTTTTTTGAAAAATATGAGTGCACCAGATATTGAAGTCCTTGATCCAACAATTTTTTTTTAAATTTCGATATATACAAAAAAAGTTACACATTATATGGTTGTGCTATGTCTAAATTGTAATTGGTTTGACTTTGAAACTTGATTAAAGAAAAAATATTCAATAAAAAACTATCTAACCAAGTGGAAGCACCTAGATATCGAAGTTACAAATCTAAATTCAAAAGAATTAGAATTTATCCTTTATGGAAAAAAAGTTATGCGTTATACGGTGAGCGTCACTTTTTAAAAATGGTGTTTTTTTGAAAAAAACTAGTTTTCGAGGGAGATAGAAAAAACAGTGTAATTTGATTCCAAAAAAATTGAAAAAAATATTTTTAGAATCTACAGACAAAATGTCACGAAACTCTAGTTTGCATCATCTTCAAATTTCTCATGGTTTAGTTGCTATAGCTGCCTAAAAGTGAAGATTTAGTTAAAAAAAATTATTTGAGTGTCTAGTTTAGCCAAAAATTGTAAACCACTATTGTGGGATCACCCCCACCTTTGGTATCAAGTTCCTAGATCCTATACGAGTATTGGCATTTGGATCTAGATTAGTTGACTTGGATGATTCACCTTGGTTGCTTGAGACATGCATTTTTGAGCCAAATTTATTTTCTATATAAGAATTTATACTATCAATGTGATATGCAAGTTCGATATATCTCTTGTTAGGAAATTTATATCCTCCTTAAATGTGTCATGGATGTCAAATATATCATTTGTCAAGTGATATATTTCCTCCTTAATCTTGTTATTTTCTTCTGTAATTTTTTTCTATGGAACCAATCTCCTCAAAATCAATTGATTTATAGTATTGAGAGCAAATTTGGTTGAAAACTCAATTTTCTAATAACTCACTTTTGCTCTAATTTCTTTGAAATATAGATTGTAGTGGCTTTTATATGTTCTTGAAAACTCTCTAAAAATTAGAAAAAAAATTCTTCAAAATTTGAAAGATATGTGTTTTCTAAGATCAACTCTAAATTCAGAAAAATCACATTTTTTCTTGTTTTCACGGTGCTAAAATAATGCTTTGACCACTTGTAATGAAATAACTTGCGCAATAGAAAAATATAATAAGAAATATTATGTAAATACTCATAATTTTTGAAAATAACAAACCACTTCAATAGAACAAACTTCTAAATATTTCCAAATAAAACATAATTCAATAATACTATGACAATAAACTTATCATTAGATCTTATATATACTTTATTATGCCATGACTATCACCCAAACCAACTTAAAGACTTAATTATAACACTTCTAATCCCTAAAGAGACCTTTACCTTATTAGCCACAAACTAAATACTCATAACCCTAAGTATATATAAGATTAAGGGTGTAGCATTTGGGGGAGCCTGGTGTTGATGGTCGTGGCCTGGATTTGCATCAGCTTCTGCGCCAAAACAGGGATTCCCACCATCGACTTGTCGATCTTACTCAGCAGTGGGTGGGAGTCGAACAGCTGCTTTTCTTTCTGTCGGGCTTCGGCGTTGCTTTCGTCGTCAATGCCGTTGCGGACGCAGACGTAGCCAAGCCCAATGTTGACGACGTCCACCGTCACTTTTTCCAGGAGGCCTTCGGGCGCCTTGTCCGACTTGGTCACCACGGCCAGAGTCCGCTCGCCACGTGGGTCCACTTTCTGCGACATTCTGATGGTTTCGCAGGTGGGAAAATCCACATTCGCCGACAAAACATTCAGAATAATGCTCTCCTTTGGAGTGATGTACTGCATTATAATCTTTGTGATCTGTTCGTAAATGTCCGCCGGCTGCCCGGCTATTGGAACTCTGGTGATCCCGGGTAAGTCCACCATTGTCAAATCCGGAGCTCCAACTTTTGTAATGTGGAGCGTAATCGGAGTGTAACTTATTCCCTTCGCATCTCCTGCGATTTCTTGTGTCGCAGCATCGATCTTGGATGTTATGTCACACCCTTTTACTGTCTCCTTTTTGCCGTTGAACTCGATGGAGATTAGGGCTTCCATTTCGTCGGTGCAGCTTTGGAGTCTCACGACGAGGGGACCGCGCGTGCAGATGCCCATCCCTCGGGGAAGCTTGATGCCTGCGAGGGATTCCAAGACACTGGACTTGCCGCTGTACTGGTCGCCCACCGCCACAATGCTCCGAAGTTGGATTTCTTCTTTCATGCTGTCCAGGTTGCGCTGCTTATCTACTGTGTCCAAACAGCTAGTCGACATGTTGAAGAGCACAAACAACACTAACTTAAAATGCTCTAAAAATTCGTATGCAGGAGGATATATTATAACACAGCAAGACTGGGTTACTTATACTACCATTTGGTGTTCATCATTTGCAGAGGCATAGAGGAGGACCGGAAACTTCAGGGCTAAGGGAAAAAGAAAGGCGCACGATGGTCGTACAAAAAAAAGTTTAATCGAATTTCCCGTTACCCAAGGGTTACAGATTTCGTAAGATGCTCGCTTCCACGAGGGACCATGAAGAAAAGGCCTATATAGTTGCGAATATCGAATGGAAAGCAAAAATGTTGATTGCTCAATTGCGTACTAGTTCACATCATCTTAGGTGTGAAACGGGCAGGTGGGTGGTTCCTAAAGAGGAGTGGGAAAATAGAAAATGCCGATTTTGTAACATGGGTATGGTGGAGACGGAATGGCATTTCACCATGAAGTGCTCAGCGTATAAAGACATCTGGGCTAGCTATGGGGACATCGTGTAGGTCAATAATTTAAATACCCTGTTTGAAGAATCAAGGTTAGACAAAACTGTAAACTTCATCATCAAAATTCACTGCAGAAGGGCTGACCTCGAACAGAGTTTGCAATCTATTTAGGGCCTTTTGTGGGAGGCTCTTGTACTGCTCTTGGGTCCCATAGGCTTCTTTGGCCTCATGGACGTCATTAAAAATTTTCATTCATTCACCTATGTTTATGAAATTTCGAGGGCATTTCACAGAACGCATTAACTCTTTTAGGGGGCACTTTCCTAGTTCTTAACAAAGTACTATAACAAGAAAACGACGTCATATCATTTGTTGCTCTGGTGATGTAAGATTCCATTTTCTTTCTGTCTAATTTCGTACTATGAAATTTGCAAATTTTACTTTACATTTTATAGATAAGGTACCAATTGCCATAATGAAATTTGGAATTTTAAAAAAGAAAGAAAAGAAAGTAGAGTACAATGAATGAAACGGTGAGGAATAAACATTATTCTTTATTTTTATAAATTATACATTAGGGTTTAACAAGTTATGAGCTATTAAATAATTTTAAATTAACAATCATATCTTGGTGTGTAATGGGTATGTTGGATAGGTGTGGGAGGTTATTTAACAGTTTTTTTTCTTGTTTATGCATACATTCATGCAATACATGAGGTCAATTGTCACATTATTAAGTAAATGATGTTTGTGTACAACCAAGGTTTCAATGGATAAGTGATAGCTTGAGATTGATTGTGCATACACTTACATTAACTTTATATATTATTTAATGTTTAAAATTTAGTCTCCTAAGTGGGACATCCTGGGAATGCACAACAAAATTAAATAAAGAGTTATTATATATAAAAATACCCCCTCATTGTAGATCTTGCATTACCTATCCCTCCCTTCGTCCTTGTATCTTTCTCTCCTGCCTCTCTCATATATAGTAAGTAATGGATTTTATGTGCCAAGTGCCAGTAATTAAATGTATGCTCATAATATGTAAATATCATTTGATTGTACTTTAAGTAATGCACACTTTACATCTTTGTGTTTTCTTACCTAAAAAGTGATGAAAAAATTCCTTAGTGTATATGTAAATTTAAGAGAAGGGAACATGTTCTTGCAAATTAAACATTTAGTTAATTTCATTCCAACACATAGTAAATATTACAAACATTAGCATTTACAAAAGGAGAGAAACAGAGATAGAGAGAGAAGAGAAAAAGAGGGAGGGGGGAGAGGGGGAGAGAGAAGGGAGATAGATTAGGAGAATATAAAATGAGAGAAAAAGAGAGAATGAGTTATAAAGGAAGAGAGACAAATACAAAAGTAGATTGATAGAGAGGAAGAGAGAAAAAAGTGTATGAGAGAGATAGGAATATAGAAAGAGAGATAGGGAAAGAGATAAGGGGAGATTGAGATAAATAAAGAGGGATAGAGAGAGGTAGAGATAGACATATAAATATATAGATTTAAAGAGAAATAGAGAGATGGAGAGGGATACAAAGAGACAATTAGAGAGAGATGTAGAGAGGGAGAGAGATAAATAGGAAAATTGATAGAAAAATCTAAATAGAGAAAGAAAGAGCAAGAGACAAAGATAGTGATAAGAGATATGGTGGGAAGGAGATATAAAGAAAAGAGAGAGGGAGGGAGGGATAGTGTGTTTGTGAGAGAGTATATTTTAATCAATCATTTTGTTGGAACCAAAATTTTCATAAAAAATTCTAAGGATTTTATCAATTAAAATCTAAAATTCCCATTATCATTTTCATAAAAGTCACATTATCGCCATTCATAATGTCAACTTTTCCCTTTACCATGATACCGCTACCATATTGGCCACCCCTCATAACCCTCACATCATACCTCTCTACTGTAGCTCACTACCAAGTAGCTCGTGGTACAATGATAAAAGGAGCCACTACTACACACTATAACCTTCACCCTTCACCGATATACCTCGGGGGGTCAATATGTAGCCCACAGCAGAGCGGTATATTCAAGATATGTACTAAGGAAACATCGCGATACCTTAGGAGAACCAAAGGTGATACGCGATAGAGCGGTATATTGAATACATATACTGAAGACATACTGCGGTACCGTAGGGGAGTGAAAAGTGACACGAGGTAGTGCGAAAAATTAGTCGTTGGGTCATTTAAAGTATACCAATCACATCAGTTAGCATCAAAATATAAAATTGAGCTCAATACAAAGATTTGAATTGTGCGAATTTATGAGTCAGGAGTAAATGCACCTTGGTGTTAAAATATACAAAATAAGTTGAGATTTTCCATTCATAACAGCTGAAACCAAGTTGTAGATGAGCTCAAAGTGCGGGAGTAAAGGGAATTTTTCAAGGAGAATTATATCACCGGGTAAGCTTTGCTCATCACTCTCTATGAATTTCATAAAATGGCACCAAAGAAGGTTGAAGTAGGAATTAAAAAGGATGAGGCCAAAGCTAGTAAACCCTCCTTGCAGTTTCCATTGCTTTCCTTGCTACCTGGTTCAGTAGAAAAGGGACCTAAAAAGGTTTTTAGAGATCTAACTCAGGGATGTAGAGACTCCATTATTCCTCCGTTGGGTTGGAACCTTTATTGGTACTTCTATCGAAATAGGAACGACAAGGTTCCAACATCAAATCCGTGGACCCTTGATTTGGCTAAACTGATTGTTCCCAATGTTTTCATTGATATTAAGCTTATTAAAGCCCTTTCCCACTACTACCATGCCCCAACCAAAACTGTTAGGCTACCAAATTGTGGGTGCTTAGTTGATGTTACAAGAGATGTTATTATCAAGTGTTTTAACTTGAATAAACAAGTTGTAACAGAGGTAAATCTAATGACAATGGAGCAAGAGTATAAAATATTGAGAAGGAAATATAGAAGTGATGAGCTCCCCCTACATATGAAAAGGGGTGATAATAACAGAATACTCCCCATCCCTTCCTCTAAAATGGAGCCTTTCCTAGTTTCAAAATTTCAGGTTTATTTCAAAAACACTTATAATGCATTATGTCAAGTCTTGGGGATAGATGCATAGGAACATATGTCAATGGGATTAATGAGAATGGCCGTGATAATCCAACATTCTGAGTCAAATGTAGAATTTGATTTTGCATCTATAATTGAGGAAAAAATACACAAGGGTCTACTACAAGTTAAAGAGACTAAGGCCCCCATTTCCTTTAGGAAATATTCTTTGTTGTGTCATTTAATCCTATACTAGAATGAAATGAAGTGGACTAAAACAATCAAGTTGAGTACACATGAGAATGGAGTAAGACTCCTTGTGCCAAACTGGTGTTACATCTAGGATAGCAAATGTACAAAATGTGGTTTTGTTGTGTTTCGAGATGAATTTGTTGTTAGATTGATAGTTGCCCTTGGTTACCGAACACCAAGATTACTTGAATCATTGATGAAAGTAACATGAGGCCTGTACAATATAAGCTAGACCAGGGTTGTACTCATAATTATGTTGATTGGTTCTTTATGCCACAACACACCATTATTAGAGTGTATGGATGCAACCAAGCACCACATATCTTGCCAAGTTTGTACCTGCAAGGGTATGTTTTTTGGAATTCATGTGGCAAATGCTTTGGATGGAATATGATTTGATGAGGAATCAGAGGAAAGGAACATTTTTTCCTGATTTGACAGTATTTGAAGAGTTGGCCATTGGATATGATATGTTGGAAGAATTGCAAAGGTTCATGAGGGTTAATTATCCCCTCAAATCTAGAAAGGGGAGAGTGTGTGACCTAGAGGGTCATATAAATATGATCAGAAGAACCTTGTTGACAAAGAGGGCCATATCACATGAATTTGACCCTAAGGAGGATGTTATAAGAAATTTTGTGTATTTTGCTGATGTACTGTAGACAAGAAAAAGGTGGATAACAATGATGTAGTGGGAGAATCAGAACAAGGAGAAGGATAAAATTTTCAAAGGGCTTTTCATAGATGAAACCAACCTTATGAAAATGATGTAGATGATCCTTAATAAGTTTGATGAATTGTATAATATGGCCCAAGATGAGAGGTTGATTCCACTTCCCACACCTCACCAACCATCACATGAAGCATCCACATCACAGACACTATCCACATCACCTAAAAATCCATCCCCTCCATCTCCTACTCATGAGCCACATGCTAAGAGACAAAAGACTGAGCCATTGGTTGATTATGGTTCAAGTGATGAAGAAGAAGAAGAAACAATCATAGCTCTGACTGAGATAAAGGAGGTAGTTGAACATAGAAGTCAAATGCCCCATGATCCTAAGGCTAGGCTTTCAGAGGAAGGAACTGATGAAATTCAAGAAGATGAGAGGGTAGTGGCCTCTCTAAGGTTCATGGAGGATGATAATTTTATTCATACTAATGAATTTAAGGACTTTTGGATTAAAATGAAGATGAAACAATTTGATGATAGATTGAACATCAATCTTACAGGGGATGATGAATCAAAATAGGTCAAGATCCAGGCTCAAACATTTGCAGAGTTAAATGTTGATAGCATTAATGTCACCCCCAGGAGGCAAGAGAAATGGTGTTAAAAAGTGATATGATAATTATACCGGGGATGGAGATATCTAAAGTGTTTCTTCTAGATCAGATCAAAGCACAGGATGACCCCATGTTGGTAGCAAAATTTGATTCAAAGAGGGTGTATTAGGAACAAGGTATAACCCTACTACCCAAACACTCGCTCTATGGATGAAACTGAAGAGTACAAGGAAGCCTTAACTTTTGGATGTAGTGTAGGAAATGAGGGGGTCAGCTATGGTAAGAACAATGAAAGACACAACTCCCACTGAGGCTGCAACTATGACTCTGCATTCTGCAATGTTCACTAAGGATGTGGTAGAAAATATGGAAAAGAAGATTAATGAATATGAGAAGAGATTAAAATTATCAAATGATGAGGTGAAAAAATTGTTTATTGAAAATGTAAAGTTAAAACAACAGTTGCAACAGGCCACCATAGTGAGAGGGGATGAATTAATTGTCTATCACCCACTTGTCTACGCAGAGGATCCACAGATACAACAAATGAAAGATGAAATTGATAAACTGAAGAAACACAACATGGAGGATGTCAAGCATCATATCATGGAGATTCTCAGGAAGATATTAGAACATAGAGTTAGGATATTGAAGGAGAAGATAAATGGATTACATGAAAGCTTCAACAATCTAATTAAAGCTTTGGATTAGATAAGTGCTAACTCCCCTATCCTTGAAGAGCTCCAAAAGAGATGACAACCCACCTATCACATATTGACTACTCTATGCAAAACTACAAACATGGATCCATATGCTCCATCAAGGCTCAAACCTACACAAGAGATGGTGAAATGTGTGATTGATGAGTATAAGTATTTGGTTGACATAAGGAAGAAAGTGGAAAGTAGGAGGAGTGTGCTTGACTTGATTAAATACATCTTCAGCTCATCAATCTTCAAGGATGATGATCAAATAAAAGGTATGGATGCATAGTGAGAATAATTTGATTAGATGATTCCTAAATGCTTGACACATATATAGGATAATGGGGAGATCAATCTTGAAAAATTCCATACTTTACTTGATGGGATTGTCATGCTGGATAGTGGATACAAAAAGTTTGTGGTGGATGTCAAAAACCTCCTGGATAATAGATGGAAAAGTCACCTTACAAATTTCACAGCTACACAAGAATTGAAATGGCCGAGTGATCTGACAATTAATGAGTGGTAGGAAAAATATTTTGGCTTTGATGAAGATTGATTATGCACATTATGAAGAAGAAAGATCATACTATAAAATATTTGAATAGGTATTAGGTGACCACGGGATTTTACTTGGAGATTAATGGATTGATTCATATGTTTATGATTAAGTTTGTTTAGTTAAGTTTAATTGTAGAATTAAATTTTGTTATCAAAAGACATGTCCTTTGGTTTGAAGCTTGTTGCCTCTCGTATAAATAAGAGAGACCAAGACCAAAAGAAATGATTAGATTAGAGATAAGAGAAAGGAATAGGTGAATAGGGATAGATACAATGCTTACATTTCAAAAGACCATGATGAATGTATAAAATTTTAAAGAAGTCAATGAAAAATATTTGATTTTGTGGCGTAATCTTGGTATCAACTATTTGTTGGAAGTATTCGATTATCTGGTTGTCTCCATTTTAATGCTTCTTCATTATTTAAATTGATATACCAAGTATATACTCAATTTATCAATGCAAATTTGTTGTACTTGTGTGATGTTATTGTATACATCTAAAAATGGTCACATCACAATAGTTTGGTAATTAATTAAATATTTTTAATATTTAATTAAATCTCTAAATTCAATCTGCGTATAAATAAATCTAAATAATTTATTTATATTGTTCATTCTTTCATTTCGATTAAATAAATAAGTTTACTTAATCACTTTTCTTATCCATTTCTTAATTAATTAAATAAACATTACGATTTATTTATATTAATTATCATATAATATTGGCTTGAATATTTTATTCAAATAAAGATTAAATATTCTTCTCTTCTAAAATTCCTCTAAATTCATAATTAAATATTCCAAATATTTAATTAATTTCTCTAAATCCATTCACAATTTTGATTAAATTCTTCTAAAGTCTATTCGCAATTAAATATTTTAAATATTTAATTAAGTCTTCTATAGTCCTAAAATCAAAAATCAAACTCACATGAAATTAAATAAATCTATTTATTTAATTTGGAATTATCTGCAACAACCGTGAAATAACTTCAAAACAGAAAATTAATTTCTCTAAGCAAAATTGTTCCTGTGGGTTGAAGACAAACCTCCATTCTTCTCTCCAACCTCCCAACATCTTCCATCTTCCTCTCAACCTCTCCATCTCCCACCATTCAAAATTACGAGACGATCTCACAACCATTGATCTTTTCCAGCCAGGCTCTTGCCTATGAAAATCTATAAAAAGGACTGTCGGGTCTTTGAAAAACATATAAGCTTTCATATAGGAAAACTATAGCCAATTTGCAAATAGCACAGCCTTTTAGCATCCATAGCATTTTAGAATCATAGCATAGCATAGCTTAGCATATTAGCAATTCATACCATGGTTTATCATCCTCATATCTTAGTTTCAATTGCATCCATAATCCACAACCCCTGTGCATATCCGTATACCAACATTTCACTCCACCAGCATATAGGATAGAGAAGTACTCTCCCTTTTGCATACTCGTTCTGTAGGTTGCCATTCTAAAAATCTTTGCTTATACAATCTGAGAGCAGCAGCTTCAAGCAAATCCCTGGAGATAGAGGACAATGGAACGATTCTGCAGAAGCTCTGTTTGTTTTCTTTGAATTCAATTTATCATGCTTTCTTTAGTTTAATGTTTCATTGGTGTGTTTTTATTAGCTCATTTTGATACTAACATTTCACACACACAATTATTAATTGGTTTCCCCAAAGGAATTAAAATCCTTCTAGTCAATCATGGTAATCTAGGAGTGTTATTTGGATCAATAAGGAGAACCATATAATTAGGATTGACAATCCGTCTCCAATTTGGTGTTATATGTGTTTTTGCATAATTTATTGAATTGGTTCTTTCAAGTAAAGATTAAATCCTTTTGATAAATTATAAGTAACCTGGTTGTGTCAGTTGGATCCATAAGTAGTGTTTGTCAATCATTTGCCTACACGTTTGTACAAGTTATAAACCAATTTTAGTGTGCCAAATGGTTTTAGTTATTGCCAATATAGGTCACATATTATAGATCTTCATTTGACTCTATCTACCCAACAAGGCACTGGTCTTATCCATTTCATCATTTAGTTTTATCCAATTTGTTTTCAAAAACCTTGCATCTGTTAACTGAACATATTCATAAACTTCACCTTGATATTGCCTATACAATTTATACCAAATTAGGTTTGCATCTCCCCACTCTCAATTTCCATTGTGTATAGATTTCTTAAATAGGGAACTCATAGTTTAAGTCTGCCTCATTTGCATAGGTACACCCGCTTAGGTCTTGTAGAGCCTGAAGAGAAGAAGGTTCAAATACACCATTTGGCCTTGTTTGTTAGCCCAAAATGTATCAAGAGCTTGATAAGCTCTTGTGGTTTTTCAACCAAAATTTTTGAGAACTAACAAATTGGCGACTCTACTAGGGAACCAAATCTGAATCCAAACCTTCATCGTAGAGTCAAAACCTTACATAAGACTCCACTGGGAACAAGCAATTATAATTTTTTCTCGCTTCTCTAAAAGTGAGTGGCAACTCTGAAAGAATAAGTGCACATAGACTGATAAGTTAAAGTACACATCATAAAGAACAAGTCCTAGAGTTCAAGCCTTCACAATAGTTCACAACATGCATGGTAGAAGGTCCTTATATAAGGATGGTCCAAATGACAATAGTAAGTGGAAACATAAGAATGATAAAGGTAAGAAGGTGTCTGATGAAATGTGCATGAAAAATAAGGATAAAACATCAAAAACACACTTTGAGACGTATAATTGCTATGATACATTGACAAATGAAAATAGCTCAGCTGGAGAACCTCACACTCCTAAAGAAAAAAGGAATCCTTTCTATCAACTAGATCCTTAGAAAGAAGAAGAATTCAGGACTAGACTTGAGGCTAAAAGAATTAGGAGACAACATGAATATGATCATGGAATGGACGAGAATCAGAATGAGTCTGTTGATAATGTAGCCCCTGAAGAAAATTATGAATTTATGACTCAGGGAGAATTAAATGCATAACTGGAGTATGAAAGACAAGAAATGGAAAGAAAGAAAGTAGAATATGAATAGAGGCTCCAAGTGATAAAATAAATCCAGGATTTGAAGCTGCAAAGAGCCCAATTTGATGCTTAGATAACTAACCTCCCTAAATATATACCACCTCATAGGAAAGGGAATAATAATGTAGGGCCTTCAAATCCACCAAAGGAACTACAAAATCCATCTAGGAATCAATATAAATCATCAAATGCTCCACCTAGAAATCCATCACAACACCCAAATGATTAGCCACCCCCTGGCCAACAATATGTGCCACCACCCCAAGTACAATACAATAATCCATTATATTAATATCAACATCCTCAAAAACCACCTCCTCAGCAATACACAACTATGATCAAACAATTTGACTTAGCAGGATTCCAAATATATCCTTACCCTATGGATGATAGTTGGAGAGGTCTTGTCCCAAAATTTTTAGGGAGTACTGTAGTCACAACTAAGGAACACTTCAAGAATTTTAATGCTTTTATTCAAGCTCTAGATATGCAGTATGAAGATGTATAGATGAGGTTATTTATAATGTCATTAAATGAAGAGGCTATAGATTGGTTTAACAATTTACCAATAGCTTCTATTGCCTCCATTCAAGAGTTTTATGATCAGTTCCTTGAATAGTATGGGAATCATTATGCACCAGAGTTTGCTTTGCATGAATTGATAAGTATCCAGAAACATCAGAATGAGTCAGTCTATGACTTCAACTAGAGGTTCTCCAAATTTCATAATAAGATACCACCTGGGTCTAAGTTGGCAAACCCTACAACATTGAATGTTTATCTAAAAGAATTTGATCCAAAGATAGGATATGAGCTTAGAAATAGGTGCACCCTAGAAATTTAGCTAAAGCTAAAAAAATAGCATTGACTATAAAAAATAATAGAAAGGTTGTGGGGATGACTGGTAAAAGAGATAGTCTCAGCATTCCCAAAATTTTTAACAATCCTTAGAATAGACAATAAAACACATATAGGAATGAAAGACCAAAGCTACATGATATGCCATACAACACAAATTGGAAGGATGGAAGGCCTATAATTGGCAAGCCTAAGAATAAGGAAACTCCTGACCCTTTAAAGAAAAGAGGAGCATACATGGTTAACAATAATCCCTGGTGTCAAATTTGTAAGTTGCCACATTCCCTTGATCACTGTATTATTGCTCAATCAATACAAGAAGAGGAGATACTAGTAGACAATGATGAAGAGGATCATACAATCTATTTAACCTCCCACACCCTCCATCCTATTGAGTAGGGATATTCATCTTCAGAAGAAGAAGGCTACGAGTATGATGTTGATAACCAAAGATATAATGTTCATATGGAAGAACAAGTGTTGTTTGATTATGAAGAAATCAATGACGAGCAATATTCTTCTTGTGCACAACCTCAGTCAAGTAAATATAATGTAAGAAGACCAATTGAGGAAGAGATTAAGAAATTAACCATTCCTGCAATGGAATAGGAAAAAAGAAAATATTGATTAAGAAACAAAACAGTAAATGAAGATGAAGGTGTTCCAAGAGGAATATTTGTGAAATCTATAAAACACAGGGAGCACTGAAAAAGGAAGAAAATAAGCAGCCTAATAAGAATGAACAAAGGCATGTTCATAAGGAAGAAAACAAAGAATTGCATAAAGACAAGCAAAAGTTTGATCAAACAAGAAAAAAAAAAGGAGGAGAGCAAAGGAGATTCACTTGCACAAAAGAAGATGATCAAAATAGAAAGTGCCTCTTTTGATTTCACACAAGCTTTATCCCAGGTAAAGATGTCTGTACCATTACTTGAAATGATGAAAATAAAAGAATATAGGGATAGTTCTATCCAACTAATATCTAATGGGAGTAGTAAAAGAATAAAAATTGAGAGCAAAGAGACCACTAACAATAAGCAAGGAGAGGTAAAAGTTCCTAAAGTTTGTCTTGGTGATGCTATAGTGAATCCTTCACAAATTGATCCATTTTTTACCACACTAATCATAAATAACAAATTAGTAAGGAACTGCATGATAGATTTAGGTGCTGCTATCAACATTATGCCAGTTGGGGTCATGAAACAACTTGGCATGTGGGTAGACATTACTGGTAGAAAATGTTACACTATGGATAGCATACCTGTTCCAGTGGTAGGAATTATGAAAGATGTAATGGTGAAGTTGGCTGCTTATCCACAAGCAACTTATAATATAGAAATAACTGTGATTGATACACCTCCTCATTTTGGGATGCTCTTGTCAAGGCAATGGACTACAACAGTTGGAGGAAATGTACAATTTGACCTATCCTATGCCACAATACTAGTAAATGGTGAAGAGGTCAAGTTATATAGAGAACCAAGTATGAATCAAATTGTAGACTGTGGCTCAAGATCAGTTGAACTGCTTTTGTGATGTATATTTAGGAAGTTTCAGAGTAGAGCCTTCCCAACTTGAACTAGTGAATACTAATCCAATTGATAAATATGTTTCTAAGGATCAACACGGTCTATGGAAGATGTATTTTGATGGAGCATGCATTCAGGAGGGCAATGGATCTGGCGTAGTCTTTATTTCACCTAAGGGTATCACTTTCAAATATTCATTTTTACCGACCTTTGAGTGTACAAACAATATAGCAAAATATGAAGCCCTGCTAATTGGTTTGAATATGGCTGTCAAACACAAGATCAAACTGCTAATTGTTTTCAGAGACTCTGAGTTAATCATTTAACAAGTCAAGTCAAAATATGCTGCAAAAAACAAGAGGTTAAAATAGTATAGAAATGCAGTTTGGGATACTATTGAATTATTTGATGCTTTTTCCATTGAATGGATAGATAGGTCCAAAAATTTGATGACATATTTCCTAGCCAATGTAGCCCTAAAAAGAGATTATATCACCTTGGTCGGAGTATCTCAGGTTGAATTCAAAACAAGGCTTGTTATTCCTGATAATATCTATAGTTGGAAAGTTTTCAATGATGACACTGATCTCATAAAGTTTCTCCATTGTATAGACCAATATGAAGCTCAAGAGATTGACTTTAATGCTTTTGTGGAAGAAATAGATGTGAAATAGACTGTGTTTGGAAAAGAAGTTCTGCAACTCAAGACCAACAAACTTCCTAAAGGACTTGTGGCACTAGAAAGGGTATTTGATGGAAATGATCGTGCTCCCATGAAGCAAACACTAGTTAAGAGAGAATATGTTGAAGAAGTCAATCTGGGGATTGAATTGGCACCCAAAAAGGTATATATTGGAAAGAAAATAAGTCCAATAATTAGAAGAATGCTAATTGCACTATTAAGAAAGTACAAACATGTTTTTGCATGGTCCTATGAGGATCTCAAAGCATATAGAGAGGATTTATTCCAACATGGGATTCCATTAAAACTAGATACAAAACCATCTAGGAAAAAGCAAAGACCCATCAACCCAACTTTGGAGCCTAAAATGCAAGAGGAGTTGGAAAAACTCAGAGATGGAGGTATTATCAAGCCCATTAGACATTCAACATGGGTCTCAAACTTGGTCCCAATAAGAAAGAAAAATGGGGATATTAGACTGTGTAGACTTCAGAAATTTAAATGTTGCCTCCCTTAAAGATAATTACCCTCTCTCGAATATGGAAGCCATATTGCACAGAGTAACAGGATGTGAGTTGTTGTCAATGATGGATGGATTTTTTGGGTAGAATTAGGTTAAAGTTAAAGAATTTGAGCAATACAAGACAACTTTTACTACACCATGGGGGACATATGTCTATGTGAGAATTCCATTCAGTCTCACAAATGTAGGGGAAAATTTCCAAAGGGCCATGGATGTGGCATTTGCAAATTTGATCAATGCTATAATGGTAGTGTACTAGGATGACCTCATTGTTTATTCCAAAAGGGTAGAAGACCATGTGGAACACCTAGAGAAAATATTCAGCAGGGATTTGGAATATGGTATCAGTCCCAATCCTAAGAAATGTCACTTTGCTGTCACAGAGGGTAAGCTTTTGGGGCATATTGTCTCAAAAGAAGGAATTAGAATAGACCCTGAAAGAGTAGAAGCCATAGAAAAAATCCCCATTCCCAAAACTATTAAAGCTTTTCAATCATTTTTTGGACAAATTAACTTTGTTAGGAGATTTATGTCAAATTTTGCTGAGATTATTAAACCTATATCCAAAATGCTGAAAAAGGGAGAAAAAATAGATTGGACTACAGAAGCCCTGGAAGCTTTTATATCCATCAAAAAAGCCATCAAAGAAGCCCCTATTCTAAAATCTCCCAATTTTTCCAAACCTTTCCAAATATTTTCATTTGCCTCATTCCATACCATAGCAACTGTTATGTTACAAAAGAATGATGAAGGGTATGAGTAACCTGTATCATTCTTTAGCAAATCACTGTAGGGGTTAGAGTTAAAGTATGATATTATGGAGAAACAAGCTTTTGCATTGGTCAAAGAAACAAAATATTTTAGACCATATTTAGTTGGAGCCAAAGTAATTGCATATGTACCACATGCAGCTGTGAAATATATCTTGGTACTAACAGAGGTGAGAGGGAAGAGATGTAGATGGATCAATAAGATCCAATAATTTAATATGGAAATTTATATTACCAAGTTAGTAAGGGGACAAGGTCTAGCCAAACTAATGGCAGAAGCAAACATTGAAGCTAACCAAATCTGTAGTGTAGAAACTCCTTGGTACACAAACATAGTTTATTATTTGAGACACATGAAATTCCTTGAAGGATTGAATGATAATTAGAGGAGAACTCTAAAGCTGCAGGCATCCAATTATGTATTCATACAAGGAGACCTATTTTGGAAAAAACAGGGATGGAGTGATGTTCTTGTGTCTAGATGAATCACAGGTAGAACATGTATTAAGGGATATGCATGGAGTGTGTGGAGGTCAATATTCTACCAAAACGACTGCACATAAGATTATCAGGGTAGGCTATTACTGGCCTAAGGTTTTCAATGATTCTTTTTCATATGTAAGGAGGTGTGAAGCTTGCCAGAAATTCTTAGGAAAGATGAAATATCAAGGAGCCCTATGCTTAGAACTTTACAAGTAGAAGCCCCTTTCCATCAATGGGGAATTGATTTTATTGGGGAAATATTGAAAAATTGAAGTGGAGGACATAAATGGATATTAGTGGCAACTGATTATTTCACTAAATGGGTGGAGGCAATCCCAACTAAACAAGCAACATCAAGGTGGTAATAAATTTTCTGATGGAGAATATCATAACTAGATTTGGCACACAAGAAAGATTGATCATAGACAATGGAATGTTTTTAAGGTTTGATGAATTCAAAAATTTCTGCAACACATATGGCATTACTGTTTCTTATGCTACCCCTTACCACCAACAAGCAAACGATTAGGTAGAATCCAGTAATAAAAGTCTTTTGAAAATCATAAGAAGGATGTTAGATGGAAATAAGAAGGCATGGGACTCAAAGTTGAGTATGGCTGTGTGGGTGGATAGGATTACTGTAAAGAAGGTGATTGGAAAGTCTCCATTTGAATTGGTGTATGGAACACAAGCCTAGATGCCATTGCAAAACCTGTTACCAGTTTATAATTTCATCCATCAAGAAGATTTAGATATTCCAGAACCAATGGAGGAAATGATGGAGCAACTTGCAGAAATTGATGAAATAAGGGGAACGACCCAAAAGCAAAATGTGAAGTTGCAATCACAAATGAAATATATTTTTGATAAGAAAGGAAAAGATAGAAAATTTGAGGTGAATGATTTGGTACTAATGTGGAATGCTAGATGTCAGGAGAAGGGAGAGCATGTAAATCTTGAAGCCTTGTGGTTAGGTCCCTTTGTTATCATTGGAAAAGGAGGGGAGGATTCTTATTATTTGCAAAACATGTCAACTGAAGAACAAGAATTGCCAGTACATGGGAAATTTCTAAAGCACTTCTTTTCTTGAAGAATACCAGAGGATTAAGGATTGTTAGTGCATGGAATTTTTTTAACAAACCTCTTAAAATAATCTCTTTCCATGCACAGTACTTTAGGAAATCAAAAAGGGACTAGGACTTTCCAATACATGGACAATCCTAGAATTCCCTCATTAAAAACAAAGTTTTTTTCCATGTACAGTAGTGTAGGATCATTTCCATCTCCATAATTTTTTCACCTCCATATCCATTTTCATTCCATCATCACCACATTTTCATTTCCATATCCTCTTAAAAAATGGTTTGCACCTAGAGATATTCTGGATTCTTGCAGTTATTGGTAAATCACTCATCCCCAACTGGAGCCGCTGTTGGAACCAGAAGTTTCATAAAAAATTCTAAGGATTTTATCAATTAAAATCCAAAATTACCACTATCATTTTCATAAAAAGTCACATTATCACCATTCATAATGTCAAATTTTCCCTTTACCGCAATACCGCTACCATATTGGCCACCCCTCATAACCCTCATATCATACCTCTCTACCACAACTCACCACCAAGTAGCTTGCAGTATGATGGTAAAAGGAGCCACTAATACACACTGTAACCTTAACCCATTACTGCTATACCTCAGGGTGTCAATACGTAGCTTGCAGTAGAGCGGTATATTCAAGAGATGTACTAAGGAGACATTGAGGTACTACAAGAGAACCAAAGGTGATATGCGGTAGAGCGGTATATTGAATACATATACTAGAGACATACTGCGGTATCACAAGGGAGTGAAAAGTGACACAAGGTAGTGTAGTAAATCAGTTGTTGGGTCATTTAAAGCACACCAATCACATCAGTCAACATTGAAATATAAAATTGAGCTTGATACAAAGATTTGAATTGTGCGAATTTATGAGTCGGGAGTGAATGCATCTTGGTGTTAAAATACACAAAATAAGTTGAGATTTTCCATTCATAACATTTGAAACCAAGTTGCAGACGAGCTCAAAGTGTAGGAGTAAAGGGAATTCTTCAAGGTGAATTATATCACTAGGTAATCTTTGCTCATCACTCTTTGTGAATTTCATAAAATGACACCAAAGAAGGTTGAAGTAGGAATTAAAAAGGATGAGTCCAAAGCTAGTAAACCCTCCTTGCAACCTCCATTGCTTTCATTGTTTCTTGGTTTAGTAGACAAGGGACCTAATTTTTTTTTTAGAGATCTAGCTCAGGGATGTAGAGACTACGTCATTCCTCTGCCAGGTTGGAACCTTTATTGGTACTTCTATCGAAATAGGAATGACAAGGTTCCAACATCAAATCCGTGGACCCTTGATTTGGCTAAACTAATTGTTCCCAATGTTTTCATTGATATTGAGCTGATTAAAGCCCTTTCCCACAGCTACCATCCCCCAACCAAAACTGTTAGGCTTCCAAATGGTGGGTGCTTAGTTGATGTTACAAGAGATGCTATTATCAAGTGTTTTAACTTGAATAAACAAGCTGTAACAGAGGTAAATCTAGTGAAACTGGAGAAAGAGTATAAAAAATTGAGAAGTACATATAGAAGTGATGAGCTCTCCCTACATATGAAAAAGGTTGATAATAATAGAATACTCCCCATCCCTTCCTCTAAAATGGAGCCTTTCCTAGTTTTAGAATTTCAGGTTTATTTCAAAAACACGTATCATGCATTATGTCAAGTCTTGGGGATAGATGCATAGGAACATATGTCAGTGGGATTAATGAGAATGGCCATGATAATCCAACATTATGAGTCAAATGTAGAATTTAATTTTGGATCTATAATTGAGGAACAAATACATGATGGTCTAAGACAAGTTAAAGAGGCTAAGGCCCCCATTTCCTTTAGGAAATATTCTTTGTTGTGTCATTTAATCCTGTACCAAAATGAAATGAAGTGGACTAAAAGAATGAAGTTGAGCACACATGAGAATGGAGTAAGACTCCCTGTGCATAACTAGTGTTACATTTGGGATAGCAGATGTACAAAATGTGATTTTGTTGTGTTTCAAGATGACTTTGTTGTTAGAATGATAGCTTCCCTTGGTTACCCAACCCCAAGGTTACTTGAATCATTGATGAAAGTAATGAGGCCTATACAGTATAAGCCAGACTAGGGCTATACTCATAATTACACTAATTGGTTCTTTATGCCACAACACACCATTATCAGAGTGTATGGATGCAACCAAGCACCACATATCTTTCCCAAGTTTGTATCTACAAGGGTATGTTTTCTGGAATTCATGTGGCAGATGCTTTGGATGGAATATGATTTGATGAGGAATTAGAGGAACAAAACATTTTTTCTTGATTTGACATTATTTGAAGAGGTTTCCATTGGATTTGATATGCTAGAAGAATTGCAGAGGTTCATGAGGGTTAATTATCCCCTCAAATATGAAAAGGAGAGAGTGTTTGACCCAGAGGGTCATATCAATATGATCCGAAGAACCTTGTTGACAAAGAGGGCCATATCACATGAATTTGACCCCGAGGAGGATGTTATAAGAAATTTGGTGTATTTTGTTGATGTATTGCAGACAAGAAAAAGGTGGATAACAATGATATAGTGGGAGAATCAGAAGAAGGAGAAGGATAAAATTTTAAAAGGGTTTTTCATAGATGAACCCAACCTTCTGAAAAAAAGGCAAATGATCCTTAATAAGTTTGATTAATTGTATAAGATGGCCCAAGATGAGGGGTTGATTCCACTTCCCACACCTTGCCAACCATCACATGAAGCATCCACATCACGGAAACCACCCCCATCACCTACACATCCATCCCCTCCATCTCCTACTAATGAGCCACCAGATCAGAGATAGAAGACTGAGCCACTGGTTGATTATGGTTCAAGTAATGATGAATAAGAAGAAGCAATCATAGCTATGACTGAGATAAAGGAGTAAGTTGAATAACATAGAATTCAAATGCCCCATGTTCCTAAGGCCAAGCTTTCAGAGGAAGGAACTGATGAAATTCAAGAAGATGAGAGGGTAGTGGCCTCCCTAAGGTTCATGGAGGATGATAAGTTTATCCATACTAATGAATTTAAGGAATTTTGGATTAAAATGAAGATGAAACAATTTGATGATAGATTGAAAATAAATTTTATAGTGGTTGATGAATCAAAATAGGCCAAGATCCAGGCCCAGACATTTGCAGAGTTAAATGTTGATAGAATTAATGTCACCCCCCAGGAGGCAAGAGAAATGGTGTTAAAAAGTGATATGCTAATTATACAGGAGATGGAGCTATCTAAAGCATTTCTTCTAGATTAGATTAGAGCACATGATGACTCCATGTTGGTAGCATAATTTGATTCAGAAGAGGGTGTATCAAGAACTGGGTATAACCCTACTATCCAAACACTAGCTCTATGGACGAAACAAAAGAGTACAAGGAAGCTTCAACTTTTGGATGTAGTGCAAGAAATGAGGGGGCCAACTATGGTAAGAACAATGAAAGACACAACTCCCATAGAGGCTGCAACTATGACTATGCATTCTGCAATGTTTACTAAGGATGTGGTAGAAAATATGGAGAAGAAGATTAATGAATATGAGAAGAGATTAAAATTATCAAATAATGAGGTGAAAAAATTGTTTATTGAAAATGTAAAGTTAAAATAACAGTTGCAGCAGGCCACCACAGTGAGAGGGGATGAATTAATTGTCTATCACCCACCTGTTTACGCAGAGGATACACAAATACAACAAATGGAAGATGAAATTGATAAACTGAAGAAACACAACATGGAGGATTTCAAGCATCATATCATGGAGATTCTCAGGAAGATATTAGAACATAGAGTTAGGATACTGAAGGAGAAGATAAATGGATTACATGAAAGATTCAACAATCTAATTAAAGCTTTGGATTAGATAAGTGCTAACTCCCCTATCCTTGAAGAGCTCCAAAAGAGATGACAACCCACCTATCACATACTGAATACTCTATACAATACTAGAAACAAGGATCCAAATGCTCCATCAAGGCTCAAACCTACACAAGAGATGGTGAAAGGTGTGATTGATGAGTATAAGTAGTTGGTTGACATAAGGTAGAAAGTGGAAAGTAGGAGGAGTGCATTTGAATCTATTAAATACATCTTCAGTGCATCAATCTTCAAGGATGATGATCAGATAAAAGGTATGGATGAATGGAGAGAAGAGTTTGATCATATGATTCCTAAATGCTTGACACATATACAGGATAATGGGGAGATTAATCTCAAAAAATTCCATACTTTACTTGATGGGATCGTCATGCTGGATAGTGGATACACAAAGTTTGTGGTGGATCTTAGAAACCTCCTAGAGAAAAGATGGTAAAGTCACCTCACAAATTTCACATCTGCACAAGAATTTAAATGGCCGAGTGATCTGACAATTAATATGTGGCAAGAAAAATATTTGGGCTTTGATGAAGATTGATTATGTGCATCATGAAGAAGAAATATTATACTGTAAAAGCTTTGAACAGGTCTTAGGTGACCATGGGATTTTACTTGGGGATTAATGGTTTGATTCATATGTTTATGATTAAGTTTCTTTAGTAATGTTTACTTGCATAATTATGTTTTGTTATCAAAAGACATGTCCTTTGGTCTAAAGCTTGTTGCCTCTCATATAAATAAGAGAGACCAAGACCAGAAGAAAGGATTAGATTAGAGATAAGAGAAAGGAATAAGTGAATAAGGATAGATACAATGCTTACATTTCAAAATACCATGATGCATGTATAAAATTTTAAAGAAGTCAATGGAAGATATTTGATTTTGTGGCATAATCTTGGTATCAACTGTTTGTTGGAATTATTCGATTATTTGGTTGTCTCCATTTTAATGCTTCTTTATTATTTAAATTGATATATCAAGTATATACTAGATTTATCAATGCACATTTGTTGTACTTGTGTGATGTGATTAATTGGTTTCCCCAAAGGAATTAAAATCCTTCTAGTCAATCATAGTAATCTGAGAGTGTTATTTGGATCAATAAGGAGAACCATATAATTAGGATTGTCAATCTGTCTCCAATTTGGTGTTATCTATGTTCTTGCATAATTTATTGAATTGGTTCTTTCAAGTAAAGATTAAATCATTTTGATAAATTATAAGTAACCTGGTTGTGTTAGTTGGATCCATAAGTAGAGTTTGTCAATAATTTTCCTGCACATTTATACAAGTTATAAAACAATATTAGTGTGCCAAACAGTTTGAGTTATTTCCAATAGAGGTCACATATTCTAGATATTCATTTGACTCCATCTACCCAACAAGGCACTAGTCTTATCCTCATCATTTAGTTTTATCCAATCCATTTTCAAAAACCTTGCATTTGTTAACTGAACATATTCATAAACTTCACCTTGAAATTGCTTATACAATTTATACCAAATTAGGTTTGTATCTCTCCACTCTCAATTGCCATTGTGGATAGATTTCTTAAATAGGAAACTCACAGTTTAAGTTTGCCTCATTTGCATAGGTACACCCGCCTAAGTCTTGCAGAGCCTAAATAGAAGAAGGTTCAAATACACCATTTGGCCTTGTTCGTTAGACAAAACTGCATCAAGAGCTTGTCAACCTCTTGTGGTTTTTCAACCAACATTTTTGATAACTAACACATTTTATGCCAATAATCCAAGATAACATGTGTCCATGGGGAGCTATGGTTAGGGAAATACATCAATTTCTTAAGGACCAATAATTCAACTTTAAGAAATCTTTGATGGAGAAAAAAATAAATATAAAAAATAGATGGTTTTGGAATCAATTTCTGATCGATTGATTTTAATTTAGTTGGATCTTCTTACTTTTATTCTCATGTTGTGTTCAACTCTTTACAGTTGTATTATATTTTTTTATGCAGGTGCTAGAAAATTTTGTCTCCTTTTTAGTTTTTTGATGACTCCTTTACCAAAAGTTTTATAACCATTATAGGGTATAGTGTTGTTGTTTCATTCAACTTTGAAGTGGCTCTTTATTTCATGTGTATTGATCTCTTTAATCTTAGGTAGTTTTGTTGATATGTTTTAAATGTGTGTCCAAAGTCAAAATATCGATCCATTCAAATCAAGAAGTATATGAAATAATCTGTAATCATTTTTGTATCCTATGGCTATGGATTTTGAAAGGATTCCAAAATTCATTATGAACACTCATTCTAGGAATGATATAATATTCTCTTGTAATTCACACATATATATGATTTGAATTTCATTACAAATCCTTACCTCTTTCTAACCTCTCAATTTTTTATTTTGAGCTATTGACTATTAGGGATCAAACCCACATTTTATGTTGTGAGACATGCATTGACCTATGAATCTAGTTAACTCTTAAGAGAACTAGTGTTTCTTAAAGTTTTAGATGCTAAAAAACATACAAAATATAATTTACACATGATTTTACAGTATCTATGGTTATTTTATAATGGAAATGTTGAAGCAAAACAATGCATATTTATTTCTAATTCTCTCATTTAGGCTTGGCTTGTTTTGTTCTAATATAGTATTTTTTATTACTTTATATGATTTAGCTTTATATAAAAAATAATTCTCATTTTCAATAGAACTAATGGTAAATTATTAGAGTTTAAGGCACCTTGATTTTCATATGCAATATCATTTATACATCTTTTTCTTCGAGCTTGCAACTTTAGGTAGGGAATATAGTTTCAATGCGACTAATGTTTAAATATATATTTAAATTAGTAAATATTTAATACCATAATGTTTAAAAGCTAATATAATACATAACATAAACTAATAAATTAGTATTATACTATAAATATAATAATTAATAATGTACTGCTAAATTAATCTAATATTATATTATTAATTTTTTATATATGTTAATGTTAAAATCTGTACATGTAGATAAAATTTCCTTCTTAGGATATGGTATGCAATTCTATGGAATGAACTCCAAGCTCCTTGGAATGAATATATGCACCTTTAACATTTCAAAAATTAATAAAGTGGATAGTCATTTCCCTATAGTTGATAGTTTTACAACAACAAAAAAAAGGTAATATATCATCATATGATTGTTAGTGAATGAAATAATAGTGAATAAAAAAGTAAAATAGAAAAGGAATTGATAGTTGAGATAATTTCAATAATCTTGCATTGTAATTAGACAATATCAGCTATGGATTGTAAAAAATATCTAGCTCGGACCTCTTGTAGAGGGCACAACTTCAACATAAATATAAAAAAAATAAACACTATTTATTATAAATAAATTAAAAATATATTCACTCATTTATTATACAAAGTAAATTTAATTCTATATATTTAAATATTATAGAGATTGCCATTTCTATAAAATAAATTAATATGAACATATGTCAAAATAATATATATTATTTATATTATTTCTATAAAATTTACTTATATTGTAAATATTTTTACCCATATTTTTGTTTCATAACTTAAATAGTTCAGTGACATAATATTATAATAATTTCATTCAAAATCTCATCCCTCCGTGTTCCCATTCTCATCTTCAACCACTGGCCTGCTCTCTTTTTCTCGTTTTCTCTTATATTTATATATAAAATATGTAAAGAAGAAAATAATATAAAATATTTATAAATCAAAAAAGGAAAGGAGAGGAATTGTCTTACAGTAAAGTAATAAAATCAAAATTGGCATCCAAATTTGCTAATCCAAAAGCTTCCTCCAATCATCCATCTAAAAACCTGTCACCTTCAAACTCCATTTTTCCTCCATCACTCTACCACCCTTCAAGGTGTGTGCCAATGTTGATCTTTCCATCCTTTCCATCTATCCATCAAAAAGTCTTCCAACCTCCTATCCATTATCCAACATCCATCCCCCATTATCCTCCTTTAATCTAAACCTTTGTATAAGTCCTTAGCTTCTTCCATCATCCCATTATTCTATCCACATTTATGAGTCTAATTCCCATTTCCATGGTTTATTAGAGCACATATTCGAGGGATATTAGTCATGGAAATTGATGCTTGAGTCCTCCCTCCATATTCCTATCATGCATATATTATCTTCCATATTCATTTATCCCTATCCATATCCTATCTTCCATATTCCTCTTGCACTTTAGACTTGGAGGCAAGTTTCATCCATTCTATCATTCATATCCATTATCCTCTTTATGTTCATCCTTTACCTTTCCACCTTTGATCTTGAAAAGGTTAAGGATCTTCTTGAACATCATACATCTTATCCTATACACTTTATCCATATATTCCATACCATATCCTTCACCTTATCCATATTCCACCATTCTATCTAAATACATCATTGCTTCCCTTTCTTGGTCTTGATGAGGAAAAGGGGAAAAATACTTAGGCATTGTGTGCATATCTTATCTAGTTGATCTTGATCATCCTATCCATTATCCTTATCCTTGCATTCTTCCATTCCATATCTCCTAGCTTATCAAAATCCATGTCCCATTTCCTTCCTTTGTTCTTGATGAGATTAGGAGAAAAATTACAAATGGATGATTTGGATTTCCTTTCATATCCTTATGCATTACCATTCCATCATAGTTCACATCCTTATCATTTATCCATGATTACACTACCCCAGGGTGGGCCATCGCGTCCTTTTTGGAACCTCAAATCTTATCATGCAAATCATATTTGAGCCTAGCTATAAAACATTATCCAATCCTCATATCTTTTGTTAATCAATCATCAACAATCATCAATATTATCGTACTTATAGGAATCAATGATCCTAAGTACTTACCATCATCATGCCCTATGGAATCGATCACATCCAATCAACCAACCATTATCATATTTTGACAAAAGATATGTTGCTTGTGTGACATGTTTTGTAGTGAATATTTCCTTTCAAGATCTATCATTTATCCATGGTTTTATTACCTCTACTATGGAAGATCTTATTCCTTCAATTGGTCATCTAAATCCATCTTTAAAACTTCAAAAGTTCCATTAAAACCATAAAATGTCCTGAAAAAATCCATAAAAATCATAAAATGTCCTAAAAAAATCCATAAAAATCATAAAATATCTTGAAAAAATCCATAAAAAATCATAAAATGTCATGAAAAAATCCATAAAAAATCATAAAATGTCCTGAAAAAATCCATAAAAATTAAAACATCTCCAAAATCCAAAAAAAAAAATCAAATCATTTCTTCATCATCTAATCAATCAAAATCATTCTAAGCAATAAATCCAAATGCAAACCAATCCTTAAAACCATACCAACCAAGTTAATCAATGTTGCAAAATTATCCAATTGCATCAATGGTCTTTATCCTAATCTTGTTGTAAACTTAATCAATCAATCAATTAGTTAATCAATCGTCCTTGTGTTGATCTAGGGATATATCATTCCCCGCAATGACAACACTATTATCATCAACCAGCCAATCAATCATTTAATCAATGGTTTACAACTTGAGAGGGGAAATACCTTGTTTGTTTTTGTATCATTTGTCCATGCTTTCTTGTGTGTGTTATCATTTTTATATTGCATTTGTATCAAATCCAAATCACTCCCAGCTAATATTCATATCTTGTATCTAGAAAAAGGTTTTATTACGCTAGGGCATGAGACACATTGTCACCTTGGTCCTTATACCTTGGTGCATAATGTCTGGTGCTATATGAAACATCATGGTTTCTCACCTTCATTACAACATAATGCATCCTTCCCTTTCTTCTATCCATTCCTTTATATTTCTCTTGACCAATCCATTTCATTTCTAGAGCATACCTATGTTTATCCAACCTGCCTATCCTCTCAAGGGGGAATCATCATCCCATCATTTCATCTTCATCTCGTTACCATAGCTTCTTTTAAATGATGTTACTCGACATAAATCTCATCGTCTCGAGCATCATCTCAAAGAGGGGAAAAATGTAGACACCTAGATTTGACCATATCTTATGACATTAACTTAATGACACCTTTTCTTCTAGGTCCCTTTTTATGACCCCTTTAATCACTCCCATTAGTTAAATAAATTATATTTATTTAACTAATTCCTCTTATCCATTTATCCTTCTCTTTCATCAAATTAGATAAATCTTATTTATTTAATCTCATCATCCAATTTAAATAAATTAAATATTTATTTAAATTCCACATGTCTGATAATTTAAATAATTTTATTATTTAAATTATTTATCCCCATTCCCATCCTTATTTTAGTCACTTTTCATCCTCATTTAATGTGCATCATAAGCACTAAAATTTCCTTTTAGTCCTAGCCATCCACATCACATAATTGACTTTTAATCATAGCCATTCATTTGGTTCCCTTTCCCTCTATAAATCAAACCTATTACAAGTCATTTGATCATGGAGCATTTGAGTACTATTATTCTACTACAACAACGAGAAATCTTGCATTCTCATGTGAGATTGAGAAGGGAAATGGAATAACGCCCTATTTAGCATGCATGTTGCATGTGTGTTTAGATTTAGATATTTGTATTTGCATGTATATGTTTTGTTTCTTGCAGGTAACTTCATTGAGGATGTTGGAAATCTGAATCTTAATCCAATAAGATTTCAAACCATTTTCCCTCTAGCTACAATAATTATTTCTTTTCACTTCATGTATGTATTCAACTATATTTTCTATCAAAGTTGAAAAATAACCCCTTTGTTCTCTTTTTCTTAATTGTTTGTAGCATTAATCTAGTATGTTAGGGAACTAAATTTTTTGACAAGCCTTTCTCTCTTATCCCATTAATCCCTTGTCTTCTAAGAATTAAGTACTCCTCTATCTTGTGTGCTAAGATAAAATAATCACATATAGAATTAGGACTAAACATGCATATCTTATGTTGGATGTGATCCTTGAGACCATCCATAAATAAATCATTCAAGTTATTTTTAGGAATTGTATCTACCCTCAAGAATAGGTTTTGAAAATTTTGAATGTAATCCCTAATTAATTTTTTTGGTTAAAGTTTAGCTAGATGGATGAAATAATTGTTGGCCACACTATTGCTATATTGTGATTAGCTCCTCTATACAAATTGACCATTAGATAGTGATTCCTATTTTATTTTATTGACTACATAATTGTTGATACCAAATGAATTAATCTATTTGTAGATATAAGGAAGCCATTTCCACCTTTTGTCTACTTGGGATTTGATGCACATAGTTTATTTATTTGTTTTATTTAAGCCAGTGGATCCTTACCATTAAACACATGCACACACACACATCTACCTTTGGTATCAAGTTCCTAGATCCTATACGAGTATTGGCATTTGGATCTAGATTAGTTGAATCGGATGATTCACCTTGGTTGCTTGAGACATACATTTGTGAGCCAAATTTATTTTATATATAAGAATTTATGGGTATGTGCAAGATCATCATGGAAAAAACAGGCCCTTAAGTGGCAAAAAATTTAGAAACATCAGATTTAGGAAATTTGACGTAAAAATTTGAATAAGTTATCTATAGAATTTGTAGTAAATTGAATGTAGTTTATAAACTACTAGGTTTATTTCAAAAAAGAAATCTATTTGGTGAAAATTTGAAATTTCGATGCAGGAGTACTTAAATTTTAGGGAAAAAATAAAAAGTAGGTGTTTATCTGACCACCCTAACCACAATAAAATGATAATATTTTTTAATAAGATTTTAGATATAAGTAGAGGACTCATGTCCCGATGTGATGCGTATTTTTTTGTAATGTTTTTCCAAGTAAATAATTAATTATGATTTTTTTTATTACAACTTTTAAAAAATATAGAAACTTGTATGTTTGAGCCCCTTAACTTGGTCAAAACTTCATGAAATTCATTTTTTTTTTAATCTTATAGTATGCATAGAATGTGACACATGTTTCAAATTCAAGAAATGTGATACTGTTTGAAAGCTATGGATTTTTTCAATCAGGACTTTAGTCGTAATTTGAATAGAAAATGAATAATAAATATTTATTAAATTCAAAGTAAAGCATAATTTATATTAGTGGAAAGTTGAGAATCTCCTTTAAAAACCCTTTTCATTTCATTGATTTTGGGTAAAAAAAAGTCATTAGCCACATACCCTACACATACCCATCATATCGCCACTTTTTGGCCCATCATGATCCTGCACATACCCTTATACTATCCAATGTGATATGCATGTTCAATATATCTCTTATTAGGAAATTTATATCTTATGCTAGGAAATGTATATCCTCCTTAAATGTGTCATGGATGTCAAATATATCATTTGTCAAGTGATATATTTCCTCCTTAATCTTGTTATTTTCTTATATAATTTCTTTTATGAAACCAATCTCCTCTCTTCCCATATCATTATTTCTTAGAGATTTTCTAGATGCGACAACATTATTTTTGTCCTTTGTTGCAAGCTTTGCCATGCTAGAGAAAAATGGTTTTGCAAGAAATCATAAGAAATAAATTTAATTAATCTATTTTTTTTTTATTGTAACTCATCAGAGTCTAGATCTCACTTTCGAAAAAATATTCAAGAAATCAATTGATTTGTAGTCTCAAGAGAAAATTTGGTTGAAAACCCGATTTTCTAATAACTCACTTTTTCTCTAATTTCTTTGAAATATAAACTATAGTGGCTTTTATATGTTCTTGAAAAATCTCTAAAAATTAGAAAAAAAATTCTTCAAAATTTGAAAGATGTGTTTTCTAAGATCATCTCTAAATTAAAAAAAATCACATTTTTTCTTGTTTTCACGATGCTAAAATAATGCTTTGATACCACTTGTAATGAAATAACTTGCACAATAGAAAAATATAATAGGAAATATTATGTAAATACTTATAATTTTTGAAAATAACAAATCACTTCAATAGAAAAAACTTCCAAATATCTTCAAATAAAACATAATTTAATAATATGGTGACAAAAAAGTTATCATTAGCTCTTATATATACTTTATTATGCCATGAATATCACCCAAACCAACTTAAAGACTTAATTATAACACTTCTAAAACCTAAAGAGACATTTACCTAATTAGAAGTTAAAATAGCCACAAACTGAATATTCATAACCCTAAGTACATCAGATTGCAGAAAGCTAACTCTTGGACAAAAAGCACCTATGTATATAACATATTAGGTATGTTATATTATACTCCCATAGCCCATGGCCTGTAGTGGACAAAAGAGCCGTGACGGAAAAGGTGGTGGTGGAAAGACTTGACAGCTGGACGTTAACTCTGTCGTGCCGCTTCCTGTCCCATTGCCAGGAAAATGTGTCAGCGCTAGTGGGTTTTCAAAATAATTTTTTAGCATGGAAAAAATCCAAAAACGTGGAATTTGAAACCATTATTTTCAAATATCAAAAATCCCAGACGAGGTCCCATTTTCTCCATTTTTAGACAACGACATTTTGGTGGATAGCAATGGGAAGAGTTGCAAACATTCAGAGCTCCCTATGGTATGTATATGCACTCTGTATATGTGCCATTTTTCCATTCTGCCATGAACATTGAAGAAATGAATGACTATTCATTGCGGGGTTCTCATTTTGTGATTTTCTGTTGAGAGTTTTTTAATTTTGTTTCCTCCCATCTGCTGGTTTTGAAAATTTGCTGTTACCAAATGAAATAGATGACAACCCATCATGGAAATATGAGTGAAATAATTGAATAAGGTTTACAGAAACCAAAAACCATGTGGAATATATTATGAGGTTGGAAAACACAACGTGGGTTCTAGAATGGAATGGTATCTTGTGAAAATCACATAAACCCTAGAATGTCACCATTGTTCACATTCTTATTTTGAATGTTGCAAGGTTTTCATTGGGAAAAGGGGTATTTATTTGAAATGCAGATCTGGTAATGTATTTTTGTTTCAAGGGTTTTTAATTTTTTGTTTTGTTTCCTCTTCATATGCTAGTTTTTGAATTTTTCCATTGCCGAATGAAATAAGCGACAACCCATTATGGAAATATGAGTGAATTAACTAAATAATGTTTATAGAAAGCAAAATCCGTGGTTCTGCAATGAAATGCTATATTTTGAAAACCACATCAAACCAAAAATGTCGCCATTGTTTGCATTTTTATTCAAAATGGAGAAAAAAGAGAAAAACATGGCATTCAAAATCATAATTTGCAAGTAGCAAAAATTCCAAACAACATCCCATTTTTGCTTCCATTTTATACACTGTCGTTTTGGATAACACACTGTCTCCTAAAACTTAGACTATTGTAAAACACTTTTGAAGTAACAAACCAATTGGTTACTCACCACTGACCTCAATTTGGTATGTTTTGTGATTGTGTGGAGAACCTTTTGTGATTTAGATAGTAGGAATGTAATGAAATTGAAAAACAACAGGTATTATGAAACTTGCAAGGCACAGTGTTATAGATTGTTTGCAGTGTTGGAAAACAAACTATCCTATGTTTTCCATAGTTCACATTGTTATTCAGAATGGAAAAAAGTGCAAAACGTGGCATTCAAAATCATAATTTGAAGGAGAAAAGCAAGAAAATAGACGTTGTAAGCTAAAGTTTGGAGTGCACGTGGAGGAGTTGGAGGAGAATACCGAACAAATCAAGGTGAGGGGTAATTCAGTTGTAGGCAGAGGGTTTTACAAGATCTTTTAATTTGTAATTTGGGAAACACAATGTGGAGTATTTCAGTTACTTGAATGTCCTTGTTTAAATGTATGAATGTCTTCAAAATCACACATTCCATTATTGTGTTTAAATTTTAGTCGATTGAAAAAAAAAGTGCACAACCCTTTAGAAGTAACAACCCCTGACCTAAAACTTGGATTGCTGTAAAACCCTTTAGAAGTAACAACCCAATTGGTTACTCACCCTTGAACTCAATTTGGTATGTTTTGTGATTGTGTGGAGAACCTTTTGTGATTTAGATAGTAGAAATGTAATGAAATTGGAAAACAACAGGTATTAGGAAACTTGCAAGGCATAGTGTTATAGATTGTTTGCAGTGTTGGAAAACACATTGTCCTATGTCAGTTAACTATTACCTACCTTTCTTGGACATTTGGTCTTGTCTACTGGTTACGGGACATAATAACCCGACCAAAATAACCCTGGACAGAATAACCTGGTCACAATAACCCAGGGACAAAATAACCCAAGGTCATAATAACCCAAGCCAAAATAACCCGTGGTCAGAATAACCCATGGACAAAATATCCCCATAAGAATATAGAGAAAGGAATTTTTTTTTATAAATTACATGTATGTTGCTAAAAAAACTTTATTATTCAACTTTTCAATTAAAGTGTCAAATTATGAGCAATGCCTCTTATATAATCTAAAATGTTATGGTTGTCATAACCATCAACCAATATTTTTAGTCTTTCTTTGAGTTCACAATATTTTTTCCTGCTTGGTTGCCCAATGTATCCAACCATATATTTCTCTATTCTATTCTCTTGGAAACTTTGTTCTTTTTTCACTACTTTGATGAATTTCCAGACTGAGCTGTGCGATGCTTGAAACAATTCACTAAATCCTCTATGCCATCCCTCAATAGTATTGTTGGTTATGGAAAGATCATCTTATGTAGCTGAATAATAATTCCACATTGTGATTGGAAACTTGGGTGATCATCTATTGCCTCTTCTGGTTAGTTTGTCAATCCATGTGTCTTCAAAATAACCAATTATGGGTTGCAGGGTCTCCTCATGTTCTGTATAATAAGATTGTTGAAGTGTTTCAAATGCATCAATTACGTCTATCTGAGGCACAAAAGCTAATGCAACAAGTTTCTTGATCGCATATGCAAATAATTCATCAGCACTGTAATGTGTTTGTAGACCTTCATCTTGAACTTTCCTCCACAAGCATTAAGAGAAATGGAAAAAACATCCACAAATAGTGGCATTTGGAAAATTTTCAGAAATAGCTCCCATGAAACCTAATTTAAAATCAATAAGTATAGTTTTTGGGTTTAGATCAGGTTGAAGTTGTTTTAATTCTACAAGTACTTGTGTATAAGTGGTTCTTGTTTTGTTGCTCATAAGAATATAAATGAGTGGAAATATTGAATCATTTTTCAAGCCAAGAATCATGTACAACTGTTGAAAAATACTTGGCATTGTTTTAAATGTACCGTCACTAAAGCAATTTTTAGATTCTTTCAGTAATTGAAAATTTTGTGTGGTGGTGAATATTAAAAAAAAATTCTCTTCATTACTTTCATGAAAAAGAAACTTTTCCCCTCTATTGGTAATTGTATATTCAACTAGTAAGATAAGATCTTCCTATGTGTGAGGATTTGGTGGTGGCGCTTCAAATCTTAATCTTTTTCTTTGAATCATTTTGGATAATGCATGGGTTGATGGTATTGCTCCTGCTATAGGTAATGAAATATTAGAACATGAAGCAGCGATGATATTTCTTGTAGAATCTTGAGTTGACCACGCCATGTCTTTCATTTCTTTCAATTTGTGTTTGATAGTGATCATCTCAGGTTTTGGAGCATGATTATGTTCTGTACTGCTAATCTCATCACCAAATTCTGTTTGTGTCATAGTATAGCACCGAATTGAACAGTTATTTGTAAAATATTCCACACAATGCTAGATCATTTTATTGATGCCTTGTCGATGAAATGAAAATGTGCTGTCTACAATAAGTAAATTTTTGTTTTTTTGACTTGTTAAAAACTTAAGAGGCATTGTATATATTAAAAATTATGAAGAATGTGTTGGTTCCCTAAAAACTATATTTATTTTTTGTACATTCTTTTAGAAAACCCTAGGAAAATTTAAAATAATGTTCAAAAAAATATATTACAAAATATCTTCTTTTATGAATTTGGATTTCTCCTCTTCTTATCACTCTACACACTCTTCTTCTCCCCTTCTTCCTTTCTTTACTTCTCTTAATTCTACCACTTTATATATCTTCTTAATGCTTTTTCATTTATATCTTTTCATAATAGCTCTTAATCAACTTATTCCCACGAAATTGCCTTTATTTTTATAATTATTTTCCATTTTATAGGTTATTTAAGCATATTAAAGGTGTTTTAAGGCTATTTTAGGGGTATATAATGGATATATGGTCTAAAAATGACCTAAATAGCCTCTATGGTGCCTCACAATCATATTTATAATTTATTTTATGTTATAATTTCTAGTTTACTAGCTTGATCTAAAATGACCATGGGTTATTCTATCCATGGGTTATTATGACCACGGGTTATTTTGTCCATGGGTTATTATGACCCTAGGTTATTTTGTCCTTGGGTTATTTTGGCCGGGTTATTTTGTTCAGGGTTATTTTGGTTGGGTTATTATGTCCTGATACCTTGTCTGCTGGTATAGTCCAAGTGCCATTTCACTTTGTTCATTTGATTGGAACAAAACGCCCTAATGGAAAAGAAGGTTGGATGGAAAAATTGCACTGATGGAAATACTTGATGGTCAGACCTTAACTCTGACCTGTCATAGCCTGTCCCATCACCGAGAAAATGTGTCAGCACTGGTTGGTTTTGAAAATCATATTTTGGTATGGAAAAAAATCCAAAAAAGTGTGGCATTCCAAACCATTATTTACAAATAGAAAAATGAGGTGCCAAGAATGTAATGAAAATGGAAAAAAGTAGGTATTATGATACCTGCAAGGCACAATTTTGTTATAGATTGTTTGTAGTGTTGGAAAACAAACTGTCCCATTTCAGTTAGTTCGTTATGAAGAGTTTTATTTTGTTACTCCAAGAATGTAATGCAATCCACTTTCAAATTTTTGAACAACTCTTTGATATAGTCCAAATATCATTTTAGTTTCTTTATCTGATTGGAACAAATAAAATGCTTGCATTATTTGCAGTGTTGGAAAACACACTATCTCTTGTCACTTGCACAGGGTTTTAGAATAGTATATGCATTGCTTGTTTCCTAACACCTAGGGTTTTCCAACATGCATTCTTACAAAACAAAAACAATGTCTTCAAGAGCTTTTGTAATATAGACAATTTGAATGTATTGAAAAACCCTTTCAAAATTCATCAGGACTTTTAATTTGGGCCAAAATTGCATTGAAATTTTGCATGACTGAAAAAAAAAGTGCACAAAATAATTGCAATTTGGAAAACACAATGTTGGGTTTTAGTTATTTCAGTGTTGTATTTTATCAAATAGCACATCTCTCATTTAAGGGGGACTCTATTAACCCTGAACAAATAGTTTGATTCATAGTACACACTTCATTCTATTTTGCAACAATTCATGTTGGAAAACCCTAGGTGTTAAGAAACAAGCAACCCAAATAGTGTTGTAAAACCCTCCACAACACTATTGGATAATACTGTCACCTCAATTTGGTTGGTTTTCTCCTCCAACTTGTCCATGTGCACTCAAACCTTCATCTTTCAATGTGCAGATCGAAAACAAATAGTATTTTCACCATTCTTTCTCCAAATAGAAAAAGGCCTAATAACTACAACCGTCACTGGGAAAACGTGTCGGCGCCGACGAGTTTTCAAAATAATTTTTCAGCATGGACAAAAATCCAAAAACGTGGCATTTGAAACCATTATTTGCAAATATCAAAATGCCCAGACGAGGTCCCATTTTCTCCATTTTTGGACAACAGTGTTTTGCTGGATAACAATGGGAAGAGTTGTAGGTGTTTGGAGCTCCCTAAGGTATGTATATCCACTCTGTATATGTGCCATTTTTTCATTCTACCATGAACACTGAAGAAATGAATGGCTATTCGTTGCTAGAAAATAGTATTTTCACCTTTTCTTTCTTGAAACAAAAAAGGCCCAATACCACGAAACAAATAGTATTTTCACCTTTCTTTCTCAAAACAGAAAAGGATCACATCATTCCCTTCCACTTTTCTCATGCCAGACAAAAGAAACTTCATGGAAAAGATAAGGTTCCCTCCTTTTTCATCTAGCATGAGGCGAGAAAACTGACCTAACACACCGTTAACTCCTACCTACCATTTCCTAGACATTTGGTCCCACCTGCTGGTTTCATCATTTTGATCCCCTGTATGGGGGGCCCTGCACTACAATGCTTTGTCATGTTATGTATGTTTCCATGTATGTTGCTATGTATGTTTTTCATGTGTTTTTGTATGTACATAGGTGCTTTTTTTCTACGAGTTAGCCGACTCCTATGCTCCAAGAATGTAATGAAGTTCAGTTTTAAATTTTTGAACAACTCTTTGCTACAATCCAAATGTCATTTCACTTTCTTTATCTGATTGGAACAAATAAATTTCTTGCATTATTTGGTGAGTTGGAAAACACACTGTCTCCTCTCAATTGCAGAGTGCTTTACAACACTATATGGGTTGCTTGTTTCTTAACACCTTATATGGAGACAGTGTGTTTTCCAATATTGCAAACAATGTGAGCACGTATTTGGTCAAATCAAATGAGGAAAATTAAAATTCCATTTTGATGCCATGTTAAATACATAGGTGCTTTTTGTTTATGAGTTAGCTTTCTCTTGATTGGAACAAATAAATTGCTCGCATTATTTGCATAGTTGGAAAACACACTGTCTCCTCTCAAATAATGTGACCATTTATTTGGTCAAATTAGATGAGGAAAGTGAAATGCCATTTTGATGTCATCTTACATACATAGGTGCTTTTTTGTCTAAAGTCAAAATGCTAGACAAAATTCACCTAACATTACCATTTTCCACATTTCCAATTCTCCAGTTTGGTGGGTGGGAGGGATGCTTCTAGGAGGAAAATGGAGTTGCAGGTGGTTGAACCACTAGAAACCACTCAAACACATTCCTTGATGTGACGCATAGGCATTTTCCATGTTTTGATCTTGTAGTTTGCTGGTTGGGGAGGGACTTGTGGTTGAGGATGGAGATAATGTGTTTTCCAACATTGCAAATAATGTGAGCATGTGTTTGGTTGAATCAGATGAGAAAAGTGAAATTCCATTTTGATCTCATGTTACATACATAGGTGCTTTTTGTTTAAAGTGAAAACGCTAGAAAAAATACACCTAACATGTTTTCCATAGTTTTGATTTTCTAATTTGGTGGGTGGGGAGGGACGTGTGGGCGAGGAAAATGGAGTTGCAGGTGGTTGAACCATTTCAAACCCCTCAAATGCATTTTTCACCATGGTGCATTGCCATTTTCCACATTTTTATTTTGCAATTTGTTGGCTGCGGAGGGACACGTGACTGAGGACGAAGACAGTGTGTTTTCCAACACAACAAGCAACGCGAGCATTTATTTGGTCGAATTAGATGAGGAAGATGAAATGCAATTTTCATATCATGTTTCATACATAGGTTCTTTTTGTTTATGAGTTAGCTTTCTCCTGATTGGAGCAAATAAATTGCTTGCATTATTTGCATAGTTGGAAAACACATTGTCTCCTCTTAGTTGCAGAGGGTTTTACAACAGTATATGGGTTGCTTGTTTCTTAACACCTTATATGGAGACAGTGTTTTTTCCAACACTACAAATAATGCGAGCATTTATTTGGTCAAATCAGATGAGGAAAATGAAATGTCATTTTTATCTCATGTTACATACATAGCTGCTTTTTGTTTACGAGATAGCTTTCTCCTGATAGGAACAAATGAATTTCTCGCATTATTTGCATAGTTGGAAAACACAATGTCTCATCTCAGTCGTAAAGGGTTTTACAACAATATATGGGTTGCTTGTTTCTTAACACCTTATATGGAGACAACGTGTTTTCCAAATGTGCAGATAATGTGAGCATTTATCTGGTCGAATCAGATGAGGAAAATGAAATGCCATTTTGATCTCATGTTACATAAATAGGTGCTTTTTGTTTATGAGTTAGGTTTCTCTTGATTGGAACAAATTAATTGCTCACATTATTTGCACAATTGGAAAACAAACTATCTCCTCTTAGTTGCAGAGGGTTTTACAACACTATATGGGTTGCTTGTTTCTTAACACCTTATATGGAGATAGTGTGCTTTCCAACTGTGCAAATAATGTGAGCATTTATTTGGTCGAATCAAATGAGGAAAATGAAATTCCATTTTGATCTCATGTTACATACATAGGTGCTTTTTGTTTACTAGTTAGCTTTCTCTTGATTGGAACAAATGAATTGCTCGCATTATTTGCACATTTGGAAAACACACTGTCTCCTCTTTGTTGCAGAGGGTTTTACAACACTATTTGGGTTGCTTGTTTCTTAACACCTTATATGAAGACAGCGTGTTTTCCAATTGTGCAGATAATGTGAGCATTTATTTGGTCGAATCAGATGAGGAAAATGAAATTCCAATTTGATCTCATGTTACATAAATAGGTTTTTTTTTTTTACGAGTTAGCTTTCTCCTGATTGGAACAAATGAATTGCTTGCATTATTTGCATAGTTGGAAAACACACTGTCTCCTCTCAGTTGCAGAGGGTTTTACAACAATATAAGGGTTGCTTGTTTCTAAACACCTTATATGGAGACAGTGTGTTTTCCAACACTACAAATAATGTGAGCATTTATTTCATTGAATTAGATGAGGAAAATGAAATGCCACTTTGGTCTCATGTTACATACATAGGTTATTTTTGTTTACGAGTTAGATTTCTCTTGATTGGAACAAATGAATTACTCCAGTGGAATGAATGTTCATTGCTTCATAGTTCTAACAAAATGGCAGATATGATTGTTGATATATATACTAGTGTTAGCGATAGGTTAAATTGGAAATTAAATTCCCAATGCACAATTTATTATGGTTTTTTATTCTCTAGGCAAGCTGACATTTTGCACTCAATAGAACATATAAATTGTATATTGGTGAAATTTTCAATAAAAAAATATTTCTAGCACCAAATGTCTTAAATTTTCCAATTTAATCTATCACTAACACTTGTCTTTTTTCCAGGTGGTTGATGTAGGCGAGGAAATAAAATTGAACAAAACAAGGGTAGGTGGATTGAGAAGGATTCTTTAGGAGATGTGAACCTTCTGCAGTGAATCCATGTGATTCTGACTACCATAGCTTGAATCGCAAGTGTAGTGGACAGTTAAATTTCCAAAATTTATTATGCATTTAGAAGTTTCGATTTGTTTGAAATTCTGAAATGTTGGGGTTTTCAATTAACTGTCATTTTCATGTGATTCTTAAGTGTTTTGCGTTAATTTGAAATCTTTCACCAACAGAGTTTATATGTGGACATGTATGTATGTGAAATTACTTACAAACAACATTCAAAGTGAAGAACCCAGTTGAAGGAAGAACCTAGTTCAAGGGAAATGCATGCATAGATTTTGAGTTTGGACCATATTGGTGGTTACCTAAAATTGTATTAGTATCTAGACAAGGCGTAACAACAATTTCTTCACTTGAAATAGTTTCTTCACTTGAACCGTGTTCTTCAATTTACAATGTGAGCAACAACAAAGGCTTTTGTGAGTATTTCCTATTTTACGAAATGGTGAAAATATGTCCTATTGGGAGTCCATCCTACAATTCTGTCCTAATTTAAATCTATTTTCTGTCTCTCGAGTTGAATGTTTCTTCATATTTAAAAGTTCTATTTAATGTTAGTTTTCCATCATTTGTCATTTTTTTGTGGTTCTTAAGTGTTTTTGTAATAGTTCTTTTTACAATTTCCCTATTTGTCTAGAATATTTAGTAAGTTATAAATGGTTCATTTTTAACATCTAATGGAAATTTTGTAGAATGCTATTTCTATATCCTATTTCTGGTCTTTTTCAATATGTTTCAATTTGACCACCACACCACAAAAGATGTGCAGATACAACAAGTCATTACTTGAAATATTTCTATGCACTATATTAAATAGAACTCGTAAAGCCAACAGGTAGCAATAACCTGTGCAAAATGGCTATAACACCACAGACTTAATTGAAAATTTGGCCTACATTACTTGGAACTAAATATTATAGACAAATAGAAAAATTATAAAAGAGCTATTAGAATAACAACATACATGGAAAGAAAAAGTGACAAAATTGGCAGACGGGAGCAAACGTCCAATGATGGTTAGGTAGGAGTTAATGGTGCCATCAGGTGTGTTTTCCTGCCTATTGCTGGGTGAAAAAGGTGGGTGGCTTAGATTTTTTGACAAGTTTCTTTTCTCTGGCATGGGAAAAGTGGAAGGGAATGACGTGGGCCTTTTCAAAGCCTTTTCTATTTGGAGAAAGAAAGGTGATAATACTATTTGTTTCTAGTCTGCATGTTGAAAGTGAAAGCTGAAGGTTTGAGTGTATGTGGACGAGTTGGAGGAGAAAACTGACCAAATTGAAGTGATAGGTACTATCCAAAAGTGTTGCAAAGGGTTTTACAACACTATTTGGGTTGCTTGTTTCTTAACACCTAGGGTTTTCAAACATGAATTGTTGCAAAACAGAATGAAGTGTGTACTATGAATCACACTATGTGTTGAGGGTTAATAGAGTCCCCCTTAAATCAGAGATGTGCT
>VDFB02353493.1:150102279-150171305 GCA_007258455.2 Sequoia sempervirens | reverse complement strand
AGGGCATGAAGGGTATCTCAAATGGTGCTTGGTTCTTGGGTTTGAGGCCTTCTCTAAAAGATATTCTCAAATTGCATAGTTTGATGTGCTACAAGGGAATATAAGGAAATTGTGGGTTAGACACCAAGTTGGGGTTTTCAAGGTTGAAAGATTGTTCAAAACTAATTGAATTGTGATTGATAAGAGACCTCCACCCCTGCTCTACATGAAATTGATAATTTATTGCCTACAGTCTCTAACAAGTTGTATCAGAGCGAGTTGTGTTTAGTTATCCTCTGTAGGAAGGTCTCACGGTTGAGTGGGAGTTATGGTAGATGAGGGTAAGTTGAAGGTAGACAAGTTCAATGGGCATAACTATTAGTTATGGAAGATGCAGATGGAGGACTATCTCTATTAGAAGGATTTATGGCTGCTATTAGAATGGAAAGCTAAGCATCAACAATGTCTAATGAGGATTGGCATATTCTAGATAGAAAGGCACTTGGAAATATTAGAACTTATGCCTGGCACAATCGGTGGAATTTAATTTTTCAATAACAAATCCAACAACATATTTGATGCAGACCTTGGCGAAGTTATATGAAAAGCCTTTTGCTTCAAATAAGGTATTTCTTATGAAGCATTTATTTAATATGAAAATTGTAGAAGGTGGATCAACTGTTGATCATTTAAATGAGTTTAACATAGTTACCTATTAATTAACTTATGTAAAAGTAAACTTTGATGAATAAGTTATGGCTCTTTTGATTTTGTGTTATTTTCCTAAAAGCTAGAAGAGTTTGGTAGTGGCAGTTAGTAATTTTATTTTTGGTTCGAATACACTGAAATTTGATGATGTTGTTGGTGTTATTTTGAGCGAGGAAATTTGTAGGAAAAACTCAAGTGGTACATCCACATCAAGTAGTGTTTTGAATGCAGAAAGTGGGGGTAGAACAAAGGAGAGAGGAAAGAATTCTGGAGGTCATGAGAAGTAATGAGGAAAATATAAGGACAAGAGGTCCCAATCCAAAGGAAAGAAGGATTGCTAGTATAGTGGGAAGCTGAGTCATTTAAAGAAATATTGTTGGTCTCAAAATAATAAAGGAGACAAAAATGAAAGCCATAATGAGGAAAATATGGTAAGTAATAAATTCGATGATGATGTTTTGATTTTACCCCTTGACAATGCTAATGATTCTTGGGTGTTAAATTTAGGGGCTTCATTTCATGCTACGCCCCATAGAAGTTATTTTCTTTATTATTTCCAAGGGGGTTTATTTGGAAGATAATGAACCCTACCAGATTATTGGAAAGGGAAGAATCAAGATTAAGTTGTAGAATGGGAATCATTGGCTACTACAAGAGGTAAGGCACATTCCAAGGTTAAGTAGAAATTTAATTTGAGTAGGGCAGCTACGTGATGAAGGATGTGTTATTACTTTTAATGATAAAAATTGGAAGGTTACAAAAGGTGCCTTAGTGGTAGAAAAAGGTGTGAAAGTAGGCACCTTATATCTTTGTGCAAGTCATACTATTCCTTCTACTTGTAGAAGAAATTCAATGTTCAAGAATAGTCATTGCAATTCAGCAGGCAGAAAATTAGACAATTGTTGTGAGTTCAAAAACAACACTATGGAATAATAGACTTGGGCATGAATGAAAAAGGTATGAAAGTAATTTATTCAAAGAATGTTTTACCAGGACTAAAATGTGTTAATATGGAGTTATGTGAAAGTTGTGTGTATGGAAAAAAAAAAAGAGAGTTAGTTTTCTCAAGGATGGGAAGCAAAAGAAAGATGAGAACTTGGGGCTTGTGCATATGGATGTATGGGGAACAACTCAGGTATCTTCTCTAGGTAGTTGTAACGTACTAACCCTTCTATGAAGTAAATTTTGGAAACACAGTTTCCATTGCACCAAAAGATCGACCTATTAATGTCTGATACAACTACTAGAGTTAACAGATCCATGGGAGGCAGTTAAGCCATGTCACGAATCCCAAGGGGAGTGCTGACCATCTGCCAACACTCTCCCCCTCAGCATTACCTGAGGAGATTCGAACCCAACACCTTTGGATCCGATACCAATTGTTGGAAACACAGTTGTCGTTGCACCAAAAGATCGACATGTTAATGCCAGATACAACTACCAGATTTAATGGATCCACGAGAGGTGGTTAAGCCATGTCACGAATCCCGAGGGGAGCACTGACCATCTACCAATAGTAAAAATTTAAAATTTTACCCTAAACGAGTAAATAAACAAGTATCATGCCATTATGAATAAAAAAATTCTTTTCTTTATTGATAATTTCCAATCAAGATACAAAACTTAATACATCATGAACTCCTTTTCATTTTATAGTTACATCAATATAATTAAACATATAATTACAAACATAGCTCAAAGAGATTTAGAACAAATAGTTGTAAGACGGTCCAGGATCCTTCCTTTCAAATATTGGTTCTTTTGTCACTGCTATGGAGGAGAAGCATCACTCAAGCACTTTTCCATGAAACACAGACTCATAATGCGATCCCCCACACATATATCATTTGATAGATGGCCCTTCCCTTCAACGAAGAGATTGGTAGAGTAACCGATAATGAAAACCAACTAAGCATAGTGTTGTTTCCTACATAACTAGAACTTGTTATACTACAATACCTATCTAGCATGTAATATTGGATCATGGTGAACTGACAATGTTAGTCACAGTAGTCACACAAACTAGAGTGGAGTCTCAGACATTCACACTACTTTGGCCAAAGTGTTACATTCAGTAGTCTTATTGAGCATCATCTATCACATACACTACTTAGGGTCGATTTGACTTAAGGCTATCTTAAGCTATGCATAGGTATTTCCTTCAATGGATAGTCCATCATCCTAGATAACCTACAACCTTATTAATCTACTTGGGTTATACCTACTTGACTAGTAAGTACACAAGTTAGGTATTTCCTTCCATGGATAATCATTCACTCCAAAGATACCTATTTACTTGGATAACCCTACTTATTCTTAAGTATATAAAACTCTCTCTCATACTAGATGACCTCTCCTAGGAGTAAATATAAGCTATACTAGTTCAATCAATAACTTAGCTAAATACACATATATGATTTTCATGTTGAATCATACCTAGTAATAATACCTATGATAAACACCCATCTACTATGGAGTACATAAAAATACACTATGAAAACAACATAATAATTTCACTTTCCTTTTCAAAGTAATCTAAACTTTCTAATGCATATACTAGAAAAATGTCTCAACCATGCATGCAAAACATGCAGTTCAAAATAAAATAACAAAGAAGAATAGATCCTCATGCCTGTTATCACTTTATCCAAACTAATGATAGCAATGCAGCCCTATCCAACAACAAATGGTTTGATAATCAACTTCTCAATAATATCTCACTTTCACTATCTCACTTGTTGGTAGCTTACTTGTCTCAAATTTAATCTCTTCTCTCTAAATAATCTCACTCCTATCTCTCTCACAATACTATGCAAAGTATGGCTAGAAATATTCAAAAATATGGAATGTAAAAGATGTGTTCTCTCTTGAAAGAATGTGTCCCTTTCAATGAATTGGTTCAGCTATTTATAGAGAAACCAAGTAGCACAAAGCCTACAATTTAGGCATGTAAAATGGCAACAAGTTTCATGCAAAGCAACTCAGCAATAAGGTGGTGATCAACTAAGCTTGGACTTAGCAAAAACTCCTACAGATCAACTAGTTTCCATGACAACATTTTAAAGACTTGATCAAAATGCACATGGAGAATTCAAATTGTTTCAATGAGCAGTTATCTACAGTAAAATAAACTCAAAGGTGGCGCCAACCTCTACTCTATCTTCTTTACATTTGGCACCATCAAACTCGGTCAATTCCCAGTTTATGACAATAGATTTAAATCATTCCAATGGTGGATGAATCGACTTGAAAATTAATACAATAGACTAAGTCAGGCATGGTTTCATTTATCACGTTGACTAAGTCAAGCTTGATTTCATTTATCACATCAAATAATTCAATCTCTCTACAACTAGCATTACCAAATGAAAAGCCAAGCTATACATCGTGTGATATTCTCAATGATAATTGATTCCTACTAGTAGTCGATAGCTATTAAATCGACTTTCAAAGACATGGTCAACATCGACCCATAAACCATAGTCTATATCGACTATTAAGCAGCCTTATGTATCAACTTTAATAAATGAGAGATAGTCTATCTCATTAGACATTTATATAATACATTTAATATATATATATTATTATATATAAATATATATGTAATATATATATATTATATATATATGTAATATATATATTATATATATATATATATATATATATATATATATTTATTTATCGTAAGTCTATAATGTATGAATACATTCTATATATATATATATATTCATATAAGAGTAAAGGCATGCACATATGTACACCTATGTGTAGGTATATCTATATTGATGCATCTGTATGAGCATGTCTATTCACCAACGTATGCTTTCATCGATATACATATACATATGGATACATGTATATACTATACTCATATATGTGTGTGTGTGTGTTCACATTCATTTCACATATAGTCATTCATGTTTACTATCATATTGATAAGTGTGTATGTATGGTATGTCTATACATATGCAAATATGTATCGTTAGATCCTATTGACATGCATAGGCATACATATAAACATACTTCCACATGCATCTTGGCACTTGTCCATATGGTTGTAATAGCACAAGAAAGATCTCAAAAGCTCAAATAGATAAACATCACTCAAAGCATGCAAAATAAATCAAGACTCTCAAATGCAGACATAACCACTAAGGATGACTTACCTATTACCCTCAAAATGACTCAACTCAATCTTTCTAATGTGGTGTGTGTATATACTCAAATAGTTACTTTTACCAGTTACCCAACCAAGATCTTCTCTCAAGTGATACTTCCCTTCCACCTGGAGGAATGGAACATATACCTACATCCACTAACACATGCACATGGCAATCAATTATTCATAACAATATGCAGTATACATAAACATCTCCAAAGTTAGAATAATGATAATTCAATAACCTTTCATACACATACATGTAGTATTTCACCATGAATAACATCAACAGAGGTAACATTCAAATGAGATAACATTCATATTGATAACAAGGAACAAGCATAATTTATTCATCTTCATAATTCTCATTACATCCTTATTTACCCTATGTAGTAATAGTAAATAGTAACTCTACATTTGGGGTGTAACATACTCCCCCCTTATGAATCATCATCCTCGATGACCTAGAAGGTATTATTCAAACTTATCAACTAACATTACATTATTCAACATTCTCAAAAGCATCAAGAATATCAAGAATTTTTTTCTGAATTTTTGTATAGTCCTCCCAAGTAGTTGTGTCTTTTGTGTACTAGTCCCACTGGACTTTTCACTCAAAGACCTCTCTATTATACAAGCGTAGCTTACATGTTCCTAGCACCTTGACAGGCTCGAGAGTCACTATTTTGGGGTCATGTGCTTGTAAAGCAGTCCAATCAATTACATGATTATTCCCTGGTATATACTTTTTAAGGTAGGACACATGGAAGAAATTATTCATTTTCGCAAGAGCTGGTGGCAACGCAATCCAATAGGCTACTAGATTCACTTCTTCTAGAATCTCAAAAGGTCCAACATAATGCAGGGCTAACTTAGAAGACTTTCCAAATTTAATGGACCTCTTGTGAGGTTTTACTCTCAAATTTACTATGTCACCTATGAAAAAATTACAGGGCACTCTCTTAGCATCAACTTAGCTTTTCTATCGATTGTTATCTTTAGCTAACCTTTACTTAACCAATTTAACTTATTCATCCATTTCAGCTAACATTTCAGGTCCAAGACTTACTCGATCCTCAAGTTTATCCCAACTTATAGGAGTTCTACACTTTCGGCCATACAAAGCTTTGAAAGGAGCTATTTTAATCGCAAAATGATAAGAGTTATTGTAAGAAAAATCAACTAAGGGTAAATAGTCCTCCCATTTGTACTTTTGATCCATGTATCCTAAGTAGATCTTCCAATACTTGGTTTACCCTTCTATTTTCCCATCCGTTTTTGGATGATACACTGAGCTTATATTCAACTGAGTCCCTAGTGCAGAAAACAAGGTTTTGGACAAGGTTTTCCAAAACCTAGAAGTGACTTGTGCATCCCTATCTGATATTATCTTTTTAGGAATTCCATGGAATCTAAATAGTTCCAACATAGATTTTCTTGCTATGATAGGTGCTCCATCAGTTAAATTCCCTGGTATAAAATGTGCTACTTTTGTAAGCTTATCTACCACCACCAGTATGGCATTATGCTTATTCCTTGCACACAAAGTCCATACTTATGACTTGCCACTTCTTTTTTGGTATATCATGTGGATATAACAAGCCAGCAGGATGATGATGCTTAGCTTTCACCCTTTGACACTCAAGACACCTAGCCATAAAATTAGTGGTGTCTCCCTTCATTCCCTTCCATAAGTATAATTTTTTTACATCAACCATCATTTTTGTCACTCCTGGATGTCCAGAGTATGGTGCTTCATGTATTTCCTTCCATACCAAATTTCTTAATTCCTTTATGTCAGGTACATACATTCTACCCTTATATCTAAGTATTCCATTAGGTTCAAATTGAAACCCTTCATACCTAGAATCAAATGGATTATTTGTGAGTGCTTGCTTCACTTGGAAGTAATACTCATCCTCCTTGCACTTTTGGAGTACTTGCCCGTTGAAATTGGTTTGAATTGTTACAATGGAAGCAATGTGTCATCTTCGACTTAATGCGTCAACTTGATTTTATTTTCCCTTAATATAACTGATATTAAAATCATAGTCAACTATTAATTCTAACCATCTTCTTTGTCTATCATTCAAGTTAGGTTAAGTAAAAGGGTACTTTAACCCATTATGGTCAGTTTTCAACTCAAAGGGTTTTCCCAACAAATAGTGCCTCCACATTTGCAATGCATGAACTATAGCTTCCAACTCTAAATCATACGGAGCATAATTCATCTAATATGGTTTCAGCTTCCTAGATTCATAAGCAATTACTTGCCCATCTTGCATTAGTACACCTCCTAATCCTTCCCCACATGCATCTATGATAACCGTAAAGCTACCTTCAAGATCTCGTACTTTTAAGATTGGTGTGGTGGTTAGTTTCTCTTTGAGTAGGTCAAAAGCTTTGGTCACATCCACAAAAGGATATAAAAGTCATGGAAAATCCTAACCTGGGAATTGGACATTCCAGTAGGTGACTAACATCTTCTTATGGTCATTCATTTACATTGCCAAACCAGGGAACGTATACTTGAAATGGAGCGGCACTGTATATGCACTAAGAACCAGTTTCAGTCACGATTTACCAAAAATAAATGCGTGAAAGGAATTCTACTTATGCTACAGGAATGTAACGTAAAGCTTTCTTAACTTAAGTGTATCTTAATCAAAGCAGAAATCATAACGACTGTTACTAAGAGACAAACTATGAACTAGCCTTATGCTGCAGGAACAAACACAGGGATGGATTCCCGATGTTGTAGGAACAATATAAGATTGAGTTTGTGCTGAAACTTCCAAGAATGAAATCTAACTTATAATCAACAGGAAATAAACAACTAACTACAGATACTCACTAAGTGGGCCCCCTTAGCAAGCATCAACTAGTTTATGCAAGTATTGAACTCAAAACTTCATCAATTGGAACCATATACATTATTCCGCTTATAAGAAAACCAACACAAAACACTGCTTCTTATTATCATACTAACTTTTTCACACTTTTTTCTCACTCGCGTAGGAGGAGAACTTATTTATATTAGAAAAGCAACTAACTACCTAACTCTAACAGAGAAAGACGTGGACATCAATGCATCCTGAAACCGAGGACAAACTTCTCATAAATGAAAGCATATCTATTCAACAAAATTCAGAGAGAATTTAGCATTCCACTCTTCCCAGATTAGTGATCATTTAGATTTCTTCCCAACAACCCGGTCAGAGAGTCTTCACTGGAACAACTTCCTCGACGTCATGCAGGAAATGGACTTTACTGTAGGGCCGAGATCTGTTGCGCTTGACTCGTTCATGCTTCCTTCAACAACCTGCAATACACAAGGCAATAGAAGCGAAAGAAAGCACACATGGCAACAACATGATACACATTCATTAATCACATATTAAATCTATTTCATTATTCAAAAACCACATGCATTATATCAACCATTTAGGAGGTCAAACGGGGTAATTAATATAGACACATAGAGATGTTAAGTTGTAAGAATATAGGAATGTGTGGCTACAGGATACTACCCGATTTTAGATAAAAAGTCTTTAATCAAAGAGTTAAAACAACCATTAGGAATAAGAGTAAGGGTATTAAAAATACATCATAATACTCAAATTATGAGCATATTTCAAGCTCATCATTTTCCCCCTACTGATCCTAATGATGGTCCTCCAACATTAAGCTTCCTAGTTGTCTCTCTGAAGTGAGTAGGAGTAGTATGGCTCTGAACTGAAGTTCCAAATTTGTAGTAGAAACCTCTAAAATTTTGCCATCTCTCATACCTGCGGGTTTTTGTATTCTCATTAACATCTGTAGCCCGATAAGGGTAAAGTGGCCACATCAAAACCAGAGGTCAAAATTTTATTGGTAGCCATAACTCAAACCTCTTCTGAAGACCAAGCTACATGTACTTCCCTATCCTTCCAAGGGCTACTTTAAAGTTTAGAGGGCTATGAGGCTCAGATTTCCTCAGACCAACAGTCAATTTCTCCCATCTCTTTTCAATTCTAGAAGAGGAAAGCTTCCAAAATAGATATGATTGGCCTTTGAATTCTTCATACACTTGCTTCCTAATATCGAATATTTTTATTCTTTCTATTTGATTATTGAACCCATATGCAACAGTAAGCCAAGTTTTCAGCATTGTGTAGGGATCTGAGCTTTCAGGTCACAGTGGGATAGGCTCATCCCTTTCAGCCTCTTCATAGGCCTCCAATTTTCTGCCATAATTAGCTTCATTGGCCGCCCAAGACATGAGTGACCTCAAATGAATATCACCAATATAAAGAAGTGGATTCCACTTTGTTTCAGAGGGAATTATCAAACCATGCAAACAAAATTCACATAAAGAATTTTTCAGCCAACTAGGGGCTACTTGATATGCATCATAAAATTCTTTGGTTGTATGAATAATAGGATCTAAATTCCTTGAAATTCTCATTAATTGAAACCAAATAAATTGCTCTTTTAGGCACATAGCATAAACCCTAGGCGGTGGTCTACATTCCACAATTTTATCAGTTATTTTCATCATTTCATCCATTTTCTTTTTCATTTCCTGGATTTCCCATTTCTGCCTTTCAATTTCTCTTTTCAATTTCTTCTTCTCCTCTTCCCAAAGACATTGTTGAATTTTAGTCTTGGCTAAGTGGTGGAAACTCAAGGTTTGAAATGTGACCGGTCTCCATGTGGTCCTAAGGTATTCCAAAAATTCAATCAAAAATATCTTCTTATAAACAACCATTGCTTGACAAGTTGTAGGGGGTAATGAGGTTTCATTGGACACTCCCAATTGTTCAGGTTGTTCTTCCTCTTGCTGCAGGATGAATTCATGTTGCTACGTAGAAGGAGATTGTACTTCCTCTAAAATTTTCCTAGCTGCCTCAGCCAAGTCATCAAGACTTGGCATTCCCCTTTCATTACTACTAACATGTTGTGCTTCCTCAACTTCCATTGGCTCATTTTGCATTTCCCCAAGAACAACAGATGGGCTTTGTGGAACATTCTCAGATACATCCTGAGAAACATCATGACTGAGTTCTTCAGATTCTTTAGAAATAATTATAATTTCAGGCTGAGCAGAGGTTGAGGTGACTTTACGTTGTTTCCTTGTTGAAACTCTTTTTGGCAATGTTGCGGCTGCAGGAGGCACTCTCGTGGCTTTCCTCTTTCTAAATTTCCTAGAGGATTCAGACTCAACAGAAGAAGATGATGGTGAACTTGTAGTGGCAACAGGTGTTGTTGTAGGAGAAACTGCTACAAGGGAGGATGTTGCAGGAGAGAGTGGAGTAGAATGTTTTCACTTTTGAGCATGAGGGTCAGATTCTAGGGTTTGTTCTACCCTAGATGACTCTCCTACTTTTGTTTTTCCTTTTTCTCTTCTACTAGCAGACCTGGTTTGTACTTGGGTAGTTGGCTCTGGTGTGGAGGCTGAAGGACTAAGTGTTGTAGGAGCAGATGATTCTTGCTCTGCTTCCCTACTTGTAGATTATGTTCTCTTTTTCTTTTTCTTGGGTTGTGTAGGGAGTTCTCTAGGAGGCTCTGGAAGTTGCAGACCCTTTTGGGCAACAAATTCTTGCCAGGAAAGGGGTGATACATCCCTCAAAGAACACTCGATCAAAATTTTAATGAGGGCATGATGGGCTATAGAGTTGTCCCTACCCCTCTGGGTTTCATAGGCACATTGTTTCAAAAGGTTTAACAAAAAAATTGGTACATTGACAGCTAAACCATGCCTCATATGACTCAATAATTTAAAATGATAGGAATATAAATAGGAAAACTATCCCTCACAAGTCAAGTACCTGATTATGAGGATGGCATATTTCGAGTATGGAAAAGGTAGTGACACTCATTTGCATCCTTGTTTAGAAACCTCCAAGGGTCCATCAGTTGGTACTGTAAATTCTGCCCTAGCAGAGATAGCATCTAAAGAAAAAAAATTTCCTACCGTCGGAAGCCCAATTACTTCTACAATTTGTTCTTCTGTTACAGCCACTATCAAACCCCACACTGTAGCTTCTCCTTCTGAAAGAGTTCTCAAAAACTCGCCTGCAGATTCCTCATTAAATAAATCTAACCTCAAAAAATAATTCAGCCATCCGCAATTGTTGAATGCCTGAACCATTTGAGGATTTTGTGTCAAGAGCTCATGAGCTACATGCTCATGTCTTACTAATTGGCCACCCATATTCGCAAATTATCCCAGCTGAGATTCCTAAAACTCAAACTTTTTCTAAAAATTCAAAAAAACTTTTCTGCTCTGCCGTCACTTTCCTTTACTTTTCCAAGAATGACTCAAAGAATACATGCATGAAATGATTGTTACGAACTACCCAAATCAAGCAGTTAATTGTTGTTTAGGATAAAAACACGAAGTCATATTTGGAAAGTATAAGAAAATAAAAATATCTTATCAGTTGTGACAGTGGCATAAGAAAAAGTTTGAAAATGGATTATCCTGCCCCCTACTTAAAATTTGGCATGTGTCCACACATATGCGAAAGGATAGGTGAAGTTCAAGCAATAATGACTGATATCTACATAGCAATTAATGAATAAATGAAACAAATAAATGATGTGACAATAAAAGATATCGCGTACCTTGGAATAAATGCGCATACATGCTTGGAATGATCACAGCTCAGCATGAAATGACGGCTGGAATTGAAACCATAAATGAGGGTGGTACAATAGAATGGATGATGTGGAAGAAAAGAGAATGAATGGTGGTGACGGATGAAAAGCAGAGAAAGTGGCTCCCTTAAAAAGGAAACCTTTATTATGGGCATGAAACGTAGAATTTTAAAGAGATGTTGCAAGAGAAAGGTCGAAGCCTTTTGCTGTAGGAGGATCAGTGGCCACAGCCGAAACAAATTGCTTCATAAATTCTTCTTTGGACGCGGGCTTATGATATAACCTAAGACGGTGTCCATTAACCAGTAGCTTGAATCAAACAGGATCTATTGTAGCTAACTGAACTAAACCATTATCAAACACATTTTTTATTTCATAAGGACCAAGCCATCTTGTTGTGAGTTTACCTTGATTTTCCTTGTACCTAGAGTCATAGAGCAGCGCTCAATCACCAACATAGAATTACTTAGTTCTGATATGATTGTCATGCCATTTTTTTCTTTGCTGTTGGATAGCTTCAGTATGTTGCAGAGCAACTTTCCTCATCTCATCCAATGCATTCAGCTACAGGAGGCGTTCCTTTTGAGCTTCTGAAATATCAATGTTAAACTGGAGAGCAATCCTCAAGGTCTTATGCTCAAACTCAATTGGCAACATGGCAGTCTTGCCATAGAGTAACTCAAAAGGAGTAAACCCTGTAGTTGTTTTCCATGTTGTCTTATAAGCCTAGACTGCTTCGGGAAGGTGACTACTCCAATCCCTCTTGTGTAATTGTACTGTCTTAGTAAGGATTGCCTCAATTTCTCTGTTGGTAACTTCTGCCTGACCATTGGCTTGAGGGTGATAGGGGCTAGACTTTCTATGCCTGATCTTGTAATCATTCATCAATGCAGTGATTAAGTTTGATGCAAATTGAGCTCCTTGATCAGTAACAAGTTCCCTTGGGACTCCAAACCGAGTAAAAATATGTTCATACAGGAAATCGGAAACTTTATTGTCACAGGCATGTGCCATTGCTTTTACTTCTACCCACTTGGTTACATAATCAATGCAAACCAAAATGTATGATTTCCCATTGGACGGAGGATCAATAGGCCCAACAAAGTCCATTCCCCACTTGTCAAAGGGACTAACTACCATTTGAGGATACAGGGGCATTTCATCAGACCTGGTTGGTCTCCCCATGCGTTGACATTTGTCACATTTTCTGGTGTAGGCTACAATATCTTTGTGTAGTGTGGGCCAATAGTATCTAGTAGCAAGTACTTTCATAGATGTTCTCTTAGCTGCAAAGTGCCCACCACATGACTCATCATGACAGGCATGCAAAATTTCATAGGTCTCAGCTTCCCTAACACACCTTCTCATGACTTGGTCAGGTCCTGTGTAAAATAAACAGTCTGTAATCCATTAAAAGTTAAAACTTTTCTCAACTAACAATTTCCTTTCTTTTGGTGAGAAGTGAGTTGGGATCTTGTTGGCTGCTAAATAATTTACAATATCTGCATACCATGGAGTTTGAGCAGCAATAGAAAATAGATGTTCATTGGGAAAGCTATCATCAATTACCTCAGGGGTGGCAGGTGTAGTTGTTTAAAGTCTTGACAAGAAATCAACCACCAGATTAGCCCAACCTGGCTTATCAATAACTATGATATCAAATTCTTGCAACAATAGGAGCCATCTTGTTAATCTGCTAGATATGGTAGGCTTATTCATGAGGTACCTTATTGCTACATGATCTGTATGAACAAATATTTGGTAACCAGTGACATAATGTCGAAACTTGTTCAGGGCATACACAACTGCTAGCAATTCTTTCTCTGTGACAGTATAGTTTAATTCAGAGCCTTAAAGATTTTTGCTAATGAAATATATGGCATGCTCTATGGAATTCTCTTTCTATCCTAAAATTTCCCCTATGGCATAATCAGAAGCATCTATGTGTATATGAAAGGGCAGACTCCACTTCGGTCCTTAAAGAACAGGTGTCTGAGTAAGTAGATTCTTAAGCTGCAGGAAAGATTTGTCACAGGCCTCAGTCCAGTTAAATTCAGAATCCTTAGTCAGTAAGACATATAATGGACTGGCTATTTTGCTAAAATCTTTGATAAATCTTCTATAATATTCAATGTGTCCTAGGAAGCTTCTAACATCCTTTTGTTTCATAGGTGTTTGCAAAGTTAGAATAACTTTTATTTTTGCAGGATCAACTTGAATTCCTGTTTGAGAGATATGATGGCCTAAAACAATTCCCTCTTGCATCATCATAAAACATTTTTCACTATTTAAAGACAAATTTTGCTCCTTACATCTTTTCAACACTTTCTCCAGATTGGTTAATGCTTCTTCATAAGTAACTCCATAAGTAGTGAAGTCATCCATGTAGATTTCCATATAATCATGAGAAATATCAGCAAAAATATTGATCACTGCCCTTTGAAATGTTGTAGGTGCATTACACAGTCTAAAAGGTAAGACAAAGTAGGCAAAAGTGCCCCATGGATTGGTAAAAGTTGTTTTTTCTTGATCCTCAGGGGCAATTCTAATTTGATTATACCCACTATATCCATCCAAAAAGGAGAAATACTTTTTACCAGATAATGAGTCTAACACTTGGTCAACAAATGGTAGTGGAAAGTGATCATTTTTAGTTGTTTTGTTCAGCTCCATGTAGTCTACACAAACTCTCCATTTTCCTCCTTTTTTAGGAACATTCACCAATGGAGACACCCATTGACTGTCTAAAATAGAGTAGATAAAATCAGCATCAAGCAATTTTTGGAGCTTTGTTTTAACTATTTCCCTGAGTGTTGGGTTTATCCTTCTTTGAGGCTGCCTAACAGGTGAACAGTCTTCCTTAATGTAGATCCTATGAGTACAGAGTTGAGGATCTATTCCTTTCATATCCCCATAGTCCCATGCAAAAACTTTGTGTTGATCTTGCAACATTGTGACTAGGGCAGCTTGTTGAGATTGAGGCAGTTTATTATTGAGGTTCAGACAACGGTCTGGAGACACTTCTACTTGCTTGATAAGATCATTCATGGAGGCTGCTAATAAAGGTGGTGTATGTATTTCATGTGGAAGCAAATTGTGATAAACTGCAGGAAATTTAGGTGGCAGGCTCTCAGAATTTAGTTGTTGCAAGAAACACTGCTAAGGATAGCTATTTGGAACTGATGGGCTACTCAGATTAGAGTTGGACTGCAAAATGTGTAAAAATAGGTCATCCTCATTATGAAGTTGTGAAAATGGATTAGTTTGCAGCATCATTAGTTGAGCCAATGAATTGACTTCTTCAGTTTCCTCTCCTAAATCTGGCCAAATTGGTTGAGATAAGTCTGGCTGAGGTTGGGAAGGTGGGTATAAAGCCAATTTCTTTATTGACTGACCATCAGAAATTATCATGTCTCCTGAACAGCATCCTATAAATGCATCAGTTGTGGTTAACCATGGTCCATCTAGGATGATAGGATATCCTCCTAAAGTTGCCTTAGTGGACAATATGGTGAAATCTGTTGGGTATTCCCAAGACTAAAGGATGACAATGACATCTTCTACCACTCCATCAGGTATTACTGTGGAACTATCAGCAAGCTATAGGGCGGTAGGTGTGGACCGAATGGTTAGGATATTCAAATACTCCATAGTATGCTTGGTCATTATATTAATGGTTGCACCAAGGTCAATCAAAACATTCTTTAATATCTAGCCATTAATATTTATTTGTACCACAAGACTCCCAGGGTCAGTATATTTTGGAATGACTACTTTTCTCTAACAGAATATCTGCCAACTGTCCTAGAACATGGATAGTTTGGGGATCCTTTTTCTTTCTTCCTGGTTTCTTTAACAAACCTCCTTAATGAGTTTTCCATAAATTGGGACATCTTTTATGGCTTGAAAAAGGGGAATTTGAATGTGTACATTCTTTAGTTGATCCAAAATATCAAAGGTAGGCTCTTCCATAGACTTGGATGTAGTAATTTGCAATCTCTGAGGAAAAGGCGGTTTGGCCTGATGCTGCAGGACAAGCTCCTTAGAGACAGTATTTGATACAGGTATATGTTCTGCAGGATCAGTAGGTTGTTTAGAGGCAAAGTCTAGAATCTCTGTAATTATAGGTGGCTATGGAGTAGGGAGAGTGGTTCCAGACTTGAGATGGATATCATAAATATTCAGGGCATAAGCTGGATACTGATTGGCTTCTGCAAAATACATAGGTTGTTGCTGCTGCTGCTTATTATTAGGATTTGGCAATGGTTGAGCAAGCATAGGCATTTGTTTTGGAGGGCCAGTATTTGTTACAGGTGTTGGAGGAGGTGGCATGAGAGCCACAGGTTGTGGCTACTGAAGCTACAGGGATCTAGGGGATTGGTTCTGTTATTGCTAAGAACCTCTCCATTGAGGATTCTACTGCCAGTTACCTTGGGGTGGAGTCCATTGTCCTTGTGGCTGCTACCAACCTCCTTAAGGAGATTTCCATTGAGGAATCTGATAGTTAGGCTAGTGTGGTTGTGAATTATTCCAAAGTGGTGATAGGCCATATGTAGGTTTCCATTGGTTATTGTAATTATAATAAGGATTACCAAAATTCAAAGGGTCTTGAGGCATACCTTGTCTTTGAGCCCATGGTCGCCTTTGTGTGACGAAAAATACTTGGTCATCATCACCCTCTACTATCTTAAAATCAATAGGTAATTGCTTACCCTCTAGGTTAGCCACCATCTTACATCTACAGTCACGTTTCTTCTATCTGCAATGTGGACAGAACTCAGCCAAGATTGTTTCAGCTTCTTCATGTTTCTTCTGAGCTTGTAGAGTATCCAACTGTGTAGCCATGTTGTTTATGATATCCTGCTTGAAGTCAAACAGAAAATTTGTGATCTCCATCTGTGAAACTCCACTAGTAGAAGACTTTCCTACTGTGGCTTGATGACCTCTACCCTTCTTAACAATTGTTCGAGAGTAGTTAAGACATGTTTTCTTTATATCATCCCAATACACTTAGGTTATATCTCCTCCTCCCATCAGGTCTAGGGCATCAATACAGGTATCACTGATTCCTCTTAGAAAAAGTAGTTTATGAGATTCTTCATTGAGAATATGGTCTAAATATGAGAATCTTGAGATATAGTCTTCCAAGCTTTCATCCTCCTTTTGTTGAATTATGAACATATCATCACCCTTACTACCACTCTTACAATATTCCTTGTATTTCTCAAGAAATTTTGTTTGCATAACTGCCCAACTATCAACAACTCCCCTTCCCAAACTCATAAACCATCTAAGAGCTCCCTCCTTCAAAGTAGCAAGAAACAACTTTAGCCTGTGAGCATCTGAAGTATAATCATAGCTATGATAGAGGATGTCAAACTCAAACAAGAAAGTTTTTGGGTCCTCTGTAACTAGTCCATATAACTTGGGAAGTAATGAAGAAGGAATATTTTTAAGGTTATCATTATCTTGTTGAGCAATGATGGGGAATTCAAAAGTAGGAGGTCGATTAGGTGGATTACGTGCCATAGTTGATTGATGGAGTATCAAAGCAAATGGATTTTCTTGAGGTTCTTCGTCAGCTGGGTCAAATGGCAATTCAACAAGCAAGTTTTCAGCAAATGGATTTATATCTTGGTCTCCTTCCTCAAATAGATTATAGGCTGGTTCAAAATTGTTGTCAATGAATGGAAAGTTAGGGAGGAATCTTCCTAGAGCGTCTCTTCTTCTATGCATGCAATAGAATGAATGGTAAATTGAAGAAATTTAGAAAATGCTTGAATAACAGACTAAACTATTGCTAACAATGACTATGACAGGTTCTTAGCTTGACACCATCCCCAACAACGGTGCCAAAAATGGTTGTGTCCACAAAAGGATATAAAAGTCACAGAAAATCCTAACCTGGGAATTGGATATTCTAGCAAGTAACTAACATCTTCTTATGGTCGTTCATTTACATTGTCAAACTAGGCAACGTATACTTGAAAATGAAGCGGCATTGTATGTGCACTAAGAACCAGTTTCAGTCACAATTTACCAAAAATAAATGCGTGAAAGGAATTCTACTTATGCTACAGGAATGTAACGTAAATCTTTCTTAACTTAAGCGTATCATAATCAAAGCATAAATCATAATGACTATTACTAAGAGACAAACTATGAACTGGCCTTATACTGCAGGAACAAACACAGGGATGGATTCCCGATGCTGCAGGAACAATATAAGACTGAGTTTGCAATGAAACTTCCAAGAATGAAATCTAACTTATAATCAACAAGAAATAAAAAACTAACTACAGATACTCACTAAGTGGGCCCCCTTAGCAAGCATCAACTAGTTTATGCAAGTATTGAACTCAAAACTTCATCAGTTGGAACCATATACATTGTTCTGCTTATAAGAAAACTAACACAAAACACTGCTTCTTATTATCATACTAACTTTTTCACACTCTGTTGCTCACTCGCGTAGGAGGAGAACTTATTTATATTAGAAAAGCAACTAACTACCTAACTCTAACAGAGAAAGGCGTGGACATCAATGCATCTTGAAACTGAGGAATAGACTTCTCATAAATGAAAGCATATCTGTTCAACACGATTCAGAGAGAATTTAGCATTCCACTCTTCCCAGATTAATGATCATTTATATTTCTTCCCAATGACCCAGTCAGAGAGTCTTCGCTGGAACAACTTCCTTGACGTCATGCAGGAAATGGAATTTATTGCAGAGCCAAGATCTACTACGCTTGACTTGTTCATGCTTCCTTCAACAACTTGCAATACACAAGGTGACAGAAGCGAAAGAAAGCATGCATGGCAACAACACGATACACATTCATTAATCACATATTAAATCTATTTCATTATTCAAAAACCACATACATTATATTAGTCATTCAAGAGGTCAAATAGGGTAATTAATATAGACACATAGAGATGTTAAGCTGCAGGAATATAGGAATGTGTGGCTACAAGATACTACCTGATTTTAGATAAAAAAATCTTTAATCAAAGAGTTAAAACAACCATTAGCAATAAGAGTAAGGGTATTAAAAATACATCATAATACTCAAATTATGAGCATATTTCGAGCTCATCAATCTTCTTGACAGTTCTCATTCCATTTGAATCTCTTCCCTTTCTTTTGCAGAGTTATCAAAAAATCTATCTTAGAAAAGTTTGTGACAAACTTCCTATAATATCCTGCCAAACCCATGAAAATTCTTACTTTTGATACATTCTTAGGTATAGGCCACTCAATTACTACCTTGATCTTTGTTGGATCTATGAAAATTCCATCTACTGAAATCACATTGTTGAAATAATGGATGTTGAATCATCCAATGAAGTTGTGCACACTTCAAAGGATTTTTTCCAAAAAGAAATTCACCTACACAAAAAGTGTTGCAACTAAGGGCATGCAAATGGAGATTATCTGATTGATATCTAGAATATGATTACAAATGTACATATACCCTGATTGTATAAGCATTAGAGAGATACAAGATGCATTAAGATGTTTCCAAGTGTCTTAATCACACTACATGTGACAACATGAAAACCCTAACAACCTACCGAGGGAATGATAAACTGATTGAGATAAGTTCTACAAAAGACAACTCATCTTCTAGAAGGAATCTTATCTCCTACAAACATGGAAAGGGTAATTACCCCATTATTTATGATTTTCTAATGATGCAACCTAGGAATTAAATAAATAAATAAAAGACCTAAGTTAAACTTATGCTAGTGTAATAAATAATTAATTACACTAACACCCCCCATAAGTGCAACTTAGGGAGGAAATGAAAAATGCAATGATGATGATGGATGATGGGTCCCAACTACATGATGGCCATATTAGGTACCCATTTAGAAATTAAAATGCAACTAATCTCCCACAAATGGAGAAAAGGGGAAAACCTAGTGGGAGGAAAACCCCTCTCCAAAAAGGAGATGAAATGCAAAAAAAATGAGAAAGGATGGGAAGGATGGAGGACTCCATGATACCCCCCAAGGAAAATTTGTCACATGGATACAATACAATCAGTATCCCCCCTATAGGGAGGAAAAGGAGAGACTATATAGCCCCCCAGAACATGAGATCACCTGCAAAAATGGTAAGTGCTTGTAGACAAAACATGATCCAATGTCGAAAAACATCTTGTCTCCCTTTTGGAAGAAACAAAACCAAGTGCAAGTGCAGAGATGCTTCCCATTCTAGATAGGAATTTAAGGAAGGTAGGATGAATATGGATGATGATGTCTTTGAAGACTGCTCATGTGTCTCCTTGCCTGATGAAGATGAATATGCCACAATCAACTCAGGTAAATACCCAATCAATGAAGAAAGTGAAAAATTAGGACAATGTGGAAATTGATGTTGAACAAGATCCAAATACTACAATACAATAGTCCTTCCATTGAAGGAATAGATGAAGACTAGATTTCCCCCCCTAGAATGAAGTGTCCTCGAAACCACTGAAAGAATTCTGAAGCAACAAAGATGTCCAAACCACATGTCTCCCACTAGGAAGAAGCAAGTCCAATGGGAGATGTTGAAGAAACTCCAACTCCTGAATGGAATGGGAGGGAAGAAGTCTAATGTATGAATTTTTTAAAGATAAAATAAGTGTCTCCAAGAATCTCCTCCAAACCTGCAAAAGTAGCCAAGTCAGTAATCCTTGAAACAAAGCCATCCTGTGATATCAAGTTTGGAAAAATGAATGTGTCCTGATTGATGATGGAGATGATGGAAGCCTCAATCAATGAATCTACACAAGGAATCACTGAATGTGAAGGGATACCAACTGTCTCTGATGGAGAAGAAGGAACATCTGAAGAAACCTTGTCAACCTCTTCGGAAGATTCAAGGCAATCCAAACAAATAACCTCCTGCATAGCAATAGCATCACGGGGTATCTAATTTGAGGAATGACATTTTGAATCATGATCATTGGAGAATGGTGGAGTGTCACGATCTCCATATAGCTCCCAAATATTGGTCCAAAGGATGTGAGGACAATTGCAATGATCAATAGCACTCAAAAAATCACAATCAACTTGCATTGAAATGATCTCTAAGATAGTATATCTGCTACAACTCCAAGAAAATTCATGAATACCTTCACTCAGATGGGGAACTATACCATATAGATGTGGCAATAAATCAAGTGATTGGAGATGGTGTATGATCCCATCTCTCCATTGTTTATAGTTTCCCTTGTGCAACATAACCAAAGAAGGAGTATATGCAAACCCCATAATGTACTATCAAATTTCTCCCAAAATACAAAGACAATGACCTTCAACAACAAATAGAAACTTCCAAATGTGATATATGCAACTGAAGAGATGCCACCCAAATCAAAAATCATTTTCCCAATCTTTAGGATATCCAAGTGATTGAACAAATGCACCAAATTGAAAAAATCTAATGCAAGAGTACCTAGAGCTGAAACTAATCAAAGTTACTGAACTGATGAAAATTTCTCTAAAATATCTTCTTGATGCCACTGGAATCACTGAATTTCGATAAACGGTTGAGGAGATATGATTCTTTAAGTCCAAAATGGAGGGTTGACTTTAGTTGACTAGAAATTTTGATGGCAGAAAAATTCTACAAAATGGATGTCACCACTGGAAAGTAGACCAAATCCTCTTTCAAATGATATCTTGTTTGTCGATTTTTGATGTCATGGGTGAAAGTTATGAAAAAATGAAAAAAAGGCCTATATTAGGAACTTGGCAGGCTAATCAAGAGCAAAAAATAAGCCCCTTCGGGATTAGGTCTCGGTCTTTGATGTGACCTCAATGCGGGCTAAGGAAAAAAATAAAAATGGCTCCCCTCCTGGGAGTGGCGGCGGGGTGGAGCAACTAGGGTGGAGCGAATAGCTTGGGTTGTGCCACCAGATCAAGCGGGCTCGTGGAGGAAAATGTCAACGTAGAAGTACCAGTGTCGAAGGAGAGGAGACATCAGTGGGAGGGAAAAAATGATCAGCAAGAAGTTAGGTGAAAAAGAAAACAACGATTGATGGAGGGTCCCACGATCGGTGGTGTAATTAGGAGTGCGGGCCAACAAATCAAGCTGATAAGACCCCTGCAAAAGAATTGAATGCAACTAAAAAATACTATTTTGCATATAGATTTTGAATGGTTGACTAGAAAAAATTTAAATATTTTTTAATATTGCTTAAAAAGCAATTAAAAAATCAAAAAGAATTTGATGCCAACACAAACAAAAAAAGCCCGATTATGTATAATCTAAAAAATAAAATGATGCCGACTGAAGAATTTTAAAAGCTGATGATTAAAAATATTTGATGGAAATGATTTTAAAAAAAAAAACCCTAATGTATATGCCAATGTTGACCGAGTATTTTAATGTCAGGTCACTTCTGAATTATTTTTTTTCTACAAACTATAGAAATTGTCGAATATGTTTTTTTGTCAAACAATATAGAGAACTGATTTTTTTCTGAAATAGAAAATGGCCTATTGCTAAAAAAAAATTCCATAGAGGACAACTACAAGGGGTGATTTTTTTTACTGCAAATTGTACGAATCGTACGATTGATTTTGCAAACCCTAAAATACCTCTTATGGCTCTCGGGTTGATGAATGGACAGTAAATCCTAGGGTTTCAAGGCCTTCTAACGAGCTCAGATTTGACTCAGTCTGCTTCAGAAATCAGCTTGGTCCCTGGGTGGAGCCAAGTAGCCTGTAATGGAAACCTTCAAGCCTGTAAAGAATCTCACTAGCCCAAATTTCTTGATCCTAGGATGAACTCTCAATGGAATGGATTTGATACCATGTTGAAATAATGGATGTTGAATCATCCAATGAAGTTGTGCACACTTCAAAGGATCTTTTCCAAGAAGAAATTCACCCACACATAAAGTGTTGCAACTAAGGGCATGCAAATGGAAATTATTTGATTGATATCTAGAATATGATTACAAATGTGCATATGCCCTTATTATATAGGCATGAGAGAGATAGAAGATGCATTAATATGTTTCCAAGTGGCTTAATCACACTACATGTGACAACACAAAAACCCTAACAACCTACCTAGGGAATGATAAACTGATTGAGATAAGTTCTACAAAAGACAACTCATCTTCTAGAAGGAATCTTATCTCTTACAAACATGGAAAGGGTAATTACCCCATTATTTCTGATTTTCTGATGATGCAACCTAGGACTTAATTAAATAAATAAATAACCCAAGTTAAACTTATGCTAGTGTAATAAATAATTAATTACAATAACACACATGACCTAAATAATGTACCCTCTTTTGGAAGAATGTACACTTGGAAAGTTTACCATACAACCTATGCTCTCTCAAATGTTGTAGGACCATTTCTAAATGCTTGCAATGTTCTTCCTCATTTCTAGAATAGATCAAAATATCATCTAGAAAAACTAGTACAAATTTGTCAAGATAATCCCTAAACACACTATTCATTAGGTTCATGAATGTTGTAGGTGCATTTGTTAAATTGAAGGGTAAAACAATGAACTCATAGTGCCCATATCTGGTTCTAAATGTAGTTTTAAAGATATTTTCATCTTTAACCCTCAATTGGTGATATCCAAATCTCATATCTATTTTAGAGAATACAAAAACACCCCTCATTTGATCAAATAGATCATCTATGTGTAGCAACAGATACTTGTTCTTAACTGTAGCTTTGTTAAGCATACGATAATCAATGCACAAACGCAATGTACCATCCTTCTTCTTAACAAAGATAACTACCACTCCCCAAGGTGAAACACTTGGTCTTATCGGTTCTTTCGACAACAATTCGTCCAATTGTGTCTTAAGTTTCATAAGTTCAGTGGTTGTCATCCTATAGGGTACCTTAGAAATAGATTCTGACCCTAGCACAATATCTATAAAGAAATCGAATATTCTTTTCAAATGCAACCTTGGTAACTCTTCTGGAAACACATCTGAAATTTTCCTTAGTATTGGATACTTCTCCATATCTATTTTTTCCAGTTTCATCTATTTTACCATCTTCTAGTTCCTATAAACTTTAGAACTCTAAATCATATATATCCTTCTCTAGTTCTTCAATCTTTACAATGAAGATTTTACACCCTTTCTTCTTAGCTCTTATAAGTTGCATTGCCATAATTTGTCGAACCCTAACCTCTCTAGGTATCCCTTGGAATTTAACTTGATTTCCATAATCATCTAGGAATTCTACAGTCTTTGCATGGTATTCTACTATAGCCCTATGTTTCCACAACAAATTCATTCCGAGGATAACATCATATGATCCTAGAGGTGTAACATAAAGGTTAAATTTTGTAGTAAAACTAGGTAGTTCTATCCTAGCCTCGAATAGGCATTGATCCACCTTTTCTCTTGTCTAGTTTGCATACTCTACATTCCAAGACATTGCCATGTGTCCTACCTTTTTAGATAATTGTTTAGCTATTCTAGGTGAAATAAAATTCTCAGTTGCACCCATATCAATAAGAATAGAAATAGGAAAGCCAAATAAAATACCTGGCATTTCTACTAGAGTTACTTGGTACTCTACCTGATGATCATCCACTGTTGCATGTATCTTATGCTGAAAAATTGCTTGTTGAGTGGGTAATGGATTACCATATGGTCATGATCCAAAAAAATTATTGGGACACTCACTTGCAGAATGATCCCCTCTACATAAATATATTTTAGGCAGTCCTCTTTTCCCTATGGTTTCTCCAAATTTATTGGTATTATCACTAGCCGTATTGGTATTACCCATGCTAGAATCGTTCTTTTTCTGCTCTCTCCTAATCTCCTTTCCATTATTGCGGAATCGTTTCTCCTTTTTCCTTCAAAAATTTTACATTGATTCCTCCTTCTTTGGAACTATCTTACTAGGAACTTCAACACCCTTCTTTTGCTCCTTTCTTTCTTGACAAGTGGAATTAGCCTTAAGCTTTTGCTCCTGCTTAATTTCCTTCTCATATACAAGATCTATTGTTGTTGGACCATACATATCCACTTCTCCTCCAATTTGACCATTGAATCCCATTATAAATTTCCTAATATGGAAGCGCGCTCATCCTTATGATATATGGGGACATAGTGCAAAAGTTGGGTAAACTTCTCCCAATATTCGTTGATTTTCATGTTACCTTGCTTCAAACCTTGGAAATACGAGAGTTTTTGGTCATAATAAAGTTGTGGTAGCCATCTTTTGAAGAAAATCTTCACAAATTCTCCCCATGTCAACTTCCATGAGTTGATGCTAAGTTCCAACTTTTTGTTTATCCACCAGTTAGAGGCTTCCCCTGCTAACTGATACACACCCCATGCAGCTTTAGTAACCTCAACATAGTTTCATATTTCAAAATACTTTTTCATTTGTACAAGCCACACCTTAGCCTCATCACCTCCAGCACTTCCATCAAACTTAGGTGGAATATCTTCTTCATGTCTCTAGAAAGTTTGGAAGCCACAAGCTTCTTATTCCTTTCCACAGACAGCGTAGGTGATTTTTCCTTCTCATGATTATGGTTTCCATTATGCTCATGGGAAGAATTTTCCCCCTCATGATCATTAACGGGTACTTCCTTTTCTACCCTATCCTTAACTCTTTGTTGTTCAAGGTTACTTAACCTTGCCAAGATTTGGTCAAGCCTAGCCTCTACTCTAGTGGTTCCTTGTCCAACCTCCTGACTTCCACCGGGATTAGTTCGTGTCTTCACCATGCTTATGTGATTGGTCTCTACCTGAATGTTTTATCCATGTTAGCCTAAATTATGTTATCAATTATCTTATGGAAAGCATAAAATTAAACATTCAAAAGAATTCCACATAAGATTAAGCACACTCTCCTTTTGACAAACACATAATTTTATTCATTTCTTGAGGATTTCAATATCCTTTCAATTACATGGAGTGACTATTCATATAGTCAAGTGGAGAATATCCTTCCAATTCACTCTCTAACACATAATTTAAAGGAGTATAACCTCAAATTGAGAAAATTGTTGTTCCCTATCTTTTTGTTCGTCTCTCATTTATTCATATCTATCCCAAAAAGGATAATAACCCTCGGATTTATCATCCAATACATAGTTATGAGAAGCAATGTCAATATGGTGTTCATCAACAATATATTCTACACTTTTCACAGGAATTTGTTCATGAGACCATCTCTCATCTGGTGGTGTCCTCGGTACATATCCCTCAGACACTTTACTTGAAGAAATTGTTATTACTTCTGACAATGGTAGAACTCTGGGATCCCTAAAGATGAATGTTGGGCTAACACTTTCTTCTGAAGGCATATCCCTGGAAAGAGGTAATGACTTGGACTTTTCTGGTCAGATGGTTGGTAGGTAATTGTACATAGCCTCCATCTTCATCTTCCTCTTCACATCACTGATCTGAGAAAGTGTGTGACTAAAAGTTTCAGTGTCACTCAACTAAATAGCATTATCATAGTTGGTTCCCTCTACGGACACACCAACTTTGGATTCTTGGGTAGTCACTTCCCAAGAATTTCTATCTCTACTCAAGGGAGTCAGTAGTGAGTATCTTTGGGCATGATATTGTACCCTGCACTATACCAAGCAACGGCTGAAAATGACTACCTTCTAAAACAATAGGTGTCTAGTAAGGGCATCCATTCAAGTGGCCACACATGGGGCAAAAGATTAATTACCAATTAGGTGGCACTCCAACCTAAAGAGGTTACGCTCAACAGGGTTTATGGGAGTACTACTTCGTCCATGTGACACATCCGCACTCATGGTACTTGAACTTTCCTCAAGCACCCATTTTATATCCCAGCTGGAAGTGGCTTGGCTTTAGCCTATTACCGGTTGGGTCATCCCTTAAGGTGAGTACTTTTTCCCTTAAGGTAGGCCCATTTCTAGAAATAATAATCATTTCTCTTACACCCAGGATCGCTTGAAAGAGCAAGGGGAGAGGATACTTCAATTATTAAGTTATGAGGGTGACAAAAAATAAGGTGGGTCTGGTTTTCTGATCACCTAGTTTTCACAAGGTGGGAGTATAATCACCTACCACCTTCAAGCACAGTCAGATAGAATCAAACACATGTTCATTTTAATGCACCAATGGAAGTGTTTTCTAAACTAGAAATCACAAACACATTGTTTAGGAAATGATTCTTTGACTAACGGAGCTGCAAAATCACAAGTTAGTAATTTCATAAATGTCTTGGACAAACAAGAAAGATGCAAAAAACTAAGTTAGGACAAGAGATTAAAAACCAAACTAAAACTTAAAAGTCAGTAACTAACTAAACTAGAAAATGAAGAGACTAAACTAAACTAAGAAAAGGAAATCAAAGAAAACTAAAAACTGAGAGCTCAATTTTTTTGTTGCTTCAAAAGAAGCAATTTTTTGGGAGCCCCACTCCAAAGCCACACACTACAAACATAAGATTAGTAAAAAAAACTTGAATGAAAACAACAAACTAAAATAGTGATAACTTTCTCAAAATTAAACAAAATTTTAAACCATGGATATCTATGGAAAGTAAGACATAGACCTTCAAAACTCAGAAAACGTTTTGCAAAATCCTGCAAAACAAAAGTGTTATAAATAAAAGAAAATTCGGGTCTTAACAACTAAATCTTAAAAAGTTGTGATCACTAAAACGGCTATAACTTTCTCAAATATTAACAAAATTTTAAACAGTTTGAAGTTTCGAAAAGCTAAGAACGAGGTCTACAAAACCTAGATAATGGTTTTAAAATATTTTATGCACCCATTTTTCTGTGCTCAAAATAAGATGACTAGATTTCATATGAATTCTTGGATGTAACCTGCAAAACAACGAAAATAAACAAGAAAACACACAAATTTCTCTACAAAATTGTCGGGTTCACCAATGTCAGATGGGGTCAGAAATCAAATAGCATAGACAAAGTGACAACCAACACTTCTAAGCTATTATCCTCATCTAAACAAGAGAAAACAATGAAAGCATAAGGAAAAATAAAACATCAAATCAAAATACTCCCCATGCTTGAACTTGAATCACTTCTCTTGCTCTCCTATTTCTCCTTATGCAAATATGCCCTCAGATTTGTAGTCTAACTTGTTCAAATACCTACAAATTGTAAGTAGAAAGTTGGAGAAGAATAGTTGTTAAGCTGAAAATGGAGAAGGAAGGTTATTTTTATAGACAACCTTTCGAATGGATGGCTGAAATTAATCTTCTAGAAAGATTCCAAGATCAATGGATGGGAATGCATGAGAGGGATGTTATGAAATGGATGGTTGAGATTAAGTCTAAAAAAGATGCCAAGATCAACGGTCCAGAATTGATGCACCAAAAATATGCCATGCATGGAAAAGCTGACGCCTGACAGCTATGACAGACATGCAAGACATGCAGGCTATGATAGAAATGAATGTTATGACAAGGGATTATGACAGAGCATCTTTGACCAGGTGGTGCATAAATAATTTTATTTTAAATTATTTATTCAAAAATGGAGAGAGTAGAGGAAATGGACAAATGGAAAATAAATTATTTATTCAAATTATTTATTTTAGAGAAAATGAATTGGAGAGATGAAAATTAGACCTTAAATAATTAATTTAGGTTAATTATTTAATAGGGGAGGTGGCATGGGATAGTTAAATAATTTTAATAATTATTTAAGTATAGAAGAATTAAAGGACCATGAATAGATAAATAATTAATGGTAATTATTTAACTATAGATGAAAGGTGAAAAAATAATTAAATAAATAATAATTTATTTAACTATTGAAGAAGAGGGAGAAATTAGTGACGCAATTAGTTTATTTAATTGATCAAGATAGAATAAAGATTAGAAAGTAAATTAATTAAATAATTATTAAAAATTATTTAATTAATAGAGGAATATGATCAAACATAATTGAATAACTAAAATTATTCAATTATTGAAGGATGAGGATGAAGAAAAATGACACTCGCAGGCTTAGGACATTTTTCAATGTCTACAATACCTACTTGACTAGTAAGTACACAAGTTAGGTATTTCCTTCTATGCATAATCCTTCACTCCAAAGATAACCTATTTACTTGGATAACCCTACTTATTCTTAAGTATATAAAACTCTCTCCCATACTAGATTACCTCTCCTAGGAGTAAATATAAGCTATAGTAGTTCAATTAATAACTTAGTTAAATACACATATCTACTTTTCAAGTTGAATCATACCTATTAATAATGCCTATTATAAACACCCATCTCCTACTATGGATTACATAAAAACACACTACGAAAACAACATAATAATTTCACTTTCCTTTTCAAAGTAATCTAAACTTTCTAATGCATATACTAGAAAAATGTCTCAACCATGCATGCAAAACACACCGTTCAAAATAAAATAACAAAGAAGAAGAGATCCTCATAAATATTATCGCTTTATCCAAACTAATGACAACAATGCATCCCTCTCCAACAAAAAATGGTTTGATAATCAGCTTCTCAAGAATATCTCACTTTCACTCACTTGTTGGTAGCTTACTTCTCTCAAATATAATCTCTTCTCTCTAAATAATCTCACTCCTATCTCTCTCAAAATACTATGCAAAGTATGGCTGGAAATATTTAGAAATATGGAATGCAAAAGATGTGTTCTCTCTTGAAAGAATGTGTCCCTTTCAATGAATTGGTTCAGCTATTTATAGAGCAACCAAGCAGCCACAAAGCCTATAGTTTAGGCATGTAAACTGACAACAAGTTTCATGCAAAGCAACTCAACAATAAGATGGTGATCAACTAAGCTTGGACTCAACAAAACCTCCTATAGATCAACTAGTTTCCATGACAACAATTCAAAGACTTAATCAAAATACACATGGAGAATTTGAATTGTTTCAATGAGCAATTATCTACAACAAAACAAACTCAAAGGTGGTGCCAACCTCTACTCTATCTTCTTTACATTTGGAACCATCAAACTCAATCAATTCTGAGTTTGTGACAACAGATTTAAATTGTTTCAATGGTGGATGAATCAACTTGAAAATTAATAGGATAGACTAAGTCAAGCATGTTTTCATTTATCATGTTGACTAAGTCAAGATTGGTTTCATTTATCACGTCGAATAAGTCAAGCTCTCTACAACTAGCATTACCAAATGCAAAGCCACGCTATAGATTGTGTGATATTCTCAATGATAATCGATTCCTACTAGTAGTTGATAGCTATTAAATCAGCTTTCAAAGACTAATTTAGTAAGAGGGATTGACACACACAAAACCCTCTCCTCAAAAAAAATTCTCAAATAAAGTAGAGGAATTGTAAATTAACACAAAAATTTACTTGCACGAGAAATTATTGATTTTCTTCATTAAAATAATCTATATACAAAAGTTTCTAGTCATATATGGACTGATATGCAACAAATTATTCTCCTACAAGCATCGCATATGTAACTATAAATTAATCTCAAACAAACTATGCTCAAACATATGAGCTTTTACAAACAAAACCATCTCCCAGCTCTTCTAAACCACCTACAACATTTGCAAATTCAAACTAGTTGTTTTGGAATCCTCATAGGCTATTGTTTATTAGACCCAACCTGCAATAAACATGTCCCAAAATTTTCTCCAAAGAAAAGCTATGCCCTCTCACCTGTCTCTCAAAAATTGCCTTCAAAATTCTCTTCAACAATTCTTCCATGAAAGTGGCTTCCAAATTCTTCTCACCCCCTTTCATGAAATTAATTTTTCATACTTTATTTGGGTCTCTCCAATATAGCATGACCCTTTGTTTTTTATTCACATTAAATCCCTCAAAAAGTAATTAAAACTCATTTAAAATTCATTCCCAGGAGCCCTCTAAAGATAGGAAAAAAATAGTTTTAAATTCTTCTCTTTTTGACTCCCGAAAAAGTAAAACACAAAAAGCAGGTTTGGGCTCCCACTTTCATAGTCCCTATTATTTAGGAATAATGATTTTGAGTGTTTTTAAAGGTCCATAAATCAATCCCAACACCTCATAATGATTTTCAAATGTTTTGCAATAAAATATTTTAAAATTGTTTTTTTTGCTTTTTCACCCCACTAGTCAACTTCAATGTGCAAAGGAGATTAATTTGGAAAATTTAATTATTCAAATTCATTTGCCACATTTTATTATTAATTTCAAACCAAAAATTGACTCTCACCAAATTCAAAAATGCACAACAAAAATTAAATCTTCTTGATAAACACAGGATTGCCAATTTCCATGGTTGCTCCTGCATCAGACACCTATGGTAAAAAAGAAATATTTCATGAGTTGCACTTAGAAATATTTATAGAACCCGTGTTTGTCCTGGATCCACCTCACTACCTTGTCCACTGGGATCTTCCCATTCACCAAATTCTGCAACCTCACAATAGTATATCCTTTCATCTTTACTCCTCTACCCTTCATGTATTTCAAAACTTTAAATCTAACCTCCCACCAATATATTCCATCAGAATTAACAATCAAACATATACCTCCACCTTCAACAAAACAAATGTAACATATTACCTCTATTGTTTTTGTACCTTTTTCCTCCTCCTTCACCTGGTTTGCAATGTGGTTTGTCACTCCTATTATTCCTCTAGAAAGACATATTGTTGTTGCAATTATCTTCAACACCTAATTCAATGTTAGTACAACAATCCATAGATTCATGCTCCATATTTTGTAACAAATGGTCAAGCTCCATTATCAAGGAATCTTCATCTTCAATACTTTCAATGAGACAATCATAAGAAAACTTTATTTTCACCTCAGTTTGTTCGCTACTCTCATCTACTTCCAAAGTATTCATTGTTGCAACCTTTGACTCTACTTTTACATTCTCAATATCATCAAAACATGTACTAAAATTTGAAATTACCTCTTTACCTTTGGCTGCAACCTTCACTCCTCTTTTCGTCAACACTTTCCATTCCTTTTCTACCACTAAAATTTTTTCATCTACACAAGATCCACTCTCATCTTCATCATAAAAATGAAACATATTATGCATTACCTCTTTCTCTTCAACCTTTTCTTCACCACTGTCTACTGCCATATTGTCTTCACCTCCACTCTTAACTGCACTTTCATTTTCCATTACTTTCAAGTCCTCCAAAGGACACTCATCATCCTTAATCATTGTTGCACTTTCCTCTTCTTTTCCCTCTTTATCCTTTTGAACAAGGATTTCCATATTTCTCTCTTCATCCTTTTTCCCTGCACACAAAGTTTCACTTGCAAACATATCAATACCAAAAGAACAATAAGATTCAACCCTTCCCATTTTATTTTCCTTTCTATCCTTATTATCTACTACAACTTTTTTGCCACTTCCTCTTGCCTATCCTATAAAGAATTCAAAACGTATTCTTCCCCATCATTTATGATGCTATATGTATTCTTCTTATCATCATGTAGAGCTCTTCAATCATACAACCATGGTCTACCCAAAAAAACATGGCATATATCCATAGGTACTATATCACATACAATCACATCCTTATATCTACAAATTTGAAAATCAACCACACATTGCTCACTTACCCATATCTGGCAATCCCCTTGCAACCAAGAAATGTAGTATGGATTATGATGCTTGATTCTTTTCAATTTTAGCTTTTTTACCATCTCTTTGGATACAATATTATTGGTGCTACTATTGTCCACAATGACTTTGCAACATTTCCCACTCACTTTACACCTTGTTCGGAATAAATTACTCCTTTGGATGGGCTCTTGATTCTCTGTTTATGGCTCTAGAAATTATTTCTTCATCACAAAAAATTCTCCTGGTTTCCAAGAAATTTTTTCAAACACTTTTCCACACTCTCTTTACAACTGCTTCACTCTCTACCTGCAGGTCCTGGTGCAAACTGCCCCACATTGGCATATTTTTTTGCACACTCAAGAACAACCAACTCTAATACCACTGATGTAGTAAGAGGGATTTGTTATGCCTTACATAACCACCCCATTTTATTTTATTTTGGAACAAAATGGGTCCCCCTTTCTTTTCTTTTGTTTGCCTTTGGTTGTTTGGTTGGGTCTTAGGAGTTGTTTGTTTTGCTTCTAAGTCTGTATTTTGCTATGTCAGAGGCAAGTCCGGAACCACATCACAACATGGAACTCTTTCAAGGTTTCTAGTTTGGATATCGTTCCGACTCCAACTCTGTCTTCTCTTTTGTTTCTCCTTCTTTGTTATGTTGGTTGTTTTCAACAAACACTTGGGTTGGTCCGTCCTCTTGTTTGTTGGTCATTTCCTTGTGGGTTTTGTTCATTTTCTCGCGCGGAAGCGAATCCGAGATTGGAACGAAAGTATGAAATTTCAAGTTTCCATTTTATGTCCCTGTCCCAACTCTGTCTCCGCTCATTTCCTTTCTCCTCATTTTCTTTATTCCTTTGGGCCGGGTTTGGGTTTTGATCCGATCCCGCTTCCCTTGTGCTTGTGTTTTGTTCTTTGCTTTTCGGTCGGGACCAGATCTGGGGTTGGAAATTAAGTAAGGAACTTTTTGTGGGTTTCTTTATCTTGTATCCGACCTAGATCCACATCTGCCTTACCTTTTGATGTTCAATGGACTTGACTTAACTATTTGTTCATGTCGTTGGCTTCGTCCCTGAACTACTGCATTTATGGCATTAAATGTTGCCTATTTGCATGCATGAATTAATTTTTAAAACATTTTATCATGTTTAAACTAGCTCATTATCATTATTATTCGAATTGTTTAAGCAAACCATGGCCAAGGAAGTTTCGAAAGGATTGATTTGATCACAGAGGCAAGTTGCAGAGTGAATTTTGGTTAAAATATGGTCTATCCTGAGGAGCGTTTTGAGGTAGGTTTCTTTGCTTTTCCATCTCCCATTTTGTTCTTTTAGGTGTGTTGTTTTGGTGTATTCACGGGAGGGTTTTTGTTCTGTGAATTTCTCTGCTTGTTTTTGTTTGTGTTTTTTTCTTCTTTTCTTGTTTTGTTTGTTTGGTCCTTTCTTTTTCGTCCCGTTCCGTTTTGGGTTTATCTTTCATTTGTCGTTTTGTTTTGTTGTTTGTTCTATTGTCACTTTCATGACAGGTCCATTTTTTTGTGCTCTAGTTTTAACTAAGGTTTTGATTTTTGAGGAGTTTCCTTGCTTAGGTGATGGAAGTTCGTCTTGAAACCCTATTTCTGGTCTTCCCATGTTGATTCTATGTCGTCCGTGTGGGATTCTCGTTATGCTCTAGTTTTCAAAAACAATGTGTCAAGTGAACTAGGGTTTTGCTCGACAACCTTTGCAAAATGACCTTTTCAAGGGTTTAAATGACCTTTTGTATGAAGGAGTTGTTGGAGGATTAAATTATGCTATTCCTGGTTTCCTTTAAGTCCATGTGACCCAGGGTTTAAATTTCATATGATTGTACCTTGTTTGAAATACTCTTTGTTTACTCGAATTATTCTGCTCATGTTCATTATGATGTGTCTTTATAACTTGTTCTTGAGCAGAACTGGATCCGGAGTGGAAGTTGAATTTGGGAACTAACAATTAGTTCTAGTCTGGTTCCTGTTTCGGTCCTGCTTCCAACCCCATTTTGGTTCTTATCCAGTTTCGATCCCGGCCCTGCCACATGATGAGAAATATCTTGTATGCCTAATACTTCTATGGTTCTACCTCTGATAAAGGCAGAGTTTGAATAAGTAAATATTATCTTAGGAGGATGGAGAAGGGATTATATGATTGACTAACCTGGATGTTTTGTTCATCTAATACAAGAAGTTGTTGTCGGTACCACCCAAGGATATAAAAGGGCAAAGAGAAGGATGACACCTAAGGAACCCTTAGAGTTTATGCCTTCTAATACACAAGAGGATGTGGTTCCTCAAGACCTTCCAGAGGTGCAGGAAGATAAAACAATTGCGGAGGTGGGGGCTTCTACATCTGCTGCAGGGGAGGTATCTACTCAGCCCTCTGATACATAAAAACTAGGTCAAGAATCACCAAAGGGAGCCCTCCATGATGAAGCAGAGGTCCTAAAGAAAATGGAGGATGAAATTGAGATACATAAGGTAGAAACAGATTCAGAAAAGACTCCATCTGATAAAGAGCATCATGTATTAACATCTTTTGATATGACAGATGATGCAAGGACCGAACACATATTGACTGAGGAAGATCAGTGGAAACTCTTTGAAGATGCAAAAAGAGAAGTTGATGCTAAGGCACAAGCTAAGGCATTAGCTAAGCAACAAGAGGAGGAAGCCAAGGCACAATTTGAATTGGCGATCAAGCAGAAGGAATTGGAAGATAAGGTCAAGGCTTATGAATTAGCTCAACAGCAACAACAAAAGGAACAGGAGCTCAAGATACAAGAAGAGAGAGATAAATTGATGATGCAGTAGAAGATTCATAACCTTGAAGAGGAAAAGGCCCAGCAAAGAAGAGAAAAATAAACTATTGAAGATAAGCTCAAGGCACAAGAAGAGGCTTATAGGAAAAGGGAAGAGCAAGAACGTTTGAAAAGGGAAAGAAAGGCTATTGAGATTGTTGAATATGAAAAGAAGTCCAAGGAGGCATGGGACTATGTTGAAGAGTTGAAGAAGCAGCGGGATAAAATGTTAGAGAAAAAGAAAGTGGAAGAGGAATTTTTAAAGTAGGAGATAGAGGCTAAAAGGCTACAAGAGCAAAAGAAGAAATAGGAAGCAGAAAAGTTAACGCAGGAAAAGGAACAAAGTGATCAGCAAAATGTCCAGGAAGTTGATTCTCAACCGAGGCTTACATTGTTACAACCTTTTGTTGGTGTGTGGCGACTGATCATGCTATACTGTATAGCCCATGGTATACTGTACACCCTTGGCCCCCCGTCCTCGCCGGGGTCCGGGGCGGGGCTGGGATAAAAGTATTGGATGGCTGCGGTTTGGTGGATGTAGCCCAGATTGGGTGAACCACGTTAAATTCTCTGTGTTATGATTTATTCTGTGTATGTTTTAGTTTCTCTGTTTATTATTTAAATCTGCATTTAATTGTTAGATATCTGCCATCTCTAACCCTAACAAGAAGGTGTTTGATGAAATGTGCATGAAAAATAAGGATAAAACATCAAAACCACACTTTGAGATGTATAATCGCTATGATACATTGACAAATGAAAATAGCTCAATTGGAGAACCTCACACTCCTAAAGAAAAAAGGAATCCTTTCTATCAACTAGATCCTCAGAAAGAAGAAGAATTCAAGACTAGACTTGAGGCTAAAAGAATTAGGAGACAACATGAATATGATTATGGAATGGACAAGAATCAGAATGAGCCTGTTGATAATGTAGCCCCTGAAGAAAATTATGAATTTATGACTCAGGAAGAATTAAATGCACAACTGGAGTATGAAAGGCAAGAAATGGAAAGAAAGAAAGTAGAATATGAATTGAGGCTCCAAGTGATAAAAGAACTCCTGGATTTGAAGCTACAAAGATCCCAATTTGATGCTCAGATAACTAACCTCCCTAAATATATACCACCTCATAGGAAAGGGAATAATAATGCAGGGCCTTCAAATCCACCAAAGGCACTGTAAAATCCATCTAGGAATCAATATAAATCATCAAATTCTCCACCTAGAAATCCATCACAACACCCAAATGATTAGCCACCCCTTGGCCAACAATATGTGCCACCACCCCAAGTACAATACAATAATCCATTATATTAATATCAACATCCTCAAAACCCACCTCCTCAGCAATACACAACTATGATCAAACAATTTGACTTAGCAAGATTCCAAATATATCCTTACCCTATGGATGACATTTGGAGAGGTCTTGTCCCAAAATTTATAGGAAGTACTGTAGTCACAACTAAGGAACACTTCAAGAATTTTAATGCTTTTATTCGAGCTCTGGATATGCAGTATGAAGATGTATAGATGAGGTTATTTATGATGTCATTAACTGAAGAGGCTATAGATTGGTTTAACAGTTTACCAACAGCTTCTATTGCCTCCATTCAAGATTTTTATGATCAGTTCCTTGAAAAGTATGGGAATCAGTGTGCACCAGATTTTTCTTTGCATGAATTGATAAGTATCTAGAAACATCAAAATGAGTCAGTCTATGACTTCAACCAGAGGTTCTCCAAATTTCATAATAAGATACCACCCGGGTCTAAGTTGGCAGACCTTGCAGTATTGAGCGTTTATCTAAAAGCATTTGATCCAAAGACAAGATATGAGCTTAGAAATAGGTGCCCTAGAAATTTAGCTGAAGCTAAAAAAATAGCATTAGCTATAAAAAATAATAGAAAGGTTGTGGGGATGACTAGTAAAAGAGATAGTCTCAGTGTTCCCCAAAATTTTAACAATCCTTAGAATAGAAAAGAAAACACATATAAGAACGAAAGACCAAAACTACATGATACGCCATACAACACAAATTGGAAGGATGGAAGGCCCATAATTGACAAGCCTAGGAATAAGGAAACTCCTGACCCTTTAAATCAAAGAGGAGCATACATGGTTAACAATAATCCCTGGTGTCAAATTTGTAAGTTGCCACATTCCCTTGATCACTTTATTATTGCTCAATCAATACAAGAAGAGGAGATACCAGTAGACAATGATGAAGAGTATCATACAATCTATTTAACCTCCCACACCCTCCATCCTATTGAGTAGGGATATTCATCTTCAAAAGAAGAAGGCTATGAGTATGATGTTGATAACCAAAGATATAATGTTCATATGGAAGAACAACAAGTGTTGCCTGATTATGAAGAAATCAATGACGAGCAATATTCTTCTTGTGCACCACCTCAGTCAAGTAAATATAATGTAAGAAGACCAACTAAGGAAGAGATTAAGAAATTAACCATTGCTGCAATGGAATAGGCAAAAAGCAAATATCGATTAAGAAACAAAACAGTAAATGAAGATGAAGGTGTTCCAAGAGGAATATTTGTGAAAGATAAAACATAGGGAGCATCGAAAAAGGAAGAAAATAAGCAGCCTAATAAGAATGAACAAATGCATGTTCATAAGGAAGAAAACAAAGAATTGCATAAAGACAAGCAAAAGTTTGATCAAACAAGAAAAAAAGAAAAGGAGGAGAGCAAAGGAGATTCACTTGTGCAAAAGAAGATGATCAAAATAGAAAGTGCCTCTTTTGATTTCACACAATCTTTATCCCAGGTAAAGATGTCTGTACCATTACTTGAAATGATGAAAATAAAAGAATATAGGGATAGTGCTATCCAACTAATATCTAATGGGAGTAGTAAAAGAATAAAAATTGAGAGGAAAGAGACCACTAACAATAAGCAAGGAGAGGTAAAAGTTCTTAAAGTTTTTCTTGGTGATGCTATAGTGAATCCTTCATAAATTGATCCATTTTTTACCACACTACTCATAAATAACAAATTAGTAAGGAACTACATGATAGATTCAGGTGCTGCTATCAACATTATGCCAGTTGGGGTCATGAAACAACTTGGCATGTGGGTAGACATTACTAGTGGAAAATGTTACACTATGGATAGCAAACCTATTCCAGTGGTAGGACTTATGAAATATGGAGAGGTGAAGTTGGCTTCTTATCCACAAGCAACTTATAATATAGACATAACTGTGATTGATACACCTCCTCATTTTGGGATGCTCTTGTCAAGGCAATGGACTACAATAGTTGGAGGAAATGTACAATTTGACATGTCCTATGCCACAATACCAGTAAATGGTGAAGAGGTCAAGTTATATAGAGAACCAAGGATGAATCAAATTGTAGACTGTGGCTCAAGATTATTTGAACTGCTATTTAGGAAGTTTTAGAGTAGAGCCTTCCCAACCTAAACTAGTGAATACTAATCCAATTGATAAAAATGTTTCTAAGGATCAACACGATCTATGGAAGATGTATTTTGATGGAGCATGTAATCAAGAGGGAAATGGATCTGGGGTAGTCTTTATTTCACCTAAGGGTATCACTTTCAAATATTCATTTTTATTGACCTTTGATTTTACAAACAATATAACAGAATATGAAGCCCTGCTAATTGGTTTGAATATGGCTGTCAAACACAAGATCAAACTGCTAACTATTTTTAGAGACTTTGAGTTAATCATTTAACAAGTCAAGTCAAAATATGCTGCAAAAAACAAGAGGTTAAAATAGTACAGAAATGCATTCTGGGATTCTATTGAATTATTTGATGGTTTTTCCATTGAATGGATAGATAGGTACAAAATTTTGATGGCATATTTCCTAGCCAATGTAGCCCTAAAAAGAGATTATATCACCTTGGTTGGAGTATCTCAGGTTGAATTCAAAACAAGGCTTGTTATCCCTAATGATATCTATAGTTGGTGTAACGCCCCACCACACAACCCTAGGGGAAGTTGCAAATTACTACTCAAACGAACTAATTTTTTTTTTTAAAGGAACAATTAACTTGCAAGTTCACTAACCATTGCCAACCAATCCCCTAAGGTTATGAGACTGAGTTACTTAAACCCAAACAAGAGACAAGAATTATAACCATAACATTTAATTACATAACAATTAAGGTTCACATACATTCCATACATAATAATTTACAACAAGGAATAAAAGATACCACTTGATTCCAATAACAATTAATTACAATAAGATTACAATGCTCATTCCCCAAATGAGATCAATCCCATAAACATGATTACATATTACAAATTCCACCTCGATAACAAATGAGGGGTAATGAAATACAATATACAACTGAAAGGATAAAGCATGACATGAAGCTGGATCCCACGAGCTCTCCAACTGGAAACCTCGTCCACACGAACAAGAAGACGACCCAATGGATTAAGGTGCACGTTCCACCCAACTGTGTGATACCCAAAGGCTCACCCCCTGTGCTAGGAGATAGTAACTAGGAATCCAACACAAGACCATCTACCACCAGACACAGGCTACAACATAAACTGAACTGAAACAACTACAACCACCATAATACTTAACACAAAGATACAATGCTTCCAGAGAACAAGAATCAAGAACATCATCTGTACTCCACACCATAACTGACTGAATGCTGACATAGGTAGAGTGTCATACATAAATTGCCATGAGTTACCCTGGCTCAACCTTCTTAGGCTACTAGACCCCCATCTTGGGTTACCTTGGCTTGCCTCTATCGGCTGCCGAACCCTCATGCAAAACTATGCATCTCATCTCATCTCAAGCCTTAACATTCTCTTGCTTCACAAGAGAGGCATTCATTATCTTTATTAGTGTGAAAGATCCCCATTAATTCTTTTAGATTATCACTTGGTTAAACCCTAGGTGAGTTACCCTGGCGCCCCTTTGTGTGCCAGACCCCCACAAAGAGCCACTCTCCTATTGACAACTCACACGATACAAAACCACAATCCAATGGGTAACTAGATAGGACGACCTCTCCAATCCAAGGAGGTAACATAAACAAAATCCACTCCAAACACTTGGAGGAATACGAAATACAAAGTTCACTCCTTCCAAAGGAGGCACAAACTACAAAACCCTCTCCTAATCCCAAGGAGGCATAAATCCTCGTTCGTAGAAACAGGTATAACAACATAATACAACTCTACACATTTCCCAAGGTGACTCGCAAACCGAACCACTACATGAAACATCCCAAACTAGAAGACTCCTCTGGAAGACTTATAAGACAATTAACCCCATTTTCCCATCATCGAGAATGATCGAAACATGGTTTAGAAAGCAATTTTGACAACTCAATAAACTACTATTAGGGTTTCCTAAACCCAAACCAAACATTGGTAGAGTACACGAAATTAATTTAATTAGCTAGCATTATTTGTTCATACTCCAATAAATCAACACGCATTGGCAATAGTAAGGAATTTAGAATCTAACCATTTAATTTCATTTTCCTCTATTATAAATGATATTCAAAATGCAATTTTAAATCAAGTCATTTGATTATAAAAATCAACTTTTAAAATAAATCATTTTAAAATTCCTATTTAAAATATTTAAACATCCTTTAAATATATATCACTAAAATGTCATTTTTAAATCCCAAGATTTTCTGATTATTTATAATTGTCTAAATCATATCCTTAATTAAAACATTTTTTGATTTTCCAACAATAATAATGAAATAATCCTTTAATAAATATTTTTTTTCAACTTACAATAACCCATATTATTTAAATTATATAAATAATATATATATTTTAAATAATAAAACAAAATATTCATTTAAATCACAAATTATATAATATTAAATATTATATATATATAATATTATATTATATATATATATATAATATTATATTATATTATATATATAATATTAAATATTATATATATAATATTAAATATTATATATATAATATTAAATATTATATATTATATAAAAATATTAAGAAATAAAATTTAAAATAAAACTAAATTTCAATAAAAGTAAACTATATAAAAATAAAAAAAAACAAAAGCCCTTTTTGTTGCAGCGTAGCCCCCAACAGGGGACGCAGCCCCTGTGGTGGCTGCTATGCAACCCCTCCCTAACCATGGGGAGCACTGCACAGCCAGCGCCTCCATGGATGGCGGGTGGCTATGGGCAGCGCCCAACCTAGCCACACCAAAAAAACAAAACGAAATTCCTTATTTATAAATAAATTTCAAAATAAAAAAAACAAACCCTCTCTGCACAGGAAATTTCTAGAGGGCAAAAAAAAAGATTTTAAAAACAATAATCTCAATCTTAAGACACATATTTATATGTATGTTTGTAAATATGTATATAAAGGATATATACATATTTATATAGATATATATGTATAAATATTTATCTAAATATTTCCATTTACAGTCAAACTGTGCATTTGCACAACATAATTTTGCAATAACAAAAATAAATCTAGCAACACCAAGACTGATTTAAATTTCAATTTGATAAACAAACTTCTTTGGTTTTCTTTCTATTTCTTTTTCCACTGTTTGAATTCTTGTTTGCTTTCATTTACCAAATTTCAACAGAAGTCTAAGAGTTTGAAACCACTTTGACATGGTTTTCCATTGAATCTAACATCATTTTAAGGATTTTCAAACAACAAAACAAGGATTTGAATTCTTTTCATAATGAAGCAAAACAAAAACAAAGAACCCAATTTTTCCTCCAAATCTTGAAGGTTCCAATGGTGTTTTCAATTCCTCCTTTGAATTCAGCTCAAGCAAGAGTCTCAAATTCGTTCCCAATCCAAACAAAGCCACAGCCAAGAAATCCTTTCCCCAAATTGCAAAAATTCCAAATGATATGAAATTGCATTTGCTAAAATAGAGTTTTTTCCCCAAATTGGTCAAACCCCTAAAATATCCCCACCCACTAAATTTATTGCAAAATTTGGAGGATATTTCCAGTTTTTAAATTTAAAACAATTTTCTAATTTCTAATTCAAATCTCATGCATTTTTCAAAATTCATTAAAACAATAGAATACAAATTTTGCCAAGAATTTACTTTATCAATAATTTACAAAAGTGAAATTAAAAACACATTTTCATTTATTTATTTATTTTAATTCAACTCTAACTATCCAAACATGATTTCTTCTTTTATTTTAATTAAATCTTAATATACCCCAATGCCAAAACAATTATCTCATTTAATATATCACCATTAATTTAATTAATCAATAAACTCAATCTAATTTTATTAATTAAATCAAATCAATCAATAAAATAAATAACGTTTCAACATTGCAACTAAATACATTTAAACATCATTTTAACTACGCAATCATTTAATAACTTTCATAATTTGAAATTAAATAAATACTCAAGGTGAAATAGACCAAATTGAAACAACTAACCCAACAACAACCGGACGACACACTATGACTAGGGTGACGACTTGGCATGGAAAACCTAGCTACTATCTCCCAATCATTTTCTGTTGGTTAATGGACACGCTCAAACCTGTGAACCAGGTGGAGTTGATGCCATGTACCTATCAACCTGCAAACAAATAGTACATCGACATGCATATATATACAATATGATCAAACACATCGTGAGGAGGAAATCTCAGAATCATAGGGAACTCGCAAGCGAGTGATACAATCTCATCTCCTTCACCAATACAATATCACTAACTGACACATCTAACATCAATGATATGATCAACAACATAAAACATCGTTAAATCAAATATCTTCTAAGTTAATCCAAAATATGCCGTAAAGATAACATCAAAATAAAATAACATCACATTAAAATATAACATTCACATCATTTAACAATTGTGATCAAAAGTAACCAAGTTCCAAAGTCAAAGCATAATCAGACACAATCATCACAAAGAAAACACTGTCGATCCAAACATCCAAAATGGAGGGGTGTTACAGTTGGCAAGTTTTCAATGATGACACTGATCTCATAAAGTTTCTCCATTGTATAGACCAATATGAAGCTCAAGAGATTGACTTTAATGATTTTGTCGAAGAAATAGATGTGAAATAGACTGTGTTTGGAAAAGAAGTTCTGCAACTCAAGACCAACAAACTTCCTAAAGGACTTGTGGCACTAGAAAGGGTATTTGATGGAAATGATCGTGCTGCCATGAAGAAAACACTAGTTAAGAGAGAATATGTTTAAGAAGTCAATCTGGGGATTGAATTGGCACCCAAAAGGGTATATATTGGAAAGAAAATAAGTCCAACAATTAGAAGAATGCTAATTGCACTATTAAGAAAGTACAAACATGTTTTTGCATGGTCCTATGAGGATCTCAAAGCATATAGAGAGGGTTTATTCCAACATGGGATTCCATTAAAACCAGATACAAAACCATTCAGGCAAAAGCAAAGACCCATCAACCCAACTTTAGAGCCTAAAATGCAAGAGGAGCTGGCAAAACTCAGAGATGTAGGTATTATCAAGCCCATTAGACATTCAACATGGGTCTCAAACTTGGTCTCAGTAAGAAAGAAAAATGAGGATATTAGATTGTGTAGACTTTAGAAATTTAAATGTTGCCTCCCTTAAAGATAATTACCCTCTCCCGAATATGGAAGCCATATTGCACAGAGTAATAGGATGTGAGTTGCTGTCAATGATGGATGGATTTTCTAGGTATAATCATGTTAAATTTAAAGAATTTGAGCAATACAAGACAACTTTTACTACACCATGGGGGACATATGTCAATGTGAGAATGCCATTCAATCTCACAAATGTAGGGGCAACTTTCCAAAGGGCCATGGATGTGGCATTTGCAGATTTGATCAATGCTATAATGGTAGTGTACTAGGATGACCTCACTGTTTATTCCAAAAGGGCAGAAGACCATGTGGAATACCTAGAGAAAATATTTAGCAGGGATTTGGAATATGGTATCAGTCCCAATCCTAAGAAATGTCACTACAGAGAGTAAGCTTTTGGGGCATATTGTATCAAAAGAAGGAATTAGAATAGACCCTGAAAGAGTAGAAGCCATAGAAAAAATCCCTGTTCGCAAAACTATTAAAGCTATTTAATCATTTTTTGGAAAAATTAACTTTGTTAGGAGATTTATGTCAAATTTTGCTGAGATTATTAAACCTATATCCAAAATGCTGAAAAAGGGAGTAAAAATAGATTGGACTACAGAAGCCCTGGAAGCTTTTATATCCATCAAAAAAGCCATAAAAAAAGCCCCTATTCTAAAATCTCCTGATTTTTCCAAACCTTTCCAAATATTTTCATTTGCCTCATTCCATACCATAGCAACTGTTATGTTACAAAAGAATGATGAAGGGTATGAGAAACCTGTATCATTCTTTAGCAAATCAATGTAGGGGTCAGAGTTAAAGTATGATATTATGGAGAAACAAGCTTTTGCATTGGTCAAAGAAACAAAATACTTTAGACCATATTTAGTTGGAGCCAAAGTAATTGCATATGTACTACACATAGTTGTGAAAGATATCTTGGTACAGACAAAGGTGACAGGGAAGAGATGTAGATGGATCAATAAGATCCAAGAATTTAATATGGAAATTTAGATTACCAAGTTAGTAAGGGGACAAGGTCTAGCCAAACTAATGGTAGAAGCAAACATTGAAGCTAACCAAATATGTAGTGTAGAAAATGAGGGTGCAGTTGCAAGAATTAAACATACTCCTTGGTACACAAACATAGTTTATTATTTGAGACACATAAAATTCCTTGAAGGATTGAATGATAATTAGAGGAGAAATCTAAAGCTGTAGGCAGAACATGTATTAAGGGAGATGCATGAAGGAGTGTGTGGAGGTCAATATTCTACCAAAACGACTGCACATAAGATTACCAGGGTAGGCTATTACTGGCCTAAGGTTTTCAATGATTCTTTTTCATATGTAAGGAGGTGTGAAGCTTGCCAGAAATTCTTATGAAAGATGAAATATCAAGGAGCCCTATGCTTAGATCTTTACAAGTAGAAGCCCCTTTCCATCAATGTGGAATTGATTTTATTGGGGAAATATCAGAAAATTCAAGTGGAGGACATAAATGGATATTAGTGGCAACTGATTATTTCACTAAATGGGTGGAGGCAATCCAAACTTAACAAGCAACAAGCAAGGTGGTAATAAATTTTTTGATGGAGAATATCATAACTAGATTTGGCACACGAGAAAGATTGATCATAGACAATGGAATGTTTTTAAGGTTTGATGAATTCAAAAATTTCTGCAACACATATAGTGTCACTGTTTCTTATGCTGCCCCTTACCACCAACAAGCAAACGGTTAGGCAGAATCCAGTAATAAAAGTGTTTTGAAAATCATAAGAAGGATGTTAGATGGAAATAAGAAGGCATGGGACTCAAAGTTGAGTATGGTTGTGTGGGTGGATAGGATTACTGTAAAGAAGGTGATTGGAAAGTCTCCATTTGAACTGGTGTATGGAACACAAGCCTGGATGCCATTGAAAAACCTATTACCAGTTTATAATTTCATCCATCAAGAAGATTTAGATATTCTAGAACCAATGGAGGAAAGGATGGAGCAACTTGCAAAACTTGATGAAATAAGGAGAATGACCCAAAAGCAAAATGTGAAGTTGCAATCACAAATGAAATATATTTTTGATAAGAAAGCCAAATATACAAAATTTGAGGTGAATGATTTGGTAATAATGTGGAATGCTAGATGTCAGGAGAAGGGAGAGCATGGAAAGCTTGAAGCCTTGTGGTTAGTTCCCTTTGTTATCATTGGAAAAGGAGGGGAGGATTCTTATTATTTGCAAAACATGTCAGCTGAAGAACAAGAATTTCCAGTACATAGGAAATTTCTAAAGCACTTCTTTTCTTGAAGAATACCAAAGGATTAAGGATTGTCAATACATGGAAAATTCTTAACAAACCTCTTAAAATAATCTCTTTCCATGCACAATACTTTAGGAAATAAAAAAGGGACTAGGACTTCCCAATACATGGACAATCCTAGAATTCCCTCATTGAAAACAAAGTTTTTTTCCATGTACAATAGTGTAGGATCATTTCCATCTCCATCATTTTTTCACCTCCATATCCATTTTCATTCCATCATCACCACATTTTCATTTCCATATCCTCTTAAAACATGGTCTGCACCCAGAGATATTCTGGATTCTTGCAGTTATTGGTAAATCACTTATCCCCAACTGGAGCCGTTGTTGGAACCAAAATTTTCATAAAAAATTCTAAGGATTTTATCAATTAAAATCCAAAATTCCCACTATCATTTTAATAAAAAGTCACATTATCACCATTCATAATGTCAATTTTTCCCTTTATCGCAGTACTGCTACCATAGTGGCCACCCCTCATAACCCTCATATCATACCTCTCTACCCCAACTCACTACCAAGTAGCTCATAGTATGATGGTAAAAGAAGCCACTAATACACACTGTAACCTTCACCCATTACTGCTATACCTCAGGGTGTCAATACGTAGCTCGCGGTAGAGCGGTATATTCAAGAGATGTACTAAGGAGACATTGAGGTACTATAGGAGAACCAAAGATGATACACAATAGAGTGGTATATTGAATACATATACTGAAGACATATTGCGGTACCATAGGGTAGTGAAAAGTGACACAAGGTAGTGCAGTAAATCAGTCGTTGGGTCATTTAAAGCACACCAATCACATCAGTCAACATTGAAATATAAAATTGAGCTCGATACAAAGATTTGAATTGTGCAAATTTATGAGTTGGGAGTGAATGCATCTTGGTGTTAAAATACACAAAATAAGTTGAGATTTTCCATTCATAACATCTGAAACCAAGTTGTAGACGAGCTCAAAGTGCGGGTGTAAAGGGAATTCTTCAAGGTGAATTATATCATTGGGTAATCTTTGCTCATCACTCTTTGTGAATTTCATAAAATGCCGCCAAAGAAGGTTGAAGTAGGAATTAAAAAGGATGAGTCCAAAGCTAGTAAAACCCTCCTTGTAGTCTCCATTGCTTTCATTGTTGCCTGGTTCAATAGACAAGGGACCTAATTTTTTTTTTAGAGATCTAGCTCAGGGATGTAGAGACTACATTATTCCTCCATTAGGTTGGAACCTTTATTGGTACTTCTATCAAAATAGGAATGACAAGGTTCCAACATCAAACCCGTGGACCCTTGATTTGGCTAAACTAATTGTTCCCAATGCTTTCATTGATATTGAGCTAATTAAAGCCCTTTCCCATAGCTACCATTCCCCAACCAAAATTGTTAGGCTTCCAAATGGTGGGTGCTTAGTTGATGTTACAAGAGATACTATTATCAAGTGTTTTAACTTGAATAAACAAGCTGTAACAGAGGTAAATCTAGTAAAACTGGAGCAAGAGTATAAAAAATTGAGAAGTACATATAGAAGTGATGATCTCCCCCTACATATGAAAAATGGTGATAATAATAGAATACTCCCCATCCCTTCCTCTAAAATGGCACCTTTCCTAGTTTTAGAATTTCAGGTTTTTTTAAAAAAAACTTATCATGCATTATGTCAAGTCTTGGGGATAGATGCATAGGAACATATGTCAGTGAGATTAATGAGAATGGCCATGATAATCCAACATTTTGAGTCAAATGTAGAATTTAATTTTTCATCTATAATTGAGGAACAAATACATGATGGTCTAAGACAAGTTAAAGAGGCTAAGGCCCCCATTACCTTTAGGAAATATTCTTTGTTGTGTCATTTAATCCTGTACCAGAATAAAATGAAGTGGACTAAAATAATGAAGTTGAGCACACATGAGAATGGAGTAAGACTCCCTGTGCATAACTGGTGTTACATCTGGGATAGCAGATGTACAAAATGTGATTTTATTGTGTTTCAAGATGACTTTGTTGTTAGAATGATAGCTTCCCTTGGTTATCCAACCCCAAGGTTACTTGAATCATTGATGAAAGTAATGAGGCCTATACAGTATAAGCTAGACTAGGGCTATACTCATAATTACGCTAATTGGTTCTTTATGCCACAACACACCATTATCAGAGTGTATGGATGCAACCAAGCACCACATATCTTTCCCAAGTTTGTATCTGCAAGGGTATGTTTTCTAGAATTCATGTGGCAGATGCTTTGGATGGAATATGATTTGATGAAGAATTAGAGGAACGAAACATTTTTTCCTGATTTGACATTATTTGAAAAGGTTTCCATTGGATATGATATGCTAGAAGAATTGTAGAGGTTCATGAGGGTTAATTATCCCCTCAAATATGGAAAGGAGAGAGTGCGTGACCCAGAGGGTCATATCAATATGATCCGAAGAACCTTCTTGACAAAGAGGGCCATATCACATGAATTTGACCCTGAGGAGGATGTTATAAGAAATTTGGTGTATTTTGTTGATGTATTGTAGACAAGAAAAAGGTGGATAACAATGATGCAGTAGGAGAATCAGAAGAAGGAGAAGGATAAAAGTTTCAAAGGGTTTTTCATAGATGAACCCAACCTTCTGAAAACAAGGCAAATGATTCTTAATAAGTTTGATGAATTGTATAAGATGGCCCAATATGAGGGGTTGATTACACTTCCCACACCTCACCAACCATCACATGAAGCATCCACATCATGGAAACCACCCCCATCACCTACACATCCATCCCTTCCGTCTCCTACTCATGAGCCACCAGATCAGAGATAGAAGACTGAGCCATTGGTTGATTATGGTTCAAGTAATCATGATGAAGAAGAAGAAATCATAGCTCTTACTGAGATAAAGGAGGCAGTTGAACAACATAGAAGTCAAATGCCCCATGATCCTAAGGCCAGGCTTTTATAGGAAGGAACTGATGAAATTCAAGAAGATGAGAGGTAGTGGCCTCCCTAAGGTTCATGGAGGATGATAAGTTTATCCATACTAATGAATTTAAGGAATTTTGGATTAAAATGAAGATGAAACAATTTGATGATAGATTGAAAATAAATTTTATAGTGGTTGATGAATCAAAATAGGCCAAGATTCAGGGCCAAACATTTGCAGAGTTAAATGTTGATAGAATTAATGTCACCCCTAGGAGGCAAGAGAAATGGTGTTAAAAAGTGATATGCTAATTATATAGGGGATGGAGCTATCTAAATAATTTCTTCTAGATTATATTAGAGCACAGGATGACCCCATGTTGGTAGCATAATTTGATTTAGAAGAGGGTGTATCAAGAACTAGGTATAACCCTACTATCCAAACAGTAGCTCTATGGATGAAACAAAATAGTACAAGGAAGCTTCAACTTTTGGATGTAGTGAAGGAAATGAGGAGGCCAACTATGGTAAGAGCAATGAAAGACACAACTCCCATAGAGGTTGCAACTATGACTATGCATTCTCCAATGTTCACTAAGGATGTGGTAGAAAATATGGAGAAGAAGATTAATGAATATGAGAAGAAATTAAAACTATCAAATGATGAGGTGAAAAAAATGTTTATTGAAAATGTAAAGTTAAAACAATAGTTGCAGCAGGCCACCACAGTGAGAGGGGATGAATTAATTGTCTATCACCCACCTGACTACGTAGAGGATCCACAAATACAACAAATGAAAGATGAAATTGATAAACTAAAGAAACACAACATGGAGGATGTCAAGCATCATATCATGGAGATTCTCAGGAAGATATTACAACATAGAGTTAGGATATTGAAGGAGAAGATAAATGAATTACATGAAAGATTCAGCAATCTAATTAAAGCTTTGGATTAGATAAGTGCTAACTCCCCTATCCTTGAAGAGCTCCAAAAGAGATGACAACCCACCTATCACATATTGACTACTCTATGCAAAACTAAAAACAAGGATAAAAATGCTCCATCAAGGCTCAAACCTACACAATAGATGGTGAATGGTGTGATTGATGAGTATAAGTATTTGGTTGACATAAGGAAGAAAGTGGAAAGTAGGAGGAGTGCATCTGAATCTATTAAATACATCTTTAGTGCATCAATCTTCAAGGATGATGATCAGATAAAAGGTATGGATGAATGGAGAGAAAAGTTTGATCAGATGATTCCTAAATGCTTGACACATATATAGGATAATGGGGAGATCAACTCAACAAATTCCATACTTTACTTGATGGGATCATCGTGCTGGATAGTGGATACACAAAGTTTGTGGTGGATCTTAGAAACCTCCTAGAGAAAAGATGGAAAAGTCACCTCACAAATTTCACAGCTACACAAGAATTTAAATGGCCGAGTGATCTGACAATTAATATGTGGCAAGAAAAATATTTGGGCTTTGATGAAGAATGATTATGTGCATCATGAAGAAGAAATATTATACTGTAAAAGCTTTGAACAGGTCTTAGGTGACCATGAGGTTTTACTTAGGGATTAATGGATTGATTCATATGTTTATGATTAAGTTTCTTTAGTTATGTTTAATTGCATAATTACGTTTTGTTATCAAAAGACATGTCCTTTGGTCTGAAGCTTGTTACCCCTTGTATAAATAAGAGAGACCAAGACTAGAAGAAAGGATTAGATTAGAGATAAGAGAAAGGAATAAGTGAATAAGGATAGATACAATGCTTACATTTCAAAATACCATGATGCATGTATAAAATTTTAAAGAAGTCAATGAAAGATATTTGATTTTGTGGTGTAATCTTGGTATCAACTGTTTGTTGGAATTATTCGATTATCTGGTTGTCTCCATTTTAATGCTTCTTCATTATTTAAATTGATATATCAAGTATATACTCAATTTATCAATGCACATTTTTTGTACTTGTGTGATGTGATTAATTGGTTTCCCGAAAGGAATTAAAATCCTTCTTGTCAATCATAGTAATTTGAGAGTGTTATTTGGATCAATAAGGAGAACCATATAATTAGGATTGTCAATCTATCTCCAATTTGGTGTTATCTTTGTTCTTGCATAATTTATTCAATTAGTTCTTTCAAGTAAATATTAAATCCTTTTGATAAATTATAATTAACCTGGTTGGGTCAGTTAGATCCATAAGTAGAGTTTGTCAATAATTTTCCTGCACATTTATACAAGTTATAAAACAATATTAGTGTGCCAAACAGTTTGAGTTATTGCCAATAGAGGTCACATATTCTAGATCTTCATTTGACTCCATCTACCCAACAAGGCACTGGTCTTATCCATTTCATCATTTAGTTTTATCCAATCTCTTTTCAAAAAATTTGCATTTTTTAACTGAACATATTCATAAACTTCACCTTGACATTGCTTATACAATTTATACCAAATTAGGTTTTCATCTCTCCACTCTTAGTTTCCATTGTTGATAGATTTCTTAAATAGGAAACTCATAGTTTAAGTCTGCCTCATTTGCATAGGTACACCCGCCTAGGTCTTGTAGAGCCTAAATAGAAGAAGGTTCAAATACACCATTTGGCCTTGTTCGTTAGACAAAACTGCATCAAGAGCTTGTCAACCTCTTGTGGTTTTTCAACCAGCATTTTTGAGAACTAACACATTTTATGCCAATAATCCAAGATAACATGTGTCCATGGGGAGCTATGGTTAGGGAAATACATCAATTTCTTAAGGACCAATAATTCAACTTTAAGAACTCTTTGATGGAGAAAAAAATTAAATATAAAAAATAGATGGTTTTGGAATCAATTTCTCATCGATTGATTTTAATTTAGTTGGATTTTCTTACTTTTATTCTCAGGTTGTATTCAACTCTTTACAGTCGTATTATATTTTTTTATGTAAGTGCTGGAAAATTTTGTCTTCTTTTTAGTTTTTTGATGACTCCTTTACCACAAGTTTTATAACCATTATAGGGTATGGTGTTGTTGTTTCATTTAACTTTGAAGTGGTTCTTTGTTTCTTGTGTATTGATCTCTTTAATCTTAGGTGGTTTTGTTGATATGTTTTAAATGTGTGTCCAAATTCAAAATATTGATCTATTCAAATCAAGAAGTATTTGAAATAATATGTAATCATTTTTGTATCCAATGGCTATGGATTTTGAAAGGATTCCAAAATTCATTATGAACACTCATTCTAGGAATGATATAATATTCTCTTGTAATTCACACATATATATGATTTGAATTTCACTACAAATCCTTACCTCTTTCTAACCTCTCAATTTTTTATTTTGAGCTATTGACTATTAGGGATCAAACCCACATTTAATGTTGTGAGACATGCATTGACCTATGAATCTAGTTAACTCTTAAGATTACTAGTGTTTCTTAAAGTTTTAGATGCTAAAAAACATACAAAATATAATTTACACATGATTTTATAGTATCAATGGTTATTTTATAATGGAAATGGTGAAGCAAAACACTGCATATTTATTTGTAATTCTCTCATTTAGGCTTGGCTTGTTTTGTTCTAATATAGTATTTTTTATTTATATGATTTAGCTTTATATAAAAAATAATTTTCTGATTTTCAATAGAACTAATGGTAAATTATTAGAGTTTAAGGCACCTTGATTTTCATATGCAATATCATTTATACATCTTTTTCTTTGAGCTTGCAACTTTAGGTGGGGAATATAATTGCAATGCGACTAATGTTTAAATATATATTTAAAATTAGTAAATATTTAATACCATAATGTTTAAAAGCTAATATAATACATAACATAAACTAATAAATTAGTATTATACTATAAATATAATAATTAATAATGTACTGCTAAATTAATCTAATATTATATTATTAATTTTTTATATATGTTAATGTTAAAATCTGTACATGTAGATAAAATTTCCTTCTTAGGATATGGTATGAAACTCTATGGAATGAACTCCAAGCTCCTTGGAATGAATATATGCACCTTTAACATTTGAAAATTTAATAAAGTGGATAGTCATTTCCCTATAGTTGATAGTTTTACAACAACAAAAAAAGAAGTAATATATCATCATATGATTGTTAGTGAATGAAATAATAGTGAATAAAAAAGTAAAATAGAAAAGGAATTAATAGTTGAGATCATTTCAATAATCTTGCATTGTAATTAGACAATATCAGCTATGGATTGTCAAAAATATCTAGCTCAGATCTCTTGTAGAGGGAACAACTTCAACATAAATATAAAAAAATAAACACTATTTATTATAAATAAAGTAAAAATATATTCACTCATTTATTATACAAAGTAAATTTAATTCTATATATTTAAATATTATAGAGATTGCTATTTCTATAAAATAAATTAATATGAACATATGTCATTTGAAATAATATATATTATTTATATTATTTCTATTAAATTTACTTATATTGTAAATATTTTTACCCATATTTTTGTTTCATAACTTAAATAGTTCAATGACATAATATTATAATAATGTCATTCAAAAGCTCATCCCTCCGTGTTCCCATTCTCATCTTCAACCACTGGCCTGCTCTCTTTTTCTCATTTTCTCTTATATTTATATATAAAATATGTAAAGAACAAAATAATATAAAATATTTATAAATCAAAAAAGGAAAGGATAGGAATTGTCTTACAATAAAGTAATAAAATCTAAATTGGAATCCAAATTTTCTAATCCAAAAGCTTCCTCTAATCATCCATCTAAAAACCTATCACCTTCAAACTCCATTTTCCTCCATCACTCTACCACCCTTCAAGGTGTGTGCCAATGTTGATCTTGCCATCCTTTCCATCTATCCATCAACAAGTCTTCCAACCTCCTATCCATTATCCAACATCCATCCCCCATTATCCTCCTTTAATCTAAACCTCTGTATAAGTCCTTAGCTTCTTCCATCATGCCATTATTCTATCAACATTTATGAGTCTAGTTCCCATTTCCATGGTTTATTAGAGCACATATTCGAGGGATATTAGTCATGGAAATTGATGCTTGAGTCCTCCCTCCATATTCCTATCATGCATATATTATCTTCCATATTCATTTATCCCTATCCATATCCTATCTTCCATATTCCTCTTGCACTTTAGACTTGGGGGAAAGTTTCATCCATCCTATCATTCATATCCATTATCCTCTTTATGTTCATCCTTTACCTTTCCACCTTTGATCTTGAAAAGTTTAAGTATCTTCTTGAACATCATACATCTTATCCTATACACTTTATCCATATATTACCTACCATATCCTTCACCTTATCCATATTCCACCATTCTATCTAAATACATCATTGCTTCCCTTTCTTGGTCTTGATGAGGAAAAGGGGAAAAATACTTAGGCATTGTGTGCATATCTTATCTAGTTGATCTTGGTCATCCTATCCATTATCCTTATCCTTGTATTCTTCTATTCCATATCTCCTAGCTTACCAAAATCCATGTCCCATTTCCTTCCTTTGTTCTTGATGAGATTAGGAGAAAAATTACAAATGTATGATTTGGATTTCCTTTCATATCCTTATGCATTACCATTCCATCATAGTTCACATCCTTATCATTTATCCATGATTACACTACCCCAGGGTGGGCCATCACATCCCTTTGGAACCTTGAATCTTATAATGCAAATCATATTTGAGCCTAGCTATAAAACATTATCCAATCCTCATATCTTTTGTTAATCAATCATCAACAATCATCAATATTATCATACTTAGAAGAATCAGTGATCCTAAGTACTTACCATCATCATGCCCTATGGAATCGATCACATCCAATCAACCAACAATTATCATATTTTGACACAAGATATGTTGCTTGTGTGACATGTTTTGTAGTGAATCTTTCCTTTCAAGATCTATCATTTATCCATGGTTTCATTACCTCTACTATGGAAGATCTTATTCCTTCAATTTTTCATCTAACTCCATCTTTAAAACTTAAAAAATTCCATTAAAATCATAAAATGTCCTTAAAAAATCCATAAAAATCATAAAATTTCCTAAAAAAATCCATAAAAATCATAAAATATCTTGAAAAAATCCATAAAATCATAAAATTTCATGAAAAAATCCATAAAAAATCATAAAATGTCCTAAAAAAATCCATAAAAATTAAAACATCTCCAAAATCCAAAAAAAAAATCAAATCATTTCTTCATCATCCAATCAATCAAAATCATTCTAAGCAATAAATCCAAATGCAAACCAATCCTTAAAACCATACCAACCAAGTTAATCAATGTTGCAAAATTATCCAATTGCATCAATGGTCTTTATCCTAATCTTGTTGTAAACTTAATCAATCAATAAATTAGTTAATCAATCGTCCTTGTGTTGATCTAGGGATATATCATTCCCTGCAATGACAACACTATCATCAACCAACCAATCAATCATTTAATCAACGGTTTACAACTAGAGAGGGGAAATACCTTGTTTGTTTTTGTATCATTTGTGCATGCTTGCTTGTGTGTGTTATCATTTTTATATTGCATTTGTATCAAATCTGAATCACTCCCAGCTAATATTCATATCTTGTATCTAGAAAAGGTTTTATTACGCTAGGGCATGAGACACATTGTCACCTTGGTCCTTATACCTTGGTGCATAATGTCTGGTGCTATATGAAACATCATGGTTTCTCACCTTCATTACAACATAATGCATCCTTCCCTTTCTTCTATCCATTCCTTTATCTTTCTCTTGGCCAATCCATTTCATTGCTAGAGCATACCTATGTTTATCCAACCTGCCTATCGTCTCAAGGGGGCATCATCATCCCATCATTTCATCTTCATCTCATTACCATAGCTTCTTTGAAATGATGTTACTTGACATAAATCTCATCATTTCGAACATCATCTCAAAGAGGGGAAAAATGTAGACACCTAGATTTGACCATATCTTATGACATTAACTTAATGACACCTTTTCTTCTAGGTCCCTTTGTATGACCCCTTTCATCATTCCCATTAGTTAAATAAATTATATTTATTTAACTAATTCCTCTTATCCATTTATCCTTCTCTTTCATCAAATTAAATAAATCTTATTTATTTAATCTCATCATGCAATTTAAATAAATTAAATATTTATTTAAATTCCACATGTCTCATAATTTAAATAATTTTATTATTTAAATTATTTATCCCCATTCCCATCCTTATTTTAGTCACTTTTTATCCTTATTTAATGTGCATCATAAGCACTAAAATTTCCTTTTAGTCCTAGCCATCCACATCACATGATTGACTTTTAATCATAGCCATTCATTTGGTTCCCTTTCCCTGTATAAATCAAACCTATCACAAGTCATTTGATCATGGAGCATTTGAGTACTATTATGCTACTACAACAATGAGAAACCAACATTCATCCATCAACAATCCTTTGAAATCTTGCATTCTCATGTGAGATTGAGAAGGGAAATGGAATAAAGCCCTGTTTAGCATGCATGTGTGTTTAGATTTAGATATTTGTATTTGCATGTATATGTTTTTTTCCTTGTAGGTAACTTCATTGAAGATGTTGGAAATCTGAATCTTAATCTAATAAGATTTCAAACCATTTTTCCTCCATCTACAATAATTATTTCTTTTCACTTCATGTATGTATTCAACTATATTTTCTATCAAAGTTGAAAAATAACCCCTTTGTTCTCTTTTTCTTAATTGTTTGTAGCATTAATCTAGTAGGTTAAGGAACTAACTTTGTTGAAAAGCCTTTCTCTCTTATCCCATTAATCCCTTGTCTTCTAAGAATTAAGTACTTCTCCTCTATCTTGTGTGCTAAGATAAAATAATCACATATAGAATTAGGACTAAACATGCATATCTTATGTTGGATGTGATCCTTGAGACCATCAATAAATAAATCATTCAGGTTATTTTTAGGAATTGTATCTACCCTCAAGGATAGGTTTTGAAAATTTTGAATGTAATCCCTAATTAGTTTTTTTGGTTAAAGTTTAGCTAGATGGATGAAATAATTGTTGGCCACACTATTGCTATATTGTGATTATCTCCTCTATACAAATTGACCATTATATAGTGATGCCTATTTTCTTTTATTGAGTACATAATTGTTGATACCAAATGAATTAATCTATTTGTAGATATAAGGAAGCCATTTCCACCTTTTGTCTACTTGGGATTTGATGCACATATTTTTTTTATTTAAGCCAGTGGATTCTTTCCATTAAACACATGCACACACACACACACACATCTACCTTTGGTATCAAGTTCCTAGATCCTATACGAGTATTGGCATTTGGATCTAGATTAGTTGAATCAGATGATTCACCTTGGTTGCTTGAGACATACATTTGTGATCCAAATTTATTTTATATATAAGAATTTATGGGTATGTGCAGGATCATCATGGAAAAAACAGGCCCTTAAGTGGCAAAATTTTTAGAAAAATTAGATTTAGGAAATTTGACGTAAAAATTTGAATAAGTTATCTATAGAATTTGTAGCAAATTGAATGTAGTTTTTAAATTACTAGGTTTATTTCAAAAAAAAATCTATTTGGTGAAAATTTGAAATTTTGATGCAGGAGTACTTAAATTTCAGGGAAAAAATAAGAAGTAGGTGTTTATCTGACCACCCTAACCACAATAAAAAGATAATATTTTTTAATAAGATTTTGGATATAAGTAGAGGACTCATGTCCCGATGTGATGCATATCTTCTTGTAATTTTTTTCCAAGTAAATAATTATTATGAATTTTTTATTACAACTTTTAAAAAATATAAAAACTTGTATGTCTGACCACCTTAACTTGGTCAAAACTTCATGAAATTCATTTTTTTTTAATCTTATAGTATGCATAGAATGTGACACATGTTTCAAATTCAAGAAATGTGATAAAGCTATGGATTTTTTCAATCAGGACTTTAGTTGTAATTTGAATAGAAAATGAATAATAATTATTTATTAAATTCAAAGTAAAGCATAATTTATATTGGTGGAAAGTTGAGAATCTCCTTTAAAAACCCTTTTCATTTCACCGATTTTGGGTAAAAAAAAGTCATCAGCCACATACCCTACACATACCCATCATATCGCCACTTTTTGGCCCATCATGATCCTGCACATACCCTTATACTATCTAATGTGATATGCATGCTCGATATATCTCTTATTAGGCAATTTATATCTTATGCTAGGCAATGTATATCCTCCTTAAATGTGTCATGGATTTCAAATATATCATTTGTCAAGTGATATATTTCCTCCTTAACCTTGTTATTTTCTTATATAATTTTTTTTATGGAACCAATCTCCTCTCTTCCCATATCATTATTTCTTAGAGATTTTCTTGATGCGACAACATTCTTTTTGTCCTTTGTTGCAAGCTTTGCCATGCTAGAGAAAAATGATTTTGCAAGAAATCATAAGAAATAAATTTAATTAATCTATTTTTTTTATTGTAACTCATCAGAGTATAGATCTCACTTTCGAAAAAATATTCAAGAAATCAATTGATTTGTAGTCTCGAGAGAAAATTTGGTTGAAAACCCGATTTTCTAATAACTCACTTTTTCTATAATTTCTTTGAAATATAGACTATAGTCGCTTTTATATGTTCTTGAAAAATCTCTAAAAATTAGAAAAAAAATTCTTCAAAATTTGAAAGATATGTGTTTTCTAAGATCGCCTCTAAATTCAAAAAAATCACATTTTTTCTTGTTTTCACTATGCTAAAATAATGCTTTGATACCACTTGTAATAAAATAACTTGCACAATAGAAAAATATAATAGGAAATATTATGTAAATACTTATAATTTTTGAAAATAACAAATCACTTCAATAGAAAAAAACTTCCAAATATCTTCAAATAAAACATAATTTAATAATATGGTGACAATAAAATTATCATTAGCTCTTATATATACTTTATTATGCCATGAAGATCACCAAAACCAACTTAAAGACTTAATTATAACACTTCTAAAACCAAAAGAAACCTTTACCTAATTAGAAGTTAAAATAGCCACAAACTGAATATTCGTAACCCTAAGTACATCAAATTGGAGAAAGCTAACTCTTGGACAAAAAGCACCTATGCATATAACATATTAGGTATGTTATATTGTACTCCCATAGCCCATGGCCTATAGTGGACAAAAGAGCCACGCCGGAAAAGGTGGCCGGACAGAAAAAGTGGTGGTGGAAAGACTTGACGGCTGGACGTTAACTCTGTCGTGCCGTTTCCTGTCCCATTGCTTGAAAAACGTCAGTGCTAGCAGGTTTTCAAAATAATTTTTTAGCATGGAAAAAAAGCCAAAAACGTGGCATTTGAAACCATTATTTGCAAATATCAAAAAGCCTAGACGAGGTCCCATTTTCTCCATTTTTGGACAACGACATTTTGGTGGATAGCAATGGGAAGAGTTGCAAGCATTCAGAGGTCCCTATGGTATGTATATGCACTCTGTATATGTGCCATTTTTCCATTCTGCCATGAACATTGAAAAATGAATGACTATTCGTTGTGGGGTTTTCATTTTGTGATTTTTTGTTGAGGGTTTTTTAATTTTGTTTCCTCCCGTCTGCTGGTTTTGAAAATTTGCAGTTGCCAAATGAAATAGATGACAACCCATCATGGAAATATGAGTGAAATAACTGAATAAGGTTTACAAAAACCAAAAACCATGTGGAATATATTATGAGGTTGGAAAACACAACGTGGGTTCTGGAATGGAATGGTATCTTGTGAAAATCACATAAACCCTAGAATGTCACCATTGTTCACATTCTTATTTTGAATGTTGCAAGGTTTTCATTGGGAAAAGGGGTATTTATTTGAAATGCAGATCTGGTAATGTTTTTTTGTTTCAAGGGTTTTTAAAATTTTGTTTTGTTTCCTCTCCGTATGCTAGTTTTTGAATTTTTCCATTGTCAAATGAAATAAGCGACAACCCATTATGGAAATATGAGTGAAATAATTGAATAATGTTTATAGAAAGAAGAATCCGTGGTTTCTGCAATGAAATGCTATATTTTGAAAACCATATCAAACCAAAAATTCCACCATTGTTCACATTTTTATTTGGAATGGAGAAAAAAGAGAAAAACATGGCATTCAAAATCATAATTTGCAAGTAGCAAAAAGTCCAAACAACATCCCATTTTTGCTGTCATTTTATACACTGTCATTTTGGATAACACACTGTCTCCTAAAACTCAGACTATTGTAAAATGCTTTTGAAGTAACAAACCAATTGGTTACTCACCACTGACCTCAATTTGGTATGTTTTGTGATTGTGTGGAGAACCTTTTGTGATTTAGATAGTAGGAATGTAATGAAATTGAAAAACAACATGTATTATGAAACCTGCAAGGCACAATGTTATAGATTGTTTGCAGTGTTGAAAAACACACTGTCCTATGTTTTCCATAGTTCACATTGTTATTCGGAATGGAAAAAAAGTGCAAAACGTGGCATTCGAAATCATAATTTGAAGGAGAAAAGCGAGCAAATAGAAGTTGTAAGCTGAAGTTTGGAGTGCATGTGGAGGAGTTGGAGGAGAATACCGACCAAATCAAGGTGAGGGGTAATTCAGTTGTAGGCAGAGGGTTTTACAAGATCTTTTAATTTGTAATTTGGGAAACACAATGTGGAGTATTTCAGTTACTTGAATGTCCTTGTTTAAATGTATGAATGTATTCAAAATCACACATTCCATTGTTGTGTTTAAATTTTAGTCGACTGAAAAAAAAGTGCACTACCCTTTAGAAGAAACAACCCCTAACCTAAAACTTGGATTGTTGTAAAACCCTTTAGAAGTAACAACCCAATCGATTACTCACCCTTGAACTCAATTTGGTATGTTTTTTGATTGTGTGGAGAACCTTTTGTGATTTAGATAGTAGAATGTAATGAAATTGGAAAATAATAGGTATTAGGAAACCTGCAAGGCATAGTGTTATAAATTGTTTGCACTATTGGAAAACACACTGTCCTATGTCAGTTAACTATTACGTACCTTTCTTGGATGTTTGGTATTATTTGTTGGTATAGTCCAAGTGCCATTTCACTTTGTTCATCTGATTGGAACAAAACGACCTAATGGAAAAGAAGGCTGGATGGAAAAATTGCACTGATGTAAATACTTGATGGTCGGACCTTAACTCTGACCTGTCATAGCCTATCCCATCACCAAGAAAATGTGTCAGCACTGGCGGGTTTTGAAAATCATATTTTGTTATGGACAAAAACCCAAAAAAGTGTGGCATTCCAAACCATTATTTACAAATAGAAAAACGAGGTGCCAAGAATGTAATGAAAATGGAAAATAGTAGGTATTATGATCCCTGCAAGGCACAATTTTATTATAGATTGTTTGTAGTGTTGGAAAACAAACTGTCCCATTTCAGTTAGTTCGTTATGAAGAGTTTTATTTTGTTACTCCAAGAATGTAATGCAATCCACTTTCAAATTTTTGAACAACTCTTTGATACAGTCCAAATGTCATTTTAGTTTCTTTATCTAATTGGCACAAATAAAATTCTTGCATTATTTGCAGTGTTGGAAAACACACTATCTCTTGTCACTTGCATAGGGTTTTAGAACAGTATATGCATTGCTTGTTTCCTAACACCTAGGGTTTTCCAACATGCATTCTTACAAAACAAAAACAAATTCTTCAAGAGATTTTGTAATATAGACAATTTGAATGTATTGAAAAACCCTTTCAAAATTCATCAGGACTTTTAATTTGGGCCAAAATTGCATTGAAATTTTGCATGACTAAAAAAAAAGGTGCACAAAATAATTGCAATTTGGAAAACACAATGTTGGGTTTTAGTTATTTCACTGTTGTATTTTATCAAATAACACATCTCTCATTTAAGGGGGACTCTATTAACCTTGAACAAATAGTTTGATTCATAGTACACACTTCATTCTATTTTGCAGCAATTCATGTTGGAAAACCCTAGGTGTTAAGAAACAAGCAACCCAAATAGTGTTGTAAAACCCTCTACAACACCATTGGATAGTACTGTCACCTCAATTTGGTTGGTTTTCTCCTCCAACTTGTCCACGTGCACTCAAACCTTCAACTTTCAATGTGCAGACTGGAAACAAATAGTATTTTCACTTTTCTTTCTCCAAATAGAAAAAGGCCTAATACCTACAACCGTCACTGGGAAAATGTGTCGGTGCCGACGGGTTTTCAAAATAATTTTTTGGCATGGACAAAATCCAAAAACATGGCATTTGAAACCATTATTTGTAAATATCAAAATGCCCAGATGAGGTCCCATTTTCTCCATTTTGGGACAATGATGTTTTGCTGGATAACAACGGGAAGAGTTGCAGGTGTTTGGAGCTCCCTAACGTATGTATATCCACTCTGTATATGTGCCATTTTTTCATTCTACCATGAAAACTGAAGAAATGAACAGCTATTCGTTGCTAGAAAATAGTATTTTCACCTTTTCTTTCTTGAAACAAAAAAGGCCCAATACCATGAAACAAATAGTATTTTCACCTTTCTTTCTCAAAAAAAAAAGAGTCTCACATCATTCCCTTCCACTTTTCTCATGCCAGACAAAAGAAACTTCATGAAAAAGATAAGGTTCCCGCCTTTTTCATCCAACATGAGGCCAGAAAACCGACCTGACGACACCGCTAACTCCTACCTAACATTTCCTAGACGTTTGGTCCCACCTGTTGGTTTTGTCACTTTGATCCCCCGTATGGGGGGCTCCACACTACAATGCTTTGTCATGTTATGTATGTTTCCATGTATGTTGCTATGTATGTTTTTCATGTGTTTTTGTATGTACATAGGTGCTTTTTTTCTACGAGTTAGCCGACTCCTATGCTCCAAGAATGTAATGAAGTTCAGTTTTAAATTTTTGAACAACTCTTTGCTACAATCCAAATGTCATTTCACTTTCTTTATCTGATTGGAACAAATAAATTTCTTGCATTATTTGGTGAGTTGGAAAACACACTGTCTCCTCTCAATTGCAGAGTGCTTTACAACACTATATGGGTTGCTTGTTTCTTAACACCTTATATGGAGACAGTGTGTTTTCCAATATTGCAAACAATGTGAGCACGTATTTGGTCAAATCAAATGAGGAAAATTAAAATTCCATTTTGATGCCATGTTAAATACATAGGTGCTTTTTGTTTACGAGTTAGCTTTCTCTTGATTGGAACAAATAAATTGCTCGCATTATTTGCATAGTTGGAAAACACACTGTCTCCTCTCAAATAATGTGACCATTTATTTGGTCAAATTAGATGAGGAAAGTGAAATGCCATTTTGATGTCATCTTACATACATAGGTGCTTTTTTGTCTAGAGTCAAAATGCTAGACAAAATTCACCTAACATTACCATTTTCCACATTTCCAATTCTCCAGTTTGGTGGGTGGGAGGGATGCTTCTAGGAGGAAAATGGAGTTGCAGGTGGTTGAACCACTAGAAACCACTCAAACACATTCCTTGATGTGACGCATAGGCATTTTCCATGTTTTGATCTTGTAGTTTGCTGGTTGGGGAGGGACTTGTGGTTGAGGATGGAGACAATGTGTTTTCCAACATTGCAAATAATGTGAGCATGTGTTTGGTTGAATCAGATGAGGAAAGTGAAATTCCATTTTGATCTCATGTTACATACATAGGTGCTTTTTGTTTAAAGTGAAAACGCTAGAAAAAATACACCTAACATGTTTTCCATAGTTTTGATTTTCCAATTTGGTGGGTGGGGAGGGACGTGTGGGCGAGGAAAATGGAGTTGCAGGTGGTTGAACCATTTCAAACCCCTCAAATGCATTTTTCACCATGGTGCATTGCCATTTTCCACATTTTTATTTTGCAATTTGTTGGCTGCGGAGGGACACGTGACTGAGGACGAAGATAGTGTGTTTTCCAACACAACAAGCAACGCGAGCATTTATTTGGTCGAATTAGATGAGGAAGGTGAAATGCAATTTTCATATCATGTTTCATACATAGGTTCTTTTTGTTTATGAGTTAGCTTTCTCCTGATTGGAGCAAATAAATTGCTTGCATTATTTGCATAGTTGGAAAACACATTGTCTCCTCTTAGTTGCAGAGGGTTTTACAACAGTATATGGGTTGCTTGTTTCTTAACACCTTATATGGAGACAGTGTTTTTTCCAACACTACAAATAATGCGAGCATTTATTTGGTCAAATCAGATGAGGAAAATGAAATGTCATTTTTATCTCATGTTACATACATAGCTGCTTTTTGTTTACGAGATAGCTTTCTCCTGATAGGAACAAATGAATTTCTCGCATTATTTGCATAGTTGGAAAACACAATGTCTCATCTCAGTCGTAAAGGGTTTTACAACAATATATGGGTTGCTTGTTTCTTAACACCTTATATGGAGACAACGTGTTTTCCAAATGTGCAGATAATGTGAGCATTTATCTGGTCGAATCAGATGAGGAAAATGAAATGCCATTTTGATCTCATGTTACATAAATAGGTGCTTTTTGTTTATGAGTTAGGTTTCTCTTGATTGGAACAAATTAATTGCTCACATTATTTGCACAATTGGAAAACAAACTATCTCCTCTTAGTTGCAGAGGGTTTTACAACACTATATGGGTTGCTTGTTTCTTAACACCTTATATGGAGATAGTGTGCTTTCCAACTGTGCAAATAATGTGAGCATTTATTTGGTCGAATCAAATGAGGAAAATGAAATTCCATTTTGATCTCATGTTACATACATAGGTGCTTTTTGTTTACTAGTTAGCTTTCTCTTGATTGGAACAAATGAATTGCTCGCATTATTTGCACATTTGGAAAACACACTGTCTCCTCTTTGTTGCAGAGGGTTTTACAACACTATTTGGGTTGCTTGTTTCTTAACACCTTATATGAAGACAGCGTGTTTTCCAATTGTGCAGATAATGTGAGCATTTATTTGGTCGAATCAGATGAGGAAAATGAAATTCCAATTTGATCTCATGTTACATAAATAGGTTTTTTTTTTTTACGAGTTAGCTTTCTCCTGATTGGAACAAATGAATTGCTTGCATTATTTGCATAGTTGGAAAACACACTGTCTCCTCTCAGTTGCAGAGGGTTTTACAACAATATAAGGGTTGCTTGTTTCTAAACACCTTATATGGAGACAGTGTGTTTTCCAACACTACAAATAATGTGAGCATTTATTTCATTGAATTAGATGAGGAAAATGAAATGCCACTTTGGTCTCATGTTACATACATAGGTTATTTTTGTTTACGAGTTAGCTTTCTCTTGATTGGAACAAATGAATTACTCCAGTGGAATGAATGTTCATTGCTTCATAGTTCTAACAAAATGGCAGATATGATTGTTGATATATATACTAGTGTTAGCGATAGGTTAAATTGGAAATTAAATTCCCAATGCACAATTTATTATGTTTTTTTATTCTCTAGGCAAGCTGACATTTTGCACTCAATAGAACATATAAATTGTATATTGGTGAAATTTTCAATAAAAAAATATTTCTAGCACCAAATGTCTTAAATTTTCCAATTTAATCTATCACTAACACTTGTCTTTTTTCCAGGTGGTTGATGTAGGCGAGGAAATAAAATTGAACAAAACAAGGGTAGGTGGATTGAGAAGGATTCTTTAGGAGATGTGAACCTTCTGCAGTGAATCCATGTGATTCTGACTACCATAGCTTGAATCGCAAGTGTAGTGGACAGTTAAATTTCCAAAATTTATTATGCATTTAGAAGTTTTGATTTGTTTGAAATTTTGAAATGTTGGGGTTTTCAATTAACTGTCATTTTCATGTGATTCTTAAGTGTTTTGCGTTAATTTGAAATCTTTCACCAACAGAGTTTATATGTGGACATGTATGTATGTGAAATTACTTACAAACAATATTCAAAGTGAAGAACCCAGTTGAAGGAAGAACCTAGTTCAAGGGAAATGCATGCATAGATTTTGAGTTTGGACCATATTGGTGGTTACCTGAAATTGTATTAGTATCTAGACAAGGTGTAACAACAATTTCTTCACTTGAAATAGTTTCTTCACTTGAACCGTGTTCTTCAATTTACAATGTGAGCAACAACAAAGGCTTTTGTGAGTATTTCCTATTTTACGAAATGGTGAAAATATGTCCTATTGGGAGTCCATCCTACAATTCTGTCCTAATTTAAATCTATTTTCTGTCTCTCGAGTTGAATGTTTCTTCATATTTAAAAGTTCTATTTAATGTTAGTTTTCCATCATTTGTCATTTTTTTGTGGTTCTTAAGTGTTTTTGTAATAGTTCTTTTTACAATTTCCCTATTTGTCTAGAATATTTAGTAAGTTATAAATGGTTCATTTTTAACATCTAATGGAAATTTTGTAGAATGCTATTTCTATATCCTATTTCTGGTCTTTTTCAATATGTTTCAATTTGACCACCACACCACAAAAGATGTGCAGATACAACAAGTCATTACTTGAAATATTTCTATGCACTATATTAAATAGAACTCGTAAAGCCAACAGGTAGCAATAACCTGTGCAAAATGGCTATAACACCACAGACTTAATTGAAAATTTGGCCTACATTACTTGGAACTAAATATTATAGACAAATAGAAAAATTATAAAAGAGCTATTAGAATAACAACATACATGGAAAGAAAAAGTGACAAAATTGGCAGACGGGAGCAAACGTCCAATGATGGTTAGGTAGGAGTTAATGGTGCCATCAGGTGTGTTTTCCTGCCTATTGCTGGGTGAAAAAGGTGGGTGGCTTAGCTTTTTTGACAAGTTTCTTTTCTCTGGCATGGGAAAAGTGGAAGGGAATGACGTGGGCCTTTTCAAAGCCTTTTCTGTTTGGAGAAAGAAAGGTGATAATACTATTTGTTTCTAGTCTGCATGTTGAAAGTGAAAGCTGAAGGTTTGAGTGTATGTGGACGAGTTGGAGGAGAAAACTGACCAAATTGAGGTGATAGGTACTATCCAAAAGTGTTGCAAAGGGTTTTACAACACTATTTGGGTTGCTTGTTTCTTAACACCTAGGGTTTTCAAACATGAATTGTTGCAAAACAGAATGAAGTGTGTACTATGAATCACACTATGTGTTGAGGGTTAATAGAGTCCCCCTTAAATCAGAGATGTGCTATTTGATAAAAGACAACACCATCTATACGTTTGTATATTTGCATTACAAGAAAAAGGTTGGGTATAAGTAAAGGCAGGCTTCAAAATACATTGCATTTTCCAACATGCACTACACAATGTTCATCACTTTCAACGAGTTTATTCATTATTGCCAATAATGGAAAGAAATTGGTGTTCTTGCTTTTTGTAATGCACACCTACATATACTGGTTTAAAAACTAGAAAGGGCTTGGGTATGTTGTGATGTGGAGGTTGAAAAATGCAGTGTGTTATGAAGCATGCAATTTGTTATATACTTGAAACTTAAACACAACAATGGAAGGTGTGATCTAGAAGACTTTCATACTATTTTGTAACATTCCATGTTGCAAAACCATTGGTGTTAAGAAACAAGCAACCCAGCATGAGACGACCCTTTACATTTAAATAGGGAGATTCAAATAACTGAAAGCCAACACTATGTTTCCCATTTACAATTATTTTGTGCACTTTTTTTTTTAATCGAGTGAAATTTAAACACAATGGAATGTGTGATTTGGAAGACATTCATACTGTTTTGTAAAATTCCATGTTGCAAAACCGTGGGTGTTAAGAACCAAGCAACCCAATATGAGACAACCCTTTACATTTAAACAAGGACATTGAAATAATTGAAACCCAACATTGTGTTTTCCAAATTGCAATTATTTTGTGCACTTTTTTTTCAGTCACGTGAAATTTAAATGCAATTTTTGTCAAAATTAATTGTCTTGATAAATTTTGAAAGGGATTTTCAATACATTCAGACTGTCTATATTACAAAATCTCTTGAAGAAATTGTTTCTATTTAGTAATAATGCATGTTGGAAAACCCTAGGTGTTAACAAAAAAATGCATATACTATTCTATTACCCAAGTAAGAAGAGACAATGTGTTTTCCAACATTGCAAATAATGCGAGCATTTTATTTGTTCCAATTAGATAAAGAAACTAAAATGACATTTGGACTATAGAAAAGAGTTGTTCAAAAATTTTAAAGTGGACTTCATTACATTCTTGACACCTCTTTTTTCTATTTGCAAATAATGGTTTCGAATGCCATGTTTTTTTGGGTTTTTCTCCATTCTAGAATATTATTTTTAAAACTTGTTGATGCTAACACGATTTCTTGATGATGAAACATGCCACAACATGTCAGAGTTAACATTTGACTTTCAAGTCTTTCCATCAGTGCTATTTATCCGTATGACCACCATTTCTGTCGGGGTGTTTTGTTCCAATCAGATGAAGAAAGTGAAATGAGATTTCAATTGTAGCAAAGTGAAATATGAAAGTGGACTTCAATACATTCTTAGAGCATACGAAAACAAAAATCTTACATATTGTGCATGGTTTCTAATTTCTCTAAACATTATTTTGTAATTTCACCCATATTTCCACAATGGGTTGTTAGTTATTTCATTTGGCAATTGCAAAATTTCATATTTCCCATTGCTCTCTACAACTTGCAAAATGTTGTTGTGGAAAATGGCGACAAAAATAGGACCTTGTCTGGGATTTTTTCTATTTGCAAATAATGGTTTTCAATGACATGTTTTGGGGTTTTTGTCCATTCTGAAATATGATATTTAAAACAAGATGATTGTTATGATGCATGTGGCATGCATTTTTGTAGGGAGAATAGGATGCTCCCAATTGTAGAAGGTGATCTCCTTGCAACATGGCTTACACATGATAACATATTTCCCTTCTTTAGGGATAAGACATGTCTAGTTATCATTGCTAGTTGATTTGTGGATTCAATTGTGTAAGAATTTTTGCATCAACATTTCGGATAATACTTTGTGATCCAACATCACGATGACTGATGTTGTCTTCTTCATCCTAATGTTGGATTAGAGAGTCTGATCTAAAATGTTGATGCAAAAATTCTTACACAATTGAATCCACAAATCAACTAGCGATAATCAATATGTATTATGGAAAATTGATATCATTTATCTCTGATTATGTTATCATTTCAAACACATGTTTTTTTAGGGATAATACACTACTGAATTTGACACCATTTTATGATGGGTGTTTGAAAAATCTTTGTCGGACAAGCGACGAAATGATGAAAATATTT
>VDFB02353493.1:150075493-150102179 GCA_007258455.2 Sequoia sempervirens | reverse complement strand
TGCTGGTTTTGAAAATTTGCTGTTACCAAATGAAATAGATGACAACCCATCATGGAAATATGAGTGAAATAATTGAATAAGGTTTACAGAAACCAAAAACCATGTGGAATATATTATGAGGTTGGAAAACACAACGTGGGTTCTAGAATGGAATGGTATCTTGTGAAAATCACATAAACCCTAGAATGTCACCATTGTTCACATTCTTATTTTGAATGTTGCAAGGTTTTCATTGGGAAAAGGGGTATTTATTTGAAATGCAGATCTGGTAATGTATTTTTGTTTCAAGGGTTTTTAATTTTTTGTTTTGTTTCCTCTTCATATGCTAGTTTTTGAATTTTTCCATTGCCGAATGAAATAAGCGACAACCCATTATGGAAATATGAGTGAATTAACTAAATAATGTTTATAGAAAGCAAAATCCATGGTTCTGCAATGAAATGCTATATTTTGAAAACCACATCAAACCAAAAATGTCGCCATTGTTTGCATTTTTATTCAAAATGGAGAAAAAAGAGAAAAACATGGCATTCAAAATCATAATTTGCAAGTAGCAAAAATTCCAAACAACATCCCATTTTTGCTTCCATTTTATACACTGTCGTTTTGGATAACACACTGTCTCCTAAAACTTAGACTATTGTAAAACACTTTTGAAGTAACAAACCAATTGGTTACTCACCACTGACCTCAATTTGGTATGTTTTGTGATTGTGTGGAGAACCTTTTGTGATTTAGATAGTAGGAATGTAATGAAATTGGAAAACAACAGGTATTATGAAACTTGCAAGGCACAGTGTTATAGATTGTTTGCAGTGTTGGAAAACAAACTATCCTATGTTTTCCATAGTTCACATTGTTATTCAGAATGGAAAAAAGTGCAAAACGTGGCATTCAAAATCATAATTTGAAGGAGAAAAGCAAGAAAATAGATGTTGTAAGCTAAAGTTTGGAGTGCACGTGGAGGAGTTGGAGGAGAATACCGAACAAATCAAGGTGAGGGGTAATTCAGTTGTAGGCAGAGGGTTTTACAAGATCTTTTAATTTGTAATTTGGGAAACACAATGTGGAGTATTTCAGTTACTTGAATGTCCTTGTTTAAATGTATGAATGTCTTCAAAATCACACATTCCATTATTGTGTTTAAATTTTAGTCGATTGAAAAAAAAAGTGCACAACCCTTTAGAAGTAACAACCCCTGACCTAAAACTTGGATTGCTGTAAAACCCTTTAGAAGTAACAACCCAATTGGTTACTCACCCTTGAACTCAATTTGGTATGTTTTGTGATTGTGTGGAGAACCTTTTGTGATTTAGATAGTAGAAATGTAATGAAATTGGAAAACAACAGGTATTAGGAAACTTGCAAGGCAAAGTGTTATAGATTGTTTGCAGTGTTGGAAAACACATTGTCCTATGTCAGTTAACTATTACCTACCTTTCTTGGACATTTGGTATTATTGTTGGTATAGTCCAAGTGCCATTTCACTTTGTTCATTTGATTGGAACAAAACGCCCTAATGGAAAAGAAGGTTGGATGGAAAAATTGCACTGATGGAAATACTTGATGGTCAGACCTTAACTCTGACCTGTCATAGCCTGTCCCATCACCGAGAAAATGTGTCAGCACTGGTTGGTTTTGAAAATCATATTTTGGTATGGAAAAAAATCCAAAAAAGTGTGGCATTCCAAACCATTATTTACAAATAGAAAAATGAGGTGCCAAGAATGTAATGAAAATGGAAAAAAGTAGGTATTATGATACCTGCAAGGCACAATTTTGTTATAGATTGTTTGTAGTGTTGGAAAACAAACTGTCCCATTTCAGTTAGTTCGTTATGAAGAGTTTTATTTTGTTACTCCAAGAATGTAATGCAATCCACTTTCAAATTTTTGAAAAACTCTTTGATATAGTCCAAATATCATTTTAGTTTCTTTATCTGATTGGAACAAATAAAATGCTTGCATTATTTGCAGTGTTGGAAAACACACTATCTCTTGTCACTTGCACAGGGTTTTAGAATAGTATATGCATTGCTTGTTTCCTAACACCTAGGGTTTTCCAACATGCATTCTTACAAAACAAAAACAATGTCTTCAAGAGCTTTTGTAATATAGACAATTTGAATGTATTGAAAAACCCTTTCAAAATTCATCAGGACTTTTAATTTGGGCCAAAATTGCATTGAAATTTTGCATGACTGAAAAAAAAAGTGCACAAAATAATTGCAATTTGGAAAACACAATGTTGGGTTTTAGTTATTTCAGTGTTGTATTTTATCAAATAGCACATCTCTCATTTAAGGGGGACTCTATTAACCCTGAACAAATAGTTTGATTCATAGTACACACTTCATTCTATTTTGCAACAATTCATGTTGGAAAACCCTAGGTGTTAAGAAACAAGCAACCCAAATAGTGTTGTAAAACCCTCCACAACACTATTGGATAATACTGTCACCTCAATTTGGTTGGTTTTCTCCTCCAACTTGTCCATGTGCACTCAAACCTTCATCTTTCAATGTGCAGATCGAAAACAAATAGTATTTTCACCATTCTTTCTCCAAATAGAAAAAGGCCTAATAACTACAACCGTCACTGGGAAAACGTGTCGGCGCCGACGAGTTTTCAAAATAATTTTTCAGCATGGACAAAAATCCAAAAACGTGGCATTTGAAACCATTATTTGCAAATATCAAAATGCCCAGACGAGGTCCCATTTTCTCCATTTTTGGACAACAGTGTTTTGCTGGATAACAATGGGAAGAGTTGTAGGTGTTTGGAGCTCCCTAAGGTATGTATATCCACTCTGTATATGTGCCATTTTTTCATTCTACCATGAACACTGAAGAAATGAATGGCTATTCGTTGCTAGAAAATAGTATTTTCACCTTTTCTTTCTTGAAACAAAAAGGCCCAATACCACGAAACAAATAGTATTTTCACCTTTCTTTCTCAAAACAGAAAAGGATCACATCATTCCCTTCCACTTTTCTCATGCCAGACAAAAGAAACTTCATGGAAAAGATAAGCTTCCCTCCTTTTTCATCTAGCATGAGGCGAGAAAACTGACCTAACGACACCGTTAACTCCTACCTACCATTTCCTAGACATTTGGTCCCACCTGCTGGTTTCATCATTTTGATCCCCTGTATGGGGGGCCCTGCACTACAATGCTTTGTCATGTTATGTATGTTTCCATGTATGTTGCTATGTATGTTTTTCATGTGTTTTTGTATGTACATAGGTGCTTTTTTTCTACGAGTTAGCCGACTCCTATGCTCCAAGAATGTAATGAAGTTCAGTTTAAAATTTTTAAACAACTCTTTGCTACAGTCCAAATGTCATTTCACTTTCTTTATCTAATTGGAACAAATAAATTTCTTGCATTATTTGGTGAGTTGGAAAACACATTGCCTCCTCTCAATTGCAAAGTGTTTTACAACACTATATGGGTTGCTTGTTTCTTAACACTTTATATGGAGACAGTGTGTTTTCCAATATTGCAAAAAATGTGACCACATATTTGGTCAAATCAAATGAGGAAAATTAAAATTCCATTTTGATGCCATGTTAAATACATAGGTGCTTTTTTTTTATGAGTTAGCTTTCTTCCGATTGGAACAAATAAATTGCTCGCATTATTTGCATAGTTGGAAAACATACTGTCTCCTCTCAAATAATGTGACCATTTATTTGGTCAAATCAGATGAGGAAAGTGAAATGCCATTTTGATGTCATCTTACATACATAGGTGTTTTTTTGTCTAAAGTAAAAAAGCTAGACAAAATTCACCTAACATTACCATTTTCCACATTTTCATTTCTCTAGTTTGGTGGGTGGGAGGGATGATTCTAGGAGGAAAATAGAGTTGCAGGTGGCTGAACCACTAGAAACCCCTCAAAGACATTCCTCGATGCAACGCATAGGAATTTTCCATGTTTTGATCTTGTAGTTTACTGGTTTGGGAGGGACTTGTGGTTGAGGATGGAGATAGTGTGTTTTCCAACATTGCAAATAATGTGAGCATGTATTTGGTTGAATAAGACGAGGAAAGTGAAATTCCATTTTGATCTCATGTTACATACATAGGTGCTTTTTGTTTAAATTGAAAAAGCTAGACAAAACACTCCTAACATGTTGTTTTCCATAGTTTTGATTTTCCAATTTGGTGGGTGGGGAGGGATGTGTGGGCGAGGAAAATGGAGTTGCAGGTGGTTGAACCATTTCAAACCCATCAAATGCATTTTTCACCATGGTGCATTGCCATTTTCCACATTTTTATTTTGCAGTTTGTTGGTTGCGGAGGGACACAGGATTGAGGATGAAGATAGTGTGTTTTCCAACACAATAAGCAACACGAGCATTTATTTGGTCAAATTAGATGAGGAAGGTGAAATTCCATTTTCATATCATGTTTCATACATAGGTTCTTTTTGTTTATGAGTTAGATTTCTCCTGATTGGAACAAATAAATTGCTTGCATTATTTACATGGTTGGAAAACACATTGTCTCCTCTTAGTTGCAGAGGGTTTTACAATACTATATGGGTTGCTTGTTTCTTAACACCTTATATGGAGACAGTGTGTTTTCCAACACTGCAAATAATGCGAGCATTTATTTGGTCAAATCAGATGAGGAAAATGGAATGACATTTTTACCTCATACATACATAGCTATTTTTTGTTTACAAGTTAGCTTTCTCCTGATAGGAACAAATGAATTGCTCACATTATTTGCATAGTTGGAAAACACACCGTCTCATCTCAGTTGTAGAGGGTTTTACAACAATATATGGGTTGCTTGTTTCTTAACACCTTATATGGAGACAACGTGTTTTCCAAATGTGCAGATAATGTGAGCATTTCTCTAGTCGAATCAGATGAGGAAAATGAAATGCCATTTTGATCTCATGTTACATAAATAGGTGATTTTTGTTTATGAGTTAGCTTTCTTTGATTGGAGCAAATGAATTTCTCGCATTATTTGTACAATTGGAAAACAAATTGTCTCCTCTTAGTTGCAGAGGGTTTTACAACACTATATGGGTTGCTTGTTTCTTAACACCTTATATGGAGATAGTGTGTTTTCCAACTGTGCAAATAATGTGAGAATTTATTTGGTCGAATCAAATGAGGAAAATGAAATTCCATTTTGATCTCATGTTACATACATAGGTGCTTTTTGTTTATGAGTTAGCTTTCTCTTTGGAACAAATGAATTGCTCGCATTATTTGCACATTTGGAAAACACACTGTCTCCTCTTTGTTGCAGAGGGTTTTACAACACTATTTGGGTTGCTTGTTTCTTAACATCTTATATGGAGACAGTGTGTTTTCCAATTGTGCAGATAATGTGAGCATTTATTTGGTTGAATCAGATGAGGAAAATGAAATGCCAATTTGATCTCATGTTACATAAATAGGTGCTTTTTGTTTATGAGTTAGCTTTCTCCTGATTGGAACAAATGAATTGCTCACATTATTTGCATAGTTGGAAAACACACTGTCTCCTCTTAGTTACAGAGGGTTTTACAACAATATAAGGGTTGCTTGTTTCTAAACACCTTATATGGAGACAGTGTGTTTTCCAACACTGCAAATAATGCGAGCATTTATTTCATTGAATTAGATGAGGAAAATGAAATGCCACTTTGGTCTCATGTTACATACATAGGTGATTTTTGTTTACGAGTTAGCTTTCTCTTGATTGGAACAAAAGAATTTCTCTAGTGGAATGAATGTTCATTGCTTCACATTTTTAACAAAATGGCAGATATGATTGTCGATATATATATACTAGTGTTAGCGATAGGTTAAATTGGAAATTAAATTCCCAATGTAGTTTATTATGTTTTTTTAATTGTCTGTGCAAGCTGACATTTTGCACTCAATAGAACATATAAATTGTATATTGGTGAAATTTTCAATAAAAAAAAATATTTCTAGCACCAAATGTCTTAAATTTTCCAATTTAATCTATCACTAACACTTGTCTTTTTTCCAGGTGGTTGATGTAGGTGAGGACAGAAAATTGAACAAAATAAAGGAAGGTGGATTGAGAAGGATTATTTAGGAGATGTGAACCTTCTGTAGTGAATCCATGTGATTTTGACTGCCATAGATTGAATCGCAAGTGTAGTGGACAGTTAAATTTCTAAAATTTATTATGCATTTAGAAGTTTTGATTTGTTTGAAATTCTGAAATGTTGGGGTTTTCAATTAGCTATCATTTTCATGTGATTCTTAAGTGTTTTGAGCTAATTTGAAATCTTTCACCAACAGAATTTATATGTGGACATGTATGTATGTGAAATTACTTACAAACAACATTCAAAGAGAAGAACCCAGTTCAAGGGAAATGCATGCACATATTTTGAGTTTGGACCATATTGGTGGTTACCTGAAATTGTATTAGTATCTAGACAAGGTGTAACAACAATTTCTTCACTTGAACTAGTTTCTTCACTTGAACTGTGTTCTTCACTTTGCAATGTGAGCAACAACAAAGGCTTTTGTGAGTATTTCCTATTTTACGAAATGGTGAAAATATGTCCTTTTGGGAGTCCATCCTACAATTCTGTTCTAATTTAAATCTATTTTCTATCTCTTGAGTTGATCTCTTGAGTTGAATGTTTCTTCATATTTAAAAGTTCTATTTAATGTTAGTTTTCCATCATTTGTCATTTTTTTGTGGTTCTTAAGTGTTTTTGTAATAATTCTTTTTACAATTTCCCTATTTGTCTAGAATATTTAGTAAGTTATAAATGGTTCATTTTTAACATCTAATGGAAATTTTGTAGAATGCTATTTCTATATCCTATTTCTGGTCTTTTTCAATATGTTTTAATTTGACCACCACACCGCAAAAGATGTACAGATATAACAAGTCACTACTTGAAATATTTCTATGCATTGTATTAAATAGAACTTGTAAAGCCAATGGGTAGCAATAACCTGTGCAAAATGGCTATAACACCATTGACTTAATTGAAAATTCGGCCTACATTACTTGGCACTAAATATTATAGAAAAATAGACAAATTATAAAAGAGCTATTAGAATAACAACATACATGGAAAGAAAAAGTGACAAAATTGGTAGACGGGAGAAAACGTCCAGTGATGGTTAGGTAGGAGTTAACGGTGCCATCAGGTGGGTTTTCCTGCCTATTGCTAGGTGAAAAAGGTGGGTGGCTTAGCTTTTTTGACAAGTTTCTTTTGTTTGGTGTGGGAAAAGTGGAAGGGAATGACGTGGGCCTTTTCAAAGCCTTTTCTGTTTGGAGAAAGAAAGGTGAAAATACTATTTGTTTCTAGTCTGCACATTGAAAGGGAAAGTTGAAGGTTTGAGTGTATGTGGATGAGTTGGAGGAGAAAATTGACCAAATTGAGGTGATAGATACTATCCAAAAGTGTTGCAAAAGGTTTTACAACACTATTTGGGTTGCTTGTTTCTTAACACCTAGGGTTTTCAAACATGAATTGTTGCAAAACAGAATGAAGTGTGTACTATGAATCACACTATGTGTTGAGGGTTAATCGAGTCCCCCTTAAATTAGAGATGTGATATTTGATAAAAGACAACACCATCATACATTTGTATATTTGCATTACAAGAAAAAGGTTGGGTATAAGTAAAGGAAGGCTTCAAAATACATTGCATTTTCCAACATGCACTACACAATGTTCATCACTTTCAATGAGTTTATTCATTATTTCCAATAATGGAAAGAAATTGGTGTTCTTGCTTTTTGTAATGCACACCTACATATACTGGTTTAAAAAATAGAAAGGGCTTGGGTATGTTGTGATGTGGAGGTTGAAAATTGCAATGTGTTATGAAGCATGCAATTTGTTATATACTTGAAACTTAAACACAACAATGGAAGGTGTGATTTGGAAGACTTTCATACTATTTTGTAACATTCCATGTAAAACCATTGGTGTTAAGAAGAAAGAAACCCAGCATGAGATGACCCTTTACATTTAAATAGGGAGATTCAAATAATTGAAAGCCAACATTATGTTTCCCATTTACAATTATTTTGTGCACTTTTTTTTTTTAATCGAGTGAAATTTAAACACAACAATGGAATGTGTGATTTGGAAGACATTCATACTGTTTTGTAACATTCCATGTTGCAAAATCATGGGTGTTAAGCAAGCAACCCAATATGAGACAACCATTTACATTTAAACAAGGAAATTGAAATAACTGAAACCCAACATTGTGTTTTCCAAATTGCAATTATTTTGTGCACTTTCTTTTTGTCATGTGAAATTTAAATGCAATTTTTGTCAAAATTAATTGTCTTGATAAATTTTGAAAGGGATTTTCAATACATTCAGACTGTATATATTACAAAATATCTTGAAGAAATTGTTTCTATTTAGTAAGAATGCATGTTGGAAAACCTTAGGTGTTAAGAAAAAAAATGCATATACTCTTCTAAAACCCAAGTAAGAAGAGACAGTGTGTTTTCCAACATTGCAAATAATGCGAGCATTTTATTTGTTCCAATCAGATAAAGAAACTAAAACAAAATTTGGACTATAGCAAAGAGTTGTTCAAAAATTTGAAAGTGGACTTCATTACATTCTTGGTGCCTCTTTTTTGTATTTGCAAACAATGGTTTCAAATGCCATGTTTTTCTGGGTTCTTCTCCACTCTAGAATCTGATTTTTAAAACTTGTCGATCCTGACACGATTTCTTGATGAAGAGACATGCCACAACATGTCAGAGTTAACATTTGACTATCAAGTATTTCCATTGGTGCTATTTATCCGTCCGACCACCTTTTCTGTTGGGGTGTTTTGTTCCAATCAGATGAAGAAAGTGAAATGAGATTTCGATTGTAGCAAAGTGAAATATGAAAGTGGACTTCAATACATTCTTGGAGCATACGAAAAAAAAAATCTTACATATTGTGCATGGTTTCTAATTTCTCTAAACATTATTTCGTAATTTCACCCATATTTCCACAATGGGTTGTTAGTTATTTCATTTGGAAATTGCAAAATTTCATATTTCCCATTGCTCTCTACCAACTTGCAAAATGTTGTTGTGGAAAATGGCGACGAAAATATGACCTTGTCTAGGATTTTTTCTATTTGCAAATAATGGTTTTCAATGACATGTTTTGGGGTTTTTGTCCATTCCGAAATATGATATTTAAAACAAGATGATTGTTATGATGCATGTGGCATGCATTTTTGTAGGGAGAATAGGATGCTCCCAATTGCAGAAGGTGATCTCCTTGTGACATGGCTTAAACATGATAACATATTTCCCTTCTTCAGGGATAAGACATGTCTAGTTATCATTGCTAGTTGATTTGTGGATTCAATTGTGTAAGAATTTTTGCATCAACATTTCAGATCAGACTTTGTGATCCAACATCACGATGACTGATGTTGTCTTCTTCATCCTAATGTTGGATCACAAAGTGTGATCTAAAACGTTGATGCAAAAATTCTTACACAATTGAATCCACAAATCAACTAGCAATAATCAATATGTATTGTGGAAAATTGATATCAATTATCTCTAATTATGTTATCATTTCAAACACATGTTTTTTTAGGGATAATACACTACTGAATTTGACACCATTTTATGATGGGTGTTTGAAAAATCTTTGTCGGACAAGCGACGAAATGATGAAAATATTTTTGTCGTTGTTTTTTTGTCGAAAGGCCGATGACGAATTAAACATTGAAATAACGGCGTAGATTTGTCAGTTGTCAGCATCATAAAATGACTTAGAATTTCATCAGAATATCGATGAAAACTTCGTGTATCCACTGATGAATTACACTAGAATTTCATCGCCATTTCAACGAAATGGGCAAGGAGTAGCATCGAAACAACACCAAAAGTTCATCGAAATTGTGACGAACTGGGCAAGTAGTAGCATCGAAACAACACAAAAAGTTCATCAAAATTGCGATGAAATGGGAAAGGAGTTACGATGAAACCTTCGTCGTAGCTATAGCAACTTCGTCGAACCTTTTCGGTGATTTTTCAGTTGGTTTCGTCGAAATTGCGATGAAACAATGCAATTTTTTTTTTTAAATATTCGTTGAAATGTACGATCGCGGAGATTGATGACTAATCATACATACAGACTGCATATTGGTTTGATGGTTCAAACGATGCATTTCTTATATTGAAAAGTGCATTACCTTATTGAGATTCTCTTTGTTTCGAGAATAGTTTAATATTCTCTACTTAACAGGGCCAACCACATGATGGTGGAAGCTCATTTGGCCCGTCCCCCCCTCACATCACTCTCAATTCCCCATACCCAATCATATAACATTAATCATTCATTCATCCATTAATAACATATAACATTCATTCATCCATTAATAACATATAACATTCATTCATTAACATATAACATTCATTAATTAACATATTCACATTCATTCATTAACATATAATATTCATTCTTTCAGTTTTTACATATTATCAAAAATATGGTTGTCATGATATGATTACAATCACTTTTTTTTTGTTTCTTTTTTAAAGCTACATAAAGCTGAAGTGGAGTGTCATTTTCTAAATCAATATCTGTCCCCCCTTTAGTTGCTCTACCCTCTGCTCCTGATCTTAATTTATGCCTAGTCGTCTACTCATGACGTGGACGCTGCTGCAAGGGGGGTCTACTGCAATAAGAAATAAATTTTAAATTGATATGTTTTATTATTATTGTTACAAGTATTTCATTAATTAAAAGAACATTAGAGTGGTTCTCTTTACCTGATGGGTCCACATCATGTTCCTGAACTTTTTTTATAGAATCATGCTCAACATGTTGAACACCCTCTAAATCCTGATCTACTGTTGAAACATGAAAGGTTACATTAATTAATACAACAATTAAAATTAAATATGTTTAAGAGAACATGAGGGTGGTCCTCTTTACCTGATGGGGCCACGTCATGTTCCTGATATTCTCTAGTCTAATCATGCTCAACATGTTGATCATGCTCTACATGCTCTAAAGTTGAAAAATGAAAGGTTACATTAATTAATACACCAATTGCAATTAAATATGTTTAAAAGAACTTTAGAGTGGTCCTCTTTACTTGATGGGGCCACATCATATTCTTGATCTTCTCTAGCCTGATCATGCTCAACATGTTGATCACGCTCTACATGCTCTAAAGTACTGAGGTGCACACCATGACCTATTGTGCTCCACCCTCACTAGGCTGCATTCCAATGTCATGTGCAGTATTATCATTGCTTGAATGTTTAAAAAATAGGCATGTAATTAATTTATGGTGGAAATTAATATTGAATAGATTGCACAAGTATTCAATTTTTAATAAACTTTATTGAGTTTATTTACCTGCATGTCAAGTGCAATGGAATATTGTGTTTGCCCAGTCAGGACTCTTAGGCATTCAGCCACAGCTCCATAGCCTTGCTGGAAGGAAATCTTCAGGCCCTCTTCTATGGGAACTTTGTTGAATTCAGAGCCCTACATTTTTTCATAAGATCATGAATTTTGCTTCTATGGTGTGATAAAACCAAAATTGTTTTCAATTTATTATATTTTGGATGCAATATTTCATTTATTGATACTTACAATTCGTGCGGCTAATTTCATATAACCACCAGAGCCAAGTTTGTGTTGCCCATGCTTTTCTAGTCTTTCCTTTGTTTCCTTTGATGTGTTCGGAAGCCTATGAAAAGTTTGAAATACGTTAGATTATGTCAAAAGAAAGAGTAATCAGTAAATAATTACATTGTTGATAGTATCACATACCTTCCTTGGCCTGGTGGTGTCTTTCCTTTTTTCTTTTCAACCTTCTCTTTTCCATCCGACACCAGGTCCTTCCACTCCCTCTTCGGAATCATGGGGGGACACTCGTAATTTTTGTTATTCTCTAAATATGACCTATATTGGTCCCTCACATACTTTAGATAGGTACCAGCTTTCTTAAGGACCTTGGTTTTGTTGAATGTTTTATCACCGAACAACACAACTAAATGGTTAATGAGCTCATCTTTTAAATTTTTATTTTGGGCATTCCACTGTGTACGTATGGTGGGCCTGAAGAGCTAAAATTTAATATCACTTAGATGTTTATAAAAAACATCATTTCCTACAAAATGATCATGGGATCAATAGTCTAAAAAGAGTGATCAATAAGTAAATTTCAATTGGATTATATATAATAATAATTAAAACATTTTAAAGTACCTGGGACCTTCTCTATCTTTATGGGAATGAAATCCTCGATCACCACAAGTGTGACCAGAAATGTTCTCATACTAGTAATATGGGAAGATCCAGGAAATGCTGCTAAAACATCATTAGTACTAGTGGCTTCTGCATCCCTAGGTACATGTCCTCACGCATGTTCTGGTATGTGTTCACTACCAGAGGGTGCATTAATAGATGTCTACATGGTTTGTGTTTTTGACATTTCAGACGACAATATAGGCACAGATGATGGTGTCGGATGATGTGATGTATGTGTAGGAAGATTAGGATGGACACTTGTACCAACCCTTACTCCTTGGGAAACACTTGCAGTACCCTGATCATGGCTAGGAGCATCATGAGGAGGCAAATAACCCTGTAAAAACAAAACATATTTTAGTTCATGACATAAAAGAGTACAAAATATAAAACCATGAGTGAACTTATGTTATAATTAAAGACCTCATGATAGCTTACTTGCAATTTTTGTAATCTCTTAGTCAATATTTTAACCCTCTCTTTTATCTCATCTGTTTGAGGCACTATGAACATCAACTTAACCATTTCTTCATTGCATTTTTTTTGGATCTTCTTTATCATATCAAGAGGGTTTGCTGAATAAGTGATGTCATCATCACAAAATATTGACTGCACCCTCACTATGGATGCTCTCTTCTACTACTGGTGCCTTTCCCTGATTAGTCAACTACAACAAGAATATTAAAAACATTATTGAAATTAACCCAAAAAAATTATGAAAAAAACATAATAATAAAACATTTTGCTCGTATCTATTTGTACAATTACAATGAGGTAAACTTGTCAGGTAGAAGCACCTAAATATACATCGTGATCTATGCTTTGGGCTAGAGCCTTCTTCGTAAGATCAATGTCCCCTTGTGACAAAAAATTAAATATAAAAAAACATTACTGAAATGAAACCAATAGACTTACGAAAAAAAACATAAAAATAAAATGGTATATTGGAGTCATTAATTGGAGATTGGGTAAAATGGTACATAGTACGTACCACCCCCATAGTAATTTTGTTTGTAAATAAGAGATTCAAATTGTAATCGATTGGCAACTCTTCCCCTGTAGTTATTGATTTTATTGCACATATGAATACACGATTTCCCTTGCGTGCCTCAGATATGCAATTGGGTTGCTTATTTGTTGACCCATGTCGTGTACTATTTATAAACCTTACAATATTCCCTGATACTTTTGGCTTTCCATCAATGTACATAGCCACTCCTTTATTTTTATCCTTATCTTTTAGTTGTATATAATTTACTGATAGTGCATACCTACGCATATTTCATGTATATCGAACTAGTTGCATCCAATCTTTGTAACTGTAATAGGGTCCAACATACTCCATCAATTCAGTAACTTTGTCGTAATAGACCTTTATGCCATCCATGTAAAATAGGCCCAAACCATGTAATGACGATGGTGCTATGTGATATATCCTCTCATTGACACAAAAATGAGTGTTTATTGGAGGAAGTTCATTGGGTACCCATTGTTTCCTTAGATGTTTGTACCTCAAGGGCACCTCGATGTTGCCTATGCTCTCATCATCATAAGAACATGACCCCCCTTCAGCAAGAAAAAAATTCCATGTGTTTACAAAATCTTCTTCTAATCTTTTGACCTCTAGTTGATCTCCCTCTTTTAGACATACTACATGTCTCACTTTCCTCTTCTCTTCCTGAATTTCCCTCGCTCAAGGAAGATAGATTTGACAAATACCTATTTGGTGGTACTTGCACTCATAAGGATGTTGGATGAAGTTCTTTCATGGTGATGTGATCCCAAGGTGACATTATGATTAATCTATCATTTCCTTGCTAGAATTTCACAGGTTATAAGGTAATCAAGTCTTGATAGATTGCAAGCTATTGTTACTACCATCCAAATGTGTCCATCACAAATCAAATCTACTTAACGTTTTAACTCCCAGACTTTGTAACAAGTGTTAAATGTGACTATGGTCCACTAGTTACACAACCAAGGCCTCAAATGTATTCTCTAATTGTAATCAAAGGACTTTTTCTCTTCATTCAAGTAAATAAACTTGAAGGGAAACACCACCAAGTGGTTTATTGGACACCTACATGACTAAAAATAGCAGCAAATTTACATTTAATTTCCATATGTCTAAGTGGTTAATGGGGAGGGAGTTTGTACTAGGCCTGGTTAAGTCATCATAAGTTTATGTTTTGGCAATAATTTTTTTTAAGTCATCTTAAATCTTCCTATGTCTAATTGCTAGGAGACTTTGGTATGTTTTAAGGTAGGATGATTGATGAAAGATCCCAAAGAGCCTTTCTCCATGGTATCCAAGTACACATAGCAGTGGTCTTCTCTTATATGGTTGGACATGATTTAAAGAACTTATCTAGGAATTATTCATTTAACCTAAGGTTTTCTCATAATGCCATCATTGGAAAAGTATGATCATATTCTTCTATTATGAAGAATTGGTCTATGTTCCTCTAGTAATCACTAAAAATGTTTGTAAGGATAAAATGACTAATTGCATTAGGTAGGAGAGAATCAAATTTGAGTTATTCAAAGATTATATTCCTCTATTCATAATTTTTAAGGGTTGTGTGTGGAGGAGATTATCACTACCAAGAAGGGAGGAGACCTTTCCTTGTATTCTTTTATAATTTTCATTATTCTTATTTATTTTACACTTACATTTACAAATACACATACATATGCATTTACTATTTTCATTTATTTCTCATGTAGTTTAATAGTTTGATCAATTTCATATTATATGTGTTGAAGACTTTATAATTTCAATTACATTAATTTATGGATATGTTGTAACTGTAACACTACAAAACCATATGCTCTTTGCATTTACACTTGCATTTAGAAATACACATTTATATACATAGATATAGATTTCTTTAATGACATGTTACATTTATTGTTCTAGGAGAGCATCCAGTAATTATATTTACATTTACATTTAAAAATACATATACATACATACATACATATATGTGTGTGTGTGTATGTCTATCATTTATATTCAGTGTTCAGAAATAACCCATTAGGTTTGCACATGGATAAAAATTCATAAAATCAGATCTCTCATACATGTTTTGTTGAAACCTAGGCTTGAACCTCTCATTTCACATGCTTTTCTTCACAAAACTATTTAGGAAAACAGCTATACCTTCTTTATTTCTCATCCTACGCCCTATTAATGCATCCTACAATTACAACAGTATCCATGGGGCCTCTTACACAAGCTACTGTAATCACAAAAAGTGTAAGAGCCCCTTTATATCATGTTTTGACTACAAAACCCTCAAAAATAGGGTAACTCGGATTATGATTTGTTGGTGAGCTGTATGGACAAAATCATTAGCACCAACTCATTCTTGGAGTCTTTTGAAAGAGAAACGAATCAGGTTGCAGTTAAGTACAAACCTTATAGTTTCAAGGTGAATGAGGTGATCAATTTTGATTGGCCAATTGATGAAGAGTACCATAAATGGGTAAATGTATATTTAACTGAGGAAGAGTGAAAAGGAGTAGGCTACTAACGGTTGAAAAATCAGCCGTTGCAGTTACAACAGATTCCAATTTTGTTTTTTGGTGACAGTCTAGGCACGAAATTCTTGAAGTTGTTTGTTGCTGCATCAACCATTCTCAACGGGCACGATGAACAAGAAGATTCTCTAGTGAGATTGTTGTTGTAACAAATTTTTGGATTATCACAAGGTAGTCCAATTGGCTGGGGACGTGTGCTTTTTGGCTCAATGATTTTTTGCTCCTTATTTTTCTATAAGAAGGATTTCAAGGCCAGAAGTACGGGTTAGCAAGTTAGATATTTTTGGTCGAGTCTAGATGAAGTTGTAGAGCAAATTATAAAGTTTGATGGTTTTAGGGAAAATGCAATTTAGGTTTTCAATCATTTTGTATTAGATTTTGAATTCATGGGGATTTGATGTTTTATGACAGTACTGGCATTTGAATTGATATGATTAATTCAAACTCATGTCTCTCCATTGTACAATCATATCTGAATTTTGAATAAAATGATCAAGGGTTGTTTCCTTCATCTCACCGTTGTGGTGTGTATGATTCTTTTTTTAAGTTTAATTCAAGGAATTAATTAAAATGCTTGAATGGGATTGTAGGTGGATATGTTCTGTATAAGGATTTGATAAGTAGTATTGGGTTAGAATACATATTGATGAGATTGTAAAGCAATGTTATCAAGGATCTTATATGTTATGTGTTAAATTTGTCATAAACCCTTAGATGCTTATAAATTTGACTCCTCCAATGGATATATGGCACTGATCTAAGTTGTACTTATTCGTATGGCTCAGTATTTGTTTTCCTTTACCTAGATCTTGCTAAAAATTTCAAATCAATGACTATTTTATACTGTGAAATGTTGTTGTAGTTATCTCATGCTCCAAATTGTTGATATTATTGATAAACAACCAATTCTATTCGGTATTATCCTATTATGTTGAGCTATTAAAAGAGATTATCTGTTGTTGTTAATGTTGTTTATGATGATGGTGAAGAGGTTGTAAATGCATTAAGGGATCACCCTCCTGGGTCTTGTAGAGCCCAAAGTGTAGGAGGTCTTTAAAATCCTCGTCAGTTGGTCTAGGTCCTTCGAGCTACCCTTTATTGGAATTGGCAATTCCATAGGTAGATTAGAAGATCAGCCTGCTTACCGTAAAAAAAACCAACACCTTGCATATGTTTGTGGTGGAGGTATTAAAGAAGAATTGTATGCCTCTATTTCCATTCATTAGATCTACCTTAGCCTAGCATATACTTGGACTAAGTCTACAATTGCTTTAGGTTCATGCAATTAAGGCTATGTGTGATGAAATCCTAGACCTCAACCAAGATGTGGGTAGATTATGGGAGTTTTGCTAAGACCTGAGGCTGGTGGATAAAAATGTGAAAGACTAAGCTATTTTATTTTTTTTGTCTTATCTTATACCATTTTACAAGAATGGGGGTGCCAATGTATGAGAACATCTTTGGAAACTAGGCATGAAAATTGAAGGTTAAAGAGAATGGGGGTGCCAAAATTATAGTACTCATTGCCCCTTGGTCATTTATTTTCCTTGAGTGCCCTCAACCTCATCCTCGGCACTGGTATTGACCTTGTTTTCACTCCTCCAACTCTTCCTCAATGCTGATATTGACCTTGTTTTCACTCCTCCAAACTCTTCGTTGGCTCTGGTATTCACCTTGTTTTAACTCCAAACTCTTCCTCGGCGTTGGTATTGACCTTGTTTTCACTCCTCCAAAATCTTCCTCAGCACTGATATTGACCTTGTTTTCACTCCTCCAAACTCTTCATTGGCACTAGTATTGACCTTGTTTTAACTCCAAACTCTTCCTCGGCCCTAGCATTGACCTTATTTTCACTACGCCAAACTCTTCCTCGGCGCTGGAATTGAGCTTGTTTTCACTACTCCAAACTCTTCCTCGACGTTGGCATTGACCTTTCACTTCTCCAATCTGACGAGCTACAACCTAGTTTCATTAGGTTTTACAGTATGTTAATTAAGTTCAAAATTTTGATGCCATTTAGCTAGGTTTTAATATTCTACAATATAGTTAAGTATATATTAGCTATATTTTACATAATAAATAATATAATTATTCAACTTATTATAATTATATATTATATTCTTTTAACAAAATTATTAAATACATATAAAATTATTATAATTAATAATTAATAATAAGTATATTTTTATATAATACAAAATATAATTAATATAATATATATTTAATATAATAGTAATATATATTAATATGAGAGACACTAAATTTTGATTGGTTGTTTCATGTCAACAATCCAAGGATGGCATGTGTCCTTGGGGAGTTATGCTCAAGGTAGCATGCCATTTGATTAAAGATATGATAATTCTCCTTTAAGACTTCTTCAATGTACCCATTGCACACTTAAGGAGACAAAGATAAATATAGGGAAGAAAATATAGAGAGAGAGGGAGATAATGACAACATACAAATAGAAAGGGAGACAAAGAGATAGAGAGGGGTAGAGAGATAAAGAGATAAGGATGAATAGATAGAGATATAGGGAGGGTGATTGATATATCTCTCCCTATCGCTCTCTATATCTCTATATCCCCACTATCTATGTCACTCCCACCTCTTCCCCCTCTATCTATTGAGCTATTCCTCCCTCCCCTTTCTCTCTCATTCACTCCATCTCCGGCCCATCTCTCCTATTTTCCTTTTATCTCTATCTCTATTTCTCTTTTTATTCCCTCTTACTCTCTCTCTCTTATCTCTTTCTATCTATATCCCTTTTCTTTCTCCTCCTCTCTCTATCTCCCTCTATTCACTATCTCTCTCCTCCTATCCCCCTATCCATCGACTCTCTATTCCATTCTCTTCCTTTCTTCTTACTCATACATCTCCATCTCTCTTTCTCTTCCCATATATCTCTATTTCTCTCTCTTTCTCTCCCCATCTATCTCTATCTCCCCATATATTAACTAAGAAGCCATGCAAGCATACAATAGTATATGCTGGTAAGACTATAATAGTGTTTTATTAAACTATAAGTAACACTTATCTTTCTAATGTCAAGCCTTCTTATAAAAATAGTGTTTTATTAAATAAGTAGATTATTGTCACCACTTTTCATTCAACATGAAATGCCAAATGTAGAAATTGTTTTGTTGCTTTTGTCAAGTTTCATTAACCAAGCTATTTATTGGGTTGAATAAAGTTGTGTTATGACCCTTCATCTCTTTAAAATAATTAGACAATATTAGCGAGATCAGGAAGGGGAGAAAACTAAACTCCTTCAAAATAGGGGTAGTTGTGGGTTTGTTGGTTTTCTTTGTATACTATATACCTAGTTCCTCTAGGATAAATAAGTCACTTTAGATCATTTTCTTAGTTGTGTATCCTAACTAATATAGAGTAAGCTTTTTCATTTTAATTGACTACTACATAATAGTTTATGTGTTGAAATAATTGTTTCCATTCTTTGTAGTTTTCACATTGGAATACAAATCATATTTAATTTCATGCCAATATACTTTTTCCATAAAGATATTTGTTTGAAATAAGTGCTTCATAACCCATCTAGTCAAATAAATGATAATTAATCCCTACCAAAAGGAAATAGGAATTTTCTAAAGAAAATAACAATACTGACCCAATCATAAGTGTATGGCCTTCAAGAGCGAGTGATCCACCTTAGCAATAACAAACTACCCCATTTACCCTGTGGTATGTGCACTATCATGATGGGCCAAAAGGAACATGAAAAAAGTAGCGCTTTGAACTCACCAAAACACAAAAACTCCTGAAGACTTTTTGGGTTGGGTGTCAATACATTGCTTCATAGCAATGCCCAAGCCAAAGTACTACAAATCGGATATTTGATTTGTTTTGGATATCCAATTCGTGTCTAATATCTAATTTGAAAAACATTTTAAAATGTAATATTTTGGTGCTATAAATCAGATATCCAATTTTTGCACACATATACCCAAGAGTAATTAGGAGGTGGAGGGTGGGTGAGAGAGAGAGAGAGAGAGGGGGGGGAAAGGGAGAGAGAGAGAGGGAGAGAGAGAGAGAGAGGGGGAAAGGGAGAGAGAGATATATAGAGAAAGAACCTAGGGAGGGGAAATGGAGAGGGAAGAGGGAATAAGGGAGAGAGAGAGAGAGAGAGAGAGAGAGAGAGAGAGAGAGAGAGGGGAAGGAGGGGAAGAGGCTATGGGGTAGAGGATAGAAGGTTTAAGGGTTTATGGCTGAGGAGGTAGGAGGGAGAGACTGAGATAGAGAGAGGGAGGGAGGGAGAGATAAAGGAAGGAGGGTTAAGGGTGAGGGTAGAGGGTTTTAAGGGTTAAGGGTTTAGGGTTTAGGGTTAAGGGAGAGAGAGAGAGAGGGAGGGAGTAGGAGAGAGACAGAGGGAGGGAGGGTTAAGGGTAGAGGGTAGATGGTTTAAGGGTTTAGGGTTAAGGGTGGAGGGGAGAGAGATAGAGGGAGTGAGTGAGTCAGAGAAAGACCTAAGAGAGGGAGAAGGGGTAGGAGGGAGAGACTTGAGATAGAGTGAGGAGGAGCAGAGAGACCTAGGAGAGGGGAGTGGTAGAGAGAGGCAGAGAGAGACACTAGAGGGGAAGGAGAGGGGAAGAGGTTTAGGTAGAGGATAGAAGGTTTAAGGGTTTAGGTTTTATGGGTTTATGGTTGAGGGTTTAGGGATGAGGGGATAGGAGGGAGAGACGAGAGAGAGAGAGAGAGAGGGAGGGAGTGGGAGAGAGATAAAGGAAGGGAGGGCTAAGGGTAGAGGGTTTAAAGGTTAAGGGTTAAGGGTTTAGGGTTTAGGGTTAAGGGTTAAGGGGAGAGAGATAGAGGGAGTGAGTGAGTGAGAGAAAGACCTAAGAGAGGGAGAAGGGGTATAAGGGGGAGACTTGAGATAGAGTGAGTAAGTGAGTGAGTGAGAGAGAGACCTTAGAGATGGAGTGGTGCTACGAGGGAGAGACTTGAGAGAGAGAGAGAGAGAGATAAAGGAAGGGAGGGTTAAGGGTAGAGGGTAGAGGGTTTAAGGGTTTAGGGTTTAGGGTTAGGTAGAGGAAAGAGAGATAGAGGAGTGAGTGAGTGAGAGAGATAGAGAGAGACCAAATACTTATTGATAACCATAAATCTTTGATATCTCTACCTTTTATATTCAACACATATGGACTAATAGTTGAACACAAAAAATCTATTTGTTGTTATAAAACATACATAATGATTTAAAATACAACTTATACTGAACAAAAATGGACCAATAGTTGAACACTAAAACTTTTGAAAATCCTTCACATTTAATGGGAAAATACATGTTATTTATTGTGCTCACCTTTTATATTTGTGATAGGACAAACTATTAATATAAAATTATCCAATGCTTGTACATTGCTACCCCAATTGTTGTACACATAAGAACAATATTTTTTCACTATGATAACAATACTTGTTTCAATGAGTGTCTTATTTTATTAAATGAGAATTTTATTTTTTAAATGATATACTTATAGTGGAGAGTTCTGATATTTTATTTGAAACAAAAAAAATACTTATTTCACTTCTTCATGAATGTATTTATATTTTTTTCATATAACATTTAGAGGTTCTCATGTGTTCAAGTATGGGTCCATTTTTTATCAACATTTTGTTTTTTCTTTATTTACATTTGGACTATTTATTTACAATATATAATATAAATATGTGGTAAGACTGGGTATTATCACTAGCATACCTATATTTTAAAAATATATGTAAAGTACGCCAAGAGATATCCTTCTTCTGAAGATGCTTATTTTTAATCAATTGAATCTTGACCCAAATTGAAGCTTCACCCCAACCATAAAGCTATTTGAACCCTAATTGTAACCCTATTTGAAGTTGGTTCAGATTACAGGCTCATAGACAAGGACAAATTCCCTAGAAGAGTGTCTTTCAAGTTTGAAAAAGTGTAGATGGAAAACTCAAACTTTGAAATGGTTGTCACTGACTCTTGGCTCACCCAAACAGTTGATCATTGCACTAAGATATGCATATTCAATAAAAAGTTAAAATCCATAAAACTCAGACTAAAAGAGTGGAATATCCAAGTGTTTAGAAACCTTTTCAAAGAAAGGATCTCCTTGAAAGTAGAATGGCTAAGATCCAAAAAGACATCTCAAATGATTTTTCTTACATCCTAATAGAAGAAGAGAGGAATCTCATAATTCAATTGGATGGTGTCTATATTTTTAAATAAATCTATTGGAGACAAAAATCAAGGATTAAATGACTTAAATAAGGTGTAAAACCAAGTTTTTTCATTTAACATGCAAAATTAGAAGGAAAAGAAACATAATATGAAGATTGAAGATGGTTATGGATAAAATTATGATAATCTTGAAACATCAAGGCTTCCTTGGTTTCCTCTTGGGAAAATATTCTCGTGGAGGAAAATGAAGACAAAAAAGAGAAGAAAAGCATGATCTCTTCTTGTATCATATCCCAACCTTGGATGATGATTCTAAATTCTAATTTAAAGTAGCTCAAGATGTCATTAAGGAAGAATGTAGCTAACAATATCGTCATGGAAGAAAATATTTTACATCTTTTACATAATTTTGTTCCAACTGAAATGTCATTTTTTGATCTAACAATTATACTTGAACATAACAGAAAATTTAACAATGTTTACAAGAATTTCAGAATAAACACTTGGATTCTTAAATATTGACACATCTTAATTTTATGTCTCTCTCTTCCCCATATTCTCTCTCCCTCCTCTACCTATCTCTCTCCCTATTCCCCTATCTATCTTCATATGTCAACCTATTTGTCCCTTTCTCTTCTCATTTATCTCTCCCCCCTCTCTCTCTCCCCTTATTTCTATCTCCCTCTCCATTTCTATTTGTATTTCTCTACTTATCTCTCTCTCTATATCTCTATTGATTTTTCTCCCTCTTCCTCTCTCATTCTATATTCATCTCTACCTCTATCAATTTGTCTCACTCTTCCTCTCTCACTCTATATTCAACTCTACCTCTATATTCCTCCCTCCCCCTCCATCTATAGAAATTTATCCCTCTCTCTACCCATCCATCTCACTTCCTATCTCTAGAAATGTCTCCCTCTCTCTATCTTACTCACTCCATCTCTTCTACTCTATATCTTTATCTTTATTTATCAATCGATCTCCCTCTCACTCATCTCTCTATCTCTTTCTATCCATATACTACTCAATCTCCCTCTCTCATCTATCTATCTCTTTCTATCCATATACTTCTATACATATATCTCCCTATGCATCTATCTCCCTATGTCTTTTCCTATCTCTATCTATCTCTCTATATTAGCCTCTCCCTCTTGCTCTCCCTCTCTCCCCCTCTCTACATATATATCCCTCTTCCCCATCTTCTATCTCTCCCTCCTCTACATATCTCTCTTCCTTTCTCCCTCCCTCTCTCTATCTCTCCCAATCTCTCCCTCTCTTGCTCCCTCCCTATACCCCTATCTATCTTCATATCTCAACCTATTTGTCCCTTTATCTTCCCATATATCTCTATATCTATGTCTTTCTCTTCCCATTTATCTATCTATCTCTCTCTCTCTTTCTCTCTTTCTATCTCCCCCTGTTTCTATATCCCTCTCCATATCTATTTTTCTTTCTCTACTTCCCTCTCTCTCTCCCCTCTCTTTATATCTCCTTATATCTCTATCTTGCCATCTCTCTCTCTCTCTCTATATATATATATCCCCCTCTATCTCCCTATCTCTCTATATATTTATTTCTCCATATATCTCCCTCTATATCTCTATCTATTTTTATCCCTTTTCCTCTCTCATTCTATATTCATCTCTACCTCTATCTATAGGGAGAGATACAAAGGCGAAGCATTGGACCTTCTCAAAGATCCACCAATCTCAACACTAATCCCAACTATTTTGAGCATTCAAGTACATATTGTATGCTAGATTAGGAGGCATGTGTCAAAGCTCATATTTATTGATACAAAATAGGTCCAAAGTCACAAATTTGACGTAGAGTTAGTTATAGTTTTGTACAAAATTTCAAGTGCCACATAGAGAAAAGATATTCCAGTTTTTTATATCATGTCATCAAATTTGGCACTTCATCAAGATTTGTATCTTCATCAACATTAACAAAAGCAAAGGTATGTACTTGAATCCCTTGCATTTAAATTTTTCTATATATATAAATATTTTGATATTTTCCCTCAAATCCATAATATATATATTAGTGTGTATTTATTTATTGCAATAAAGAATTAACCTAAGTAACACATTAAGAATTCTAAGGATTTGTGCTTGGAAAAAATGCATAACAAATTTTTTTGTTGGATGTCATGTTGTATAGTTTAGAAAAGCTCAAAATATGAATAGGATTTTAAGGCCATATATTATGGTAGCTTACAATGCAAAAGAAGGAAGGAAATCTATTATCAATTTTAATCTACAATTTAATACCATATGAAAAATCACATGTAGTATTATCTAAAATTAATTCTTGACATATTAATTTTATAAAATACACTTACCATTCAATAAACTTCTCCCAAGAAAGAAACCCTAAGTGAACATTAATTGAACCCTAATTGTAGATTCATAACTCTAATCATAACCCTAATGGAACCCTAATTGTAGATTCATAACTCTAATCATAACCCTAAGCTTACTAATCCTAATCAAACCCTAACCCTAGCCTTAAAGTTATCATATAATCTAATTATCTCTCTTATCTAAATTTGGGTTGAATTATTTTTCCTTTATTTTTAATTGCATATATTTTTTGTTTATTAGATATTATTTTATGAATATATGCAAATATAATTTTACTTCTACATTCATTCTATGCCTATTTTTTTCATGATATTTTAACATTCATTTTCTGGAATAATAGATCAATCTCACACATATAAATATGAAACCTCAAAATTTTAAAATAATATTCAAGTTTTCCCACTTCAATTTATCATTTATGTTATTTGAATTAAAATATTTTAAATCACACTCTTAATTCATCTAAAAAAGAAAAACAAATTGATATATAATTTTTTATTAAATACATTTTAACTTATTTTCTTGGATTGTATAAATATCTTTCTTTATTTACATTTGGAATGTTTATTTACTATATATAGTATAAATATGTGGTAAGAATGGGTATTGTCATCACGATTGAGTGTGCCCTCTCCCCTAATAAATGTTTTTATTTTGCAGAGGGACAAGTTCGCATGGCCATAGATTAATCGTTGTGTGATCTCAGTCGTTCCCCTCCATCCTGTGATGACCCCACCAGTTGATCGTGATATCATGGGTGAGCGCCACATGTACTGGGCCCTCTCCCCTAATAAATGTTTTTATTTTGCAGTGGGAAAAGTTTGCATGGCCGTAGATCAATAATCGTGTGATCTTATCCATTCCCCGCCATCCCGCGATGACCCTACCAGTTGATTGCGATATCATGGGCGAGCACCATGTGTCTCATCCAGTGAAGCTGAAGGAATGATAAATACTTTGATGGGTATTTAATACATTATGTTGTGGGTTACTAAAGCAGTTATAAGATGCACATGTTTTAAATCAATGGAGATGTTATAATCGTGGTAGAAAGGTGCCCGATGGTTAATAACAAGGTTGGCGACTGTGTTGAACGAACAGGATTGCCGATGGTTGAGATCCACGGTTGCTCGCCATCGCGTGATCAAAAGTTGCAAGTTCTTTATTGATTGTGATATCACGGGCGGGCGCCACGTGTCTCATCCGGTGAAGCCGAAGGAATGATAAATACTTTGATGCATCTTTAATACATTATGCCATGGGTTATATTTATTAATGTCTTAATATTAGTTTATAAATTGAACATTAATTATAAATATTTTAAAATCAATTAAGTATTTCAATCTAAAATTTTAATATTTGACATTACAAATAAAATTAAACTAAATTCTAATTTTGCAAAATCCATAAAAATATTTATTATTTATTTAGTTTTACTAATTATCTAATACAATTTTAAATTAAATTGTAAATTAAATATTCATTTTATATTAATTAAACAATTATTAATTAGAATTTTAGAATAAATTAAGAAATAAGATCTATATAAAATCAACTTTTCTATTTTTTTCTTTGTGTCCAAATCATTTCATTTTATAAAATTATACTCAAATTCTAGATATCATAATTAAACACAAAAATTTCTATTCTATTTTAATCCTAACCTCTAGTTAAACCCTAACTATTTGGACTCCAACCCTTATCGCACTGAACACTAAATCTAATTGTAATTGACCATTACATAATTGGAATTCCTACCCTAACTCCTAACCCTAACTCTAATCAAACCCCAACCCAAACCTACTTGATTCATAAACTCAAACCCTAATTGAACTTTAAAACTAACCTTAATTAAGTATTAACCCTATTTGAACATTTATTGAACAGTAGTCCTAATTGTACCATAACCCTAACTTTGAACTACAGTTGAACTCTAATCCTAACCCTAACACTAATTCTTATCCTAATTGAACCTTAAGCCCAACCCTAACCTTAACCTTGACCCTATTTGAACTCTTATTGAATTCATAACCTTAATTAAACCCCAACCTCATCCTCAATCCTAAACCAAATTGAACATTAATTGAACCCTAAACCTAACCCTAAGTGAACACTAATCCTAATTGAACTCTAACTTTTTAGTTGAAAATATTAAAGTGCCTTAGATTTTCCCATTCATTGTCATTTATCATTCAATTCCTAATAGAACTCCAAAAATTTATATACTTTTATAATGTTTTAATACACACCTAATACATGGGTTAATGGTTTTAAGGGTTTAGAGTTTCATGGGCTATGGGTTAAGGGTAGAGGAGAGAGAGATGAGAGAGTGAGTTGAGAGGAGAG
>VDFB02353493.1:149916647-150072509 GCA_007258455.2 Sequoia sempervirens | reverse complement strand
TATGACAAGGGAGCAACAAGCTTTGGGATCAAATGTAATTTCACCACAAATTTTCATTTGAACAAAATCTCCATTGCATTTTACTTTCATTTCAAACTTCCCACACGTTGAATCTGCAAAACATAGTGCATGAACTGGGCAAAGCTAAAGTTGTAACTACCATTAGAAAAGGGAACACAAATTGTCATCAAAACCCCCTTTATCGCTATCCACGCAAAAAAACTAGGCACACAATCGACATCAAAATGTGCCACACACGCAGAACCAACACCACCTACAACAACAACATCATCATCAACAAAAAAAATTACATCCCACACAACAACTTCTTGTTTACCCACCACCCTGCCCTTACCAACACTCAGACCCCAGTATACACACCCACTTCTAGTTGTTGCTAGTGGAGGAGAGGAAACCTCAGCCTCCTATTCTTTCTCTTCCTTTCCCAATACGGTTCTAGTTTGTCCGCTTGGGGTATTAATAGTCAATGGCACCAAAAATATCACTTCCTCATTAGAGGACATATATCTTTCTACCCATATATTCAACTCAAAACCTAACTAGAGCTTTCATCAGTTCTCTCCCTAAAAATGAGCCTTGAATTCCCTTTTATATGACAAGGGATCAAAAAGCTTCAGGCTCAAATGTAATTTCAATACAAATTTTCATTTGAACAAAATCTCCATTGCATTTTACTTTCATTTCAAAACTTCCCACACATTGAATCTGCAAAAAATAGTGCATGAACTGGGGAAAGCTAAAGTTGTAACTACCATTAGAAAAGGGAACACAAATTGTCATCAAAATCCCCTTTGTCGCTATCCACACAAAAAAAGCAGGCAACCAAATTTCAACGAAGGCACACAATCGACATCAAAATGTGCCACACATGCAGAACCAACACCACCACCAACAACAACATCATCAACAAAAAAATTTACATCCCACACAACAACTTATTTACCTACCACCTTGCCCTTACCGACAATCAGACCCTGGTATACACTCCCACTTCTAGTTGTTGCTAGAGGAGGAGAGGAAACCTTAGCATCCTCTTCTTTCTTGTACTTGCCCAATATGGTTCTAGTCCGTCCGCTTGGGGTTTTAACAGCCAATGGCACCACATATATCACTTCCTCATCAAAGGGCAGACCGTGATTGAAGCGAGGTAAATATCTATAGTGGTCAGAGTCGGTCTCAGTTACATCATCAGAAGTGTTGCTCGTAAGGTCAATGGGTGAGTGTTGGCATCCAGAGGAGCCATTCCCATACCTTATTTTCCTACCGACACTAGTAATAGAGCGCACCGACTGCATGCCTTTGTCATCTACCAATTGAGTAGAAATGTCCTAGAATTTAAACCTTCTACTACATCTAGTGGGCACAAGCTTGGGCTTGTCAACCAAAGCACCTTCCTAAATAGCAAGACCGAGCTTTTGTGAGCTCAAATGAATAGACCTCATTACTGACTTACTCATTTTCTCTTGTCAGAGAGTCACTCAAACTTGATTAGAATCAGCCCACAAAGTGCTCTAGCTGCTACAAGAATGACACTATTAGTAGTTAATTCCTCTTGTATTTATTGTGCGAGGCAATGGAAACCTTCATCAATGCTTAGTAAAAATGCATGTGCAAACATGGAAATTTGGCGGCGTATGTACTATCACCATTTAACTTGAGCTACATGAGAATCCATAGATCACCCTTCATGATTTCCAAAAACAACATCTTCACATAGATTGAGATTGATGTGACTACACAAGCAAAGAATAATTCATTAATGCTTCACCAGTTGTATGATAGAACGAACACCATGTGCCGTTTTGCAACTTTGAATACTGCCCGTTAATCTCCTGAAGAGTTGGCAGATCAAATGATTTATCTCGGGCTAACTCGGTTTGACATCCAACACATCATCGTTCACCTTCCTCATGACCAATAACATTAATCCATCTCGGAAACCAACAACCATGTCGGTAGGTCCTATACACTTTGCAAACTGAACGGTTGGAGCTATGCATCAGAATCTCGTTGACCTCGTGGCTTTTAACCAACCTTCATCTTCCTCCTGCGAGCTAGCAGGGAACAATAGATATTTACATTAGCTTTTGATCTTGGTTGTCAATCTAAAACCATGGGTTATGAGCTCAATAGTGGAGGTTTGGCCCCACATTCCATACAGGACATACATATGCCTTTTGCTGACCTCGCGCCAAATAACATGGGGACACCTTAGGTCTACGAGTTGGCGAGGTACGATTGAGATATTCTCCCATATCTTCAAATCTAAAAAACCTACACATTGCATGGTTAGTATTTAATGAAAGGATTTGGCTAAGCCATCAGTGACATGACCACTGGGGTTAATGGCTTAGGCTTATGTCACCGTATTAAAATTAAAACCTAACTTTGATTTTAATACTTTATTTCCTCTGCAAAGTTTTATTTCCTAAGTCTTGATTGGCCCTGTGTTTCATCTTTTAAAAAACAACTTATGTTGTTGTTTTTCATCCGCCTAGTAATGCCCACTTCTCCTTTTAATGAATGTTTTATTTTGCAAGGGTTGATTTAGTGCTACCATTGATCTATTTCTTATAGATATCAACAGTGCTCGCCATCTTGTGATCGGGAATTGAAGGATCTCGAAGTCATGGGTGGGTGCCATGTGTCCTATCTGGGGGATCAAATTTGTGCTATTGTTGACCAACTACCATTTGATCTGAGCTGTTCCCTGCCATCCCGTGATGGTACTTGGGTTGATTGTGAAATCATAGGTGGGCGCCACGTGTCTCATTCGATGAAGCCTAAAGAGTAAAGGAAATAGTAGCCAACTTTAAATGTATTAAGGGGTGGATTACTAAATTGTTCTGGAGACGCACATGTTCTAAATCAATGGATATGTTATAATTCTACTGGAAAAGCTACTCGAAGGTTAATGACATGGTTGGTGATTGTGTTAAAGGAACGAGATCATTAATGCTCAGGATCAATGGTTGTCTGCCATCACACGATCAGAAGTTTTAGGATTGCGATATCGTGGGCAACTGCCAATGGACTTCATAGTGTATGGTAAGGTGGGACCCTTATCGCTGTGTTGGTAATTGTGTTAGATTTTTTTGAAGGTGGTCATCGATGATTTGATCAAGTTGAAGAATCGACGGCTCGAATTTAAATCTGCATCAAATATGGTTGGAGTCATTCGTGCAATGAAAAATTGAGCTTGAATGGTGGATGAGACACTTGTTGGCGTAATTTGATCGACAATAAAATTAATTCTCCTACTTGGTCTGTATCACAAATCATTCAACTATTTCACGAAGCAGTTTCAGAGCCGAAGGTAGAATTGTGAGTTTCTGCAGCCAGAATTTGGGAGTTCTGCGAACAAAGTTGTGAGTTTATTTTTTGTGCCTCCCGATCATTTTGCATTTGAATTTGGGAAAGGATTAGCTGGATGTGTTGTGAGCTTGTTGATGAATGTGTTAGGGCTATATTTTAATTATAGTTGTGAGAAATTGTAGTGTTTTGTCCTGTAATGTTCTATCTCTGGTTAGTCCTAGCTATTTGAATTATAATGTTGTAAAGAAGCCCTAGTTTGTTCGAGATGGCACCACCCAAGCAACATTTTGGCCAGACTGAATATTTGAAATGAAACCTGTATGATGATTTATTGGATCAATTTCCCTTTTCAATGAATGATAGGAGGAAGGGATTGGTCCTAATGTGAGGGAAAATCCTGGGGGAAGGGTTACTATATAATTGCTCCAACATTGTCGATGCTAGGGTTCCCCTCACTAGTTTGGAATTGTTTAGATTGTGGTATGGAGAGAGGAATTTGCCTCACCCTTTTTCAAATGGATGGATGCATGATATGGGGAAGTTGGTGGTACCAAATGTATTCCCCGATGTAGACCTGCTTAGGACAGTGGCTGCAAGATATGACCCTGTTACACAGATAATCAGGGACAATGATGGAAAAGTTCTATTGAGCATTAACAAAGAAGACGTCCAGCATATTTTTGACTTGAGTGAATCGAGCAAAGACTTGGTTCCTATCAACCTTGAGGAAATGAAGCAGGAGTATGCAAAGCTGAAATCTCTTTTTAGATCAAGGTTGCTTCCACCTCATCTGGCTAGGGTAGGAGGTTCAAAATTTCATATCAGCCCCAGTGACCAGGAACATTTCAAATTAAATTGTTTTGCAAACCATTTCCTAGCTACTTTCTATTCTTTATGTTAGATTTTGGGTTTCAGTCATGGTACAGTAATGCCCATTGCTTATATGTTCATGGGGGTGAAAATACAACACCTTAACTTCTCTGTGACCTATGACTTCACTTCTTTCTTGGCTGAGAGGATACATGAAGGGCTGTCAAAGCAGCAAAACAATAATACCAAAACTCAATTCTTTTGGTATTCTATGCTAATGCATATATATTTTTTAAGAATGCTGACTTTTTCTCTGAGAGGATGAAATTAAGGCATTCAGTTGATGGAGAAAGATTACTAGTGCAGATATGGGCTACAGATTTATCTTGTAATAAAGAAAGCACTAGTTATGTGCAATTTGATAATTGTTTTTGCTTCCAGATTAAGGGATAGATTAATGGTGAATATACCTAGGATCCCTGAGGAATTACATGATTTCCTCAGGCCAAAGGAGAGGAAGCTAGAATTGAAGGTTTACCATAACTGGGGTGACATTATCCCATACCCAGTCAACACTGTCTTGAGAGTATATGGTTTTCAGGGAGCCCCTCATATACTACCATACAATGAGCCACCAAGAGTGGGATTTGCAGAAGTTATGTGGCAGATAGGTTGTATTCATGAGGACAACCTCACTAGAAGGGGTAAGGGAACATTTTTCCCAGATTATACAGTGGTGTCTAATTTTGTATTTTCAAAGGGAAGTTAGACGCATTTTGATAATTTCTTTGATGATTACCATTTGAGGTGTGGACCAAAGCAGTAGCATGATCCTGAGGGTTTCTTTGCTCTTCTCAGACAAAAAATAAAAGCTGGAAAATTTGTGCATGAGTTTAATTTCCCTAGAGACTTGATTAGAAATGAATTTGATTTGAATAGACAAGAGTTGAACAAGGATAAATGGATAGCTTATGGTAAGCTACTAGATGTTGTGCACAAAATGGATTTGAAATATGATCCACTATTGGAGTTTAGTCCCCACTATAAGAAAATTAATTTTCTGATGGGAAACTTCAAGGAAATTATGGGTACATTGAGGACAAAAAAGGTAAATTTAGAATTGAGTCTGGGTGTACAAGAGCAAGGTGCTAGACCAATTGAAACAAGGCCAACATAGCAATCTATGGAAAGGTGGCCCATTTATAGGAGGAAAAATGATAGTAGCAGTGATGAAGAAGAAGTGGACAAAAAAGGAAAACAGATTATGAAAGTGCCTCCACAACCAAGTCAAAAATTCAAAGTTCCTGGGGCAATCAAAATTATTGATTTAAAATCATCACTGGAAGACAATTCCTCATCACCACCATCCGAGCCAAGCCCTAAGAGGAAAAGAATTGATCAACCACAGGAGGATCTAATGGATGGTATTATTGTTACTGATCAATACATGGAAGTTGGTATGCCTTCCCCTCATAGGCCAGCTGAATTAGTTTTATTTGATTTAGATATGAAAGGTAAAAGTGTACAAGATGCAAGAATGGAGGCATGCAAGGAGTTTCTAGATGACAATACATTTGTAAAAACTCATGTATTCTTGCAATTGGTATGGAGGATGAAGTTTGAAGAGTATCAAGATAAATGTAGGCAGAGAAGAGAACTAAGGCCTAACAGGTTAGGCCAGGAGAATGATGAGGAGGTAAAAGCTGAATTAATGGAAGAATTCAAGAACATCACTCCTAAAGAAGGAAGAAAATTGGTGAGTCAGGATGGTGTATTAATTCTTCCTGAATGGGACATTACAGATGTAGTAGCCTTTAATTCTATTATGAAGTCTAAGAATCCCTTTCAAGACTCTGAAGAAGAGGTCAAGGCAGCATTGCAAAACTTTGCTTTCAGTGAGGAATATGAAACTCTGGCAATTTGGGCATTGGCCCCACAAGGGAGAAAACCATTTGTTTCTGATATTAATCCAAATTTCAAGTGAGGATTGATAATAAAGAGAGCTTCAAAGACCTCAACCATTGAGGCCACTAATTTGACTGTGAATGCGGCCAAATTGACCCAAAAGACTGCTGAAAGGGAGGAAGCTGAAAGGAAGAGCTTAATGGAAAAATATAACCTTTTGATTGAGGAATACAACAAGATGCAGAGAAAAATGTTGATTTACAAACTGAAGTGGAGAGGTTTAGGTATAAGAAGATTGGGGAGACATCAAGTGCTCCAAGAACCAATACATTACCTTCCATAGCAGGGTCAGTTCCTCTTACTTCTCCAATTGTTTCCACACTAGGATCTCCTAGTCAGAATCCTATCCTCACCCTTTCTTTAGAGGAAGTTGAAGAAGAAATAGAGTGCTCTATCGATAGCAATTTACTATCAACTCTATTTAATACTATTTTGAGGCATTTAAATGAAAAGGTTGATAGTAAATTGCTATTGATACATTCTTTATATTCTTTGTTGTTAGCAACAATAAAGAATATTGATAGGGATCAGGAAGTAGTGATACCAATAATTGAAAATTGGATCCCTAGAGCCAGTGATCTAGATATCATGTATAAGGCCACATGGTTTGATATAAATAATAGGTGCCAATCATTAAAGCCTACTAATGTGTTAGTAAAATCATTGCAAGGTTTTCAGACCTTACCAGATGACTTGAATAGGAAGATTAGGGAGCTGGTGAAGAATTTCAATGATTGGGGTAACACATTGTTACTTGATATAATTGATGAGCAGGGGAAAATCAAGTCATTTCAACAATGGCAGGATCAAACAAGTGAGGCCATCAATGATCAAATAAATTCAATTTGTGATGACTCTGACTATGATTTGTTGGTGAGTTGTATGGACAAAATCATTAGTACGAGCTCATTTTTGGAATCGTTTGAAAGGGATGCGAATCAGGTAGCGGTAAAATACACATCTTATAATACCAAGGTGGATGAGGTAATTAATTTTTACTGGACAAATGATGATAAGTACTAGAATTGGGTAACTAAATATTTGACTGAGGAGGAGTAAAAGGAGTGAACTATTAATAGGTGGCAGATCAAATGTTGCGGTTGTAATAGTTCTAGTTTTGTGTTGATGACTTTATCAGTTTGGTTTTCTTGTGGTTTTTTGCATCAACGTTCCTCATCTGATATGATGAACAATAATAATTTTCAAGGTGGTGACTGTTATAACAAATTTTGAAATATCACCAAGTGCTCCAATTGATTGGTGATAGGTGTACTTTCTGGACCAGTGCTTTTTTGCTCCTTCATTTTCTATAAAAAAGATTTCAAGGCCAGAAGTATGGGTTAGCAAGTTAGATAATTTTTGTCGAGTCTAGGTGAAGTTGCAAAGCGAATTGTAAAGTCCGATGGTTTTAGAAAAATGCAATTTAGGTTTTGAGTCATTTTGTAACAGGTTTTGAGTTCATAGAGATTTAATGTTGTCTAATAGTACTAGCATTTGAGTTGAAATGAAAATTCAAGCTCATGTATCTCCATTGTACATGCATATTTGAACTTTGAATGAAATAACTAAGGGTTGTTTTATCCATCTCACTATTGTGGTGTGTATGATTCTATTTTAGCTTTAATTCAAGGAATTAATGAAAATGCTTGAATGGGATTATAGGTGGATATGTGTTGTATAAGGATTTGATAAGTAGTCCTGGGTTAGAATGCATACTAATGAAATTGTAATGCAATATTGTCAGGGATCTTATATGTGATGTATTAAATCTATTATAAACCTCTAGATGCTTATGAATTTGACTCCTGCAATGGATATATGGCACTGATCTAAGTTGTAATTATTAGTGTAGTTCAATATTTGTTTGTCTTTTCCTAGAGCTTGCTACAAATTGCAAATCATTGACTATCTTATACAATGGATTGTGTTTAGTTATCTCACGCTCCAGATAGTTGATATTGTTTATGAACAACCAATTCTAGTTGATATTATCTTATCGTGTTGAGCTATTAAGTGAGATCATTTGCTATTGTTAATGTTGTCTATAATAATGGTGCAAAGGTTGTAAACACATTAAGGGATCACCCTCCCAGGTCTTACAGATCCCGAAGTGTAGGAGGATTTTAATGTCCTCGTCAGTTGGTTCAGGTCCTTCCAGCTTCCTTCAATTAGAATTGGCAATTCTATAGGTAGATTAGAAGACAAACTTGGTTACATTGTAAAAAGAACCAACATACATGTCAACCACTGAACAACCACCTCTACAACTGAATTTTTTAATCTTTTATGATCACATGAAACATAAAAAACACTAATTTCAAGGTTGTTAACATCACTATTGAAATGTTTTAATTTTTTGACCTTTCAAACATTAAAAAGTATATTATTAAATTAATTATGTAATGGCATAAAAATTAAAAATATCATGAATTAATTATGTAACCACATAAGTCAAATATAATTCTATCAAGAAATTAATATCTTGAATATATAATATAATCGCATAACTTATGCATTTCAATGTCATTGATCTTCTTCTTCATCCAACTCTTTTACTGTATCATCCGATCCAGATTCGACATTGTAAGGATTGGTCATATCATCATCATCATCATCATCGATATCAGTTTTGATAATGTCATCATCCACATGGATATCATCTTCATGAACATTAACTCCTACATCATCATGATCTAGTTCCTCCTCTTCAACATCTTCATCAGGGACATCATCAACTAATTGTTGATCTTGATCATCATCTACATCATCTTCTAGTTCTTTGGTATCTTCTTCTTCCACCACATTATACTTTACCGGCCTTCCTCTTAGATCATGTCTAACAACAAATGACCAACCCAGTTTACCTAGAACCTCTGAGTAAAATACCTGCTCACATTGGCTTGGAAGAACATAGGGCTCATTTCCAGTTCACTTGATCAAACTTGTATTAACCATGGTAAATCTATTATCATGTTCAATAATAGTTCTCTCAGGATCATTTTCATTCAATCGTAGCCTATACCATAGGATGGCGAACAAAATTAATTTGAAGGACTTAAAGTCACACTCAAGGATATCATCCAAAATCCCATAGTATCAATTTTCTAAGACTTTTGTATGTATGTCGCTTCTAGATGAAACAATAGTCACCTGAAAGACTACGGTTATACCAGAATCACAAGTTTTCTTCATGTCATCCAACATTTTGATTCAAAATTTATGACCATTGCACCACATAGCCTTGTGGTTTTTCACCTCAATATGTCAAACATGTAAAAATTATTGCAATATCGTCAGTTTATAAACATATTTATTCTTGGCTGAATGTATGCAAAGAAAACAATCTCAACATATATATATATATCAATATATACTTGAAAATAATTAAATAATATGGGTGATTAATATATTTATACATACCTGTTTATCTCTTAAACCATATGCTAAATCAATTTCCCTTTGTGTAACATTGGAATCTCCATTACGATGAGCTTTTTAACCAATGAAGCCACACCTTCCCATGTTAATGCGACCAGATTGTTGTCATCGTTCAATCCATACCATCATCCAATCAATATTTTTGGCAACGTACAAATGTAGTGCATCCCACTCTCGACCAACTGTATAAAAAAAATTGAAATTCACAACGTATAATTAGTTAAATACCACAGTATACGACCTTAATTTATAATTGATGTCTATTGAAGATTAAAAATTAAATAAGTACAATATACATAAAAACCATATGTAAAATGTATTCCAATTAATCTTCATGACCATCTTATAATTACCTCTCACTTTCCTCAATCTACCTTTCCCCCAGGTACTCCCTTCGAATTTGTTAATGGAGTTGGGATCCCAAATGCGATCTACATGGATCTTTGCTGCAAACTTAGGAAGATATTCACTAATGTACACCATGGTCTGGTATACCATATATCCCTCCACCATAGAATCCTCAGGATGTGCTCTTTGTCTAACCAAAGCCTTCAAAAATTTCAAGTGCCTCTCAACCATCCACATTGACCTTGTGTATACAGGTCCACACAATTCAATCTCCTCAACTTGGTGTATGAGGTAGTGTTCTTGTGCATTGAAAAATGTTAAAGGTAGACACTTTTGCATTTCACACATTAGACGGGGAATTTTTCTCTTCCAATAATTTGTATCTTCTTTATGGATTTCTTTAGATGATAGCCATCTACAAGTGATTCAAGGCACAAATATATTAATGAGATTTAACAAAAATATACAGTATATTACATAACAAGTAAAACAAAAGGAAATTATAAGATGTATACAACAAATTGAATAAATCTCGCTACTTACCTCATGTATTTTCCAATATCATATATAACTTGCTTGACATTGTTGTCAAAGTTGTCTTGGAGAGATAGAGATAGAATGTACTACAACAATTATAAAATGATCTTTTAATTATTTTTCCAAAAGTAGTAAACATAATACACTAAAAAGTACATGCATTATACAAGTGTATATAATATACCAAAATAATTACCTTAATGAAGGTATGCCAATCATGTGTTTTCATCCCTGACCCAAATTCACCTTTCTTTTTTATTATATATTGGTTTTGTGAATGACTTCATAGCATTGCTTTGCTGCTCTGTTAATAACCAAGGAAGGGAACTTATATTAATTTGGTCTCCATTGCTATTTAATTGAATGACATTTTTCATTGCATGATTGGCTTCCTGAATGCCACTACAAATTTTGACAATTTTTTCTTTGTCATGCCTTCCATCCAATATTTTCCATAACATTTCTGTTATATTCTTTCCGATATGCATTGTATCAAACAAATGCACAATTTGTAGCTTCTCATAGTAGGGAAACCTACTAAATTGTCTGGGATAACTTTTCAGTCCTTGTGGAAGTGAGACATTAATGCCTTGATGACCTTCATGAAGGATATAAGTTAAACAAATTAACAACGACAATCATTGTCAATTACAACATGAGTAAACACAACACAATATAAAAATAGAAATTCAAAACATATCATATATGATAGATAAACAATTTGATCGGATGTATAACTTTGAAGATTAATTCTATTATATTCCAACTTCCATAGGCGAGGTGTCATTCTTCATGGTTTTGATGTAGTCTCATCTTTCCCATTGAAAAGATGTTTTTCAGTAGTTCAATGTTTATGTTTTCTATGGAGGAAGTGACTATACTCATCAAACACCTACTTTCCTAAACTTGTTGAATGACAAAATTTCATCTTTGGACCACAAATTGGACATGCAAATTTTTCCTTTGTTTGAAGACCTACAAGATCATATATAATTGGATTAAATATGTCAATTTTTTTAATTATATATAATGAATAGATTATTTTAAAAACATGCATGATATCTACTTCATCAAATTAAATATTTTTAAAGTGCAGTCAAACGTTATAACATACCACAAAAATGTGTTAGCCTTGGGGTATAATGAATTGTCCATACAAGCATTGCATGGAATTGAAATTGTCTTTGTTCTATTGGTCTAGAGATGTCATACATAGTGACACCATTCCATAACTTTAGTAACTCGTCGATAAGAGGCTCGATATATACATTCATATCTTTAACTTGGTACTTACCTAGTTGAATGAATATAAACATCACATAATTATTATAACCATTTTACTGCAATATATATAAATTAATGTACATGACTATTGAATGAAAAAAATATAAGTCATTATGCAACAAATAAGACAAATGAGATGCTACTACGTTAAAGAAAATTGATGTAAACAAATACCTAGAATAATCATTGAAAACATTATGTGCTCCCTCTTTATTGACATCCATGGAGGAATGTTATTGTTGATAACAAGAATAGGCCACACTGAGTAAATATATCTCAGCTCTCTAAATGGATTGACACCGTCTGCTCCCAATGAAAGCCTAAGATTACGAGGTTCTTCTTTAAAGTGTGGCCATTTTTCCTCCATGTCCCTAAATGTAGAACCATCCATAGGCATTCAAAGAATGTCATCTCCACTTCTATTCCGTGCATGGTAATCCATAAATTGCGCTAAGCTTTCGCACCTGAATAATCATTGTATAAGCGGAATAATGAGAATATAACAAAGAACCTTGCGAGGCACCTTTTTTGTTAGTTGATCTATTTGATATCTACTGATATGACAGTCCGGGCATTCTGTTGCCAATTCCTATTGTTTATGATATATAAAATGATCATGGGGACATGCATCTATTGCTTGATACTCCATTCTGACATCTTTCATAATGGCACATAAATCTCGGTATGAGCGAGGTAAAATATTTGATGTTGGTAACAAGAATTCACCAATCAATCTACAATTAAAAATAATTTGTTCATATTAAGAATATTAATTGTACATATTTCATCCTTTATTTAATAGTGATGAACTAACAACAATTAAAATAGATGAAAAAAGATGACATATATGACATACCTTAACATCTGTGAGATTGTTATGTTTGATAAACCATTCATAACCTTCAAGTTCAACATCAACAATATAGCAGAGAGAAGAGTTTTTTGGGAGCTTTCATAAAGGGGCTCCTATGCCTTCTCAAGTATAGGTAAATCATGAACATAATCAAAGTCATCTTGATCATCATGATCAGCTCTGCCACTAAATGTGTCATGGATCAATGTATTCGTACGATCATCTTCAACTGTGCTTTCTGGTGAATGATCATCTTCTTCCATAGGATCATTAACTTCATCTTCGATATTCATAGCTCCATGTTCATCTGCTTGCAAAACCACATTCTCTGGGCCATGATAATCCATATCATCCACCCTAGAGTGCCCCACCTTTATAATAATGATAGACACAAATAAACCATGATCATGATCAAGTGATTATTTATATATATAAAATGTTAAAATGATATAAACATTTACAAATTCAATCAATATAAACACATATAATAAACAACTTACCAATGGATGATAATCATGTCCCCTTCAATGTGACCATGCTGCCTACAATGTTTCTCAGCTGTTGTGATTAAAAGCTGTCTCGTCTTTGAGCCCTTGCAATTATATCAAGGACAATAACATTTCCCATCACCCTTTCTTTTCAATCTAGCCCAAAATCTATCAAGTGTCTCTTCATTTTGTTTTGGACTAATATTGTTTGATATGCTTTTTTTTTACCAAGCTTTACTATTTAGATCTTCAACAAATATCAAACTCACACTTCAATAATTTTTATTCATAGAACGGTAATCTAATAATTCTGATATTTTACACCAAAAAAATTTGGCATGCAACCACCCCTACAAAAGACAAGATATTCTGAAGTTAATGACCCCAAAAAACACTTTAAAATGCTAATTCCAAAACTTATTAAATTATGATTTTACTATGATTTCCAACCGTTAGGACTCCTAAAATCAGAATATTGAATTTGATCACAAACTTCCTACAACGATGGAGGTAGCAAGCTAGTAAGAGCAAGTGACACATTCCTAAGGAGCAACAAGTTGGAATCATCATTGCTAATGTCAATATAGATTTATCCTTTTAGTTAAAGATGCAATGTGTCACTTCTTATGATGAGCTTATCCCTAGGGCCTTCAACATTGAGAGAGCCCTAATAAAAAACAACAAAAGCATTGGTAAGAGCATGATTAGGGTACAAACCCTAGGCCTCTGTAGAAACATAAACAATAACTATAGCAGATTAGTGAGGTTGCAATACCAGAAAGATTGAGACATTGTAGGTAATAAAAATCTTGCAATCTAAAGATTGTAGCCAATAATAAGCACACAATGTAGCTTAGTGACATTTGTAAATGAAATCTACGGTAAGAAGAATGATAGTCACTTGAGATGTGACAGTCAAAAAGAGGCTGAGCAGTGACAAGATAATAAAGCTCAAACCTTGCATAATAAAGTGGAGATTTTAACAGTGAGTTTCCTTACCCCCTTGTTGACCTTAAGGGTTTTTCAAATGCTTTTGGTAGTGTTAGACAAGGCAAATGCAATCAGGGAATGACTGTCCAAATGAAGTAACAGTGGTAATCATAGTTTCAATGTTTCTTCTTAGCCATTAATGTATAATGGAGGTAGTGGATTGCATGTTTGAGCAGTGTTTTGAGACTCATCAAAGATGGGAGAATAGTGAATAATACCTTGTGGACTGTGAAGTAGTGTCAATAAGGTTGAAGGATCTTAAGAACTACAATACCATGAAACAATGAGTCCCTGTAGTAAGTAGGCAGTCTATAGGGCATAGTTTGATTTTATAGAAGGATGCTCATGAAAGGAATCTTCAAGTGATAGTGAGTGAGTTGTTTGAGATTGCAGCTGAGGGTGCAATACCTAGTCTTAAAGGAAGTTAGCAAAGCAGTAAATGTGCAAGAAAATCAAATCATACACAACAAAAAATTCAAAATGTTATCTTGCATAATGCCTTGAGTTTGAAGACAAAAATCTCATTGTATCTTCATGATGAAAGTGGTGACCTTAATGGTCAATCACTGGTAACCATGATTTTAAAACGTGCTATTGTGCTTATGGATGCAACACTTTAAGCAAGGTAGTGACTGGTGGTTTGGAACAATCGAAAGTATAAAGGACTTGCTTAATATGCATACTATGCAATCTAGCTTAAGATACCGTTCTTAGAAGAGATTGAAGGTGGATTATGGAACTCAAGGGTTACCATGAAAAGGATTAAAGCAAATAATGAGATCTATTTAAAAGCCACGGTCATGAAGATATTAAAGATGTCACATGCAAAACCCTAGTAGCTGGAGTAATGATTATAGTGCCAAAGTTGATAGTGTGTTGGGGCAGATTTAGGAGATCTCCACATTATCTAATTACAAGGAAATACATCATTTATTTTTTTTTTTAATTAAAATAAATCATTCTAAACCCTATATAGGATACATTGATACTTCAAAAGCCTCTGAAGGAATTTGAGATTATGCAAATATATGTCAATTAACATTCATAAGGTTTAGAAAATCTTGATCACTCTCTAGAATAGCCCATTAAACATGGGTTGTGCTTGAATGCACTACATAATTGATATAACACAACCACTCTGCATATCAACCAGATTTATAGGCTCTTTATTGTAGCAAGAGGTAATCACTCTTCGATCATGCTATAATTACATCTAACCTGTTAAACTTGAGACAACCTGAATGCACCCAATGATGATTGACACCTACATTATACAACCTGAATTAACTACATTATATGAGTGCCTCCATTTCTATCACAACATAGCCAAATTAAACTTGGGTCACACATGAATGCATCCTATATTTGTTATAGCACAACTGTGCCACATGACCAATAGAGTTATGGACCACATAATTACAGTCACAAGAATTTGTTCCTTGGTTGTGAATCTTATGGTGATTCCACACAACAAAATGTGGACATGAAATTCTCAAAACCCTAAACCTCTAAAAATGAAATATGATGAGATGTTGCTTTAAAATATGATTTTCAAACCTGGAACTACAAATATGACTTCGCAACTGAATTCTGCAAAAAGACAATGACTACCCTCAACCTCGTAATATCTTCTTGAATTTTTTCTGATTTTTCCCAAGAAAATCATCCTTAGTTCTCCACAAATTGTCTCAAGTAGAGCAAAATACTATTGCAATAAATCATGCATGAACTCACTTTTCTTGATGTCTGCCACAATTTTCTTTTTTTCTATTTTTCATGTTTGTCAAAAAATTGATGAAAATGATAGCCGACATTTCGATGAACATTAGGGATAAACTTTCAAAAAATTGAAAATTACACATCAAATTTTACAAGCACCCGATGATACATCAAATTATACATATTTCATTAGACAGTTTCGTCAGATTTTGCAGTCAAATGAGTTAGTGATAGCTTGATTTTACTATATTTTTTAGGGAGATTAGCTTCTTCCTTACAATTGGATGTCACTATTATCCCTAGAAGAATGCATTTCAGAGGCATCATAACATACAAAAAACTAATGATGGGAAAATGTAATGCGAAAAATAATTGGAGGTTGGACAACACTGTGTGTTGTGAGTTCTTTCATTTTTCATATTGAAATATGAAGGTTTGAGAGTACGGGGTGGAGTTGCAGGTGTGAGATATATAAAAGCATCCAAATTCAATTGAGGGGTGATTAACGAATTGGGGTGTTACTTGTGAAGGGTTTGTAAATGGTATTTGGTTTGCAGGTATAATAACACCTAGTGTTTTCCAACTTGCAATTACACATTGTTGGCCTTGGCATTCTATGAAAAGGTTGAACTCTCCATACCCGATATAAGCGTTAGATCAAAGACATGACAACATTTCATGACAACTAGGAATCTTTAGAGCTACTTTGCAATATTTACAAAACAAGATCTTCTCTCTAGCACACATCACCACCTCTTCCATAATCTCATTGAGTCAGCTCCATGTTGTTGGAAGGTGTCATGCATGTATGATGGAGGGAAGTGCATGTTTGTAAATGAGAAAGATATGCTTGAAAGTTTCCCAGTTGTCATGAAATGTTGTCATGCTGGTGGGGGGGGGAGCGGAGGGACAACCTTGTGTGTTTTCCATCTTGCAACTTTTTTTGTGCATCTTGTGTTCCAAATGTATAACGATATTGAAATTGAATGTTTGCTACAAGTAAGGGTTGTTATAAAATATGAAGGTGAACTTCAATACACTGTGTTCTTATAGTATGCATAACAAAAAGTGTTGTCTTTGAAGAAGAATTGACAAGTGAGGGACACCCTCTATGTTTTCCATCCTGCAGCTTTTTTTTGTGTGGAACTTCAATACATTGTCTTCTTACAGTGTGCATAACACTAACTGTTGTCTTTGAACAAGATTTGAAAACTGTGGGACAACCCTGTGTGTTTTCCATCCTACAACATTTTTTTGCATCTTGTCTTTGAAACATATTACGATATTCAAATGGAATGTTTTTTGCATGTACTGGGTTGTTATAAAATATGAAGGTGAACTTGAATATAGTGTTTTGTTACAGTCTACATAACAAAAAGTGTTGTCTTTGAAGAAAAATAGAAAAGTGAGGGAAAACCTTGTTGGATTCTATGGTTGTGTTGCTGATATGTGGTTGTCATTGATGTAAACACTATTAGCATTTGATGTATTCAAGGTTGTATATATCAAGGATATTGAGAAAATTGCAAAAGAAAGTATTGCAAGTTCCTAGTGGAACTGTGGAGGTCATGAAGGTGTCTTGTTTTGTATGTTGAAGATCAATTGTTGTGGACTAAAGGGTTTATTGTTGAGTGTATCTAGTCCATCCTCCGGAAGTTTTAGAGGTCTACATGAAGATTTGTTCAAATTATGAAGATCTGTGTTATAACAATGTTTTTATGGTCTCTGCCAATGTTCTTGATTAAAGTTGGTATAATTTTGGTAATTCTAGTTGTTGCGGATGTTTCTCTATTGTTTCTTGGTGTTCTTGGATGTTTCTAGATTATGCTTTATCTTTGTGGTACGTCCACATTGATTGGTGTGCTCGTGGCTGGAGATTTTTCTCTGTATGTTCAGTTTTTCATGTTCTTGGTCGACATGATGGGTGTAATGTGTTGTGGATCCTTGGAGATTAAAATTTGCATGTTTGGGACAATCAAGGATATTTTTTTGGGTCCTATAATGATATTAGCCGATGGTGTTTGATCCTCATTGCAAATTTATTTGTAAATTTGGGTCAACATTGAAAATATGTTTTATATTTCTGGCCGACTAAGTTGTTGATGTAATCTCATGCTATAGATATATAGGAGTGATTGTTTCATCTATGTAAAGTGTACTTAGTGTGCTCCCATGTGTGTATGTGTGAATATCATTCGATTGTAGAGTAGAGTGTGAAGAAGATTGAGTGAAGTGTGAAGAAGTTTGAGAGAAGAGTGAAGAACATTTTTCTATGCTTAACTGGAACTGTAATTAGGCTTGTGTAGAAGCTATTTTCTTAGTTCACATTTTGGATGGTTTTAATCCAAACCTTTCTTTGGATAGTGAGTCCTATTTTGTATTTGAGCAGTGAGCTCTAGGCAGTGTGCCTGAATGCATGTGCATTCCCATTATATCTTTTATACTTTTAATAGAGTATAATATTGTGGACTAACCTCTACTATGGTTTTTCCCTTGACAAGGTTTCCACATAAAAAATCTTGGTGTTCCCTATGTTTATGATGTGTTGAATGTTTATGGTTTATTTTTTATTCATCAGATTTGAGATTGAGTTAAATAAAGTTTGAAAAGGTTTAAATATTTTGTGACAGCTAATTCGCCCCTCCTCTTAGTTGTTTGTCCTTGTTTTTCCAACAATTGGTATTAGAGGAGGTTCCTCTAAAGAAGTTTAAAAGCTTGAGGTGATTCAAGATGGCATCATACAAGAAGGACAATCCTAGATTTGATGGAAAAAATTACTCATTATGGAAAGCTTGGATGGAGTTTCATTTGAAATGTATTGGTGAACCCTTCTAGAAAATTACAAAGAACATATATGTTATTCCTCAAAATGGTCCTTCCATTGCTAATGAGATTAAAGAGGTTAAGAATAATGTTAGGGCTATGGAAGCTTTGCTGAGTGCTTTAAAAGATTTAGAAATGACAAATGTGTTAGGTCTGAAGATAGCTCATGAGATGTGGATGAAGCTGGAAACTTTGTATGAAGGATATGTGCATGTGAAGATGTCTAAGCTATAGAGTTTGAAAGGAAAGTATGAAAATTTGAAGATGGGTGAAGATAAAAATATTTCTTTTATGCAAAGAGTAAATGAACTAGTGATGGGTATTAGATGTGCTGGTGGTACCCTGGATGAGGAAGAAATTGTGGCTAAAGTGCTCAGATCATTGCCTCCCTCCAAAGCAAAGGCTCATGCTGTTGAAGAAACCAAATCATTGATGAATGTGACAAGGGATACACTAATTGGTAAACTTGTTGTCTTTGAGTTGAGTGAATTTGGTGATTCTATTCCTAACATTGAAAGTACATTTAAGGCTACTATATCTAAAAGAAACAAGCAAAGATATGATCTAGGAGAGAGTTCTAGAAAGACATTCAAGTATGAGGAAGAAATGAAACCAATTGAAGATGAAGAAAGAGAGGTAGAAGAGCTGGAAGCATTGATTGTGAAGAAAGAAGGTAGACGACAAGGTAAGTATAAAGGAAATCTACCTATCAAATGTTTTTCTTGTAGTAAAATAGGTCATTTTGCATCAAGGTGTCCTGAAAGAGTTCCTAGATCTAAGCCTTACAAATATAGATTCCAAAAGAAATGTTACTTTGCTGAAGAAGGTGTGACTGATGATGAGTCTAATAAAGATAATGAAAATGAAGATGATTGGGTTTCCATTGCTATCAAGGATAATAGTCCTGTGGCTACTAAAGCTACTAAAGTTGAGAAATCTCTTGTATCCCGAATTGAAGAAAAGGATGAGTGGGTCATTGAAAGTGGATGCTCACATCATATGACTGGTGACAAAAGAAAATTTGTAAGTCTAGAGAAGTATGACTATGGGGTTGTAAGATTTGGAGATAACAATGCTTGTGTGATTAATGGAAGAGGATCTATTTGTCTTTGTGGTAAGCATAACATTGATGATGGTCTTTATGTTGAAGGCTTGAAGCACAACTTGTTGAGTGTTGGAAAGATGGTGGACAAATGTTATGATCTTCAGTTCAAATATGGAAGATGCAGGATATATGGAAGTTCTAGAAATGTAATTGCCTCAGGCAAATAGAAAAAAGGTTGCTAGTGAAAGTTGTTTAATTGCTCAATTAGATGAAAGTTGGTTATGGCATAAAAGACTGTTAGAAAACTAGGAATCTGTTGCTAGACTAAAATACTTCCACAAGAGAGAGATAATGGCAAGAATGCTTGCTATATCAATATGCAAGATTGATTGATAATTCAATTGATACAAAATGTACAAGATGAGGCTTGCTTATAAAAGAAAATATGCAACAACCAAATCTTATCTTGAGCAACAAGATAGCTCGATAAGATAAAGATAAGATCCTATAACTTAGGAATTAAAGATTTCCTAAGTAAACTTATGCAAAGTGTAATTAATAATTAATTACACCAACACCCCCCCATAAGTGCAACTTAGGGAGAAGATTAAAATGCAAACTACTATGGGTCTTGAAAACTAGGCCATGTTAGGTACCCATTTACATATGCAAATGAAATGCAATCTCTCATAAAGCAGAGAAAAGGGGAAAACCCAGTGGGAAGAAAACCCCTCTCCAAAAGAGAGAAAACAAGAAAAAAGCACGACAAATGTAAACATGATGTATGGAGGACTCAATGATACCCCCCAAGGACTACATCCATCATGAATATACAATAAATTACCCCCACATAAGAGGGAAGTAATGAGATAAGATATCCCCTGCATGCTAAAGAAGCTCCAAAGCCAATGAAGAATGCCTTAAAACAAAAGATGACCCAATGTCTGCAAGCAACACATCTCCCCTTAGGAAGAAACAAATCCATAAGCTGATGAAGAAGCCACTCCATATCCAACTGAAAAGAGGAAGAATGAACACTCAACATGTATGCCTCTGAAAATTGAGTAGGAGCCTCCAAGCTTGAATGAGCCACAACATAATCATGGTCAAACTCAACCAAGAAACATGACAAAGCAAGTGATGGAGGAGACTTGTGAATATCAATCTCCAAAGACAAAGAAGATGGTGTAACAGTTGTGCTAAAATTGTCATCAAAGAGGAGAGAAATCCCCTCAAGTGTGTCCTCCAAATCTGTAATATGAGACTCTAGGAACAAGGTAGAAATCCATGTCAAATAATCATCCCACAAAGCAAGATCTGAAAAACTATGATTATCCTGCTGAACAGAAGCAACAATGGCTGAAGAAGTAGGAGGTGGAGGTGTAGGAAGCTCAGCACATGTCTCTAAAATACCAAGGTGTAGATGACCAAACTTCTCCTCACTAATATGGGTCACACTCAATGAAGTGTGTGATGCAGTCAAAGGAACATTATCAGGTTCTGAAGCAAAATGTGAAAAAGAATATACTTGAGATGAATGATCAACCATCCCAATTGCAACAATATCCCTAGTCTCCAAGTCCCTTATATACACCCTATCAGGAGTGAACTCAACTATTTTACCTTGACCCCCATGGGTAATTTGATAAACAGAAAGGATATTAGTGGTCAAAGAAGGAACACAGAGAACATTATTGAAAGTGCCTTCCCCAATACCAATAGAACCCTTCCCACTTACCTTCATGAATGTATTATTATCCATCAGAATGTGAGGTGAATTACAAGGCTCAAAAGAAGAGAACATTTCTTGTGAAGATGCCATATGATGAGATGCCCCTAAATCAAGAAGCCATCCTTGAGGATTAGGACCTGTAGAGGCCAAGAGTGCATGCCCTTTCATATGTAGCCTAGAAGTGGATGTTGTGTTCTCTGACTGTGATGATGATGGAGCTGCCGAATGTGATGGTGAAGAAGAAGTAGAAGACACTGATGAGGGCAGTTGAATGTTATTCTTTTGAAGAAGGTGGGTGAGTTCATCAATCTTCTTATTATAACATCTATGCTCATCATGTCCTAACCTTTTGCAATATGCACATTTGGACTTCTTCTTTTTTGATGATTCCTCTTTTGAAGAGGATGAGGACTTAGGAGTGCCATGTGAAGGAGAATCTTTACCTTGCTCATTTGACTTGGTTTCCTTTTTGTGCTTCTTTCCTTTGCTACTTGAAGCCTTTGTATCATTCACAATAAGAGCTTGAGATGTCGAAGACTTCAATGTACCCATGTGCATCAACTTTTCTTGTTCCCTTGTAAGTTGTGCAAAAAATTCATCAAGAGAAGGCATTTTATATGTATCACCAAGAGCATCCATTGTAGCATAGAAAGTAGAGACAAACACAGAATATGAAGAACCAACCTTAGCAAGAATAGAAAGTATCATCTGTTCATCCTCTTTAACAACCCCGCATTTTGATAACTGCAATCTGAGAGAGTTGAGCTTGGAGAAAAAATCTTGAATATTGTCAAAATATGAAGGATTAAGACCCATCAGTTCATTTTCCAACTTAAATTTCCTTAGCTTGTCTGGCTTACCAAAGAGGCTCTCTAAAGTAGTCCAAAGTTCATGAGGATGTGTGCAAGACTCAACATGATATCTAAGATCTGGAGAAATGGACAGAAGAAGATTACCAAGAGCTTCATCCCTTCTATCAAACCATTTCCTTTTCTCTTTTGCTCCCTGTGGTTCTGGATCTTGACCAAAAGTGATTCATTGCAGCTTCAACTTTAATAGTAGCAACTCCATTTGAGATTTCCACTCATGATAATTAAATGGAGTTAGAAGTACAACTTGTGGAAAATCCATGGTTAGAGAATAACAAAAAATTCTTGCACAAAATTGGAAAGCAACTCCTTTGTCGCAGCTTTGGAGGTGAAAAAATGCTGCAAAATATCTTGACACTGAATGTCGGTTGGCTTTTTCCTTTTTATTTGGAAATAAATAAGTTCTATAAAAAACTTTTAAAAATTTCCAAAAAAAAAGTTAGTTTTTTTAAAAAAAATCTTGCCCTGTTTTCGTTAAAAAATTTAACCAAAATTAGGAAAAATAGAGCCATGTAACAAATCTTTCAAAAAATTAGGCAGTATGTACGCCGATTGGGAATAGTACCCGTGGACCATTAAAAAGCCAAGCGATGTGATCAATGGATGTACACCGAAGAATGCAGATTGGACGAAAAGACTTTTATGAGTGAATGCACCTGAAAGATGGTACGCAAATCGGTACCATTAGTGGAATGGACGCTGACAAAAGCTTTACTACCTGGGCCGAATGAGTAGCCCCAATTGTAGGCCTTTTGACTGTACCCATATCCCTTGGCAAATGAAATTTGCGACCAAGCCTTGTACCCACCGGTAAGAAAAGATAGACGATGATAGTTGGTACCCATGGATGCTGATAACAATGTGTAGACCTAGTGATGGAGTACGTTGACCAAGTACCCACTGGTAAAAAGGCAAGCCACGGACAACCGATGTAAACAAGATAGCCAATGTACCGCCTGCGTAGGAGATCACCGTACCGGTGATTTGATGTGATGTGACCAAGCCAAAAAAAAGACCGGCGACAAGAGAGATAGGATGGGCCGATGAATTCTATAATGGCCGGTGATCTGGGTGTGGCCGGTGTACAATAAATGGGTGGAAGCAGCGACCACTATGTGCGGATTATGCCATAGAATATGCCAGCCGATGACAAGGTACCCACGGATGCTGATGGATCTATACCGCCAATTGTGATCCAATAACCGCTAGTGAAGAAAGATCCAACACAATAATGAGGCAAGCTGGAGTACACTGACAGATCCGTCGAGGGCTATAAAGACCTGTGCAATACGATATAGGCCACAAAATATTCCACAGATTCTACCCACCAAATACTTTATTACCCACAAACATATATTGAAATATTTGCCTGATCAAAATAAAATTTGCCCCAAATTTTATAACAATACTACAGAAAATATTTTGCAAAATATTTTTTTGTGAGAAATGAAAAATCGTACCGCATAGGTGTTGTTCCAACAATTTTTTTTTCCTCAAAAACAACTTTACCCAAAATGGACAAATTTACAGTCAAAATTCATTTGCGGAACCTTCTGATCTCAACGGTGAGGTTATTGAAACCCCAATCTGTACCCAACAAAAAACTTCAAGCCAAAATGAAACCCTCAGATCTGGGAAGGAGTCTGCAACCCTGGAAGCTCTTATACCATGTTAGAAAACCAGGAATCTGTTGCTAGACTAAAATACTTCCACAAGAGAGAGATAATGGCAAGAATGCTTGCTATATCAATATGCAAGATTGATTGGTAATTCAATTGATACAAAATGTACAAGATGAGGCTTGCTTATAAAAGAAAAGATGCAACAACCAAATCTTATCTTGAGCAACAAGATAGCTCGATAAGATAAATATAAGATGCTATAACTTAGGAATTAAAGATTGCCTAAGTAAACTTATGCAAATTGTAATTAATAATTAATTACACCAACAAAGACTATGTCATGTGAATTTTGATAGTATTTTCAAAATATGTTCCACTCAAGCAATAAGAGATCTACCTAAGCTAGTGAAGCCTACTAGCACAATTTGCAAGGAGTATTAGATGGGAAAATAAACTAGAATTTCTTTTTGGAGCAAACAACATCATTCAAATGGATTTTTGGAGCCGGTACATACTGATCTATGTGGTCCTTCCAGAGTTAGAAGTCTCCATGGTTTCTTTCTTCAGAGAAAAAAGTGAAGCATTAGAAAAGTTCAAAAGCTTCAAGACTATGGTAGAAAATGAGAAAGGTATGAAAATAAAATTCTTAAGGTCAGACAGACGTGGTGAGTTCACCTCCAGGGAGTTTAATTATTTTTTAGAAGAGCATGGAATCAGAAGATAATTATCTGCTCCCCGAACCCCTCAGCAGAATGGTGTTGCTGAGAGAAAGAATAGAAAAATTCTAGGTGCTGCTAGAACAATAATGATTGAAGGAAATGTGCCTCACATCTACTGGCCTGAAGCAGTAAGCACTATTGTGTATACTTTGAACTGGGTAAATGTAAATGGCAATTCTGGTAAGACTCCTTTTGAACTATGGTTTGGTTATAAGCCTATTGTTAAATATTTCAAGATCTTTAGAAGCAAATGCTACATCAAGAGAGATGATGATATAGGAAGGTTTGATGCAAGAAGCAATGAAGGAATCTCTCTAGGTTACTCTATTAGAAGAAAGGCATACTGGTTCTATAATAGAAGACTAAGGAAAATGGTTGAGAGTGCAAATGTTAGAGTTGATGAGGATTCTGCTAAATCATCCAGATATTGTGGATATGGTTCAAATGAAGACAATACAAACAAAGGGAAGAAATTTTAGACACAAAATCAACTTCAAATTGTGCCATATGTTCCGGTAAGACAACTTCAATTTGTCCTAGTAAATCAAGTAAGTTAGGAAGCATAAACAAGTGCAAGTGTAGAAGGAAGAATAGAAGAATCAAAAGTTCAAGAAAATCCTAAAACTTCGATGTATGTAAAGCTAAATCATTCTGAAAATCAAATTATAGGAGATAAGAATAAAGGAGTGCAAACTAGAAGAAAGATTACAGAAGAGTATTGCCTGATTTCCAAGATTGAACCTAAAGATGTCAAAGAAGCTTGCAATGATGAACACTAGATGGAAGCTATTAAGGAAGAATTGATGCAAATTGAAAATAATGATACATGGATACTTGTTAAAATCTCTTTGGGGCTTACTTTTTGAAAATTTATATTGGGGATGAGGTCCCCCATTTGTGACCTCATTGGTTCATAGCTCCGGGTCAAAAGCATTTACCGCTCTTAATTAAATAAAATATAAGAATATGTTCCTGCAGATTTCATGTCACTTTTTGTTGCCATATAAAATTTCATTACAAACAATGTCAAATGCCATCAAATAATGGTAGGAAATGCCACCTCAAGTCTTATTATTTATGTCAAGCTTACTTACAAATGTAAGCACATGCAACTACCACTTTTTGTTATGCACACTATAAGAAAACAATGTATTGAAGTTGAGCTTCATAATTTTTAACAACCCTTACTTTTAGCAAATATTCCATTTTAATACTTGTTTATACATTTCCAACAGAAAATGAACATAATAGTTGCACAATGGAAAACACATTGGGTTGTGACTCCCTTCTAAATTCTTGTTGAATGACCACTTTCTTTTATGCAGACTTTAACAAAACAATGTTTTGAAGTTCATGGTCTTTTTTTATGACAACCCTTGCTTTCACCAAACATTCCATTTCAATATCTGTTCATATGTTTGGAACACAAAATGCACATTTAGTTGGATGATGGAAAACAAAGTGGGTTGTGAATCACTTCTTATTTGATACAGACTGTAACAAAATAATGGTTTGAATTTCACCTTCTTGTTTGTTGATAACCCTTACTTTTAGAAAAACACTCTTATTCAATATTTTCTCATATGTTTCCAACAAATTATTTACATAACAGTTGCATCATGGAAAATATAGTGGGTTGTGGCTCACTTCTTATTTTATGCAGGCTATAAGAAATGAATGTTTTGAAGTTCACTTTCTTAGTTGTTGACAACCCTTACTTTGAGCAAAACCCTATTGTTCAATATCTACTCATATGTTTTCAACACAAAATTTACATAACAGTTGCATCATGGAAAACACAGTGGGTTGTGGCTCACTTCTTATTTTATGTAGGTTGTAAGAAATGAATGTTTTGAAGTTCACCTTCTTGTTTGTTGACAAACCTTACTTTGAGAAAAACACTCTTTTTCAATATCTGGTCATATGTTTCCAACAAAAAATCTACATAACAATTGCATCATGGAAAACACAGTGGGTTGTGGCTCACTTCTTATTTTTTGCAGACTGTAGCAAAAAGAATGTTTTGAAATTCACTTTCTTATTTTATGAAACCCCTTAATTTCAGCAAAACACTCTTGTTCACTCTCTTTTCATATGTTTTAAACACAAATTTTACATAACTGTTATGAAGACTGTAAGAACATAGTGTATTGAAGTTCACCTTCATATTTTATAACCCTTACTTGCAACAAACATTCCCTTTCAATATCATTATATATTTGGAACACAGGATGCACAAAAAAACGTTGCAGGATGGAAAACACATAGGGTTGTCCCACACTTTTCAAATCTTTTTCAAAGACAATAGTTAGTGTTATGCACACCGTAAGAACACAATGTATTGAAGTTCACCTTCATATTCTATAACTGCCCTTGCTTGTAGCAAATGTTGCACAAAAAAAAAAAGTTGCAAGATGGAAAATATAGAGGGCTTCCCAATTCTTCTTAAAAGACAACACTTTCTATTATGTAGACTGTTGAACACAGTGTATTAAAGTCCACCTTCATATTTTATAACAACCCTTACTTGCAACAAACATTCTCTTCCAATATCGTTATACAATTGGAACACCAGATGCACAAAAAAAAGTTACAAGAAGGAAAACACAGAGGGTTGTGCCACACTTTTCAAATCTTGTTCAAAGACAATAGTTAGTGTTATGCACACCATAAGAACACCATGTATTGAAGTTCACCTTCATATTTTATAATTTCCCTTGCTTGCAGCAAAAGTTCTACACAAAAAAAAAGTTGTAGGGTGGAAAACACAGAGGGTTGTCCCTCACTTCTTAATTCTTCTTCAAAGACAACACTTTCTGTTATGCAAACTATAAAAAAATAGTGTATTGAAGTTCACCTTCATATTTTATAACCACCCTTACTTGTAGCAAACATTCCATTTCAATATCATTATACATTCGGAACACAAGATGCACACAAAAAGTTGCAAGATGGAAAACACACAGGGGTGTCCCTCACTTTTCAAATCTTGTTGAATGACAACAGTTAGTTTTATGTACATTGTAAGAAAAAAATGTATTGAAGTTCACCTTCATATTTTTATAACTTCCCTTGCTTGTAGGAAATTTTTGATGACAATGTAGGGGTCAAACAACTCAACTCACTATGCTCTTGCAAACAACTCATATCACTAAACTGGAAAAATCCACCTTTCAAGCAATTTTCCTTCAAAAAACCCTTGTTTCAAAATACACAAATTGAGAACCAGGCCCAAAAACCTCTTGTAGATTCCTCAAAACACCTTAACCAATCAAAAATGACTGACAAAAAGCAATCCCCAACTTAAACATCTCAATATGTTAACTTTCAAAATAAATTGTCCTTAACCAGCCTAATAGGCTTCCTTTAATCATTCAATTTGACAAACAACAACAAGAGACTCTCTTACACTCTTAACTTAGTTCCATGTCATGTAAAATACTCTATTTGAATGACTCTTCAATGTCCTTTTAGCCTTTGAAGGAAGGAAATTCCAAACACTCCAAATACTGTTCAATCTAGGCCTTTTGACAACTCTATCCTGACAGGACAATCAATAAATGGTCTCCAAATACTCATACATTCACCAATACCTATCTTGGAATGGAGTCACCTGTGCCAAAAAACCTTTTCAAAACAAAATTACACAAGAATGATTCATATTCCACAAACAAAACTCATCAAGTCACCAATGTATAGTCATTTATAGATTTTACGCATTTTCTAGACATTGGGCTTCATGATAACTGCCCAAAACCACCTTACCACACTCTTAAACCTTCAAATCATTTAGAATACTCATCAAAAATTCCTCTCACCATTTTTTAGGAGATTCCAACTGTGCAAATCTGACAAACACATTTTTTATTATACACTGTTTACCCTAACTCAGGGTTTTAGCCGCCTAGATAAAAACTTCAATATCTTTGAGAATTGTAAATGGATTTATATGAAACCAGATGAATCATAAAGTAGACTCACATGGATATCATTTACAATGGATGAGGAGATGAATTATCCCCAGTATATGGCCTTACAATGGCCTCAAACAAAAAAATGCAGGAAAAGAACTTAAAAAATATAGTATGTCATTGATTTTTTCACTCTTACATCAAAGACAACACTTTCTATTATGTAGAGTGTAACAAAATAGTGTATTTAAGTTCACCTTCATATTTTATTACAACCCTTACTTGCAGCAAACATTCCATTTCAATTTCCTTATACATTTGGAACACACCATGCAAAAATAAAAGTTGCAGAATGGAAAACATGCAGGGTTGTACCTCACCTCTGAAATCTTGTTCTAAGAGAACAATTTCTATTATGTAGACTATAAAAAAATAGTGTATTAAATTTTACCTTCATATTTTATAACAACCCATTACTTGCATTAAACATTCCATTTCAATATCCTTATACATTTCAAAGAGAAGATACAAAGAAAAAGTGTATCATGGAAAACATGGAGGGTTGTCCCTCGCTTCTCAAATCTTCTTGAAAGACAACAGTGCCTGTTATGTAGACTATAAAAAAATAGTGTATTCAAGTTCACCTTCAAATTTTATAACAACAATTCATATCACATAGTGAAATGTAAAAACATTTCAAGTCAATATTATAGAATCTGAAGAAAATTACAATCCACATTTAATATTTCTAACACTAAGAACTATGTCAACCATTTACGAACATGAATAATCTCTGCGTTGTCAACATCTAGAAGGATTTTCCGCACTTTGATTTTCAAGGTGCAATTGATAGCATACAACGTTGGCACCCCGTAATTCGCATGTAGCAACCTGAATCAAGGATTGACATGGTGGATCTCAAACCTAACAATGTGGTTGAATTTGAACACGAACAACAACCATTCCCCCACAGGACCTATGTGATTACTAATTAGATATTCCCCCTTGATGAATCTCATAAACTTCATGCTCAACTGGTCCATAAGATTATGGTTGTGTATGATAACTATTGGTTTAATGCATACCTTCTAGATGCATCTAGCTAGGAAAAGGTTTTGAATTTATGTGTAAAGAGACATTGGCCAATCACATAAATTTGCAATCTCTATTTGTAGATTGTAATATTGAACGTCCATGCCCATATGCTCCCACACACCTAAGAAGCTATTGAAGAAGTGACCATAATTAATATAGTTCAGATCTATGCAATTGGGCCCTTTTCTATTAATTCTCCTTAACATATTTTCCCGCAACCTGTATGGGAGACTCAATTCCTCAATTCAAGAAAGAATATTGCATGGAAGATATGGGTGGTAGTTTTTCAACCAACTAAGCACCCATGCTAATGAATTGTGGGACATCTTCTATAAAACTACAATAGAAAGTACTAAAATTCCTAAAATGAAAGACAAAACAACTTGTTTAGAAGGTACACCTGTATTCTCTAATTAGAAAGACATTGTCAATGCAATGGAAACAGTGAAAAAGAAGTGGGAAAAGTGGAAGATATACATAATGTTAGCACTGAAGAGATTGTACCTATTGTTTGGAACTTAAGGAGGCAACACGTGTAGTATCTCCAATGGGCATATGGCAATGTATGAGTTGAACAATAGGAAGAAGAATGCTTGAAAGGAAAGACAACAAAAATTTCAGCACATACAACAACATTATCTAATTAGAAACACATGAAACAATTTCTAAAAAAATTCAAAGCAAAACAAAAATTTTCATAACGAACTATGTACAGACAATGTACATGGAAAATAATGTGAGCATTCTATTTGTTGTAATCAGATGAGTTGACCTAACGAATTGTAGAAAATATATTTTTATATTTTATATTCATATCACTAATTATATTCATTGCATTTATATATCTTTCTAACTCAAATCATTACTTCTCATTGCATAACTAAAAACAAGATGCTGATACATGAAAACCCTTAGTTTCACCAAACATTCCATTTCACTATCTATTCATATGTTTCCAACAGAAAATGCACATAATAGTTGCATGATGGAAAATATAATGGGTTATGACTCACTTTCTATTTTATACAGACCATAACAAAACAATGATTTCAAGTTCACCTTCTTTTATGGCAACCCTTACTTTCACCAAAAATTCCATTTCAATATATGTTCATATGTTTCAAAAAAAAAATGCACATAACAGTTTCATGGTGGAAAACACTCTAGGTTGAGAGTCACTTCTAATTTTATGCAAACTGTAACAAAACAATGTTTTGAAGTTCACCTTCTTGTTTTATGACAATCCTTACTTTCAGAAAAACACTCCTTTTCAATATCTTTTCATATGTTATGAACAAAAAATGCACATCACAATTGCAGGATGGAAAACACAATGGGTTGTGACTGACTTGTTATTTTATGCAGATTGTAACAAAACAATGTTTTCAAGTTCACCTTCTTGTTGTGTGGCAACCCTTACTTTCACCAAACATTCCATTTCAATATGTCTTCATATGTTTCAAACAAAAAATGCACATAACAGTTGCATGATGGAAAACACATTGGGTTGTGACTCACTTCTTATTTTAAGTAGATTGTAATAGAACAATTTTTTGAAGTTCACCTTCTTGTTTTATGACAACCCTTACCTTTAGTAAAACACTCCATTTCACTATCTTTTCATATTTTATGAACACAAAATACACATCATAGTTGTAGGTTTTAAAATAGAGTGGGTTGTGACTCACTTCTTATTTTATGTAGGTTGTAAGAAAATAATTTTTTTCATTGAATGTCAGCAGACTCAAATTTGTCAACTTAACTATCTCAAACTCTTAACAACCCCTAGAAATAATCATCATTGTAGAGACCCATTTCAGTCCCCCTCAACATACTTCAAACCCGCATACGGCTCTTTTGCAACAACTTGCACAAAAAAAAAGAAATAATGTTGTCCACAAGGCCAATTAGGCCAAATTTACAAAGAGACGCTACTATAATCATACAACCATCCCAAGAAACCAATGGGGAAGCTCTCACCAGCCCTCAAAACCACCAAATCCTGGTTTGCAGAGACTGTCTTTCCCAAATGCCTATTCATGAAACCCTTGTTTTAAGCCATTGACATGAGGGTAACTTTTAAAACTATATTTCACTCTTTCTCAAACCTTCAAACCAACTAAAACACCTTTATTCAGGCCTACACATGCTTAAAAGAACAAGGGATATCACTTCCCTCACCTTTTTGATCAAAACCTAACCTTAAACCTCACTTTTCATGCTCTTTTCCACTCACAATCTATAGGGACAACAACTCAAACCACTTAATTCCTTTCTCCCTTTAGAAAAACATCATCCCAACAACAAAACCTAACCTATCAGAATCATTCCCCGAGCCACAAAAATCACATTGTTGATTACATCCATTGCATTGCACATCTTTCATAAGGAAACTTTTAGTTTTAGTCTAAGTAGACTTAAACCCTCACAACCAAACATTCAAACAAAACCCTTTTAGGTCTACTCACCATGATCTAATGACCTTTCCAAATGTGTTTTGTGAGTTTGCAAGAGCTCAAAAGGTGTTGTAGGCGATTTTGTGTGTTGCCATGCATGGCAAAAATGAGTGGTTTTAGGTGAAATATGGTGGTTTTAGTAAGTGAATGCCTATCAAACTTGGGGGAAGAAAAGTTTTAGGTAAGATTAATTTTTTGTAGGATTAATTAGTTGTGTTTGAAGAGTGTTTAGAGAGTGGGAATCTTGGGAACATTGACTTCCATAAAAACCTCATGAAAAATGGCACAAAATGAGGGTTTAGGATCTGTTTCATCAGGAATACAATCATTGTTTGAAATTTCCTTGGCCCACTCCAAACTAGATCACATATTTAAATACTTTTGGTTAATCAAAAAACCATAATCCTACAACTTTTTTTTTTCCTATAGAATGGTTGCATTTTATACACAAGTGTGTAATATAAATAGTCCATTCTCCTAGTGCATTATTTGAATGATCATACAAGTACCAAGTTTTGAGTGCACAAAGGTACAACTCAATGGCTGCATTCATATCTTGGTTGGCATGTGGGAATAGTCTGCAATTTTTCACCCACATGGCTATGAAAAAAATTCCAATAGTCAAGTAAACCACAACATATTAGAGGTAATATCAAATAATTTGAATGGTATGAATCCTGCGAGGTGATGACAATTGTCAACTCACCAATTCAACCTTCTCCTTCGCACCAAGTCTTATTGAAGTACTCTTAGAATCAGGGCTGATCATTGAACTCCTAAAAGAAAGAGTTCAATAGCTGAGTGACTCTATCTTCGATGTCACCAATTTCCATCATGATCAAACCAAGACTGCGAAAAAATGTCCATTGCCCTTTCCTTGGACGTGTACTTATATACATTTCTTAGCCAAGCCCTTTTGACATGCCAAAGGAATAGAAGTACATGACATTGAAAGAAAACCCTAATAGACAATACAAATGATATTGTTTACCACTCAGCTGCATGAGAAAGTGGCATTGAAAATAAATAGTAAATGAGAAAGGTACACAAATGAAGAAAGGGATGCACGTACTATATGGCTTGGATTTCTACAGTCACATCATCATTCAAAAATGAATTGATTCTCTAGTCAGGTCTCGCTCTTCTTCCATGGTCATGCAATACACGTAGCCATGTAGATATGTCCTCAATCTTGTTTCGTGAGGAGACTACCCATGGTACCGAAACACCACTCTATTGTTCGTTGAAAACAAGGAGAGTATACAATGGATACTATAGACAGAAAAACTCAACATTAGCATTGTCAGGTTTATAGCTAGCAAGATCATTGAAAACACAAAGAACTATTTTTCAATGTTTGTAAGGCCTCACCCCATATTTCTTAGTTGCAAACGTGGAATCCATCAAGATGATTGAATTGTGCGAGTGGCTAACCATCCTATCCAGCATCCATGGAGTTTGAAACCCAATAACAAAATATGTATTGCTCCCATCAGGCCATTGAAAGTAGAATAAGTTGTCAAAGTCCTATCCACTCCACAGTAGGATACTTGTCAAATTGATTTTGTGTTTTTGTGTGTGAGTAGAATGCATGTTTCACCAAGAATTCATTACATCTTTTCTTGTAAGGAATTGATCTCTCTTGGACATCATGCCACATAAGACAGGATCACTGATATGTCTATCCATTATTGCATTGGCACTGATGTCCATGAGCAAAAGGCTTTCAATATAGCCTTTTCACTCTGCAAATAGATTAACGAAAAATATAGAACACTTCTCTCCACTTGTGTCATGAATGCCATGGAAAAATTGACCTTTTTATCAATGTGGAACATTTCTTTGTAGATAATATAGGAAACATCAGGTTTTCCACTCATAACCTTTACCATGAAGTGGTATTGAAAACCTCGCATTTGTATAAACATCTTATGTGGTTTCTTCTTTGGTGGAGGTTGGTCTCTGTTGTCTTGAGGACTGTATTGACATTAGTAGCTAAGAAAAAGGAACCATCTCGTCATGTTGAACCAAGAGAGAGTAAAATATCAATCGACCATAGAAATGAATGTCGAAAGATACAAACCTCTGCTACAAAAATGTTTTTCCATAATTTTTGTTATTGAGGGGACATGAGGTGGTAGGTTCTCTTGTTTTCTTGTAAACAAATTTAGTTTCAAAACCTTCAATAGACATTTCACCACTAATGAAATGATTAAGTATCATAAGAGGAATTTCTGCAACAAGGTCAGGGACCTTATCCTTGTTTACTTAAATAGCAACCCATTCCAAATCGGAAGAGGAAAAAGGAGAGCCTCCATTTTGTACATCTTACACCTGCAATTCGTCTTGCTTCTTCCATTTCAAACCTCTCCCCATTCTAGGAAATGATAGAATTGGACGAATATTTAAAATTCATGTGGATTTTGTCAAGAAAAAGAAAGAAATCATTCATTAAACATAGATAAAATGTGCTTGCATTACTGTCAGCCTTGTGAAACAAATAGGAGGTTGACGACTTCAACCAAGGAAAATTAAAGGTAATAGATTTAATCAAGCTATACATAAAATATAATAGAAACACGAGCTGGAAATTGATCAATCCATCTCAACATACACGTGGACATAGACAATGACAACAAAAAATGACAAGAAAAACCTTTGATGACATCCTTGTATGCAAAAAAAAAAAAAACAAGTGCATCCATTGCTGTGAGCAACGCCAAAATGATAACATGTTTTTTGCATCTGTTGAAAAAAATTGAATTAGTAATGGAGAGTATGAGGAAAGGTATAAAGCTGCAAAATTTTCTATCAACCATGATGAAAGCGAATGTAGGTTGGAAAACAAGCATGTAGATGATCCTCCACGTTGACATAAAGACCGCAACCCCACATCTAAATATAACAAAGATTTCAGAGAATATGGGGTGTACAAACCTCTTTTACCTGAGGAGGCATGTTGTGATATTCAGCCTTCTATTTCACGTGACTTAACATGAGGAGCAAAAGCACATCTAGCAATTAACAAAATAAACAAGTGAAGGTTGAACCACATGATCAATGGTTCAACCTAGAACTTCGTATGTGGCGTAGGAGTGTAACATGCATCACAGTATGTAATTACTTATACAATAGCAACAATAGATGTATTATCATGGGAAGATACATTGGTTGTGCTATGTGTGTAAGTGTTAAAGGAGAGGAAGGGTTAGAGGGAAAGAAAAACCTTTGATGACAACCTTGTATGTAAAAAGAATAAGTGCATCCAGTGCTGCGAGCAATGCCAAAATGATAACATGTTTGTTGCATTTGCTGAAAAAAAAAATGAATCAATAATGGAGAGAATTAGGAAAGGTATAAAGGTGTAAAATTTTCTATCAACCATGATGTAAGAAAACGCAGGTTGGAAAACATAGCATGTAGATGAACCTCCACGTTGACATAAAGACTGCAACCCCGCATGTAAATATAACAAAGATTTTAGAGAATATGCAGTGTACAAACCTCTTTTACCTAAGGAAGCATGTTGTGGTATTTATCCTTCCATTTTGCATGACTTAACATAAGGAGAAAAAACACATCTAGCAATTAACAAAATAAACAAGTGAAGGTTGAACCACACGATCAGTGGCTCAACCTATAACTTTGTATGTGGCATAGGTGTGTAACATGCATCATAATATGTAATTACTTATACAATAGTAACAACAAATGTATTATCATGGGAAGATACATTGGTTGTGCTGCATGTGTAAGTGTTAAAGGAGAGGAAGGGTTAGAGGGAAAGTAAAACCTTTGATGACAACATTGTATGTAAAAAGAATAAGTGCATCCATTGCTGCGAGCAATGCCAACATGATAACATGTTTGTTGCATTTGTTGAAAAAAATATGAATCAGTAATGGAGAGTATGAGGAAAGGTATAAAGGTGTAAAATTTTCTATCAACCATGATGTAAGTGAATGCAGGTTGGAAAACACAGCGTGCAGATGAACCTCCATGTTGACATAAAGACCACAACCCCGTATGTAAATATAACAAATATTTCAGAGAATATGGGGTGTACAAACCTCTTTTACTTGAGGAGGCATGTTGTGATATTTATCCTTCTGTTTAGGGTGACTTAACATGTGCAACAAAGGCACATCTAGAAATTCATGAAAAAAGGAAATGAAGGTTGAACCACATGATGAGTGGTTCAACTTGCAACTTTGTATGTGGTGTATGAGTGTAATGTGCATAACACTATGTAATTAATTCCACAGTTGCAAGAATGGATGTATTAGGGAAGATACCTTGGTTGTGGTGCATGTGTAGATCTGTAAATAGAGAGGAAAGGTTAGAGGGAAACCAAAACCTTTTAAAACCTTCTATGTAAATAAATGTGCATCTATTTCTGCCAACAACGCCAAAAGAATAATTTTTTTTTTGCATCTGTTGATAAAATCATGAATTAGTAATGGAGTGAATCAAGAAAGTAATACATGTGTAAATTTTCCTATCAACCATGATGTCAACCAATGCATGTTGGAAAACACAATGTCTACTAGAACCCCAAAGTGGACATAAATACCACATGTAAAATCACAACCTCACCTGAAAGAAGAATAAGACATCACAGTAAATGGGGTGTACAATTTTTTTTTACATGAGCAGACATGTGATATTGACCCTTCCATTTGGAGTGAGTTAACATCACCAACAAAAGCGTATATGACAATTCATGAACTAAAAAAGTGTAGGTTGAACAATAGGATGGGAAGTCCAACCTGCAAGTTTTAATGTAGTCTACAAGCCTAACATGAATAATAACATGTAATTACTTCTATGGCTTCCAACAATGTGAAAAAAAAAAACATGATCTTTGCATCTGGTGATAAAAAAATGAGTCAATGAAGTCAAACATCTATGAACATAAAACTAAACATGAACATCAAAAGAACATCAAGTACAAAAGCAAAAAATTCCACTCTTCAGCTTACAACAAGAAAACATATAGAAACTACAACTCACAATGTTTTCCAACATGCCTATAGTTTATTAATTAGAGAAAGTTCAAACACAATTTCTAGTCTAGTTGTGACTTTTTTTATGTTTTGAAGATGTTCCTTTCATTACATTCGTATTGTGTAAATAAGAAAAAGGTTTTCATTCCAAAAAAAGAGAAATAGTTGGCTGGAGACATGAGAGCCATATGTGAAAAGGTAGACAAGTTTTGTAAATAACTTATCAAATAGAAAACCTCTACATTCTCTAATGAGAAAAAAACTCTCAAAGCTAAGCAAAGAGCAGCTGCAAAGCTATAGACAAGTATTCAAGACACTCAAAACTCTATCCAAAAAATGGACATTGTTGTCCTAAGGGCTGATAAGGAAGCAACTAATCCAAAGCTACAAATAAAGTACTTATAACAGAAATCGAACACTATGTTCTTTGAATTACAAATATTTTGTGCACTTTTTTTTCAATCATGCAAAAACTTAAAGATAACAATAGAATGTGTGATTTTGAATACATTCATACCATTTTGTAAAACTCTATGTTGCAAAACTGTGGGTGTTAAGAAGCAAGCAACCCACCATGAAAAACCATTTACATTTAAACAAGGAAATTCAAATAACTGAAACCCAACACTGTGTTTTCCAAATTACAATTATTTTGTGCATTTTTCTTTCAATCATGAGAAATTTAAACACAATAATGGAATGTGTGATTTTGACGACATTCATACTGTTTTGTAACATTCCATGTTACAAAACCATGGGTGTTAAGAAGTAAGAAACCCACCATCACACAACGCTTCACATTTAAACAAGGAGATTCAAATAACTACAACCCAACACTGTGTTTTCCAAATTACAATTATTTTGTGTGCTTTTCTTTCAATCATGCAAAATTGAAACACAACAATGGAATGTGTGATTTTGAAGACATTCATATAGTTTTTTAACATTCCATGTTCCAAAACCGTAGGTGTTAAGAAGCAAGCAACCCACCATGAGACAACCCTTACATTTAAATAAGGACATTGAAATAACTGAAACCCAACACTCTATTTTCCAAAATCACATTTCTTTTTTGCACTTTATTTTTTCAATCATGTGAAAGTTAAACACAATAATGGAATGTGTGATTTTGAAGACATTCATACAGTTTTGTAACATTCAATGTTTCAAAATCATAGGTGTTAAGAAGCAATTAACCCTCGATGACATGACCCTTGACATTTCAACAAGGAGATTCAAATAACTGAAACCCAACACTCTATTTTCCAAAATCACATTTCTTTTTTGCACTTTATTTTTTCAATCATGTGAAAGTTAAACACAATAATGGAATGTGTGATTTTGAAGACATTCATACAGTTTTGTAACATTCAATGTTTCAAAATCATAGGTGTTAAGAAGCAATTAACCCTCGATGACATGACCCTTGACATTTCAACAAGGAGATTCAAATAACTGAAACCCAACACTCTATTTTCAGAATTACAATTATTTTGTGCACTTTTCTTTCACTCATGCAAAAATTAAAAATAACAATGGAATGTATGATTTTGAAGACATTGATACTGTCTTGTAACATTCCATGTCACAAAATGGTGGGTGTTAAGAAGCAAGCAACCCATCATAAGAAAACCATTTACATTTAAACATGGAGATTCAAATAATTGACACCCAACACTGTGTTTTCCCATTTAGAATTATTTTGTGCACTTATTTTTCAATCATGCTAAATTTAAACACAACGGGAATGTGTGATTTTGAAGGCATTCATACGGTTTTGTAACATTCCATGTTGCAAAATTTTTGGGCGTGAAGAAGCAAGCAACCCACCATGAGACAAACCTTCACATTTAAATAGGGAGATTCAAATAACTGAAACCCAACACTGTTTTTTCCCAATTGCAATTATTCTGCACAAATTTTTTTCAATCGTGTGAAATTTAAACACAACAATGGACTGTGTGATTTTAAAGACATTCATACTGTTTTGTAACATTCCATGTTGCAAAATCATGGGTGTTAAGAAGCAAGTAACCCACCATGAGACAACCCTTTACATTTAAACAGGGAGATTCAAATAACTGAGACCTAACATTGTGTTTCCCATTTATAATTATTTTGTGCATTTTTTTTCAATTGAGTGAAATTTAAACACAACAATGGAATGTGTAATTTGGAAGACATTCATACTATTTTGTAACATTCTATGTTGTAAAATTGTGGGTGTTAATAAGCAAGCAACCCACCATGAGACAACCCTCTACATTTAAATAGGGAGATTCAAATAATTGAAACCCAACACTGTGTTTCCCATTTACAATTATTTTGTGCACTTTTTTTTTCAATCAAGTGAAATTAAAACACAACATTGGAATGTGTGATTTTGAAGACATTCATACTATTTTGTAACATTCCATGTTGCAAAACTATGGGTGTGAAGAAGCAAGCAACCCAACATGAGACAACACTTTACATTTAAATAGGGAGATTCAAATGATTGAAACCCAACACTGTGTTTCCCATTTACAATTATTTTGTGCACCATTTTTTCAATCAAGTGAATTTAAACACAACAATGGAATGTGTGATTTGGAAGAAATTCATATTGTCTTGTAACATTCCCTGTTGCAAAACTGTGGCTGCCAAGAAGCAAGTAACCCACCATGAGACAACCCTTTACATTTAAAACAGGGAGATTCAAATAACTAAAACCCAACATTGTGTTTTCCTAATTACAATTATTTTTTGCACTTTTTTTCAATCATGCAAATTTAAAAATAAAAATGGAATATGTGATTTTGAACACATTTAGACTGTTTTGTAACATGCCATGTTGCAAAACCATTAGTTTTAAGAAGCAAGAAACCCACCATGAGACAATCCTTTACATTTGAATAGGGAGATTCAAATAACCGAAAGTCAACACTGTGTTTTCCCATTTACAATTATTTTGTGCACTTTTTTTTTTCAATCGAGTGAAATTTAAACACAACAAGGGAATGTGTGGTTTCAAAGACATTCATACTATATTGTAACATTCCATGTTGTAAAATTGTGTGTGTTAAGAAGTAAGAAACCCACTATGAGACAACTCTTTACATTTAAACATGGAGATTCAAATAACTGAAACCCAACATTGTGTTTCCCATTTACAATTATTTTGTGCACTTGTTTTTTCATTCGAGTGAAATTTAAACACAACAATGGAATGTGTGATTTTGAAGACATTGACACTATTTTGTAACATTCCATGTTGCAAAATTGTGGGTGTTAAGAAGCAAGCAACCCAACATGAGACAACCCTTTACATTTAAATAGGGCGATTCAAATAATTGAAACCCAACACTGTGTTTCCCATTTACAATTATTTTGTGCACTTTTTTTTTCAATCGAGTGAAATTTAAACACAAAAATGGAATGTGTGATTTGGAAGAAATTCATACTATCTTGTAACATTCCCTATTGGAAAATTGTGGGTGTTAAGAAGCAAGCAACCCACCATGAGACAACCCTTTACATTTAAACAAAGAGATTCAAATAACTGAAACCCAACATTGTGATTTCCCAATTACAATTATTTTCTACAATTTTTTTCAATCGTGCAAAATTTAAACACAACAATGAAATATGTGATTTTGAACACATTTATAGTGTTTTGTAACATGCCATGTTGCCAAACCATGGGTGTTAAGAAGCAAGCAACCCACCATGAGACAATCCTTTACGTTTGAACAGGGAGATTCAAATAACTGAAACTCAACACTATGTTTTCCCATTTACAATTATTTTGTGCACTTTTTTGTTCAATCAAGTTAAATTTAAACACAACAATGGAATGTGTGATTTTGGAGACATTCATACTATCTTGTAACATTCCATGTTGCAAAATCAAGGGTATTAAGAAGCAAGAAACCTACCATGAGACAACCCTTTACATTTAAACATTGAGATTCAAATAATTAAATCCCAACATTGTGTTTCCCATTTACAATTATTTTGTGTAATTTTTTTTCAATCGAGTGAAATTTAAACACAACAATGGAATGTGTGATTTGGAAGACATTCATACTATCTTGTAATATTCCATGTTGCAAAATCATGGGTGTTAAGAAGCAAGCAACCCACCATGAGACAACCCTTTACATTTAAACAAGGAGATTCAAATAACTGCACCCAACACTGTGTTTCCCATTTACAATTATTTTGTGCACTTTTTTTTTCAATTGAGTGAAATTTGAACACAACAATGGAATGTTTGATTTTGAAGACATTCACACTATTTTGTAACATTCCATGTTGCAAAACCATGGGTGTTAAGAAGCAAGAAACCCAACATGAGACAACCCTTTGCATTTAAATAGGGAGATTCAAATAACTGAAACCCAACATTGTGTTTCCCATTTACAATTATTTTGTGCACTTTTTTTTTCAATCGAATGAAATTTAAACACAACAATGGAATGTTGGATTTGGAAGACATTCAAACTTTCTTGTAGCATTCCATGTTAGAAAACTGTGGGTGTTAAGAAGCAAGTTACCCACCATGAGACAACCTTTTACATTTAAATAGGGAGATTCAAATAACTGAAACCCAACATTGTGTTCCCAATTTACAATTATTTTCTGCACTTTCTTTTTAAATCAACTAAAATTGAAACACAACAATGGAATTTGTGATTTTGAAGACATTCATACTATTTTGTAACATTCCATGTTGCAAAACCGTGGGTGTTAAGAAGCAGGCAACCCACCATCAGACAACCTTTTACATTTAAATAGGGAGATTCAAATAATTGAAACCCAACACTGTGTTTCCCATCCACAATTATTTTGTGCACTTTTTGTTTCAATTGAGTGAATTTAAAACACAACAATGGAATGTGTGATTTTGAAGACATTCATACTATTTTGTAACATTCCATGTTTCAAAACCATGGGTGTTAAGAGGCAAGCAACCCTCAATGAGACAACCCTTTACATTTAAATAGGGAGATTCAAATAATTGAAACCCAACATTGTATTTCCAAATTACAATTCTTTTCTGCACTTTTTTTTCAATCATGTAAATTTTAAACACAACAATGAAATATGTGATTTTGAACACATTTATAGTTTTTTTGTAACATTCCATGTTACAAAACCATGGTTATTAAGAAGCAAGCAACCTACCATGAGACAAACCTTTACATTTGAATAGTGAGATTAAAATAACTAAAACTCAACACTTTGTTTTCCCATTTACAATTATTTTGTGCACTTTTTTTCTTTTCAATCGAGTGAAATTTAAACACAAAAATAGAATGTGTGATGTAATACCCCTGATGTTGTTGCTACTGTTTCATACTCTTTGATACTGTTATGTGTTGGTTTGATATTTGGTTTGTGATTGTGATTAGTTCACTGACTTGGTTGTGTGTGGATTCATAGTTTCGTTGGTTTGCACAACTTGACATTACTTATGATGTTTGATGATACATTATGTGGTGGTTATATCATTTGGTTATGCTATGGTTTTTCTTTAATATTATATGTGGTGATGTTGTGATTCTATGTTGTTATGGTTTCTAATGTATTTGCTAGCGAGTCTTGGTGAAAGGACGGAGTAGCATCACTTGCTTGCAAGTGCCCTGCTACCCCACGATTACCTTTCACGGTGTGTTTGCAATGGAGATTTATATATTACTTGACATTTGTTTGTTTGCAGGAATTGTAGGAATAAAGTCTCGATTCCACCTACTTCGGCAGGATAGGGTGAGCATTAAATTAACCCAACGGGTACGATATTGAAAAAGGGAGTTGATAAGGAAGTGTCCCCATCCCAAGTCTGTCACCTCGTTATGAGTCTTGCGGTGTCATGGTTTTGGATTTGTCCTTGTCTCTGTATTGGTTGTTGTTGTTTATTTATTTTTAATTATGGTTAGTTGTTATTTAATTTATTTTTACTTTATATGGAATAAATTAATGATATTTTGTGGATATGATTAATTGTGAGTAATTGTAATTTTGGAGTTAAATGTTGTAAATTAAAAGTTATTTAATTAATTACAAGGTGCAAGTAATTAATTTAAATAAATAATGTTGGTGATAATTATAAATTATCTTTTTCAAGATATTAAAACTAGAAAATCAGAAGAGAATATCTTGTGGGGATAAGATCATGTGAAAATAATGAATTTTAAATTAAAATTTGTGAGATAAGTGTAAGCTTTTAAAGCAAGAAAAAGAACCAATGGATGGGTTGGATTTTTGAGAAAAAAGAAGAGCTTTATTTATTTTTCATTATTTTTATTGTGAGAAAAAAAGAAGTTTCTACACACACACACAATGGTTTTTTTGGTTTTTTGTGGAAAAGAAAAAATATAGGTTTTTTGTGCTTCTTTGTTAAAAAAAAATTGTTCTATAAGAAAAGAATAATAGATTTATTCAGAAGTTAGCTGAAAGGAATTTGAGAAGGATCTACAAAAGAAGTTCATTTTCGAAAGAGGAAGAAGGGTTATCGTATTTGGATTCGTCATCACACGAAGGACTCCAGGTTCTTTTCAATTAATTAATTCTTTTGTTTCCTTTTGATTTTTTTTGTAAGGGTAAACGAAAAATCATGTCTGCCATTCTTTAAATTGAGATTTATGTTTGAAAGATGGTTTTGTTTTAGAAATATTGTTTGTGTTAAATCTTTTAGCGTTCTATAAAAATCTATTGAAAATAAATCTATTGAATTTCTTCAATAAATCTTGTTGCTAAAATTCTTGATTTGAAAGAAAATCAATTTATTAGGGTATTAAAATTGTTTACCCATATTTTTATGTGATTGAAGAAAATTGAATTGGACTGGTTTTCATCCTATTTGTTTATTTATTTTGTGTTATTTGGACAAATATATATATATATATAAATTGTTGTAAATAATAATAATGTGTAAAGGCATTTTTATAATATGATTTAAAAGCATGATTTTTAATAGATGAAATATTTATATATATATACATAAATGATTATATGTGTGGAAATTATGGAATTAATTAGATATTTTTTATAAAAGTTTCTATAATCGAGGAAATTAGAAATAAACTATGTGCTTTGAATTAAATTGAATATTCTCGAGTAGTTAATTTATTTATTTATGTGAGGAAATTATTGTGTTTTGAAATGTGTTATATGGCGTTGTTTAATGTAATTGTGTACTCTCGAGATTATTTGTTGAATCTATTGTGGTTTTCTCTTTATTGGATTTGTGTCATGTGGGAAAGTCCTTGAGTTAGTTTATCCTTCTGTAGGAGCTTAAGTTATTTCTTAGGGACTTCCAGAGGCCGCGAAATGGTTGGTTATATTTGATCTTCTAATTGATATTTGGCCCTATGTTTTGGCTATAGTTGTGACTTGAGTTTACATGTGGGTTGTATCATTTTATGGATGTGTTTCATATGATTTTGGCGAGATAGTTTTGCCTTGTGGATGTTCCATTTGTTGGTTCAGTGTTCTTGTGGTACAACCCCTTGGTGTTGGATTTTATGTTTTCGGTTTCTAGAGATCGTGGCTCTACGTGGGGGTCAGCGCACTTAGGGGCTGTCAGGGTAACCCACGTTAGAGTTAGAGTAACAAATGATAACCTAAGTAATTAATCCGGGGGTGGGTAGTTAAGCATTAATAAGATAATTATGGATGTCTCATCCACTTGCTAGTGCTATCATAGACTAAAGGTGGGATGAGAAGGCCATGGTTGGCATGATCATTGCCTCGTCTCCACAAGAGGTTAACAGTTCCACATGAATAGCCCTATGGAGCGACACCTTGAGATAGGAAGTCAAGATAACCATAGATGGAGGTGGCACTTGGTGATAGGTTTTCTGGATAATCCATGTATACATGGAGGTAGCACCTTGAGACAAGATGTCTGGATAATCTATGTAAGGCCATGTGATGACACTCTCCTCTAGCATTCCTTTTGAGATGTTTTTATTGAAATCCTCTGGAAGTGGTTTATTGATATTATGTATTGAGATTTATTGATGATATGATTTGTGACTTATTGTTGTAATATGTTGGAAGTGGTCTATTGTTATGTTTTTGGTGATTTATCATTGTTTAGTTTTGTGAGTGGTCTTTTGATATTATGTTATATTTGTCTGGAGTTAGTCTTGTGTTTTCAGTTTGGATGTGCTTGGTCGGGGATCCTTCCTTGTTTACTCCCTGCATGGGGGTGGTTGGGTGGAACGTGCTACGTACCCCGTTGGGTTCCCTTAGATGTAGTTATACCATTTAGTGTAGAGTTTTGTTGATGCAGTGATCCAGGATTCATATGTTACCAGATGTATATTTTTACTCTAAATGTATTTTATATATTGATGTATCCCTCCCACATGCGTTAGGAAGACCTATGATGTAATTATGTATATGTGTTCATTGAGATGTACTATTAGATTGATGTAATGTATTATCATACTGTGTAAATCATTTTTGGATTACCATATGTAAATACTATTAATGTTATGTTGTATCTGTGGAAATATGTACTTTATATCTTCATGATTAAATTATTGTAATTTGCATGTATGGTTTTATATGGATTATTCTTGTCACATTGTTTATCATTTATTATTTTTTAAAATTGAAGTTAAGTGAATGAATGGGTTTGCTATGTAATGTCACCTTGTGTACCCGAAAGGACTTAGGTGTTTAATTTGTAATATTTTAAATTTAATGTATACAATAATTTATACACTTTAATAGTTTTTTTTAATTTTTTTTTTACCATAAATGTTAGATGTATTAGTTTTCTTTGGGGTTGTGTGGTAGGGCATTACACATGGTATCAGAGCCTAGGTTCAAACACTAAGGCACTATGAGCCCATTGTGTTGATCTAGTTGCTCGTACTCTTGAGGGGGTGTCGTTTCGTTTGTGTAATCTACACTTGGTTATCCAAGTTTGTCTCTAGGCGATGTAGGTTCAAAGGTACAAAAATCTGGTGGAAAGGATAGGACCCTCAGTGTAGTGTGCAATGCACTAATATTCTTCCTACCAGAAATGCATTTTGGACCCATGTGTTACCCTTATGTTACCCTTGTGTTACCCTTAAGTTACTTTTGTGTAGTCTTGTGGTGTGTTCTCTGTGAAGTTAATTTGTGTGTGCATGTGGTGAGTGTGGGTTTTAAACTAAAATCTATCCCTTGGTGTTTTTCTAGGATGAAGATACAGAAAACACCTTGAAAGAAGGTCCGTGAATCGATAGTCAAATGACTATGGAAAATCAGACTTCGGTATGATTATTCCAAATGCTCCATGCTTTTGGACCTGAATACTTTGGTTGAAGCTCTAAGGAGACTTCGTCGAGAAAGAATGAAATGGATTCCTTCTAGTAAGGAAGTCATTAAAGCAACCAACTTGACTGATTTGAAAAAAAACTAGTCAACCTTTGCGTGCTTACCCTTATTTATTCACTGGCTTCCAGGAGTAAGCCATGTTCTTGGGGGGGAGGATGTAATACCTCTCATGTTGCTGCTACTCTTTGATACTCTTATGTGTTGGTTTGATACTTGGTTTGTGATGGTGATTAGTTCACCGACTTGGTTTGTGTGTGGATTCATAGTTTGGTTAGTTTGCAACACTTGACATTACTTATGATGTTTGATGATACATTATGTGGTGGTTATATCATTTGGTTATGCTATGGTTTTTCTTTAATATTATATGTGGTGATGTTGTGATTCTATGTTGCTATGGTTTCTAATGTATTTGCTAGTGAGTCTTGGTGAAAGGACAGAGTAGCATCACTTGCTTGCGAGTGCCCTGCTACCCCATGATTACCTTTCACGGTGTGTCTGAAATAGGGATTTATATGTTACTTGACATTTGTTTGTATGTAGGAATTTTAGGAATAAAGTCTTGATTCCACCTACTTCGGCAGGACAGGGTGAGCATTAAATTAACCCAATGGGTACGATGTTGAAAAAGGGAGTTGATAAGGAAGTGTCCCCGTCCCAAGTCCATCACCTCGTTGTGAGTCTTGTGGTGTCATGGTTTTGGCTTTGTCCTTGTATTTGTATTGGTTGTTGTTGTTTATTTATTTATAATTATGGTTAGTTGTTATTTAATTTATTTTTACTTTATATGGAATAAATTAATGATATTTTGTGGATATGATTAATTGCGAGTAATTGTAATTTGGAGTTAAATGTTGTAAATTATAAGTTATTTAATTAATTAAAAGGTGTAAGTAATTAATTTAAATAAATAATGTTGGTGATAATTATAAATTATCTTTTTCAAGATATTAAAATTAGAAAATCAGAAGAGAATATCTTGTGGGGATAAGATCATGTGAAAATAATGAATTTTAAATTAAAATTTGTGAGATACGTGTGAGCTTTTAAAGCAAGAAAAAGAACCAATGGATGGGTTAGATTTTTGAGAAAAAAGAAGAGCTTTATTTATTTTTCATTATTTTTATTGTGAGAAAAAAAGAAGTTTCTACACACACACACAATGGTTTTTTTGGTTTTGTCTAGAAAAGAAAAAAGATAGGTATTTTGTGCTTCTCTATTAAATAAAATTGTTCTGTAAGAAAAGAATAACATATTTATTCAGAAGTTAGCTGAAAGGAATTTGAGAAGGATCTGCAAAAGAAGTTCATTTTCAAAAGAGGAAGAAAGGTTACTGTGTTTGGATTCGTCATCACACGAAGGACTCCAGGTTCTTGTTGATTAATTAATTCTTTTGTTTCCTTTTGATTGTTCTATAAGGGAAAATGAAAATAATGTTTGCTATTCTTTAAATTGAGATTTATGTTTGAAAGATGGTTTTGTTTTAGAAATATTGTTTGTGTTAAATCTTTTAGTGTTGTGTAAAAATCTATTGAAAAAAAATCTTCTGAATTTTTTCAATAAATCTTGTTGCTAAAATTCTTGATTTGAAAGAAAATCAATTTATTAGGGTATTAAAATTGTTTACCCATATTTTTCTGTGATTGAAGGAAATTGAATTGGATTGGTTTTCATCCTATTTGTTTATTTATTTTGTATTATTTGGACAAATATATATATACCTATATATATATGTATATATATATGTATATATATACATGTACATATGCTATATATTGTTCTTTTAAATATATATATTCCTTTTGTTATAGTACAAATTCTGTGTATATATGGCATTTTTTAATTTTTGAATGAAATTTAATATAGAAAAAAACTTAAAAAAATAAATTAAAAAAAAAAATTATATTGGGGGTGGTGGTTAGCTGAAGCCGTACTACCCATGGCCCCCTATGGAAGGCTATACGTAGCCACCATAGGCTGCACACAACAGCTGAGGCTGTGAGACGTAACAGTGTGGGGGTTGTGGCCTCCCCACAGTGGGAGGTACGTAGTACCTCACACTGTGTGCAGTATGTGTTGTAAAATGGGGTTCTTTTAAATTTTGATTTGATTTTAATTTGTTTTTTTTATATATGAAATTTATATGTTATAAATATATTTATAATTATATATATATATGTATATTAATATATATATGTGTGTGTATATATATATATACATATATATATAAATATAAATATATATGTATATATATAAACTATTGTAAATAACAATAATGTGTAAAGGAATGTTTATAATACGATTTAAAAGCATGATTTTTAATAGATGAACTATTTATATATATATATATATATATATATATATACGTATATATGGAAATAAACTATGTGCTTTGAATTAAATTGAATATTCTTGAGTAGGTAATTTATTTATTTATGTGATGAAATTATTGTGTTTTGAAATGTGTTATATGGAGTTGTTTAACGTAATTGTGTACTCTCGAGATTATTCGTTGAATCAATTGTGGTTTTCTCTTTATTGGATTTGTGTCATATGGGAAAGTACTAGAGTTAGTTTATCCTTCTATAGGAGCTTAAGTTATTTCTTAGGGACTTCCAGAGGTTGGGAAATGGTTGGTTATATTTGATCTTCTAATTGATATTTGGCCTTATGTTTTGGCTATAGTTGTGACTTGAGTTTAGACGTGGGTTGTACCATTTTATCGATGTGTTTCATATTATTTTGGTGAGATGGATTTTCCTCACAGATGTTCCATTTGTTGGTTCAGTGTTCTTGTGGTACAACTCCTTGGTGTTGGATTTTATGTTTTTGGTTTCTAGAGAGAGTGGCTCTACATGGGGGTCGACGCACTAAGGGGTTGTCAGGGTAACCCATGTTAGAGTTAGAGTAACAAATGATAACCTAAGTAATTAATTAGGGGGTGGGTAGTTAAGCATTAAAAAGATAATTATGGATGCCTCGTCCACCTGTTAGTGCTATCATAGACTAAAGGTGGGCTGAGAAGACCATGGTTGGCATGATTGTTGCCTCATCTCCACGAGAGGCTAACGGTTCCACATGAGTAACCCTATGGAGCAGCCCCTTGAGATAGGTAGCCAAGATAACCATATATGGAGGTGACACCTGGTGATAGGTTCTCTAGATAATCCATGTATAGATGGAGGCAACACCTTGAGACAGGATGTATGGACAATCCACGTAAGGCCATGCGATGAAACTCTCATGTAGAATTCCTTTTGAAATGTTTTTATTGAAATCCTCTGGAAGTGGTCTAATGATATTATGTCTTGAGATTTATTGATGATATGATTTGTGACTTATTATTGTAATATGTTGGAAGTGGTCTATTGTTATATTTTTGGTGATTTATCATTGTTTAGTTTTGTGAGTGGTCTTTTAATATTATGTTATTGTTGTCGATTAGATTTGCACCCTACTGAATACAAGCTTCAACAATCTATTGAAACATGGAAACCTTCTTCAGATGTGGGTGATCTGAATGAAGAAGGAATCTCCAGAGTGAGCTGGTTCTCCGAATGATTGATCCTATTTTAAATATTTTTCTGAAAGAAAGAGTTAGAATGATGGACTGAAATTAAAACTTAAAACTAACTGGTGATTAACTTGTTATTTCTGAAAAATCCATATTTTTTGACTCACAACAATTTATCAATTACAATAGTTCTCACAATCTCATTGGTACATGATTTCATCAGTAATTTATATGAAGATCCAAAGGCATTGAGTACATCATACAACTTGAAAACATGAAATTCTGTGCAGAAAACTCATAAAAGAAGGACATTGAAGGCTTCAAATTTGAAAACACAAAGACATCAAACTGTTGTTACCAGATTTGAGAGAAGAAAATGAAAAGAACTCTACTATATTATTGAAATAGAAATAGTGTTTGTCTGAATTGAGTACCACTGAGTTTACAAGCTTAAGAATGCTAAAAGCCAGAAACTGTATCCTGAATTAGGAAGAGAAAATAAAACTAAGTCTCTTAAAAAATATATCTCTCAAGAAACCCTAATTCGAGCTCACAAAGAAGCTCAAGGAAAAAAGCCTCCAAACTATCCCAAAAGACTGCATAAAAGTAGAAAAAGCACACTGCTTTTATGATCATACTAAAAAGCTTCTAAAAATAGGCTAAATATGCTTTAAAAGCGAGAAAAACACCTTATCTCTCCAAGATGAAACTCAAATCCGACCAAGAGAAAAAGTCAATACAATCTGCTAAAAATAGCAATAAATCATAAAACAATTTATAAAGGATTGCTTTATGACTCAGCTTTACATCATTGCAGATTTTACAATTTCTCTATTTTTTGCAATTTAAAGATTGCTAAATCTTTTGCAAAAAAAAATACATCTTTATTCCACCAATTCAATGCTTGATTTTTCTTTTAAAAAATCATAAAAAATATCAAGGCAATATTGTTCTCTCAATACTCTAATTGATTTCTCAAAAATCAATTGAAAATAAAAATCCCTAAGTCATGAGTGACAGTAACCTTAGGTCATAAGATATTTACCATTCATATCTTAAATGACTTCCTTCACAATCCATAAAATAATCCCAAGGCATTGAAACTCCACACTTTTCACTTAAGGAAAAATATGAATGTTAAATGTAGAAGCACCAGCCCTAAGGACTTAGACACATTGACCTAGGCATATGAGAATTCGGCCACCAAAACATTAAGCTTCATATTTTAAATTGATAATGCAAAAATAACCCTAATTTTGAATTTCTCCACATGCTATTTTCAAAGGTGAAAATTCAATGTAATTATAATTTTTGACTTAGCTCGAATTAGGGCATGAGACAAAAGAAGTCAAACCCAAAAAATGATTTTATTTTCTCAATCATCACTTCGGAAAAACTTTCTCTGCCTGAGAGAGCACGCCGCCACCATGATTGAGCTCATTCCTTAGCTCACATGCTTAGGAATCTTCACTCTTGCCTTCAGATAGTCGAATCTTTGACTGGGTAAGCTTGATTTGTATACTATTGTGGCTTTTTCACTTCCTTCAAAGAGCAAGAAAATCCATTAAGGCTGTGGCCTGTACATGCTTGTTTATGATTATTCTCTTACATTTCCTATGACTATTCTTCTTGGCCGCTATGCACGAGCATGAACTCGGGCTTTTGTCTAGAACTCCATGAGAAATCTTGCTCGAGGGTCTCTCTTCTTCTCTGCACATAAGGGAAGCTTCTTGTTTATATCCTTTATGGCTTCGCTCTTGAACTTTTTGGTCTTGTGGCCATGGCTATATTCAGTTTATGTGATGGATCCTTACTTCTTGTACTTATATTTTGTTATTTTTGTGTTCTTTGTCTCCATTGGCCACCCTACACAAGCTTGCACTAGATGTTTTGCTTTGGGTTTAGATACTTTATAAAGCTTTGGCCACGGCTATATATGATCTCCTACAAGCTTGAACTGGTAAGTTGTGCTCGAAGCATATATCTCTCTCTTCAGAGAGCTAAAAAAAACTTCTCTTTCACTTATGATTTTATGGCCATGCATAGGCCGCACCATGAGTATCTCAAAAAAAAGCATATTTAAAGCTTTTGGGATCGACCCAAAGTAAGAGTCTCTTTCTTTTTCACATTTGAGGACAAACCCCTTCATGGGTATCATGAGAATCAAATGAAAATTAATACTTTCTATTCTGAAGCTCGACCTACCAAAGGAAAATCACATTTTGTACTCTCCAAAACAAAACTAGCTATGGGTATTTGTTATTCTGAAGAAATCAATCTTACTTTAATATTTTCTCTTACGGAGCTCAACCATTATGATTTCCATCTGTATTCTTGTTATTTCATATAAAATGCTCATATGGGTATCTTGTATATATGATAAAACAATTATCTTGTTGCTCTGATAAAATACCCATATGGGTAAGCTGGAAATTATATTAAATCTGTATACTTAATTTGAAACCCCAATGTGGATATACTCGAAGGAATAAACATAAATTTATATTGTTATTTTAACTTGGGTCAAACTCACCATGACATTCTGCTTTCTCAGTCTTCTTTATATGAGCTTTTGGAATTCTGAAGCATATTTCTTTCTTGGGGAATTTTAGTTTGTGTTACAGCCTATCCGTAGAAATACTATGCATTATGAGAAACATATTTCTTCTCCTTACTGTCAAAAATCCTTGCATTGGTAAGCTGGAAATTGCATTAAATCTGTTTGGCCTGATATTCATGTCAAATCTAGCTTGACCCATGAAGATTTACTTATTTGTATTTCTGTATCTGTTTAAACTCCCCCATATGAGTTCACTTGTGATATGAAAAAAGTCTGTATATTTTGATAACTGTGTAAAATCTAGGCTTCTTTTAGCATTTGAATATTTCAATTTTCAACGTACATGCATTTAGAAACTTAGAGAAAATCTGTGCCATTCCATTACACAGGTATACCACAATATGACAAAACAGAAAGTTTGTTAAAAACCTTCTTATATCTGCACTTTGATTACATCCCATTGAGTCATTTCCATATTTCTGTATTTGTGTCTTTGTGAAGAAAAGTACCTCTGAATATACTACTATTAAAGACCCTCCAAAGGTTCATGAAATGCTTGAAATGTATCTTTTGTTTACATTTTCAATTATCACCTCCATGCTATTTACCTTGCACACATAATTCTTTTTGACTGAGTCTATAGGTTGCTAGTCCACTTTTGCTTCTCATGCATATTCTTCAGGGATACATTCAGATTTGTCCTTAATCACCTCTTTTTATTCCGAAATGATTGTCTTCCTGCGATACCACCATCTAATCCATAACAACATTTCTTTTTGTCTTCATATTTCACATTTGAGAATAAGAATAGTTATGATCTCATTGTTTGGTGACCATGATAAAACAGTGGCATCCATAATCCTTATATGTCGCTTTGATATTGTCTCCTTATTGATTTTCCTTGAGGAAACTCAGGATGATTGACCTTTTGATTATGTTCTTGGACTAATGTAGAAATTTCAATTGAAATATTGTAGTTCTATGCACTGCATCTTACTTAATTGTTTTAGCCGCCTAACACTTCAGAAACACCTTTTGTTATGCTTTGTCATTTCCTTGTCATTCTAGAAACTATCATTTCACACTGTAATTCCTAATGTTGTATTTGTATTATCAGCGAAACTGGTATTGACTGTTCATTTACCATTTGAATGCAATGTCTGTCCTTTGATACTCTTGGATTTCAACCTGACACTCTTCATGCATTTTTATGCTCCACTTAATAAACTTTTCCATGAATCTGCTCTCCTCTAAAATGAAAATTGAAAAAATTCTCTTCATTGAGGCATAATGTATGCATGTTCACTATCCTTGATTGTGAGAAAGAACACTGATGAATTGAACCTTGCATGACATATGATCAAGATGAACAAATAACATTGTAGCAAAATAACATGAACCATACAACAATGTTCAAGATGAATGTACTCAGTTAAGTGATTGAGATGATTAAACTCATTGTTCACCTATAGCTTTCATAAAGCATTTACCTGATTGTTATGAATGCACAATTGGTTTAATAGCTTGATAGATAACTATGCTTAAGTCTTTCAATTGCATATCATTTCTTTTTTTGATGAATATGATGATACGATCTCTTATCAGCCCACTTGTAATGAATAAGGGTAGCATGCCGAGTTCTACCCTTGTGGAAGCCCATTTTTCTCCACATCCTTGGTCTTCGAATAATAATCAATATCGTGATTATCCCTATACCTGCACAAGGAAACAAACAATGTTAGCATAAAAACAAGACATGATGATCATATTGATGTTTCTCCCTCAACTTATTTCTTTGCACCTTTCTTGATTGTTTCAGTGCATGATTAACAATAGACTACATTATTGTTGGTGATTCATATAGGTATCCTCATAATCGGAGCCTCTAACATCCCTCTCTTCTTTCTTATAGGTCAATAGAGCTCGAGAAGACAAAAAGTGTACCATTTCAACATCGACCATCAACCAATCAGGCAATGATGATTATGTTGTTACTTATGTGATTTCTTCTTTTGCATCATCCTTAGTGTAGTGTGCTATTAGTGATGCACTGTGACAATCCCATCCACGACTTGTGTGGATATTTGATTTCATCTTATGCTTTTCATTTTGAAAAGAAAATGCATCTCAATGCAATGTTGTATTATCATTTGGATTCTTACAATCAAATGAAGCTATGTAAATATGAATCACCTCATGAAATAATGAAAGAATTTAAAATTCTTTGTTTTTTATATGCTCAATTATGTACTTCATTTAATTGTAAAACATTAAATAGCACTCCTGAAACTTTGTTTCCTCATTTTAATGTACAACTGTCACTTGGAGAATAATGAACAAGGTGCAAACAACACTTAAGAAAAATGCAGAAATAACTGTAATTTCACTTTAAGATATAACAATATTCAGCTAGCTCCACCAATTGAGCTGTAGCGATAAATTAGTAACATTTTGGCATTTTCCGCTAAATGCTTGCTTGCTAAGCATAGATCAGTTTCCTTAAAACACTTCATTGGGCGCGGAGTCAAATCCACCCCTTCTTGAAAGTTAGAAAATTGAAAAGCAACACTCCAAACAATAGCAAAAGAAAAAAAACTGAACTGAAAGCAAACTAACAGGACCTGATGGCCAACAGAACATGCGCAATAGCGCTTGGGAAAGAAAAACTACTGAAAGTAAATGTGCAAAACACACTTATTTGCAATACTACTCTACTTAACTACAAGATAGAACTTATCTCAGAGGCAATGCTTGAGGTGGATTCCATTAACTGGGATAGACAACACCTCACTAGTCAACTTGGAAAGTTGGAACGCATTGTGTTCCTTGCACTCTATGATCACATAAGGCCCGTCCCAAATTGCATCAAACTTGGAATGTCATCCAGGTATTCTTTTAAATTCATTACACTTGAAAAAAATATCCCCAATAATGAAATTATGTGGTCTTTCCCTCTTATCAAAAGAATTCTTCATATGAGCTTGATGTATCTTCAGCTGCCTTAGAGCTTCTTTCATAGTTTCCTCCAGTTCTACTAGTTGTGCAAATCTCACCTCAAGAGGTTGTTCATTCAACAATTCCAACTCCTTAACATAACTTAAAGTTGGAAACTCAATTGAAATAGGTAACTTAGCTTCTTTACCATAAGTTAGAACAAAGGGTAAAAAACCAGTAGCTCTTTTAGGAGTTATTCTGTTAGCCCATAGAGCTAACTGCAGCTTTTCGTGCCATGTCCTTTGATTATCTTGAACGGTCTTCTTGATTATTTGAATTAGATTCTTATTTGTAGATTCCACCTGACCATTGCCCTACGGATAATAATTGGAAGACGTGTTCAAATAAATATTATTTCTAACTGACTAGTCAGAAATCCTCAAACCAATAAAAGCCAAACCATTGTCAGAAATGATTGAGTCTGGAACACCAAATCTCGATATAAGATCTTTATAGAAATTAAGCACTGAAGTCTCGTTTTCTTTCTTTAAAGCAACATCTTTGGTCCATTTTGTAAAATAATCTATGGCAGTAAGTATCCACTTATGACCCGCGCTTGAAGGTGGATTGATAGGACCAATAAAATATAAACTCCACTTGGCAAAGGGTTGTTCCACCTGGATTAGATGCAGGGGTAGCGGTGCAAGCCTCTATTTTCTAGAAAATAAAGTATATTTCTCATTTTCTGACCCAAGCAATAATGTCTTTAAACAAATCTAGCCAGCAATAACCAGCTTGCATAATTTTCAGAGTTGTTGTTCTTGCAGCAAAATGACCTCCTGAAGGTCCATCATGAAACTCTGCTAAAAGCTTGTTAACTTGATTAGGGTGAATACAACGTAATAAAACACCTTGGAAATCTCTCTTATAAAGAATGTCATCAATGACTGCATAAGGGATGGCTTGTAATCTGTAATACCTTCTTTTCGCTCTGTCTAAACTTTCAGGGCACTCACTAGTTTGCAAATAATGCATCATCTATTGTAACCAAGTAGCAGGCAATGCTGGAACAACAGTTGCAACATCATTATTTAGCACTGTCTCTATATTTGTAGCTTCTTTTAAGTTGTTGTCCTCATTACCAGCAATCTGTTCACACAAACCTTTGCCTCTAATGAGCTTGGTTACTTTTATATCAACATCAAATTCCAGTACTTTGGTAATCCAACTAGCACGCTTATCATTAATATCTTTATTAAGCATAAAATCCTTAACAGTTGAATGAGCTACCAACAAATGAATCTTGTTGTTGGACAGGATATGCTTGAATTTCTTTAAACTTCTCACAATAGCAAAAACATGCTTCTCGACAAAAGAATATTTTATCTCGTAATCATGTAATACTTGGCTGAAAAATGCTACAAGCTGCTCCAAGCCTTCATTGTTTTGTTGGCATAACATAGCTGAAATTGTATCCACTCCTCCAAAGGCATACATGATGAATTCTTTGTCAAAATTTGGATTAATGAGAGTAGGAGCAGCTGTGAGGGCTTCCTTAATCTGCTCAAAGCTCTTCTTAATTTCCTTAGTCCAACTAAATGGCATATTCTTTTTAAGCATAGAAGTGAGATGCTGCAACAAAGCTGCAATATTTGGTATGAACCTCCTCACAAAATTTATTCTTTCAAGAAAGCTTTGCAAGCCTTTCTTTAGAGTTGGTAATGGCAATTCAAGAATTGCAGATACTCCTTTAGGGTCTATAGAAATACCTTGCTTTGAAACAATGTGTCCAAGCAATTTTCCTTCATGTACTGAAAATATACACTTCTTTGGATTGAGAGACAGACACTCCAAACTCTCCGCATCTCTAAAAAATCTGCTCCAAATGATCAAGGTGTTCGTTAGCATTTCTGGAAACAATAGTAATATCATCTAAGTATACCAAAACAAACTTTTTCATAAGGTCATGAAAGGCCATATCCATCGCACGCTGAAAAGTTGTTCCAATGTTGGATAAGCCGAAAGGCATCTTCTTGTAGGCCATCATGCCCCACTTAGTTGTAAACATTGTTTTGAACTAATCTTCTTGCTTCACCAGAATCTGGTTATAACCTGAGTAACCATCTAGCAAATAAAATCTATCATAACTAGAAACTATTTGTAAAATTTGCTCCATGGAAGGGAGTGGGTAATGGCCTTTCAATAATGCTTTATTTAAATCTTAGAAATTCACACATAATCTGATTTCCCCACTTTTCTTCCTAACTGGTACTAAATTTGACACCCAAGAGGTATGTTTGATAGGAAAAATAATACCACTCTCAGCTAACTTATTCAGTTCAACCTTCATAAGGTGTCCTAATTTGGGGTTAAGCGGTGTCTGTTTCTGCCTCACTGGTTTTGCATCGGGTTCAAGTTCAAGGGTATGCTGGGCTAGTTCTGGGTTAAACCCTCTCAAATCCTTGTACTCCCAAGAAAAAAAATCACTAAATTTCTAACATAACATAATAAATGATTGTTGTTCATCTTGACTACATACCTTTCTCATCTTGAGAAGCTTTCCTTTGAAGATTTCAATGGCTGCATAATGTTCTTCTTTAACGGTCAAGCTGCATTTGTCTTTACACACTTGGTCATCTGAATTGAACATAGATTCCAAGGTCACCAATCCTTTTGGCAGCTTGTTGGTCTTCAACATCACAATCTGGTCATCATATTACTACTACTATTTTTGCTAGTTTCCATCTGCAAACTCAGCTTCAACAATTAGGAAATTTATGATTTGCTCATTGCTGTCAAAAACCTGCCAACTCACATTATTGTCAGGTACAGAAGGTCTGACCACTATTTTCATGTATTGACGTGCCTCTACTTTATGAATCTCCTTGGGAATATCAAACTGGGCTCCTATGGTAGGGAGTCTATCGGCAAGCTTATTTTGATTACGAGGAATTGACATGATATTAAAAGCATCAAAATCCTCCATTAAATCCCATACACGATGCTTGTATTTCTTAAGCAAATAATTCTTGACAGCATTTAAATTTCTAACCTGATTTACAATTAGTTCTGAATCACCATAAACTTGCAAGCATTTAATACCTCGTTTGTGGGCCCATTCAAGGCCATGCACCAACACTTCATACTCAACTGTATTATTCGAACAGCTAAAAGCAAATTTGCAAGCTGAAAAGTATTTATCTCCTTCGGGTGATATCAACATAGCCCCACCCCCAGTACCAATATTGCTCCTCGAACCATCAAAATAAAGCTTCCAAAGCTCATTTCCTATTTCTGCAGATAGTTTTTCCTTTTTACAAAGGTTAGGCATATCACAATCAGGTTCTCGAATCATATAGACTCCTAATCCTATCTCATCTATGTGCTGAAATGGATCAAACTTGTGATCTTTGATTGCCCATTCAACTAGATTGATATTATCTACATGGGTGCTACAGTCTAAGGTCATGGTTTGCTTCTCCAGTGCATGGGTGGCATAGAGGTTAGTGTTTATAGGATATGGTGAATATGGTTCGATATTGGTTTTGGCGAGAGGCTCAAACTTTATGGTTACTTTCGTACCATACCTTGTTTTAAAAAACAAATGAAACCAATCAAGAGATAGAAACCCTCCCAACTTGGCTGTAAAATCCCTCGAGAGACAAATGGAAAAGTGCGGCGGTAAGTCAATGACATGTATATCCTAGTGAATAGCAAAACTCGGGGATGTGTGCAAGGTAAGAGCCAAATTTTTGATAATACTAGTAGTTTTAACAATAGACCCATCTAATTGCACTATGCCTTTCTGAGGATTAGGCTCGTAAACAAGACCTAACTTATTAGCTAAAATTTTAGGCATGACTAAACTACTGGCACCCGAATCAACCTTAAATAGAACAAAGGAGGCTTTACCTCTTTTGTTTTCTGCTCATTATTATCCTCCAGATCATTAGCAAGCATGACCTTCACAACTCCTTATTAGTGTTGTCAGAAATAGAAAACTCAGCTAAAGCTTACTATAGTAAACCTTTCTACTTTGGAAGGTGTAAAACATCTAATACCGACATACTAATAGTGCTATTATTGAGATGCTCAATAATATTGAATGATGAAGAATTTACTTTCTGCTCATTTTTTGTGACAACAACATCATTCTGCCTCTACAAAGGCTGAGAATGCATTTATGACTGCTCCTTGCTAGGTATCTCTTGGCCTCTTGGCCTCTTTGTAGAATCTACATTTTAGGCTGCATGATAGCGTTAGCATTTGATGAAATGAGCTGCTTACTATTTGTAGGTTGCTGCTATGAACTTCCAGCCTACTGTCCCAGATCCATGGCTCTCTTTTTTGACCTGGTATTAGCCGAAATAGGAGAATTTTGCTGATCTTGACCATTCACACCACAAAATTTGGAGCTCTGCCAATTTGGCAAGGCAACTTCCACATTATCTTGTTGTTCTTGATTCTGATTTGTAACATTTTTTGAACCATCATAGTTATTTTGAACCATTAAAGCCTAATTTCTCATTCCATTAACGCATGTTGATTGGTTATGGGGCTGATTGCATGGATAAGACCAATTGCAATCCTGGGCAACATTATTTTGTGGCACAATTTCCTTTGACGAACTGGTTGTGTTAGGATTGTATGGTTGGAATGGCCTAGGGTTAAAATTCCTTGATTGGGCTTGATAATCATTTTGAAAGGCAGGTCTATTTTGTTGGTTTTGCTAGTAAGGGGCTTGATAAGGCTTATGTTCTTGGTGAACATGATTTTTAATAGTCATGAGATCATTTCCAAAAGTCTTTAATATGCTTTTAACCTCTTGCATCTCCTGATTTGGGGCTAGGACAACAACTTCTTGGGCTCAATTATGATATCCTATCACTGGAACAGGTGGGACAATAGCTAAGGGAGGTATAGCAGCAGGGATAGGTAGTTGTATTTTTGGAAACAAAAGCATAGGAGGTCTAGGAGCTATGTATCTAGCTTGGATGAGATAGTTTTCAGCATTAACGACTATGTTGTAGTTGTTAGAGAGTGTAAGCCCACCCATAGATTGAGTCATGACTGCAATTTTACTATTCAAAGCTTTTAAGTAAAACAAAAAAGTGTGTACTGGTAAAGGTCTTACCATTTTAGGAATCATGTCCCAGGTTCTCTAAAATTGGTAGTTGAAGTCGGCCAAGTGCTCGTGTGGCACCCTTTGAATGGTGCTCAACTATTCTAATAAAAACAAGTTGTCAGACTTATTAGCAAAATGTTGATATACACCATTACCTAACGCATCCCATGTCACGATTGAGTTGGCTATGAGGCCTCTGAACCATTGTAATGCCTTGCCTTTGAGTGATGTAGCCAATAGCCTTAGTGTGATGTTTTCTTGCGTGATATTATGCACCAAGCATAATGTGGCTATGTCACATATGTGCTCAATCGGTGTAGTGAAGTCCTCCTTGATGAAGTATGGCAGACCTCTAAGGGCTGCAACTAGGATTTCGTCATGTTGAATGATGTTTAATGGAGTACCTCCATTGAAAGGAGTGAACGGGTGTTTCCTTGGTGCTGCCATTGGTGGTACTTGTGAAATTGGAATCGGTACTCTTGGTAATAAAACCAAGGAACTGAAAACATGAGGTGCTGACTTCGATCTTTTGGGTGCTTCAAAAATCCTCCTTGTTGCTCTTCCTCTTCTTCATGATGGGGATAGCTCTCGATATTTGAAGGGTGCAAAACTTGATCTTGTCTATATCTTTCTCATGCACAGGCTGCACTAGCATGCAAAAATCAGAATTGGAGTTGCCAAGTCTATTGTAATGAGCCTCCAGAAGGTTGGAAAATCTGCTGCATACACCAAACACCAAACTAAAAATATTGAGATTTTTCTGAAAATGGCTTTCAGAGTCCCACCGGGCATGCCAAAAACTGTTGTCAATTAGATTTGCACCCTGCTGAATACAAGATTCAGCAATCTACTAAAACATGGAAACCTTCTTCAGATGTGGTGATCTGAACGAAGAAGGAATCTCCAGAGTGAGCTGGTTCTCCGAATGATTGATCCTATTTTAAATATTTTTCTGAAAGAAAGAGTTAGAAGGATGGATTGAAATCAAAACTTAAAACTAACTGGTGATTAACTTGTTATTTCTAAAAAATCTAGATTTTGCCACTCACAACAATTTCTCAATTACAATAGTTCTCACAATCTCATTGGTACATGATTTCATCATTAATTTATATGAAGATCCAAAGGCATTGAGTAAATTATACAACCTGAAAAAATGAAATTCTGTGTAGAAAACTCATAAAAGTAGGACATTTAAGGCTTCAAATTTGAAAACACAAGACATCAAACTGTTGTTACCAGATTTGAGACAAGAAAATGAAAAGAACTCTACTATATTATTGAAACTGAAAGAGTGTCTGTTTGAATTGAGTACCACTGAGTTTACAAGCTTAAGAATGCTAAAATCTAGAAACTATATCCTGAACTAGGAAGAGAAAAGAAAACTAAGTCTCTTCAAAAATATATTTCTCAAGAAACCCTAATTCGAGCTCACAAAGAATCTCAAGGAAAAAGGCCTCCAAACTATCCCAAAAGACTACATAAAAGCAGAAAAAACACACTACTTTTATGATCATACTGAAAAGCCTCTAAAAATAGGCTAAATATGCTTTAAAAGCGAGAAAAACACCTTATCTCTCCAAGATGAAACTCAAATCCGACCAAGAGAAAAAGTCAATACAATCTACTAAAAATAGCAATAAATCTTAAAACAATTTATAAAGGATTGCTTTATGACTCATCTTTACATCATTGCAGATTTTATAATTTCTCTATTTTTTGCAATTTAAAGATTGCTAAATCTTTTGCAAAAACAAATACATCTTTATTCCACCAATACAATGCTTGATTTTTCTTTTAAAAAATCATAAAAAATATCAAGGAAATATTGTTCTCTCAATACTCTAATTGATTTCTCAAAAATCAATTGAAAATAAAAATCCCTAAGTCATGAGTGACATTAACCTTAGGTCATAAGATATTTACCACTCATATCTTAAATGACTTCCTTCACAATCCATAAAATTATCCTAAGTCATTGACCACTTTTCACTTAAGGAAAAATATGAATGTTAAATGTAGAAGCACCAACCCTAAGGACTTAGACACATTGATCTAGGCATATGAGAATTCGGCCACCAAAACATTAAGCTTCATATTTTAAATTGATAATGCAAAAATAACCCTAATTTTGAATTTCTCCACATGCTATTGTCAAAGATGAATATTCAAGGTAATTATAATGTTTGACTTAGCTCAAATTAGGGCATGAGACAAAAGAAGTCAAACCCTAAAAATGATTTCATTTTCTCAATCATCACTTTGGAAAAAATTGCTCTACCTGAGAGAGCATGCCGCCATCATGATTGAGCTCAGTCCTTAGCTCACATGCTTAGGAATCTTCACTCTTGGCTTCAGATACTTGAATCTTTGACTGGGTAAGCTTGATTCGTATACTATTGTGGCTTTTTCAGTTCATTCAAAGAGCAAGAAAATCCATTAAGGCCGCGTCCTATACATGCTTGTTTCTGATTTTTCTCTTACATTTCATGTGACTGTTCTTCTTGGCCACTATGCACGAGCATGAACTCAAGATTTTGTCTAGAACTCCATGAGAAAGCTTGCTTGAGGGTCTCTCTTCTTCTTTGCACATAAGGTAAGCTTCTTTTTTATAGCCTTTATGGCTTCACTCTTGAACTTTCTAGTCTTGTGGCTAAGTTATACTCAGTTTATGTGATGGCTCCTTACTTCATGTGCTTATATTTTGTTATTTTTGTGTTCTTTGTCTCCACTGGCTACCCTACACGAGCTTACACTGGATGTTTTGCTTGGGGTTTTGAGACTTTATAAATCTTTGGCCGCAGCTATATATGATCTCCTACTAGCTTGAATTGGTAAATTGCACTCTAAGCATACATCTCTCTCTTCAGAGAGCTAAAAAAAAACTTCTCTTTCACTTATGATTTTATGGCCATGCACAGGCCACACCATTAGTATCTTAGGAAAAGCATATTTAAAGCTATTGGGCTCGACCCAAAACATGAATCTCTTTCTTTTTCACATTTGAGGACAAACCCCTTCATGGGTATCATGAGAATTGAATGAAAACTAATATTCTCTATTTTGAAGCTTGACCCACCAAAGGAAAATCACATTTTGTACTCTCCAAAACAAAACTAGATATGGGTATTTGTTATTTTGAAGAAATCAATCTTACTTTGATATTTTCTCTTACGGAGCTCGACCATTATGATTTCCATCTGTATTCTTGTTATTTCATATAAAATCCTCATATGGGTATCTTGTGTATATGATAAAAAAATTATCTTGTTGCTTTGATAAAATACCCATATGGGTAAGCTAGAAATTGTATTAAATTTGTATACTTAATTTGAAACCCCAATGTGGGTATACTCGAAAGAATAAACATAAATTTTTATTTTTATTTTAACTTGGGCCGAACTCACCATGACATTCTAATTTCCCAATCTTCTTTATATGAGCTTTTGGAATTCTGAAGCATATTTCTTTCTTGGCACATTTTCTATTGTGTTACAGCCTATCCGTAGAAATACTATGCATTATGAGAAACATATTTCTTCTCCTTACTGTCAAAAACCCTTGCATGGGTAAGTTGGAAATTGCATTAAATATGTTTGTCTTGATATTCATGTGAAAACTAGCTCGACCCATGAAGATTTACTTCTTTCTAATTTTGTATCTGTTTAAACTCCACCATATGAGTTCACTTGTGATATGAAAAAAGTCTGTATATTTTGATAACTGTGTAAAATCTGGGCTTCTTTTAGCATTTGAATTTTTCAATTTTCAACATACAGGCATTTAGAAACTTAGAGAAAATTTGTGCCATTCCATTACACAGGTATACCACAATATGACAAAATTGAAAGTTTGTTAAAAACCTTCTTATATCTGCACTTTGATTACATCCCATTGAGTCATTTCCATATTTCTGTATTTGTGTCTTTGTGAAGAAAAGTACCTTTGAATATACTACTATTGAACACCATCCACAGTTTCATGAAATGGTGGAAAGGTATCTTTTTTTTACATTTTCAATTATCACCTCCATGCTGTTTACGTTGCACACAAAATTCTTTTTGACTGAGTCTGTAGGTTGCTAGTCCACTTTTGCTTCTCATGCATATTCTTCAGGGATACATTCAGAATTGTCCTTAATCACCTTTGTTTATTCCAAAATGAATGTCTTCCTGCGATACCACCATCTAATCCATAACAACATTTGTTTATGTCTTCATATTTCACATTTGAGAATAAGAATAGTTATGATCTCATTATTTGGTGACCATGATAAAACAGTGGCATCCATAATCCTTATAGGTTGCTTTGATATTTTCTCCTTATTGGTTGTCCTTGAAGAAACTCAGGATGATTAACCTTTTGATTCTGTTCTTGGACTAATGCAAAAATTTCAATTGAAAGATTGTAGTTCTATGGACTGCATCTTACTTAATTGTTTTAGCCAGCTAACACTTCAGAAACACCTTTTGTTATGCTTTGTCATTTCCTTGTCATTCTAGAAACTATCATTTCACATTGTAATTCCTAATGTTGTATTTGTATTATCAGCGAAACTGGTATTGACTGTTCATTTACCATTTGAATGCAATGCCTATCCTTTCATACTCTTGGGCTTCAACCTGACACTCTTCATGCATTTTTATGCTCCACTTAATAAACTGTTCCATGAATTTTCTCTCCTCTGAAATGAAAATTGAAACAATTCTCTTCGTTGAGACATAATGTATGCATGTTCACTATCCTTTATTGTGAGAAAGAACACTGATGAATTGAACCTTGCATGGCATATGATCATGGTGAACAAATAACACTATAGCAAAAGAATATGAACCATACAATAATTTTTGAGATGAATGTACTCAGTTAAGTGATTGATCCGATTAAACTCACTGTTCACTTGTAGCTTTCATAAAGCATTTACCTTATTGTTATGAATGCACAGTTGGTTTAATAGCTTGATAGATAACTATGCTTAACTATTTCAGTTTTATATCATTTCTTTTTTTGATGAATATGATGATATGATCTCTTATTAGCCCACTTGTAATGAATAGGGCAACATGCCAAGCTCTACCCTTGTGGGGGCCCATTTTTCTCCACATGCTTGGTCTTCAAATAATAATCAGCATCATGATTTTCCCTATACCTGCACAAGGAAACAAACAATGTTAGCATAAAAAAAAGACATGATGATGATATTGATGTTTCTCGCTCAACTTATTTCTTTGCACCTTTCTTGATTGTTTCAATGCATGATTAACAACATACTACATTATTGTTGGTGATTCATATAGGTATCCTCATAATTAGAGCCTCTGACATCCCTCTCTTCTTTCTTACAGGTCAATGGAGCTCGATAAGACAAAAGGTGCACCATTTCAGCATCGACCATCAACCAATCAGGCAATGATGATTATGTTGTTACTTATGTGATTTCTTCTTTTGCATCTTCCATAGTGTAGTGTGCTATTAGTGATGCACTATGATAGTCCCATCCACGGCTTGTGTGGATATTTGATTTCATCTTATGCTTTTCATTTTGAAAAGAAAATGCATCTCAATGCAATGTTGTATTATCATTTGGATTCTTACAATCAAATGAAGCTATGTAAATATGAATCACTTCATGAAATAATGAAAGCATTTAAAATGCTCTATTGTTTATATGCTCAATTCTATACTTCATTTAATTGTAAAACATTGAATAGCACTCCTAAAACTCCGTTTCCTCATTTTAGTGCACAGCTATCACTTGACGAACAATGAACAAGGTGAAAACAACACTTAAGCACAATGCAAAAATAACTATAATTTCACTTTAAGATATAACAATATTCAGCCAGCTCCACCAATTGAGTTGTAGTGAAAAATTGGTAATAGTTATCTTTGTCTGGAGTTAGTCTTGTGTTTTCTGTTTGGATGTGCTTGGTTGGGGATCCTTCCTTGTTTACTCCCTGCATGGGGGTGGTTGGGTGGAACGTGCTATGCACCCTGTTGGGTTCCCTTGGATGCAGTTGTACCATTCAGTGCAAAGTTTTGTTGATGCAACGATCTAGGATTCGTATGTTATCAGATGTATATTTGTACTCTAAATGTATTTTATATATTGATGTATCACTCCCACATGCGTTGGGAAGGCCTATGATGTAATTATGTATTTTTGTTCATTGAGATGTACTATCAGATTGATGTAATGTATTATCATACTGTGTAAATCATTTGTGAATTACCATATGTAAATATTGTTAATGTTATGTTGTATCTATAGAAATATATACTTTATATCTTCATGATTAATTTATTATAATTTGCATGTATGGTTTTATATGGATTATTCTTGTCACATTTTTTATCATTTATTAATGTTTAAAATTGAAGTTAAGTGAATGAATGGGTTAGCTACCTAATCTCACCTCATGTACCCCAAAGGACTTAGGTGTTTAATTTGTAATCTTTTAAATTTAATGTATACAATAATTTCTACACTTTAATAGTTTTGAAAAAAAAAAAAAAATTGTACCATAAATGTTAGATGTATTAGTTTTCTTTGGGGTTGCATGGCGAGGCATTACATGTGATTGTGAAGACATTCATACTATCTTGTAACATTCCATGTTGCAAAACCATGGGTGTTAAGAAGCAAGCAACCCAACATGAGACAAACCTTTACATTTAAACAGGGAGATTCAAATAACTAAAACCCAACATTGTGTTTCCCATTTACAATTATTTTGTGCACTTTTTTTTTTCAATCGAGTGAAATTAAAACACAACAATGGAATGCGTGATATGGAAGACATTCACACTTTCTTGTAACATTCCATGTTGCAAAACTATGGGTGTTAAGAAGGAAGCAACCCACCATGAGACAACCTTTTACGTTTAAATAAGGAGATTCAAATAATTGAAACCTAATATCTGTTTCCCATTTGTAATTATTTTGTGCACTTTTTTTTTCAATTGACTAAAATTATAACACAACAATGGAATGTGTGATTTTCAAGATGTTCATATTGTTTTGTAACATCCCATGTTGCAAAACTGTGGGTGTTAAGAAGCAAGCAACCCACCATGAGACAACCTTTTACATTTAAACATGGAGAATCAAATAACTGAAACCCAACACTGTGCTTCCCATTCACACTTATTTTGTGCACTTTTTTTTTTTATCAAGTGAAATTAAAACACAACAATGGAATGTGTGATTTTGAAGACATCCATACTATTTTGTAACATTCCATGTTGCAAAACTGTGGGTGTTAAGAAGCAAGCAACCCACCATGAGACTACTGGCATATGGCTTGGGAGGATTTTTTATGGCTTCTAGTGTTGTCATTGATGGTAACTGAAGTCATTATCTCGATCCGCATGTTAGAATCTACTTATATTAGCAAGAAATGTAGAAGAAAGTGTGTTACTGATAGAAAGCATGAAGAATAGGGTATCCAGTCAGATAGTCGATATGTATGCTTCACTGATTCATCATCTTGTGTTGTGGATCCCTAGGAAATTTTGATTGAGAATGTATATTACCTTATCAATAAGTTTTACGGTGTTGCAGCAGTGAGTGTACAAGTTAAGAGACTCGGTAGAATGATTTTCTATTTATTTGTTCATTGTGGCCAACTCAATGAATGTAGCATGTCACAAATGTATAAGGAGTAGTTGTTTAATTATTTCTAAGTTTGAGAATATTGTTTTGGGTCCCAAATATGCCTTAACCAACTTGTGTGGGTGCACATTAAATATTTCTCATGATTTGAGCCGACTATGGGAGAATATTTAATGTTTTGTAAAAGTTTACTTGAAGCGATGCAATCTTTGTTAGCAGATATATATAAGATCGATAATTCATTTTGGTAAGTGAATGGTGTGGTGAGAAGGTGTGTGTGTGTGTGAAAAAGTGTAGAGCAATTGAATGAGCGTACATCAGAAGATCTAGGAGCAAATTTTTTCTTGTGCAATAGAAGGTTTTTGTGTGCAGAGCAGAACAAAGCAGAGCAAAAGTGTGAATTGGATAGAAGGTCCATAATTTATTTCATTTGCTTCATTAGAACTAAACCCAGGAATTTTTAGATGCTATCCACTCAGTTCAATTTTTGTTATAATCACAAACTTCTTGTAAGGCAATGAGCCTTCTTTTTGAGTAGTGAGCTCTAGGAAGTGTGCTTAAATGCAAGTGCATTCCCTTTTGTTCATACTTTTAACAGAGTATAAATTGTGGATTAATCTCCACCATGGTTTTTCCCCTAATAGGGTTTCCACATAAAAATATTGGTGTTATGGTGCTTTGATTATCTTGGTCATGTGCTTGCATCTTTATTTCTGTTTATGTGCTACAAACAATTTATGATTAGAATTAATTGTTTGAATATTGTTGAACACTGATTCATACACCCTCATAGTGTTCCCCGAGTCCAATAGAGACAAACCTTTACATTTAAACAAGGAGATTCAAATAACTGAAACCTAGCACTGTGTTTCCCATTCACAATTATTTTGTGCACTTTTGTTTTCAATTGACTAAAATTTAAATACAACAATGGAATTTGTGATTTTGAAGACATTCATACATTTAAAAAAGGACATTCAAGTAACTGAAATACTTCACATTGTGTTTCCCACATTACAAATTATAAGATCTGGTAAAACCCTTTTCCTGCAACCGAATTATCCATCACCTCAATTAGGTCAGTATTCTCCTCCAACTCCTCCATATGCACTCCACACTTCAGCTTACAATGTCGATTTGCTCGCTTTCTCCTCCAACTTGTCCACGTGCACTTAAACCTTCGGCTTTCCCTTTCAACGTGAAAAATGGAAGCTCAAAGCTCCCACGACTTCATCTTTCTCATCCTCCAGCTTAGGATTCACCATGAGCATCGACATCCTCAGTGTCTCAACCAAACAGCTAGTCAACATGTTGAAGAGCGCAAACAACACTAACTTAAAATGCTCTAAAAATACGTATGCTTGAGGATATGTTATAACACATCAAGACTGGGTTACTTATACTACCATTAAGTTTTCATCATTTGCAAAGGCATAGAGGAGGACTGAAAACTTCAGGGCTAAGGGAAAAAGAAAGGCACATGATGGTCATACAAATTCTTTTTTAATCAAATTTCCCATTACCCAAGGGTTACATATTTCATACGATGCTCGCTTCCATTAGGTACCTATGTTTACAAAATTTTGAGGGCATTTCAAAGAACACATTTCTCTTTTAGGGGTACTTTCCTAGTTCTTAATGAAGTATTGTAACAAGAAAATGACATCATATCATTTATTGCTCTCGTGATGTAAGATTCCATTTTCTTTTTATCTAATTTCACACTACGAAATTTGAAAATTTTACTTTACATTTTACAGATAAGGTACCAATTGCCATAATGAAATTTGGAATTAAAAAAAGACAAATAAAAGAAAGTAGAGTACAATGAATGAAATAGCGAGGAATAAACATTATTCTTTATTTTTATAAATTAAACATTTATTTTTTTAAATATGTAGGTAGGGCTTAACAAGTTACGAACTATTAAATAATTTTAAATTAACAATCATATCTTGGTGTGTAATGGGTATGTTGGATAGGTGTGGGAGGTTATTTAACAATTTTTTTTCTTGTTTATGGATACATCCATGCAATACATGAGGTCAATTATCACATTATTAAGTAAATGATGTTTGTGTACAACCAAGGTTTCAATGGATAAGTGATAGCTTGAGATTGATTATGCATACACTTACATGTAACTTTATATATTATTTAATGTTTAAAATTTAGTCTCCTAAGTGGGACATCCTTGGAATGCACAAAAAAATTGAATAAAGAGTTATTATATATAAAAATACCCCCTCATTGTAGATCTTTCATTACCTATCCCTCCCTCCATCCTTGTATCTTTCTCTCTCTCCTCTCTCATATATAATAAGTAATGGATTTTATGTGCCAAGTGCCAGTAATTAACTGTATGCTCATAATATGTAAATATCATTTGATTGTACTTTAAGGAATGCAAACTTTATGTCTTTGTGTCTTCTTACCTAAAAAGTGATGAAAAAATTCCTTAGTCTATGACATTCATAGCTTGTAAGCATATGAGCATGTACCAATGGACATGAATGGACCAATTAGTATCTAGTACATCAACAAGGATGTTGACATAAGTTGACAGCTAGTATGGTGGCTATACATTTGATAAATCTTGTACCAATGATAATAGTTTTTTATGGAATATTGAATTATTTGTAATTGATATACATAATTTTCTCATCTTGATGTTTTTAGAGTCACATATCCACTATACTTTAGTAAAGATGGGGTTGAGGATGACACTATTCTCCAATAATATCACCTTTCTCAATGGTTGACTTAAGTAAAATTTACTTCTAAATGACTTTGATTATTTATATAGACTAGTAGTATCAATTATAGTTCACCAATTAACTGAATGCAAGATTGTATTTACTTAGTAGATGCATGTTTCTTCTATACAAAATTTTGTTACTATTATTCTATTGTACCTAGCCTTGTGTTTGTGAGAGTATATTTTAATCAATCATTTTGTTGGAACCATAATTTTCATAAAAAATTCTAAGGATTTTATCAATTAAAATCCAAAATTCCCATTATCATTTTCATAAAATGTCACATAATCGCCATTCATAATGTTAGTTTTTCCCTTTACCATGATACCACTACCATATTGGCCACCCCTCACAACTCTCACATCATACCTCTCTACTGAAGCTCACTACCAAGTAGTTCACAGTATGACGATAAAATGAGCCACTACTACACATTGTAACCTTCACTCTTTATCGCTATACCTCGGGGGTCAATAAGTAGCCCATGGCAGAGTAGTATATTCAAGAGATGTACTAAGGAGACACCACGGTACTGCAGGAGAACCAAAGGTGATATGTGGTAGAGCCGTATATTGAATACATATACTGAAGACATACCACGGTACCATAGGGGAGTGAAAAGTGACATGAGGTTGTGCAGTAAATCAGTCATTGGGTCATTTAAAGCACACTAGTCACATTAGTCAACATCAAAATATAAAATTGAGCTCAATACAAAGATTTGAATTATGGGAATTTATGAGTCAGGAGTAAATGCATCTTGGTGTTAAAATACACAAAATAAGTTGAGATTTTCCATTCATAATAGCTGAAACCAAGTTGCAGACGAGCTCAAAGTGTAGGAGTAAGGGGAATTCTTCAAGGTGAATTATATCACCAAGTAAGCTTTGCTCATCACTCTATGAATTTCATAAAATGGCACCAAAGAAGGCTGAAGTAGGAATTAAAAAGGATGAGGCCAAAGCTAGTAAACCATCCTTGTAGTCTCCATTGCTTTCCTTGCTTCCTGGTTCAGTAGACAAGGGACCTAAAAAGGTTTTTAGAGATCTAGCTTAGGGATGTAGAAACTCCATTATTCCTCTATCGGGTTGGAACCTTTATTGGTACTTCTATCGAAATAGGAATGGCAAGGTTCCAACATCAAACCCGTGGACCCTTGATTTGGCTAAACTGATTGTTCCCAATGTTTTCATTGATATTGAGTTGATTAAAGCCCTTTCCCATAGCTACCATGCCCCAACCAAAACTATTAGGCTTCCAAATGGTGGGTGCTTAGTTGATGTTACAAGAGATACTATTATCAAGTGTTTTAACCTAAATAAACAAGTTGTAACAGAGGTAAATCTAGTGAAACTTGAGCAAGAGTATAAAATATTGAGGACATATAGAAGTGATGAGCTCCCCCTACATATGAAAATGGGTGATAATAATAGAATACTCCCCATCCCTTCCTCTAAAATGGAGGATTTCCTAGATTTAGAATTTTAGGTTTATTTCAAAAACACTTATCATGCATTATGCCAAGTCTTTGGGATAGATGCAAAGGAACATATGTTAGTGAGATTAATGAGAATGGCCATGATAATCCAACATTCTATGTCAAATGTAGAATTTTATTTTTCATCTATAATTGAGGAACAAATACATGAGGGTCTATTGCAAGTTAAAGACTCTAAGGTCCCCATTTCCTTTAGGAAATATTCTTTGTTGTGTCATTTAATCGTGTACTAGAATGAAATGAAGTGGACTAAAAGAATGAAGTTGAGTACACATGAGAATCGAGTAAGACTCCCTATGTAGAACTGGTGTTACATCTGGGATAGTAGATGTACAAAATGTGATTTTTTTGTGTTTCAAGATGAATTTGTTGTTAGATTGATAGTTTCCCTTGATTACCCAACACCAAGGTTATCTAAATCATTGATGAAAGTAATGAGGCCTATATAGTATAAGCTAGACCAGGGTTGTACCCATAATTAAGATGGTTGGTTATTTATGACACAACACGCCATTATCAGAGTGTATGGATGCAACCAAGCACCATAGATCTTTCCCAATTTTGTACCTGCAAGGGTATGTTTTTTTGAATTCATGCAGTAGATGCTTTGGATGGAATATGATTTGATGAGGAATTAGAGGAAAGGAATTTTTTTTCCTAATTTGATAGTATTTGAAGAGTTGGCCATTGGATCTGATATGCTAGAAGAATTACAGAGGTTGATGAGGGTTAATTATCCCCTCAAATCTAGAAAGGAGAGAGTGTGTGACCTAGAGGGTCATATCAATATGATCAGAAGAACCTTGTTGACAAAGAGGGCCATATCACATGAATTTTTTCCTGAGGATTTTATAAGAAATTTGGTGTATTTTGCTGATGTACCACAACCAAGAAAATGGTGGATAGCAATGATGCAGTGGGAGAATCAGAAGAAGGAGAAGGATAAAGTTTCAAAGGGTTTTTTTACAGATGAACCCAACCTTCTGAAAAGGATATAGATGATCCTTAATAAGTTTGATGAATTGTATAAGATGGCCCAAGATGATGGATTGATTCCACTTCCCACACCTCACCAACCATCACATGAAGTATCCACAACACAAACACCACCCCCATCACCTACACATCCATCCCCTCCATATGCTACTCATGAGCCACATGCTAAGAGACAAAAGACTGATTCATTGGTTGATTATGGTTCAAGTGATGAAGAAGAAGAAGAAGCATTCATAGCTCTAAGTAAGATAAAGGAGGTAGTTGAACAACAAAGAATTCAAGTGCCCCATGATCTTATGGCTAGGCTTTTAGATGAAGGAACTGATGAAATTCAAGAAGATGAGAGGGTGTTGGCCTCTCTAAGGTTCATGGAGGATGATAATTTTATCTAGACTAATGAATTTAAGGACTTTTGGATTAAAATATAGATGGAACAATTTGATGATAGATTGAAAATCAATCTTATAGGGGTTGGTGAATCAAAACAAGCTAAGATCTAGGCTCAGACATTTGTAGAGTTAAATGTTGATAGAATTAATGTCACCCCCTAGGAGGCAAGATAAATGGTGTTAAAAAGTGATATGATAATTATATTGGGGATGGAGCTATCTAAAGTGTTTTTGCTAGATCATATCAGAGCACAAGATGACCCCATGTTGGTAGTAGAAATTGATTTAGAAGAGGGTGTATCAGGAACAATGTATAACCCTACTACCAAACACTATCTCTATGGACGAAACAAGAGAGTACAAGGAAGCCTTGAATTTTGGATGTAGTGCCGGAAATGAGGGGGTCAACTATGGTAAGAACAATGAAAGACACAACTCCCATAGAGGCTGTAACTATGACTATGAATTTTCCAATGTTCACTAAGGATGTGGTAGAAAATATGGAAAAGAAGATTAATGAATATGAGAAGAGATTAAAATTATCAAATGATGAGGTGAACAAATTTTTTATTGAAAATGTAAAGTTAAAACAAAAGTTGCAGCAAGCCACCACAGTGAGAAGGGATGGATTGATTGTCTATCACCCACCTGTCCAGGTAGAGGATCCATAGATACAAAAAATGAAAGATGAAATTGATAAACTGAAGAAAAAAAACATGGAGGATGTCAAGCATCATATCATGGAGATTCTAGGGAAGATATTAGAACGTAGAGTTAGGATATTGAAGGAGAAGATAAATGGATTACATGAAAGCTTCAACAACCTAATTAAAGCTTTGGAGCAGATAAGTGCTAGCTCCCCTATCCTTGAAGAGCTCCAAAAGAGATGAAAGCCCACCTATCACATACTGACTACTCTATGCAAAGCTACAAATAGGGATCTAGATGCTCCATCAAGGCTCAAACCTACACAAGAGATGGTGAAAGGTGTGATTGATGAGTAAAAGTCTTTGGTTGACATAAGGAAGAAAGTGGAAAGTATGAGGAGTGCATTTAACTCTATTAAATACATATTTTAGCCCATCAATATTCAAGGATAATTATCAAATAAAAGGTATGGATGAATGGAGAGAAGAATTTGATCTAATGATTCCTAAATGCTTGACAAATATACAAGATAATGGGGAGATAAATGTCTAAAAAATACATACTATACTTGATGGGATCATCATGCTAGATAGTGGATACACAAAGTTCATGGTGGATGTCAAAAACCTCCTGGATAATAGATGGAAAAGTCACCTCACAAATTTCACAGCTATACAAGAATTCAAATGGCTGAGTGATTTGACAATTAATAAGTGGCAGGAAAAATATTTGGGCTCTGATGAAGATTGATTATGTGCATCATGAAGAAGAAATATCATACAATAAAAGCTTTGAACAGGTCTTAGGTTACCACGGGGTTTTACTTGGGGATTAATGGATTGATTCATATGTTTATGATTAGGTTTCTTTAGTTATTTTAAATTGCATAATTACGTTTTGTTATCAAAAGTCATGTCCTTTGGTATAAATCTTGTTGCTTCTCATATAAATAAGAGAGACCAAGACCAAAAGAAAGGATTAGATTAGAGATAAGAGAAAGGAATAGGTGAATAGGGATAGATATAATGCTTACATTTCAAAAGACCATGATGTATGTATAGAATTTTAAAGAAGTCAATGAAAGATATCTGATTTTGTGGCATAATATTTTATTTTTTTAAAATAAAAGTGGCTAAGGCACTGAAATATTTTATTATTTTGTAAAAGAGTTCTTACTAAATCCCGGTTCAGGTGAGCATACTGACAAGTAAGAACCAAGAGAAGAAAACCTCTGGTTATAGCTCCATGCAGAAAAAATAAAGTCACAGATTGGGATTATAGAATCAACCCAAGGACTAGAACAATCAGAGGTCCTAAATAAAAAATATTCCCAACCAAGAAAAGACTACCCAACAAAAAATGGAAGAGGGACAACATAGATCTTAATCTAGCCCATCCACCTGGGAACTTGAATTGGCATCATAATAAGAAAACAACCATAAGTGATCCAAATAAAAGCTCTTCTTTAACTTCATAGCCTTGTAGCCAAGACTTCTTGAGAGAGTTGTCGTTGAGACATTTTCACCCTGAGATAGTTCCCTCAAAATTATCTCTCACAATTCCAGACCTAATTATCATCAAAAGTTCTCCAAAGCAACCATTAGTAACAAAACCATTTTTAGGAATAAACCCAAGAATAGGAAATGCACCATTGTCCAAGGAATACATATCTAAGACTTCTTGAAGGTCCAAGCCATATAGCAAGTTAGGGTGCACAAACTTGTTAGTAGGAAATTTACTAGCTTATCATCCAAAAACACATCCATGATAACAGTAAAAAAGTGAGATAAAATATTAGAAAAATATTTGTTAGAATTTTCCTAAATCCATGAGACACCAACCACCTTGCAGATAGCTGAATCAATGACATCATCATCAAAGACAAAAATTTGACCAAGTTTTTCATTGTTGAAATGATTGGGATCCTTACAATCTTTACATTTTATATTTACCCTAACCCTATACCAAATCACCGATGATGCCATGGAGAAATAAGACCTGTATAGCTTTGAAACTAAAAAATTCCAAGGAATCCATGTTGTATATAAATGGAAATTGTAATAAAAAATGGAGAAGTCAACTGAACCAAAAATGAGCAATCCAAACAAAAATGGAATATCATATATATTATGATTCAAAACTCAGCCGACATGAGCCATATAGAGCAAATAAATCTTCCATCAAAAACCCAAATGCCTTATAAGTAAAACCTGGCAACAAAGCCTAAACACCATGCCATGCATCAAGTATGAAGCATAACAATAGGCCTCTGCCCCAGAAAAATAGAATATTGCAATCAATGTTGGCATAATCTTGGTATCAATTGTTTGTTCAAATTATTCGATTATCTGGTTGTCTCTATTTTAATGCTTCTTCATTATACCCTAACCTTATACCGAATCACCAATGATTCCATGGAGAAATAAGACCTGTATAGCTTTGAAACTAAAAAATTCCAAGGAATCCATGTTGCATATATATGGAAATTGTAATAAAAATTGGAGAAGTCAACTGAACCAAAAATGAGCAATCCAAACAAAAATGGCATATCATATATATTATGATTCAAAACTCAGCCGACATGAGCCATATAGAGCAAATAAATCTTCCATCAAAAACCAAAATGCCTTATAAGTAAAACCTGGTGACAAAGCCTAAACACCATGCCATGCATCAAGTATGAAGCATAAAAATAGGCCTCGCCCCAAAAAATAGAATATTGGAATCTATGTTGGCGTAATCTTGGTATCAATTGTTTGTTGGAATTATTCAATTATCTGGTTGTCTCCATTTTAATGCTTCTTCATTATACCCTAACCCTATACCAAATCACCGATGATGCCATGGAGAAATAAGACTTGTATAGCTTTGAAACTAAAAAATTCCAAGGAATCCATGTTGTATATATATGGAAATTGTAATAAAAAATGGAGAAGTTGATTGAACCAAAAATGAGCAATCCAAAGAAAAATGGAATATCATATATATTATGATTCAAAACTTAGTTGACATGAGCCATATAGAGAAAATAAATCTTCCATCAAAAACCAAAATGCCTTATAAGTAAAACCTAGTGACAAAGCCTAAACACCATGCCATGCATCAAGTATGAAGCATAAAAATAGGCCTCTACCCCAGAAAAATAGAATATTGGAATCTATGTTGGCGTAATCTTGGTATCAATTGTTTGTTGGAATTATTCGATTATCTGGTTGTCTCCATTTTAATGCTTCTTCATTATTTAAATTGGTATATCAAGTATATACTCAATTTATCAATGCACATTTTTTTTACTTGTTTTATGTGATTAATTGGTTTCCCCAAAGGAATTAAAATCCTTCTAGTCAATCATAGTAATTTGGGAGTGTTATTTGGATCAATAAGGAGAACCATATAATTAGGATTGTCAATCTATCTCCAATTTGGTTTTATCTATGTTCTTACATAATTTATTCAATTGGTTGTTTCAAGTAAAGATTAAATCCTTTTGATAAATTATAAGTAACCTAGTTGTGTCAGTTGGATCCATAAGTAGAGTTTTTCAATCATTTGCCTGCACATTTATACAAGTTATAAACCAATATTAGTGTGCCAAACAGTTTGAGTTATTGCCAATATAGGCCGTATATTCTAGATCTTCATTTGACTCTATCTACCCAACAAGGCACTAGTCTTATCCATTTCATCATTTAGTTTTATCCAATCTATTTTCAAAAACCTTGCATCTGTTAACTGAACATATTCATAAAATTCACCTTGATATTGCTTATACAATTTATACCAAATTAGGTTTGCATCCCTCCACTCTCAATTGACATTGTGGATAGATTGCTTAAATAGGAAACTCACAGTTTAAGTCTTCCTCATTTACATAGGTACACCCACCTAGGTTTGGCAGAGCTTGAAGAGAAGAAGGTTCAAATACACCATTTGGCCTTGTTCGTTAGCCAAAAATGTATCAAGAGCTTGGCAACCTCTTGTGGTTTTTCAACCAACATTTTTGAGAACTAACACATTTTATGCCAATAATCCAAAATAACATGTGTCCATGGGGAGCTATGCTTAGGGTAATACATCAATTTCCTAAGGACCAATAATTCATCTTTAAGAACTCTTTGATGGAGAAAAAAATAAATATAAAAAATAGATGGTTTTGGAATCGATTGCTCATCGATTGTGTAGACACCTAAATTTGGACACTTACATTTGTCCAAATTTGTTCCTTTTTCATCTAAATATCCTCTTATTTGCATTAATTAATTAATATTGCTATTATTTAATTAATACCCTTAATTCTTCTAAATCCCCAATGTGTTTAGTTAATAGTTAAATACCTTACCCCTTTATTCTCCTTTTCCTCAAATGAATTAAATAAATAAAACATTTATTTAATTCCTTAGATGTCACATCCTCCATCACTTTATCTTAATCCTAATCCACCTCCTAATCCCATAATTAGGGATGTGCACATGTCTAATCCATGATTAGGATGTGTCACATCCTCCAACTTTTGCAAGTTGACTTCTAATCTTCATTAGCCACTAACTGCCTTCTAATCATTGATTAGCTAGTCTAATCAACATCTTGGTCAACTCTCTCATACCCCAAGTAATTTTTAATTCCTTTTTGTCTTCCCCGTGTGAATTTAAAATTCACATTTATTCCTCCAAAGATTCTCCTCTTCCCCATGTGATCATTGAAATGTCACATCATGAAATGAAACTAATTCCCAAATATAAAAATGCAATGATTTAAATTGATTTCCACAAATTAATTCCAAAAAAAATTCTATGCACAAATTTTAATCTAATATTTAATTCCCAATTCAATAGTTTTAAACTAATTGAATAAATTAATAAACAATTGCATTCAAATATATTCAATCATGCCATAAATAAATTATTAATTCAATAAACTCAAATATTTAAATTAACTTTATTGCTCAAATACTTTATCAGGCATTAATACTTATCTTTGAAATGTGCAGGAGAAATCCCCAACTATTGCTGGAATGGTCCTTGGTTCAGCCTCTTCCGTCTGTGAGTAGTCTGGGAGGAAAGCAGACTTGGCTGCTCTACACGAGTGCTGGTTCCACCGGAACAATGCTCAACACTCGTGCCACAAAAACCATGCCCTGGCCAGGACCGTCCTGAGTGCACGCACTTGTACCCCAGGTTGGACACCCACTGTAGGAGTGCCCCTTCTCCGTCCTACTCACAGCCTGCTAACCTTGAAACCCTATTCCCGCAATGTGCTCCACTTTATTTTCCTCTTTTTTTCATGCCTCAATAATTTAGTTTTCACGGGTTTTATACAACACAAAGGGTAGTTCCAACCGACACACCCTTTTACAAATAATAATTACATCCCGTGAAAACTCTAATTATTATTTTATTGCATTTTATTTCTAGAACTATTACATTAGTTCTTATATTTATTTACTTATTTACTTTTATTCTATTTTCTTTTCCTTTTTCTTCCACGGGGAAAAAGTCTCATAACAATTCTCCCCCTCTTCTTTAGCTACTGCCCTCAGTAGCTTGATGATTTTCTGCATCACACATACATATAAAAAAATAAGCCTTTAGTTAAACAAATGAGGATATTGGTCTTTAATAAAATCAACATTTTTCCAAGTAGCACTATCATTATCACAATGACTCCATTTAATTTTTTTTTACTTCATTTATAACTTTTTCTTCTCTTAATTCATAGATGTCTCCCTTTTTTAATTTGTATTTTAAGTTAAGTAATTATAGGAAAGCATTTTTTTTTCCAATGACAAGAGTTGTACATACATAAATATTAGGAATTTACAATCAAAGAAACTAATGGTAGTCTATGTGTTTACTCACATATATTTCAACCTTATCAATTTTCTCTCATGTTACCAATTTTCTTTAATATAGATATTTTAAATCTTATATATGTAACTTCAACATTAAATCTATAAAATTATTAAATCATCTGTTGAAATAACATATATCTAGTGAAACGACATACATATCCCATACTATGTAGTCACTCATTGATGAACTATATAATTGATATACTTCAAATATATTCTAAGATGATAATCATGTATTCCGGACTACATGAGTATCCTCTTTTCCTATATGTCAAGTATAATTGAATGAAAACAAGTAAAAAGTATCCCTAAAAAGAGTTCATATCTTTCAATATATGCACAAAGTTATTGGGTTGATCAAGTCCAATAACAAGGTACAATAAAATAAAGCATGGTAATCTTTCTAGGTATCTTAACAATCATACATTGAGTACTTTCATAGAAAAACATTAGGTCTAATATTTCCTTCACTATTAACACAAGGGAAAATATTGGTTAAAAATGATAATTTGACTAGAATAGTGATGATTTGCATAGACTCATGTCCTATGATATGAGACTCGACAAGGCCATTGGGACCTCCAAATAATGAATAGAGGCAATGTTGTTTAAAGAAAGCAACAAAATTCATTCAATAATTTCTTCTGTTATGTTTTCCTTCATGTAAGGAGGTTCATCACAATAAATCTCTATATTAGTGATCCCAATAAATCATACAAAATCCTTTTGTCACACTTCTCATGTTTTATCCACAAAGCAATCCAATATTTGTCAATATGACTAGGATACTATTATCTACAAAATATGATTAGGCTTGAGATCTCTATAAATGAATTCTAACTTGTTAAGGTTTTTATGCACATTTATTCATAAATTTCTCCTATAAAATATATAAATTATACCCCTATATATGAAAAAATCACATGCTAGTTTGACAATCTCTATCTTTGTTTTATTTATGCCCTATATAGTATTTTATTGCATATCTGAAACCAATCATAAGCAATCACCCAAACCATATATCATGGTTTATTTGAGGCCAAGAAATATGTCTAACATACATAGTGTTCCCTAGCATAATAAAGTGGCTTAGTAATTATCCCTTTTTACAAAGGTTGTCTCTTATAATCATGAATCTCTCTTTTAAAAGAGTTTTCTTAAATATTCTTCATTACTCTATTTTTATTTTATTTTAATTTAGGAACAAATATCTATTCAATAAAAATAAATTAGGGTTATCTCTCCCCCTATAAAACTTCAACATGTTTCCATGTTTAATCATAAAACATTATTCCATTCCAACCAATGTATTTAAACAACAAAATATTTTCAAGGTTCAAGATGTAGAGAAAAACTCACCTATGATTTTATATCCTATAAATATGTTATTCTCAACAATTTATTCTAAACATAATATTGTTTCTCTAAATTTAAAACATGAATCTAAGGACCTATGGGTTATGGGCCCACAATGTAAACTATATTAGACTTAAGTGATAAAATATAGGTGTCACTTCTTCTTTTCTTTTCTTTTTTTTTAAACTTGCAAAAGAAAACTCAAAAGATAAAAGGGTGAAACTAAGGTTTCAAAATGTGAATCAATTTAGAGGGTTAAATTTGCTGCCAATATAATATGTAAAAATTTAGCGCGGAAGTCCCATACAATGTAATTCCAATTTTAGTCTATTAGTCTACTATAATTTTCTTTATATGAAGTAATTATTTGTATTTAATCCCTATCGTGAAGATGGAGGAGATCTGTGTTGGCTGTGACTCGGTTGTAAAAAACAAAAAAAAAAAGTTTTTCTCTTTCTAGGAAGTGAATATTTAATTACAAACTAACTCTCCCAAAATTTATGAATGGTAATTAGAAGGTTAAATCATTAAGAAAAATAAATAAACAAATAAATAGTTTCTAATTATTTGGAGATCTACGTATGGAAGGTTTCTATTTTTCTCAATTCCAAAATAAATAGTTTATTAAATCTAGTAGCAAAAATGCAATGATAAGATTTAGTTATGAATTTACTATTTATTTATTGAGTGAAGAAGAAAACAAAAATTATTAAATATCCAATTTGAAGTTTGATGTAAATTCAAAACCCATAAGTTACTCCAAATAAAAGTAAAATAAATTTAAATTCAAAAACCATAAGTTACTCCAAATAAAAGTAAAATAAAATAGGTTTGAGTGAAATTTTATTTTATTTTCTTTTTAAATTAATTTCCCGTGAAAATTTATTTCTTGGTATGATGAAATTATTTCTTACCTAATAATTTAAACTATTTTTCGGTAATTTATTTCTTTTCTAATAATTTAAACTATTTCTTCTGTAATTATTTCTCTATTAGTAATTCTTAATAGTTTCTTCGGTAGTAATTTTAAGTTACTTCTCTTGTAAATTGATTTACAATTAGGGGTAAAAGTTTTATTTGTTTAAGTAAAACATTTATTTTATTTTATTTTTACTAAGCACCTTACAATGGTAAAAAAATAAAAACTATGTACATCTATCATTAAAATTTGATTTACCTAAATTTATTATTTCAAATATTATCTAAGTGATATTTGTTATAAGCTCCCACAGTTTAATTTCAAACACAGCAATAGACTTTTTTTTTTTTTGGTTTACCAAAATAATAACTATATCAATAAATTTACGGAGGGATTAATTTTTAGTTATTCTAAACTCACCATAAACGAATGTTATTATTTTTTATTTTCTTTAGGGTTTAAATTCTAATGCGCAATGTAATTAAATGTGCAGTGAGTAAGGATCAAAGGCTCTGATACCAAATGAAATGAAACTAATTCCCAAATATAAAAATGCAATGATTTAAATTGACTTCCACAGATTAATCCCAAAAAATATTTCTATGCACAAATTTTAATCTAATATTTAATTCCCAATTCAATAGTTTTAAACTAATTGAATAAATTAATAAACAATTGCATTCAAATATCTTCAATCATGCCATAAATAAATTATTAATTCAATAAACTCAAATATTTAAATTAACTTTATTGCTCAAATACTTTATTAGGCATTAATACTTATCTTTGAAATGTGCAGGAGAAATCCCCAACTATTGCTGGAATGGTCCTTGGTTTAGCCTCTTCCGTCTGTGAGTAGTCTGGGAGGAAAGCAGACTTGGCTGCTCTACACGAGTGCTGGTTCCACCGGAACAATGCTCAACACTCGTGCCACAAAAACCATGCCCTGGCCAGGACCGTCCTGAGTGCACGCACTTGTACCCCAGGTTGGACACCCACTGTAGGAGTGCCCCTTCTCCGTCCTACTCACAGCCTGCTAACCTTGAAACCCTATTCCCGCAATGTGCTCCACTTTATTTTCCTCTTTTTTTCATGCCTCAATAATTTAGTTTTCACGGGTTTTATACAACACAAAGGGTAGTTCCAACCGACACACCCTTTTACAAATAATAATTACATCCCGTGAAAACTCTAATTATTATTTTATTGCATTTTATTTCTAGAACTATTACATTAGTTCTTATATTTATTTACTTATTTACTTTTATTCTATTTTTCTTTTTCTTCCACGGGGAAAAAGTCTCATAACACATCACTCACATGAGTCAAAGTCCTACTTTTTGGGGACCTTGTCTTATCCAAGATACTTCTTAGCTCCCTTTTTGGGAACTTTGTCTTATCCTTAAGATATCCCCAACATGTGAATTTAAAATTCACTTTTATTCCTCCAAGGAATCTCCTCTTCCCCATGTGATCATTAAGAGGTCACATCAGTCACATCCCAAGGTACTTGTCCTCATTCCACATCACTTGTCCTTCTTCCACATCATTTGTACCATTTCTATCTCACCATGTCCTTTGGACACTTCATCCTTCACATGGAAAGATGTGAGGGTTTGTGAATCATCAACTCACCATAACCCTCCATCTTGGCCATGGTGGCTCAATATAGACCATCGAATTCTCTAGAGAATTTAATTTCTTCTATAAATAACCCCCCTTCTCATTCATTCAAAAAAATTAGGCATTTTATCACACTTATGTTCTCAATCCATTCAACCATTCATAAAACTCTAACACTTGCTCATCTTTTGCATTTGCATACTTAGCTCTCATCCTCCATTGTAAAATCCTTAAGCTTTTATTGCACTTATCTCATACTCACACCCTTCATTGCACTCACCTTGCATCCACTTTTCATCACATTTCCATCAAAGGAGCACACACTCAAGTTTTAATTAAAGGCCAACCAAGGGATCAACACAAATAAAAGGTATATCTACTTGTTTTATTTTTTCTTTTGTTTGTATTCAACATAGCTCAATCTTGAGGTGGTCTAGTGTTCTTTACTTTGCATTTCTTAGTTATTTTTTCATATTTAGAGGTAATAACACTTACACATAGATTGATTTTAATTTAGTTGGATTTTCTTATTTTTATTCTCATGTTGTATTCAACTCTTTATAGTTGTAGTATATTTTTTTATGTAGGTGCTATAAAATTTTCTCCTTTTTAGTTTTTTGATGACTCCTTTACCACAAGTTTTATAACCATTATAGGGTATGGTGTTGTTGTTTCATTTAACTTTTAAGTGGTTATTTATTTCTTGTGTATTGATATCTTTAATCTTAGGTGGTTTTTTTGATATGTTTTAAATGTGTGTCCAAAGTCAAAATATTGATCCTCATGAGAAAGGAATAAAATTATGAATTAGGAAAATATTGATCCATTTAGATCAAGAAGTATTTGAAATAATATGTAATTATTTTTGTATCCTATAGCTATGGATTTTGAAAGGATTCCAAAATTCATTATGAACACTCATTCTAGGAATGATATAATATTCTCCTGTAATTCACACATATATATGATTTGAATTTCATTATAAATCCTTACCTCTTTCTAACCTCAATTTTTTATTTTGAGCTATTGACTATTAGGGATAAAACCCACATTTTATGTTGTGATAAATGCATTGACCTATGAATCTAGTTCACTCTTAAGAGTACTAGTGTTTCTTAAAGTTTTAGATGCTAAAAAACATGCAAAATATAATTTACACATGATTTTATATTATCTATGGATATTTTATAATGGAAATGGTGAAGCAAAACAATGCCTATTTATTTCTAATTCTCTCATTTAGGCTTGGTTGTTTTGTTATAATATAGTATTTTTTATTAGTTTATATGATTTAGTTTTATATAAAAACTAATTTTCTCATTTTCAATAGAGCTCATGGTAAATTATTAGAGTTTAAGGAACCTTGATTTCATATGCAAAATCATTTATACATCTCTTGCTTTGAGCTTGCAACTTTAGGTAGGGAATATAGTTGCAATGCAACTAATGCTTAAATATATATTTAAAATTAGTAAATATTTAATACCATAATGTTTAAAAGCTAATATAATACATAACATAAACTAATAAATTAGTATTATACTATAAATATAATAATTAATAATGTACTGCTAAATTAATCTAATATTATATTATTAATTTTTTATATATGTTAATGTTAAAATCTATACATGTAGATAAAATTTCCTACTTAGGATATGGTATGAAACTCTATGGAATGAACTCCAAGCTCCTTGGAATGAATATGCACCTTTAACATTTCAAAATTTAATAAAGTGGATAGTCGTTTCCCTATAATTGATAGTTTTACAACAAATAAAAAGTAATATATCATCATATGATTGTTAGTGAATGAAAGAATAGTGAATAAAAAAGTAAAATAGAAAAGGAATTGATAGTTGAGATCATTTCAATAATATTGCATTGTAATTAGACAATATCAGCTATGGATTGTCAAAAATATCTGGCTCGGACCTCTTGTAGAGGGCATAACTTCAACATAAATATAAAAAAATAAACACTATTTATTGGAAATAAAGTAAAAATATATTCACTCATTTATTATACAAAGAAGATTTAATTCTATATATTTAAATATTATAGAGATTTTTATTTCTATAAAATAAATTAATATGAACATATGTCAAAATAATATATATTATTTATATTATTTCTGTAAAATTTACTTATATTGTAAATATTTTTACCCATATTTTTGTTTCATAACTTAAATAGTTCAATGATATAATATTATAATAATGTCATTCAAAAGCTCATCCCTCTATGTTCCCATTCTCATCTTCAATCACTAGCCTTCTCTCTTTTTCTCCTTTTCTCTTATATTTATATATAAAATATGTAAATTACAAAATAATATAAAATATTTATAAATCATAAAAGGAAAGGAGAGCAATTGTCTTACAATAAAGTAATAAAATCTAAATTGGCATCCAAATTTTCTAATCCAAAATCTTCCTCCAATCATCCATCTAAAATTTTGTCACCTTCAAACTCCATTTTTCCTCCATCACTCTACCACACTTCATGGTGTGTGCCAATCTTGATCTTTCCATCCTTTCGATCTATCCATCAACAATCCTTCCAATCTCCTATCCATTATCCAAAATCCATCTCCTATTATCCTCCTTTAATCTAAACCTTTGCATAAGTCCTTAGTTACTTCCATGATGCCATTATTCTATCAAAATTTATGAGTCTAATTCCCATTGCCATGGTTTATTAGAGCACATATTTGATGGATATTAGTCATGGAACTTGATGCTTGAGTCTTCCCTCCATATTCCTATCATGCATATATTATCTTCCATATTCATTTATCCCTATCCATATTCTATCTTCCATATTCCTCTTGCACTTCACACTTGGGGGCAAGTTTCATCCATCCTATCATTCATATCCATTATCCTCTTTATGTTCACCCTTTACCATTCCACCTTTGATCTTGACAAGGTTAAGAATATTTTTGAACATCATACATCTTATCCTATACAATTTATCCATATATTTCGTACCATATCATTCACCTTATCCGTATTCCACCATTCCATCTAAATACATCATTTCTTCCCTTTCTTGGTCTTGATGAAGAAAAGGGGAAAAATACTCAAGCATTGTGTCCATATCTTATCTAGTTTATCTTGATCATCCTATCCATTATCCTTATCCTTGCATTCTTCCATTCCATATCTACTAGCTTATCAAAATCCATGTCCCATTTCCTTCCTTGATTCTTGATGAGATTAGGAGAAAAATTACAAATGTATTCTTTGGATTTCCTTTCATATCCTTATGTGTTACCATTCCATCATAGTTCAAATCCTTATCTTTTATCCATGATTAGACTACCCCAGGGTGGGCCATCACATCCCTTTGCAACCTCGAATATTATCATGCAAATCATATTTGAGCCTAGTTGTAAAACATTATCCAATCCTCATATCTTTTGTTAATCAATCATCAACAATCATTAGTATTATCGTACTTAAAGGAATCAATGATCCTAAGTACTTACCATCATCACGCCCTATGGAATCGATCATTCCTAGCATCCAATCAACCAACCATTATCATCTTTTGACAAAAGATATGTTGCTTGTGTGACATGCTTTGTAGTGAATCTTTCCTTTTGATCTATCATTTATCCATGGTTGCATTACCTCTACTATGGAAGATCTTATTCCTTCAATTAGTCATCTAACTCCATCCTTAAAACTTCAAAAAATCCATAAAAATCATAAAATGTCCTAAAACAATCCATAAAAAATCATAAAATGTCCTAAAAAAATCCATAAAATTCATAAAATATCCTGAAAAAATCCATAAAAATCATAAAATGTCCTAAAAAAATCCATAAAAAATCATAAAATGTCCTAAAAAAATCCATAAAAATTAAAACATCTCCAAAATCCAAAAAAAAAAATCAAAACATTTCTTCATCATCAAATCAATCAAAATCATTCTAAGCAATAAATCCAAATGCAAACCAATCCTTAAAACCATACCAACCAAGTTAATCAATGTTGCCAAATTATCCAATTGCATCAATGTTCTTTATCCTAATCTTGTTGTAAACTCAATCAATTAATCAATCAGTTAATCAATTATCCTTGTGTTGATCTAGGGATATATCATTCCCCACAATGACAACACTATCATCATCAACCAACCAACCAATCAATTAATCAACGGTTTATAGCTTGACAGGGGCAATACCTTATTTTTTTTTGTATCATTTGTGCATGCTTGCTTGTGTGTGATATCATTTTATTATATTTGTATCAAATCCAAATCACTCCCAACTAATATTCATATCTTGTATCTAGAAAAGGTTTTATTACATTGGGGTCTGAGACACATTGTCACCTTGGTTCTTATACCTTGGTGCATAATGTCTAGTGCTATATCAAATATAATGGTTGCTCACCTTCATTATAGCATAACACATCCTTCCCTTTCTTCTATCCATTCCCTTATCTTTCTCTTGACCAATCCATTTCATTTCTAGAGCATACCTGTGTTTATCCAACCCGCCTATCCTCTCGAGGGGCATCATCATCCCATCCTTTCGTCTTCATCTCATCACCATAGCTTCTTTGAAACGATGTTACTTGACATAAATCTCATCATCTCGAACATCATCTCAAAGAGGGGAAAAATGTAGACAGTTAGATTTGAGCATATATTATGACATTAACTTAATGACACCTTTTCTTCTAAGTCCCTTTTTATGACCCCTTTCATCACTCCCATTAGTTAAATAAATTATATTTATTTAACTAATTTCTCTTATCCATTTATCCTTCTCTTTCATCAAATTAAATAAATCTTCTTTATTTAATTCCATTTGTCCTCCATTTGTACCAAATTAAATAAATATTATTTATTTAATCTCATCATCCAATTTAAATAAATTAAATATTATTTAAATTCCACATATCTCTCATAATTTAAATAATTTTATTATTTAAATTAATTATCCCCATTCCCATCCTTATTTTAGTCACTTGTCATCCTCATTTAATGTGCATCATAAGCACTAAAATTTCCTTTTAGTCCTATCCATCCACATCACACTATTGAATTTTAATCATAGCCATTCATTTGGTTCCCTTTCCCTCTATAAATAAAACCTCTCACAAGTCATTTGATCATGGAGCATTTGAGTATTGCTATGCTACTGCAACAATGAGCAACCAACATTTGTCCATCAAAATCCTTTGAGATCTTGCATTCTCATGTGAGGTTGAGAAGGGAAACAAAATAAAGCCCTGTTTAGCATCCATGCGTGTTTAGATTTAGATATTTGTATTTGCATGTATTTTTTTTTTCTTGCAAAAATTCATTGAGGATGTTGGAAATCTAAATCTTTTTTATATATATAGGTAAGGATTGTTAAGGGGACAACTCCCATAAAATACTAATCCAAAAAGAGATTAAAAGCATGCCCTGACAATAGGGGTGCAACACAAGATGACCAAAATGGACATTCCAAACCAAAAGCATACATGATCAGCATTAAATCTTTTTCTTTGCAGAGCTTAATGTCATTCAGATAGAGGGAAGAGGTTTCTTTCGCCTAACTTCAGTCCAACCTTGTTATGTCTCGGAGGCAGAGTTAGGATCAATACACTCGCTCCCAATCTTCACATCATCATTGCAAGTGGTTGCAGGAGAAAAAGTAGAAACCTCAACTTTGTTGAGGAGGCCCGACTATGTGATCTTTGGAAAAGACAAGGAGACTTTGGCCATGCTAGCATCAGAGTCTTTAACTTGTGAAATGGTCACATGAGGGGAAGACAAAGTGTTGGCATTTTCCAATGATAGGGGAGGATCTACAGTGCCAACAACCATCAAGTTAGGGGACGAGGGAGGAACCAAGCACTGAGAAGTGGGAGAGGGAGAAGTTGTAGTCTTTGAAGGAGGAGAAATAGCATAGTGGCATGAATCAACTCCTTCCCACCATGAGGGTTTGTGAATAGGAGCATTGTTGGCTTGCACCTCCCCATGCCTACGCCTACATTGAGCAGTACCATGGTCTGTAGCAAAGCAAATTCTGTATCTAAATGCAATCTTTTCATAGTCTATTGGTTGGCACCATCATCTCTCACCTACTTTGAGATAAATTTCTGCCAGAAGACCTTTTGAGACATCCATCTCAACACATAAGCGAGCAAATGTCGAATTTTCATAGTTGATTATCTCCTTTGAGATGCTATGATATTTCCCCAATCCATTGCCAATCGCCTTCAAGCAACCAATTTCCTAGAACTGTAATGGGAGGTAGGGTAAACATACCCACAAATAAGCTATTGAAAAAGTCTCTATGCGTGGATCAAATGAGGGGAATCATGGCTTCATGCATAAAAAATTACCATGGAAAAACCACGGGCTAGTCTTGAGCACCATTTCTCTGTCATCCTCATATTAGAATTCTAAGATAAAGAACCCCTTCACACATGGATACATATTGATTTCATCTTCAAGATAATCTTTCCAATTCACATCAATCCATGAATGTAGATCAAAAAGTTTAGGCCAAACCTTCATAAAACGACAAATTAGAGCATGTTCCACCAAAAAATCTTCTCTGTCGCAGGCCAATTCATCAAGGCAAATCTCCAGAGTAGAGGCTGAATGCCGAACAGGAAAGGGTGGGCGAACATAAGTGTTGTTGAAAGACAAAGGGGTATCGGGTTTAAGCGTGGAAGGGGACACACCAGATACCAAAGATTTGCTTCACTGAGGAAAGGGGCGCTCAGCTAGGGCATCTGCAAAACTCTTCTTTGAGCCACCCCCAGACGAACTGCCAACACCCTTATTCAGAGAGCCAGACACCACAGAGTGAGAAGCCGTCAATCTCATACCACTGACATCCAGACACCGACCAACATCCACTAAGTGTTGTGAGTCTAGAAGAGCATCAGATCGATGAGGTAAGCCATTGACTGCCGAAAGTACACATGCGTGACCAGCCAAGATTCCACATTTGGGTGAGCAAAAGCGGTGATGCACCACAGATCCACTCAAGATATGGTCTATCATAGATGAAATCACACATTGATCCAATTCTAAGCTCACGAGGATGCAGAGGTTGTAGAAGTCAATTTTCTTAAAAGATTATTATAGGAGATCTTGATTTTAACTAGAAATCTGAATCTTAATCCAATAAGATTTCAAACCATTTTCCCTCTAGCTACAATAATTATTTCTTTTCACTTCATGTATGTATTCAACTATATTTTCTATCAAAGTTGAAAAATAACCCCTTTGTTCTCTTTTTCTTAATTGTTTGTAGCATTAATCTAGTATGTTAGGGAACTAAATTTTTTGACAAGCCTTTCTCTCTTATCCCATTAATCCCTTGTCTTCTAAGAATTAAGTACTCCTCTATCTTGTGTGCTAAGATAAAATAATCACATATAGAATTAGGACTAAACATGCATATCTTATGTTGGATGTGATCCTTGAGACCATCCATAAATAAATCATTCAAGTTATTTTTAGGAATTGTATCTACCCTCAAGAATAGGTTTTGAAAATTTTGAATGTAATCCCTAATTAATTTTTTTGGTTAAAGTTTAGCTAGATGGATGAAATAATTGTTGGCCACACTATTGCTATATTGTGATTAGCTCCTCTATACAAATTGACCATTAGATAGTGATTCCTATTTTATTTTATTGACTACATAATTGTTGATACCAAATGAATTAATCTATTTGTAGATATAAGGAAGCCATTTCCACCTTTTGTCTACTTGGGATTTGATGCACATAGTTTATTTATTTGTTTTATTTAAGCCAGTGGATCCTTACCATTAAACACATGCACACACACACATCTACCTTTGGTATCAAGTTCCTAGATCCTATACGAGTATTGGCATTTGGATCTAGATTAGTTGAATCGGATGATTCACCTTGGTTGCTTGAGACATACATTTGTGAGCCAAATTTATTTTATATATAAGAATTTATACTATCAATGTGATATGCATGCTCGATATATCTCTTGTTGGGCAATTTATATCTTATGCTGGGCAATGTATCCTCCTTAAATGTGTCATTATTTTCTTCTATAATTTTTGTTATGGAACCAATCTCCTCACTTCCCATATCATTATTTCTTAGAGATTTTCTAGATGTGGCAACATTCTTTTTTTCCTTTGTTGCAAGCTTTTCCATGCTAGAGTAAAATGATTTTGCAAGAAATCATAAGAAATAAATTTAATTAATAATTTTTTTTTATTGTAACTCATCAGAGTCTAGATCTCACTTTTGAAATAATATTGAAGAAATCAATTGATTTGTAGTCTTGAGAGCAAATTTGGTTGAAAACCTGATTTTCTAATAACTCAATTTTGCTCTAATTTATTTGAAATATGTACTATAGTGGCTTTTATATGATCTTGAAAAATCTCTAAAAATTAGAAAAAAATTCTTCAAAATTTGAAAGATATGTGTTTTCTAAGATCACCTAAATTCAAAAAAATCACATTTTTTCTTGTTTTCATGTGGTGCTAAAATAATGCTTTGAGATCACTTGTGAAGCTAGAAATAGCTTTTCACAATAGAAAATATAATAAGAAATATTATGTAAATGCTTATAATTTTGGAAATTAACAAAATCGCACTTCAATAGAAAAACTTTTAAACTATTGAATTTGACACCATTTTCCAATGGATGTTTGTTGGTCATTCAACAAATCTTTGTCAGACAAGCGATGAAATGACGAAAATATTTTCATCGCTATTTTTTATTAGAAGTGACTGACGAATTAAATGTATGAAATAACAGAAAAAAGGAGAATTACAGTTATTAGGCATGCGTGGAAATGGCTCGAAATTTCATTGGAATATCAACTAACACTTTGTGTATCCACCGATGAATTAGTCCAGAAGTTTGTCGCTAGTTTGATGAAATGGGGAAGGAGTAGTGTTGAAACAACATCAGATGTTCATCACCATTTTGATGAAATGGGCAAGTAGTAGCGTCGAAACAACACCAAAAGTTTGTCGAACATGCGATGAAATAGGCAAGTAGTAGCATCAAAACAACACCAAGAGTTCATCGACTTTGCGACGAAAATAGCAAGGAGTAGTGTCGGAAAAACACCAAAAGTTCATCGAAAGTGAGAAAAAATGGGCAAGGAGTAGTGTGGAAACAATGCCAAAAGTTTGTTGAAATTGCAACGAAATGGGCAAGGAGTTACGCCAAAACCTTCATCGTAGCTATAGCAACCCATTAGAACCTTTACGTTGATTGGTGGGTGTGTTTGTTGAAATTTCAATGAAGCATCAATTTAAAAAAAATAAAAATTCATGGAAATATACCATTGCGGAGACTGACGACTGATCATACATACAGACTACCTATTGGTTTGATGCTTCAAACGATGCATTTCTTATATTGAAAAGTGCATTACTTTATTGAGCTTCTCTTTGTTTTGAGTATAGTTTAATATTCTCTACTTAACAAGTCCAACCACATGATGGTGGAAGCTCGTTGCCAGGCACTCCCCCCTCACATCACTCTCAATTCCCCATACCCAATCATATAACATTCATTCATTCATCCATTAATAACATATAACATTCATTCATTAACATATAACATTCATTAATTCACATATTCACATTCATTCATTAACATATAATATTCATTCTTTTAGTTTTTACATATTATCAAAAATATGGTTGTCATGATATGATTACAATCACTTTTTTTTTGTTTCTTTTTGAAAGATACATAAAGCTGAAGTGGAGTATCATTTTCTAAATCAATATCTATCCCCCTTTAGTTGTTCTGCCCTCTGCTCATGATGTGGATGCAGCTACAAGAGGGGGATTTTACGCAATAAAGAAATGTTAAGTGATATGTTTTATTATTATTGTTACAAGTATTTCATTAATTAAAGAACATTAGAGTGGTTCTCTTTGCCCAATGGGTCCACATCATGTTTCTAAACTTTTGTTATAGACTCATGCTCAGCATGTTGAACACCCTCTAAATCCCTGTCATTAGTTGAAACGAAGGTTACATTAATTAATACACCAATTCAAATTGAATATGTTTAAGAGAACATGAGGGTGGTCCTCTTTACCTGATGGGGCCACATCATGTTCCTGATCTTCTCTAGCCTGATCATGCTCAACACGTTGATCATGCTCTACATGCTCTAAAGTTAAAACACGAAAGGTTACATTAATTAATACACCAATTGCAATTAAATATGTTTAAAAGAACTTTAGAGTGGTCCTCTTTACCTGATGGGGCCACATCATATTCCTGATCTTCTCTAGCCTGATCATGCTCAACATGTTGATCAGCTCTACATGCTCTAAAGTACCATTATGCACACCATGAACTTCATATGCAGGTTTTGCTCCACCCTCACCGGGCTGCATTCCAATGTCATGTGTAGTATAATCATTAGCAGATGTTTAAAAAAATAGGCGTATAATTGCTTTATGGTGGAAATGATTATTGAATAGATTGCACAAGTATTTAATTTTAAATAAAATTTATTAAGTTTATTTTACGATGTCGGATGAATTGAAGATTGTGTTTGCCCACCAAGACTCTTAGGTGTTCAATTACGACTCCATAGCCTTGCTGGAAGGCAATCTTCAAGTCCTCTTTGTGGGAACTCTGTTGAATTAGAGCCCTACATTTTTGTAGAAGATCATTAATTTTTCTTCTATGTGTGATAAAACCAAAATTGTTTTCAATTTATTATAATTTGGATGCAATATTTCATTTATTGATACGCACAATTCATGTGGCTAATTTCATATAACCTCAGGCCAAGTTTGTGTTGCCTTGTTGCTTTTCTAGTCTTGCCTTTGTTGCCTTCGATGTGTCGAGCGATATGAAAAGTTTGAAATGTTAGATTATGTAAAAATAAAGTGTAAGGCCTCTCTTTGCATGTGACTAATACAATCTTAAAGTGTTATATATTCCTCCTAAATAGATGGTTAGATATATTGCAAGCGATATGAATTGTCTAACAGTAACCTTATAGTTTTACGTTATGTTATATACTGTTATTTTACTTAATGAAGATGTATGTGCATGCAAATTATTGTATGAGATTCGAACTTATAAGATGAATCTGAAATAAGATAATTGTTGTGTCGTATTACATTGGAAGTGTAATTAGCTATGTAAATGATTCATGAATAAAGTTACAAAGATTCGATTTACAATTAATGTTGTTTATTAATATGTCTAACTGTGCTTAATTATGTTGTGCAGGAAATTAAATGAGTCGATGTGGGATTAACATTAAAGGTCGAGAAGATAACGGTGCTAGCATGAGAAGGGATAACCATCAAGTGCAAATCAAAAGACTTCTTGTTGAGGATATAAATTTATCTCCATCCGAGACCTAAAAGCAAGTAGAGTAAATGTATTGGAGGGCTAAGGAATCAAATATGCAAATAGGAGGATGGATAAATATTGGAATCAAATCAGATACATCTTTGGGAAGTTCTAAGTGTAGCCCTATTTGACTTAGAAGGGTTTGAGGTTTTATTATTGATTGGTTGATTATGTTTGAGTAGAATCCAATTGTAGGTCATGTGATGTGAGTTTGGTTGGGGTTGGAACCCTTGGTCAAGATCAAAACTCGTATGGATTCTTTTGTGGGTTTTAAAAAGGGATTATTGAGTCAATTTCCTTGGTTTTTGAACAAGAATAGACCCCTAGGACCTATACCTATGGGTTTGGAACCTTTTTGACATGTGAACTTGTCCTTGGAGTGTGAAAAGACCCCTCAAAAGTCCACATTCATGAATGTGACGAATTCAAAAAGTGTTGGGGCTTGGGAAAAGTGACTTGTCACTCTCAACTTCCCACTCCCCAAAAGTTCTTGGAATTGGCACAAGACTCACACATGTGTGAGCACTTGTGGGAAAGAGTGTAGGTTTGGAGGATTCCTATATATCTCAAGAAGAGGGAAGATTTGGGCATTGCCCACTTCTCCTTTTGGAGAACTTGTGAAGTGAAGAAAAGAAGGAGAGAGTCAAGGATGGAAGAATAGGAGTTCAAAGGAAAGCAGCTTGTAGAGAGATAAGTCTTTTTCCATTTCTTATTCTTAGTATTGGTAGAGATAGCTTGATCTATGCATTGAATCATAAGTAAGATTGTTTAAGGGATATATTAGAGTAATGTGTTGTATAATGAGCAAGCTTGTTATAGCACTAAGCTCTCACCATTGAATTACAATGGTGTATAATGTATTTCTTGCTCGGGGGTATGGCTAGAGCCCACGAGGCTCCATGATGCCATTACGGTAGGGTGGAGAGCAAGACCTTATTCATGAATTTGTAAGTTGTTTGCTTCCCAAAATATTGTAAGTCTAAAAAGATGTGTTTCATAAATTCCAATGAAAGAAAGAAAGTATAAGTTTTATTCAATGGCATACAACTTGTGTTATTCAATGTGTAATATGATGTATAAAAGGTCTAGATATAAAATTCATATCTTATGGTCGATAGGAGTAGGAAATGCTCTATAACCTAAAATTAAAAGAAGCAAATGAAGCAAAGAGTGCCTTCGTTGGATATTGTGAGAAATGTAATGTAAATTGAAATGATTAACCAATTTTCTATTTTATGTTGAAACTTATATTATATATATGAATACCTTCATAACGATAAATGTAGGCAATCCCTGTCTATGAAGCTTGTTGTGAAGTAAGACATAAGTACATCGAAAGAGAGTTGTTAGTTTGTCATAATCGAAATAATATAAATCTTCTTGTGGTAAATCCCTTTGGTAAATTTTATTCTAGAAGATAAACCAGAAAGGTTAAAGGTCTATTCATTGCTCATCCATTGTAGAAAAAAATCAAGCATTTTAAGAAAATATACTCTGTTTTAAATTTACACCTGTGGAAGGATGCAACCCATTATGATATATATATATATATAAAGAAATAAAGAAATAGTGTGAAAGGATAATGTATTTGTAAGCACAGTTTTGAGAATTTAGGCGTATGTATTAACAGTAGAAGGGTTATGCTTGTGAGTATTAGAAAGAGGAATGGAATAAAGAAAAAAAATGTTCATTTCATAGATCAGGGCAAGACATCTTAAGCCGTTGTTATGTGTCTATTCTAATGCCTGTAATGAAAAAAAAAAAAAAAAAAAACAGAACATAGTGTTACTCTTGTATTTAGGGGCTATGTAACTAGTCGGAGAAGGAATGTATGTTGATGGGTTACCCTTAAAGAAAATTGTTAAATAAATGCTTCAAATCACGTCAAAACCTTGTGGTCTCATGAAAAGGCACTTGTTTTAGTTTTAATGCCTATAGAATATGAAAAGAGAAAATAAAAATGCGTCTTGCAGTCACCACTAAGAGGCCCAGCGCCCTCCCATGTGCTCTGCTGATAATGTCAAACCAAAAGAAACAGAAAAATAAAATAAAAACAAGATATCATATAATGGTTGCTTTTATGCAAATAGGAATAAAGAAATGCGTTCATATTTGTGTCAAGATGTAGAATAGATGCATGCTACCACAAAAGAGATTCAATGCATGTGCTGTGCAAACTGTTGCGCCAGTCCCTATTTGTGCCTGTGGCACCCTATCCGCCTTCCTATTGATCCAGCTTGGTATTTTGCTTGATTGTCTTATCACATCGGGCCATGCTCAGTAAATCGAGTCTAGGCATCACATTTGGAATCGGTCTGGGAAATAATGTAAGCTATGCAGAATGTGGAAAATATTTGACACTCTTTGAAATATTAATTACTTGTTAGCGAATAGTTGGAATTACGTGAAGACCAGGAAAGTCGAGTATTGGCCACAATAAAGCCTCTTCAATGTTCTAGGGAAGTGGTCTAGCTGTGTGCAGTAGTCGTGCAATTTTGGGACACCATGTTTTGCAGTGCATGAAGCCATGAGTGGGGTTTCTTGAAGAAATGTTAACTTTTAAAAGATGTCAAGTGTTGGCCATTATGTTCCAGCTACTGTTATCCCCACCATTATTATTACCTTTGGCTATTGGTATGCTTATCATATCAGCCTTATGAGTTAGGTGCCTAGATTTAGTTTCAAAACTACTTTCCCCTCTTCGTTAAAATAATATCATTTCTAATTTCTTGAATAGATCACTTCCATTGTATTGCTAATGATTACCTATACTTTACTTTAGCAAGAGAATTACTAGCATAGTATTATTCTCATTGTTTTGGGGTTGTGTTCCGTAGAAAAATATACTGAATTGGTTGTGAGCCCAATAAGCTGTGTTCTCATTATTGGTGCAGCGATAATGAGAACAAAATATTAACCCACTGTTTATAAATACGCTTGTTTTTTATCTAGATTGTTTTGGCATAGCTTTCCCCAAAATTATGGTGCCTCAAGCACCATTCTAAAATGGATGCCAACACCTCATTTAAATGGAACATATAATCGTTTTTGTTCTTTTTACTTGGAGTATAAAATTTCTTATCAAGAATCGCATGAGTAGGTGTGGAGTGAGTAAATAAGATTGGTGACCATGTTTTAACTCATGCTTGTCACGTAGGAGATGGAAGGAAAATTAAATTCAGTAATCAATTGTTACCGTGAAGTTAGGTGATGATATGAAAAGGGTCATAAGATTTAAAACAATAATTTTTATACGGAAATACCTGTTTATGTGATTTTACTTGTTAAGTTTTTTTTTTTTAGGCGAAGGTAGTTATCTAGTGAGGTGTATATTGTGATTATTGTTTACTTGGTAAAATAAATAACATGGTTACCTTGCGTAGTAAATAATGATGATATGGCTGCTAAGAGGAACATAAATATAAATAATAATGACAATATTATTATTGAATATTGAACATTGTTTCTAGAGTTAATTCTTAGGATCATGATTAATACTAACATTACAATTATTGAAATTCTTGTGATAAATAGTTTACTTCTCTCCTAGTGAAATTTTATATGGTAAAAATAATAATCACATTATAATACGTAAATCTGAAATTTAAGAACATGTATTATTACTTATGTTGCATTAAATATTAAGGAGGAAGTATTAAGTAAAATAATAATAATAATAATAATAATAATAAAATGATATTATAAAAAATATTAATAAAAAAAGGGGGTAAGTATGATGATGGAAGTATTTGATTTAATATAACCATCAATGATGGTAACCTTATTGCTATTATTATATTAATATAGTTTTGTCAAAAGTAACATCAAGTGTTTTTTTTTGTTACCATAACAACTATTTAGTTACCATAACAATTATTCAAACGATAAACTGAGTTATTATTTGTATTACGGTAAATTTAAATATTACCATATAAATTACTCAAATGGTAAATTTAAATAATTTCCTTCTTATGTAATAGTTACTTAACTTTTCAAACGGTAAATTTAATTATTATTATTTTTCTACCATATAATTACTTAAATGGTAGATTTAAAATACTTTTTTTTTTTTTTTGTTATGTAATATAACTCCTCAAATGATAATTTTAGATAATTATTAGAATTACTATTGTGAATAGCATTGGAATCTATGACATAAACAATTATTATAATAGATAGATATTGAATTGATGATGTTTGAATAGTGGCTATAAAAGAGAATTGTAGATTATAAAATAATACTCATATTTCCAAATAATGATGAAATTAATAAATACTTAGTGGTACTATTTTTTTGAATTAACCTATTAGTGGATGGCTAGTGGTTACCCAAGGAAGACCTTTAATTCTTGCATTGACTAAAATTGCCACCCTATCTTTTTGGGGTCATAAAAGTTAATTGTTGTTAAACCTAAATTGTTCAACTAAATTGAGGATGTACAACTCTTACCAAGTTTATTGTTAGGTCTTAAACTCTTAATGAGTGTTAATTTGCTTAATTAGTAGATAAAAAAAAAAATTATGTGAGTTTTCTTGTTGAAAATTTCAGGCATGACAGAAAGAGTAATCAGTATCTAATTACATTGTTGATAGTATCACACATAGCATACTACTTTTTAAAAAAAAATTAATGGCATTTCCATAGCATACAGATATTGAGAGCAAATAAAATATAGAGTTCAATCCATGAATTATAGAAAATAGATTTTTGTTGGTTATATTCATATTGCTGATTACATTGCACAAAACATACTACAACTGCATAAATATCAGATGGTGACAGTTGTCTATGGTACCACATTTTTCATACATGTCTACCAAAGCATTTTATCAAACAGTTCACTGCCTTGCTGCTATGGCTAAAAGCCTAAAATAGGTGCTTCAAACAAGCTATGGATGCTTGGAAAAAATCTATCACATAATAGTAAGCAATAGCATAGACAGGAAGTGAACTATTTCAAAAAATACCTCAAAGAAATGTGGTCTCATGGTGATGGAATGCCATGACAATCCATAGCAATTTGCTTGTCATGGCATTCGTTATGGCATTCCATCACCATGAGACCACATTTTTTTGAAGCATTTTTTCAAATAGTTCACTACTTATTCTATGCTACCACATTTTTCATACATGTCTACCAAAGAGTTTTATCAAAATGCCTTCATGCTATGGCTAAAAAGTAAAAACCCTAAAAGGTGCTTTTCGAACAAGCTATGGATGCTTGGGAAAAATCTACCAAAGCATAATAGAAGAAATAACATAGACAAAGGTGAATTGTTGAAAAATGCCTAAAAGAAATGCAGTCTCACAATGATGGAATGCCATGACAATCCATAGCAATTTCTTGTCATGGCATTCGTCATGGCATTCCATCACCATGAGACTACATTTCTTTGAGACATTTTCAAGCAGTTCTTGTCTATCTCTACATTTTCATACATGTCTACCAAAGCATTTTATCAAGCAGTTCATTGCCTTGCTGCTATGGCTAAAAGCCTAAAAGGTGCTTTCAAACAAGCTATGGATGCTTGGAAAAAATCTATCAAAGCATAATAGTAAGCAACAAGCCATGGTCGCATTTTTTTTTTGCGTGAAAACAGCTTAATTTTATTCACATTTTTTTGCAGATTTTAAACACGTTTTTTTGGCAATTTTGTAGTTTGAAACGGAAAAAAAATCTTTGACCAAAAAGTCAATGAATTTTTGAAAAAATCAGGGAAAAAATCGTCCAGCCTGCAATTTTTTTTAAAATCGTGATTAATCAGGATTTTTTGCAAATTTATGCTTTTATATCACATACCTTCCTTGGCCTGGTGGTGTCTTTCCTTTTTTCTTTTCAGCCTTCTCCTTTCCATCGGACACCAGGTCCTTCCACTCCCTCTCCAGAATCATGGGGGGACGCTCATACTATTTGTTCTTCTCTAAATGTGACCTATATTGGTCCCTCACATACTTTAGATAGGTACCAACTTTCTTAAGGACCTAGGTTCAATTGAATGTTTTATCACCAAACAACACAACTAAACGGTTAATGAGCTCATCTTTTAAATCTTCATTTTGGGCATTCCACCATGTATGAATGGTGGGCCTAAAGAGCTCCAATGTAATATCACTTAGATGTTTATAAAAAATATCATTTCCTACAAAATGATCATGGGATCAATAGTCTAAAAAGAGCGATCAATAAGTAAATTTTAATTGGATTATATAAAATAATAATTAAAACATTTTAAAGTACTTGGGACCTTCTCTATCTTTATGGGAATGAAATCCTTAGTCACCACAAGTGTGACCGACAATGTTCCCGTACTAGTAATACGGGAAGATCCAGGAAATGTTGCTAAAACATCACCAGTACTAGTGGCCTCTGCATCCCCAGGTACATGTCCTGACACATGTTCTGGTATGTGTTTGTTGCCAGAGGGTGTAGTAATAGATGCCTGCATGGTATGTGTTGCCGACATTTCAGATGACAATATAGGCATGGATGATGGAGTAAGATAATGTGATGTATGCGTAGGAAGATTAGGATGGACACTTGTACCAACCCTTACTCCTCGGGAAGCACTTGCGGTACCCTGATCATGGCTAGGAGCATCATGATGAGGAAAATAAGCCTGTAAAAACAACACATATTTTATTTCATGACATAAAAGAGTACAAAATATAAAACCATGAATGAACTTATGTTATAATTAAAGACCTCATGACAACTTACTTGCAAGTTTTGTAATCTCTCTGTCAATACTTTAACCCTCTCTCTTATCTCATCTATTTGAGGCACTTTGAACATCAACTTAGTCATTTCTTCATTGCATTTTTTCATGAGCTTATTTATCATATCGAAAGGGTTTGTTGAATAAGCGATGTCATCATCACAAAATATTGACTACACCTCACTATGGATGCTCTCCTCTACTGCTGGTGCCAAGAATGTAATGAAGTCCACTTTCAAAATTTTCAAATTGAGAAGTCATTAATTGAAATAGTTCTATGCATTGTATTAAATAGAACTCATAAAGCCAATGGGTAGCAATAACCTATGCAAAATAGGTATAATGCCACAGACTTAATTGAAAATTCGGCCTACATTACTTGGCACTAAATATTATAGACAAATAGAAAAATTGTAAAAGAGCTATTAGAATAACAACATACATGGAAATAAAAAGTGACGAAACTAGTAGATGAGAGAAAACGTCCAATGATGGTTAGGTAGGAGTCAATGACATCGTCAAGTTGGTTTTGTTAGAAACCAAGATCTAATTGCAAGCTAGAAAAATCACCTTCCACAGAAGAGAAAAACAAAAAAGCAGAAGTTTGCATGAAATGTGCAAATTGATATATTCGAAGTACAAAATAATACAAGAGATAATTTGCCTTATAAAAGCAAAGATGCATAAAACTAATCTTATCTTGAGCAAAAAGATAGCTCGATAAGATAAAGATAAAACCTATAACTTAGGAATTAAATATGCCTAAGTAAACTTATGCAAATGTGTAATTAAATATTAATTACACCAACACCCCCCCCATAAGTGCAACTTAGGGAGAAGCAAAATTATTATGCAATTATGAGTCCCGACAACAAGGCCTGATTAGGTACTCATGTACAAATGTAAAGAGAGAGAAAACCCAGTGGGAAAAACCTCCCTCAGAGAGATGAACTACTGTGAAGAAGCACTGGAAGAACTCTAATGAAGCAACACTGGAACCCCAAATCTGGCAAGCAAGGAAAGATAATTTTTTCTATAACTGAAACCAAAAATGGAATCACAAATGCAACATCAGACTCGATGCCAAGGAACACTGGAAACTCACATACTGGATCAACCTCGAGATATGTAAGCAATAGTAGATGAAAGGATGAATGGACCCATAATGATGACAAATCTAGAAGTTGTGTCTCTCGAAGCCAATGCAAAACTAAAACTAAAACTTCCCATAGGACGAGTACCATCAATATTTTGGAACATTAACCATAAAAACATGTCCTTCAAATGAGAAAGATCTAAACCAATGCAGATCAAGAATCATAAAATCTCAACTGAAGTGAACCAAAGGAAACCAAAGATGTGACCAGCGAAGCAAGAAAAAAGCTAAGGGAAACAACAGAAAACCAAACAAACTCATGCGAGTTGTCACCAATACTAAAGATGGATATGGAGATCAAAGTGAAAACTACTCTCTAATAAAATTTATTATGCAAGAAACCCTCCTGATGGAACTTTATCATAGTTCATTTATTACAATAACCCAACGATTGTAAAAGGAGAGCATCCTAAATATGCATAAATAGAAAAATAAAAAAATACCTCAGATCTATGTAGAGGACTGAATCAACTTTCCAATGCCACAAGAATGACGAAAAATGGATCATCGAGTCAAAAGATATGCCCTCTGGAGTGAAAACAACATCTTAGTTCAAAGGCCTGCAAAAAAAATTTGGAGCAAGATCAAGTAAAATAATCCTACACCACTAGATTGGCATTGGAATCAGCTTTCCAACAGTATCTTGTTTGTGAAAAACAAAGATTGTATGCAAAAAATATGCCCAATTTGGTGAAGACAACTCTAGAATGCCCAATAAGGGTTACAGGGGCCCCAAGGGCTAAAAAAATTTCAGCCCTTGGTCCTGTGCATGACTAGGGGCTTGCAGGTTGGGGGCTGGGGTAGAGCCCCTGGTCCTCCATGGGACCGGCGACTTTGTAGAGGGGGCTGGGCGCATAGCACTCGGTCCCCATAGGACCCCAGCCTCTGCATTGGGTGCCCACGGGCGCTGAGCACAGGGGTGGTGGGTTGGTGGCGCCACTCAGTTGAGTGGTCGGTGGGTGGCTACCTAGTGGCTGCCCGATGGCCACCTAGTGGCAGCTACCTTTTGAATTGGAGGCGCCGGTGGTGGGTGCAAAAAATGAGATTTTTTTTGAAAAACGTGCCTCGGGACGCGTGTTGGGGAGGTCGTACGGCCCCTCAGGGAAATTTTTTTTGCCTCTCGGATCAACTGCACCAAAATCGACAAAATGAAGGGTATTTTTAGGGATTTTGGCCACTGCGAACGCGATGGTGACCTCTGTTTCTACTCAAACTGCTCTGAAAATTCGGCTACGTCCAGAACTTGCAAAAAAAATTCCAGCCTGAAACCCTCACAGATTTGGCAAATGATGGCCAAAATCTGCAAAATAAAAGTCAATATTGACTTTTTCCAGCGCTCTAAATCCAATGGTGAAGCCCGATCTGATCCAAAATGCTGCATAAAGATGCTTAAGGATTGAAACCCTCGAGGGACCTCGAACAAGCTCTGCACTATGTTCCTCCAACAAAGCTAAGAAGGGGTTGCAAATCAAGGCTCTAATACCATGTTAGAAACCAAGATCTGATTGCAAGCTAGAAAAATCACCTTCCACAGAAGAGAAAAATGAAAAATCAGAAGTTTGCATGAAATGTGCAAATTGATATATTCAAAGTATAAAATAATACAAGAGATAATTTGCTTTATAAAAGCAAAGATGTATAAACCTAATCTTATCTTGAGCAACAAGATAGCTCGATAAGATAAGCATAAAACCTATAACTTAGGAATTAAATATGCCTAAGTAAACTTATGCAAATGTGTAATTAAATATTAATTACACCAACAGGTTTTCCCACCTGTTTCCTGGTGAAAAAGGCGGGCAGCTTAGCTTTGTCAACAAGTTTCTTTTGTCTGGCGCAAGAAAAGTGGAAGGGAATGACATGGGCCTTTTTATAGCCTTTTCTATTTGGAGAAAGAAAGGTGAAAATACTATTTTCTTCTAGTCTACATGTTCAAAGGGAAAGATGAAGGTTTGAGTTCCTGTGGATGAGTTGGAGGAGAAAACCAACCAAATTGAGGTGATGAGTACTATCCAATAGTGTTGCAGAGGGTTTTACAACACTATTTGGGTTGCTTGTTTCTTAACACCTAGGGTTTTCCAACATGGATTGTTGCAAAATAGAATGAAGTGTGTACTATGAATCACACTATGTATTGAGGGTTAATATAGTCCCCCTTAAATGAGAGATGTGCTATTTGATAAAGTACAATACCATCTATACATTTGTATATTTGCATTACAAGACAAAGGTTGGGTATAAGTAAAGGCAGGCTTCAAAATTTATTGTGTTTTCCAACATGCACTACATAATGTTCATCACTTTCAATGAATTTATTCATTATTTCTAATAATGGCAAGAAATTGGTGTTCTTGCTTTTTGTAATGCACACCTACATAAACTGGTTTAAAAAATAGAAAGGGCTTGGGTATGTTGTGATGTGGAGGCTGAAAAATGCACTGTGTTATGAAGCATGCAATTTGTTATATAATTTCATACTATTTTTTAACATTCCATGTTGCAAAAGCATGGGTGTTAAGAAGCAAGCAACCCAACATGAGATGACCCTTTACATTTAAACAGGGAGATTCAAATAATTGAAACCCAACACTGTGCTTCCCATTTACAATTATTTTGTGCACTTTTTTTTTCAATCCAGTGAAATTTAAATACAATAATGGAATGTGTGATTTGGAAGACATTCATACTATTTTGTAAAATTCCATGTTGCAAAACCATGGGTGTTAAGAAGCAAGCAACCCAACATGAGACAACCCTTTACATTTAAACAAGGACACTGAAACAACTAAAACCCAACATTGTGTTTTCCAAATTGCAATTATTTTGTGCACTTTTTTTTCAGTCATTCAAAATTTCAATGCAATTTTGGCCCAAATTAAAAGTCCTGACAAATTTTGAAAGGGATTTTCAATACATTGAAACTATCTATATTACAAAAGCTCTTGAAGAAATTGTTTATGTTTAGTAAGAATGCATGTTGCAAAACCCTAGGTGTTAAGAAAATAGCAATGCATATACTATTCTAAAACCTTGTGCAAGTGAGAAGAGATAGTGTGTTTTCTAGCACTACAAATAATCTGAGCATTTTATTTGTTCCAATAAAATAAAGAAACCAAAATGACATTTGAACTATAGCAAAGAGTTGTTCAAAAATTTGAAAGTGGACTTCATTACATTCTTGGCACCTCTTTTTGCTATTTGCAAATAATGGTTTTGTATGCCATGTTTTTCTGTGGTTTTCTCCATTCCATAATATGATTTTGAAAACCCGTTGATGCTAACACATTTTCCTGGCAATGGGATAGGCCACAATAGGTCAAAGTTAACATCTGACCATCAAGTCTTTCTGTCAGTGCTATTTGTCCATCAGACCACCTTTTTTGTCGAGGTGTTTTGTTCCAATCAGATGAAGAAAGTGAAATGAGATTTCGACTGTAGAAAAGTAAAATTTGAAAGTGGACTTCATTACATTCTTGGAGTATACAAAGAGAAAACTCTTACGTATTGTGCATGGTTTTTGATTTCTCTAAACGTTATTTGGTAATTTCACCCATATTTCCACAATGGGTTGTCAGTTATTTCATTTGAAAATTGCAAAATTTCATATTTCTTGTTGCTCTCTACCAACCTACAAAACGTTGCTATGGAAAATGGTGGCAAAAATGGAACCTCGTCTAGGTTTTTTTTTATTTGCAAATAATGGTTTTCAATGACATGTTTTGGGGTTTTTATCCATTCTGAAATATGATTTTTAAAACAAGATGACTGTTATGATGAAAGTGACATGCATTTTTGTAGGGAGAATAGGCTACTCCCAATTGCAGAAGGTGATCTCCTTGTGACATGGCTTACACATGATAACGTATTTCCCTTCTTCAAGAATAAGACATGTCTGGTTATCATTGCTAGTTGATTTTTGGATTCAATTGTCTAAGAATTTTTGCATCAACTTTTTTGATCAGACTCCATGATCCAACATCACAATGATTGATGTTTTCTTCTTCATCCTAATGTTGTCTCATAGAGTGTGATCCAAAAATTGATGCAAAAATTCTTACACAATTGAATCCACAAATAAACTAGCAATAATCAATATGAATTGTGGAAAATTGATATCATTTATGTTTGATTATGTTATCTTTTCAAACACATGTTTTTTCAGGGATAATAGCTTGATTTTACTATATTTTTTAGGGAGATTAGCTTCTTCCTTGCAATTGGATATCGCTATTATCCCTAGAAGAATGCGTGTCACAGGCATCATAACATACAAAAACCTATGATGGGATAGTGTAATGAAAAAAATAATTGGAGGTTGGAAAACACTGTGTGTTGTGAGTTCTTTCATTCTGTACATTGAAATCTAAAGGTTTGAGAGCACGAGGTGGAGTTGTAGGTGTGAGATATATAAAAGCATCCAAATTCAATTGAGGGGTGATTTAAAAATTGGGATGTTACTTGTGAAGGGTTTGTAAATGGTATTTGGTTTGTAGGTATAATAACACCCAGTGTTTTCCAACCTTCAATTACACATTGTTGGCCTTGTCATTCTATGAAAAGGTCAACCTCTCCATGCTTGATACAAGCGTTAGATAAAAGACATGACAAAATTTCATGATAACTAGGAATCTTTAGAGCTACTTTGCAATATTTGCAAAACAAGCTCTTCTCTCTAGCACACATCACCACCTCTTCCACAATCTCATCCACTCAACTCCATGTTGTTGGAAGGTGTCATCCATGTATGATGGAGAGAAGTCCATGTTTTGGAAATGAAAAAGGAATGCTTGAAAGTTGCCTAGTTGTCATGAAATGTTGTCGCGCTTGTGAGGTGACAACCTTGTGTGTTTTCCATCCTACAATTTTTTTTGTGCATCTTGTGTTCCAAATGTATAATGACATTGAAATGGAATATTTGCTACAAGTAAGGGTTATTATAAAATATCAAGGTGAACTTCAATACACTGTGTTCTTACAGTCTTCATAACAAAAATTGTTGTCTTTGAAGAAGAATTGAGAAGTGAGGGACAACCCTCTGTGTTTTCCATCCTGCAACTTTTTTTTGTGTGGAACTTCAATACATTGTCTTCTTATAGTGTGCATAACACTAACTATTTTCTTTGAACAAGATTTCAAAATTGTGGGACAACCTTGTGTGTTTTCCATCTTGCAACATTTTTGTGCATCTTTCTCATCGAAACGTATTACAATATTCAAATAGAATGTTTGTTGCATGTAATGGGTTGTTATAAAATATGAAGGTGAACTTGAATATAGTTTTTTGTTATAGTTTTCATAATAGAAAGTGTTGTCTTTGAAGAAGAATAGAGAAGCGAGGGACAAACCTATTAACCAAATTGAGGTGGGGGGAGTAACTAATAGGGTTGTTTCTTGTAAAGGGTTTTAGAATAGTTTTTGGGTTGCATGGTTTATAACACCCTATGTTTTGCAACTTGAAATTTCATATAATAGTTTCAATGTCTTGAAAAGATTTTCATATTTAGACTGTATGAATGTGAAAAGGCACCTCCAAAAATTACAACTATTAGTTATGGTATAAATTGTAATTTAGTATCTTCATGTGATTGAAAAAAATAAATGGTCAAAATAATTGCATGTTGTAAAACATAGTGGGTCACTTGTATAACATTTTACAACAGTGTGGGTTATGTATTTCAAATTCTTCTTTTGATTGAAAAAAGATATGCTTGATTATTGTAAATGGTGCAATAAATTTTGGAACTTTAACTCTCCATAACACTTGCAACAATTTTACAGTTTACAGGAAACCAAGGATGCATGTTGTAAAAGGGAAATTGCTTCCTACAACGAAGAATTTCATTGAGGTGGACAACACACCTAAAAGGGTGTGTAGTAGTGCATCTTCTTTGGAGTGGTCACATTCACGAAGTGTGCAGGTGAGATCCAATAATTATAAGATGCAATCAAATGTATAATTTTAATCTCTCATAAGTGGTTATGATTTTGACTAGAAAGTGGGAATGTTTTAATCAGGAGGAAGCAATCATGGTACAAAGAAAGTCCCCTTGTTTTAAAAAAATGGTGAAGCCTAAGATGGTGAAGTGTTCGGTAATTGATTGTGAACTTCCAATTTCCCTTTCCTTCCTATGCATCAATCAAAATGCTTTACAATTTCAATTAGGAAATATCATGTCTATTAAAAATATGCTGATTTAGACAGTATTGTTCCTTTGATTTAGTAAAATAATTAGGGAGACCATCACACTCTTTCCATAGTCCATGACCACAAGGAAAAGAATCCAAAGGGAGACCCTAAGGATGGAGAGGGACCCAATGAAGCATGGGGTTATGTGGTGGATGGGAAGGTAGATATAATAACTTAATTATTGCACATTTGGCTATGTGTATATGTTGTGCATTCAAATTGTTTGAATATCAAATATATTAAGCAATTTTCTTTTCCAATTTTTTTGTGTAGGTTGTTGTTGAATACAAAAGAGAATTGGTGAATTGTAGATATGTATATTATTGTATTGTAGAAGAATGTATGAGAAAGTATTATGATTGGAGAGTGTTCAACATGCATAGGTTTCAACATCATCACCTTCCTATTCTTGAGCCACTAAAGTGTGCCTGAACTACATTGGTGGGGAACCAAAACAACCCACTCCTCCCTCTGATAAATTGAAAGAGTACCTTCTAAAGAAGGTGGAAAATACAGAGTACCAAATAAATCTATGACAACATCTGCACCAAAAGCGTGTTATTAGATGTGTCTGTGAAAAGTATGGGAAACATATCTTTCTTCAACTTCCCCAACAAGGAAAGGACAAGGTGAAGAAACAAACAGTGTTATACAATAGTGACAAGAGGAAGGAGTAGAGAAGGAAAAAAATATTACAATTGTAGGAGAGAAAGAGACGAGAAGGAATGGTAATTTCGAACTGAACTATTAAATTTGAATTTTCCTGGCTTCATATTTTTTGTTCTTATGCATACAATGTTCACTTAACATTGACTTACATGACATGACAGGGTGATGGTCAAGAAGCGGTTTCTTCCCCCTAGCAAAGTAGTGTTGATTCGCTAGAGGAAGTTGTTCCCACAAAAGGTGAAAATGATGTTGTTCCTCCCAACCCTACATATAACATTCAAAAGAAGCATTGTACATGGTTGAAAGTTTCAAGGCATCCTCTGAAGAAGAAATGACAACAAATGGTGATCTCAAAATCTTCTGTTTAATCTAATGTTTGTTTTGATTATTTGAATGAATTGGTTGCATGCATCTGAATTTGATGTGACATTTTAATTCCTCCTATTACACAACAATGATGAACAATGAATTGTTGCCCTCGAGTAGGTTTTTGTTGCATTGGAAGATTAAGCATTTCCCATAGAAGCACAAGATGATGTTGTTCCTCCCAACCCCCTATCTAACATTGAGAAGAAGAAGAAGCATGTACGGTTTAAAATTTCCTCACACCCTCACAAGAAGAAACAAGTAAAAACAGTGATTTCAATATCTTCTATTTGATGTTTGTTTTGATTATTTCAATGAATTTTTTGCATGCATTTGAATTTGATGTGACGTTTCAATTCTGGCTATTACAGGGGAATGGTGAACAATGGAGTCTTGCCCTCCAAGAGAATACTCTTGAGTTGGAAGATGAAGTGGTTGCCATGGATGAACAAGATGATGTTTTTCCTCCTAACCTACCATATAACATTTAGAAGAAGAAGCATATATAGTTTAAATTTTCCTTCCAACCTGGCAAGAAGAAGCGAGAAAAAATGGTGATTTCCAAATATTCTATTTAATGTTTTTTTTATTATTTCAATGAATTGGTTACTTTCATTTGAATGTGATGTGACATTTTCAATCCTGCTATTACATGGCAACAGTGAACAATGGAGTCCTGCCCTCGAAGAGGATACTCCTGATTGGGAAGATGAAGCACACGCCATGGAAGAACAAGATGATGTTGTTCCTCCCAACCCACTATATAACATTAAGAAGAAGAAGAAGAAGAAGGACCGCATGTACTGTCTAAAGATTCCTCACGCCCTCACAACAAGAAATGAGAAGAAACGGTGACTTCAAAATCTTATATTTAATGTTTGTTTTGATTATTTCAATGAATTCATAGCATGCATCTAAATTTGATGCGACATTTCAATTCCTGCTATTATAGGGCAATGATGAACAATGGAGTCCTTCCCTCCAACAAGATACTATTTATTTGGAAGATGAAGTGGAGGACATGGAAGAAGAAGGTGATGTTTTTTATCCCAATCCATTGTCTAATAATGTTGAGAGGAAGAAGAAGGAGCATTTATAGTCTAAATATTCCTTACACCCTCACAAGAAGAAACAAGAAGAAACAATGATTTCAAAATATTCCATTTAATGTTTGTTTTGATTATTTCAATGAATTTGTTGCATGCATCTGAATTTGATGTGATGTTTCAATTCCTGCTATTACAGAGCAATGATGAACAATGAAGTCCTGTCCTCCAATGGAGTTCAAGGGAAGACGAAGCGGAGGCCATGGAAGAACAAGATGATGTTGTTCCTCCCAACCCACTGTCTAACAATTTTGAGGAGTGTATATGGTCAAAAGTGTCAAGGTGCCTTGACATGGAGGAACTAGAAGAAATGGTGAATTCCAATTCTTTTATTTAATGTTTTTTTATAATTATTTCAATGAATTGGTTGCATGCAGTTGAATTTGAAGTGACATTTGAATTCTTGCTATTATAGGGAAAGATGAACAACGAAGTCTTGTCCTTAACCTAATTGGCCATGTCATTACAATTGAAATGGGGGAGGATAATAGAGATGGACATGCAAATGGGAGAGCATTGGCCTACAAGTAGGGTAGGGAAATAAAGATGGACATGGGGATAGGAGAGCATTGGCCTCCAAGTGGGATAGGGTAACAAAGATGGACATCGGGATGGGGAGAAACTAGCTTGCATGTGGAACTAGGTAATATAGATGGACATGGGGATGGGGAAAGCATTGGATTGCAAGTGGGAGAGGGTGATAAAGATGGACATGGGGATGAGGAGAGAATTGGCCTACAAGGGGGAGATGGCAACAAAGATGGACATGGGGACGGGGAGAGCACTGGCTTGCAAGTGGGAGAGGGTATTAAAGATGGACACATGGACAGAGAGAGCACTGCCTTGCAATAGGGAGAGGGTAATAAAGATGGACACAGGGATAGGGACAACACTAGCTTGCAAGTGGGAGAGGGTAATAAATATGGACATGGGGACGGGGAGAGCATTGGATTGCAAGTGGGAGAGAGTAATAAAGATAGACATGGGGACGAGGAGAGCACTGGCCTAAAGGGGGGAGATGGCAATAAAGATTGACATGGGGACCATGAGAGTAGTAGGTTGCCATCTATATCAGTAATAGACCCAACACATTTCCATGCTTCTATTCTTATTTCTTTATGAATCTTTTAGTGTGCATTCAATTATGCTTCATGTCAATGATGTTTCCATTGTATCCAAATCTGGTGGATGAAAAAATGATAGAGTTCAAGGGAATCACTTTTAAGGTCGGTGATCACGTCGACCTTTGGAGGTAGCGTAAATGGGTTTCCAAAGGCATTTTACATTTTTTCAATAGAAACATTCAAACCCACTGCTTTAAGCACCTAGAAAATTGTGTGAGAGTCAGCATTGTTGAGGATATTGTTGGTGAACACATAGTGCCTTTTCCACATCCTGGCGCAGAGACCATCAAAGAGTGTGTGGGTGGCTTCATGGTATCAAAGCTCTCTAATATGAAGCATTCTATTCTAGAGGTACACATAAACTATATGTTGTTGTATATATATCATACTACCTATATTGTTTCCATGCATACATTAATTGTGATTAATTATTTGCTATAGAGTGAAGGTGTTAAATTTTCCAAGGACAAAGCACAACCTATGAAGAAATTTGTTGTTTCACGTCCATCATTTGTGAAGGTTTGTGGAATTGTAATCACCCCTCCTCAAATACACAAGGACCCTAAGAGATGTTTCATATATTACACAGGAATGAACTTGATTGCAAAGAATAGGCAGTGTAGGAATTAATGAGATAGGCTTGAAATACTAGTTTTGCATAGTGGGTTTCATTATTCCATTATTGAACAATTGTGGTGTAGAGATCTACCATTTTCATATGTTTCAACACTATGTTGTTATACATTTGATATGAGAATTTTCATGGCCCTCTCTAATTATTTGATTATTGAACAATTATGTTGAACAAATATACTATTTTCATGTGATTAGAACACATAATTGTTAGCCATTTCATATTAGACTTTTCATAGCCCTATAATTGTTTCCTTATGATCAAGAATGTAATGAATTCCACTTTCAATTTTTAGAACAATTATTTCATTGACTGTATATGGCGTATTTCATTTTTCCATGTGATTGGAACAAATAAAATGCTAGCAGTGTTTGCAGTCTTGGAAAACACAATGTCCCTTGTCAATTATTTTGTTATGATAAGTATTTCTTTTGTTATGAACAATAATGAAATGAAGCCCACTTTGAATTTTTAGAGAAAGTCTTTTCTAGAGTGGAGATGGCAGATTTCCCTTTTCCATGTGATCGGAACAAATAAAATGCAATTTTGGAAAACACACTGTCCCTTGTTAGTTATTTCCTTATGATAAGTAATTATTTTTGATGCTCCATAAATGAATTTAAGTCCACTTTCATATTTCATGAAATGTTTTTTATTTTATACACTCCAAAAATGTAATCAAGTCCACTTTCAAATTTGATAACTAGTTGGTTGAGTAAAAATGGCATTTCCTTTTTCCATGTTATGGGAACAAATAAAATGCTTGTATTGCTTCCAATGTTGGAAAACACATTGTCCTATGTCAGTTACTTTGTTATGAAAACTTACTTATGTATGTCATCTTCCTTACAAATGTAAGCACATTTCAATATCTTTGATCATGTAATTATTGAACTATTAAGGTTTGGAATTACATTATCTTTGATCATATAATTATTGAACAATTATGGTGTGGAATTACATTATTTGTGATCATGTAATTTTTGATCAATTATCATGTGGAATTATAGTACTTTGGTATGGTTGAAGACTACGGTCTTCTGTCCCAAGAGTGCCATTGTGTGATTGTTAAGTTTTATTGTTAATCTTTCCATCAAGGCTCCAATCCCTTTGGGGTTTAATTTTCAACAATTTATAGTGGGCTTGAGGTCTCTTTTTTGTAACCTCATCGGTTCATAGCTCCAGGTCAAAAGCGTTTACTGCTCTTAATTAAATAAAATATAAGACTATGTTCTTGCAGATTTCATGACACTTTTTTTTGCAATGTAAAATTTCATTATAGACAATGTCAAATTCCATCAAATAATGGTAGGAAATGCCACCTCAAGTCTTATTATTTATGTCAAAATTACTTACAAATGTACAAGCAAATGCAACTACCACTTTCTGTTATGCACAATGTAAGAAAACAATGTATTGAAGTTGAGCTTCATAATTTTTAACAACCCTTACTTTCAACAAATATTCCGTTTTAATATCTATTCATACATTTCCAATAGAAAATGCACATAACAGTTGCATGATGGAAAACACATTGGGTTGTGACTCCCTTCTAAATTCTTGTTGAATGACCACTTTATTTTATGCGGACTTTAACAAAACAATGTTTTGAAGTTCACCCTCTTTTTTTATGACAACCCTTGCTTTCACCAAACATTCGATTTCAATATTTGTTCACATGTTTGGAACAAAAAATGCACATATCAGTTGCATGATGGAAAATATAGTGGGTTGTGACTCACTTCTTATTTGATGTAGACTGTAACAAAATAATGGTTTGAAGTTCCCCTTCTTGTTTGTTGACAACCCTTACTTTCAGCAAAACACTCTTGTTCAATATTTGCTCATATGTTTCCAACACATTATTTACATAACAGTTGCATCATGGAAAAATAGTGGGTTGTCGCTCACTTATTATTTTATGCAGGCTATAAGAAATGAATGTTTTGAAGTTCACCTTGTTTGTTGACAACCCTTACTTTGAGAAAAACCCTCTTGTTCAATATTTGCTCATATGTTTCTGACACAAAATTTACATAACAATTGCATCAAGGAAAACACAGTGGGTTGTGGCTCACTTCTTATTTTATGCAGGTTGTAAGAAATGAATGTTTTGAAGTTCACCTTCTTGTTTGTTGACAACCCTTACTTTGAGTAAAACACTCTTTTTCAATATCTGCTCATATGTTTCCAACACAAAATTTACATAACAATTGCATCATGGAAAACATAGTGGGTTGTGGCTCACTTCTTATTTTTTGTAGACTGTAACAAAAGAATGTTTTGAAGTTCACTTTCTTGTTTTATGACACCCCTTGCTTTCAACAAAACACTCTTGTTCACTATCCATTCATATGTTTCAAACACAAATTTTACATAACTATTATGTAGGCTATAAGAACATAGTGTATTTAAGTTCATCTTCATATTTTATAACAACCCTTACTTGGATCAAACATTCCCTTTCAATATCATTATACATTTGGAACACAAGATGCACAAAAAAAGTTGCAGGATGGAAAACACACAAGGTTGTCCCACACTTTTCAAATCTTGTTCAAAGAAAATAGTTAGTGTTATGCACACCATAAGAACACCATGTATTGAGGTTCACCTTCATATTTTATAACTACTCTTCTTGCAGAAAAAAGTTCCACATAAAAGAAAAAAGATTGTAGGATGGAAAATGCAGAGGGTTGTCCCTCACTTCTCAATTCTTCTTCAAAGACAACACTTTCTATCATGCAGACTATAAGAACATAGTGTATTTAAGTTCACCTTCATATTTTATAACCACCCTTACTTGCAAAAAACATTCCATTTCAATATTGTTATACATTCAGAACACAAGATGCACAAAAAAGTTGCAGGATGGAAAACACACAGAGTTGTTCCTCACTTTTCAAATCTTGTTGAAAGACAACAGTTAGTGTTATGCACACTGTAAGAATACAATGCATTGAAGTTCACCTTCATATTTTTATAATTTCCCTTGCTTGCAAGAAATGTTTGATGACAATGCAGGGGTCAAACAACTCAACTCTCTATGCTCTTGCAAACAACTCAGATCACTAAACTGAAAAACTCCACCTTTTAGGAAAATTTCCTTAAGAAAACCCTTGTTTCAAAATACCCAAATTGAGAACCAGACCCAAAAACCTCTTGTAGATTCCTCAAAACACTTTAACCAAGAACAAAAAACTGACAGAAAGCAATCCCTAGCTTAAACATATCAATATGTGAACTTTCAAAATAGACTATCCTTAATTGGCCTAATTAGGCTTAATTTAATAATTCAATTTGAAAAACAACAACAAAATACTCTCTTACACTCTTAACTTAGTTCCACGACATTTAAAATACTCTATTTGAATGACTGGTCAATGTCTTTTTAGCCTTTCAAGGAAGGAAATTCCAAACACTCCAAATATTGTTCAATCTAGGCCTTTTGACAACTCTGTCCTGACAGGACAGTCAATAAATGGTCTCCAAATACTCATAAAATCACCAATAGCTATCTTGGAATGGAGTCACCTATTCCCAAAAACCTTTGCAAAAATATTACACAACAACTCATATTCCACAAACAAAACTCATCAAGTCACCAATGTACAAAGTCATTTACATATTTTACGCATTTTTTAGACCTTGGGCTTCATGATAACTTCCCAAAACCACCTTACCACGTTGTTAAACCTTCACATCATTTAGAATACTCATCTAACATTCCTCTCACCAAATTTTAGGAGATTCCAACAGTGCAAATTTGACAAACACAATTTTTATTATACACTATTTACCCTAACTCAGGGTTTTAGCCACTTAGAGAAAAACTTCAATATCTTTGAGAATTGTAAATGGATTTATATGAATCCAAATGAATTATCAAGTAGAATCATATGGATATCATGTACAATGGATGAGGAGATGATTTATCCCCATAATATGGCCATACAATGGCCTCAAACATAGAAAATGTAGGAAAATAACTGAAAAAATAGAGTATGTCATTGATTTTTTGTCTTACATCAAAGACAATACTTTATATTATGAAGAGTGTAACAAAATAGTGTACTTGAGTTCACCTTCATATTTTATTACAACCCTTAATTGCAGCAAACATTCCATTTCAATTTCCTTATACATTTGGAAAACACTATGTAGAAAAAAAGTTGTAAAATGGAAAACATGCAGGGTTGTACCTCACCTCTGAAATCTTGCTCTAAGAAAACAATTTCTGTTATGCAGATTGTAACAAAATAGTGTATTAAAGTTTACCTTCATATTTTATCACAATCCATTACTTGCGACAAACATTCCATTTCAATATCCTTATACATTTCAAAGAAAAGATACAGAAAAAAAGTAGCATAATGGAAAACATAGAGGGTTGTCCCTCACTTCTCAAATCTTCTTGAAAGACAATAGTGCCTGTTATGTAGACTATAAGAAAACCATGTATTCAAGTTCACCTTCAAATTTTATAACAACAATTTGCATCACATAGTGAAATGTAAAAAAAATCGAGTCAATATTATAGAATTTGAAGAAAATTACAATCCGCATTTAATATTACTAACACTGAGAACTATGTCAACCATTTATGAACAAGAATAATCTTTGTTTTCTCAACATATAGAAGGATTTTCTGCACTCTAATTGTCATGGTGGAATTGATAGCATACAATGTTGGCACCCCGTAATTTTCATGTAGTAGCCTGAATGAGGGCCTGACACAGTGGATGTCAAACCTGACGATGTGGTTGAATTTGAACATGGCCAACAACCATTTCTCCACAAGACCTATGTGATTACTAATTAGAGATTCCCCCTTGAGGAATCTCATAAACCTCATGCTCACCTTCCAAATGCATCAAACTAGGAAAAGGTCTTGAATTTCTATGTAGAGAGACATTGGCCAATCACATAAATTTACAATCTCTATTTGTAGATTGTAGTATTGAACATCAATTCCCATATGTTCCCACACACCAAAGACGCTATTTAAGAAGTGAGCATAATTATCATAGTGCAAATTTGTGCAGTTGGTCTCTTTTCTATTAATTCTCCTTAATAACTTTTCCCACAACCTATACGGGAGGCTCAATTTCTCAATTCAAGCAAGAATATTGCATTGAAGATATAGGTGGTAGTTGGTCAACCAACTAGCCACCCATGCTCGTGAACTGTGGGATATATTCTATAGAATTGCAGCATCAAGTACTAAAATTCCTGAAATGAAAGACAAAACAACTTGTTTAGAAGGTACACCTGTATTCTCTAATTAGAAAGACATTGTCAATGCAATGGAAACTGTGAAAAAGAAGTGGGAAAAGTGGAAGATATACATAATGTTAGCACTGAAGAGATTGTACCTATTGTTTGGAACTTAAGGAGGCAACACATGCAATATCTCCAATGGGCATATGGAAATACACGAGTCAAATAGTAGGAAGAACAAATCCTGAAAGGAAAGAAAATAAAAATTTCAGCACATACAACAACATTATATAATTAGAAACACACGAAATAGTTGCTAAAAAAATTCAATCAAAAAAAAAATTCATAATGAACTAACTGTTTACGGACAGTATCTTTTCCAACATGGCAAATAATGTGAGCATTCTATTTGTTACAATCAGATGAGTTGAAGTAATGAATTGTAGAAAATATATTTTTATAGTTTATATTCATATCACTGATTATATTCATTACACTTATGTATCTTTCTAACTCAAAGCATTACTTCCCATTGCATAACTAAAAACAAGATGTTTATACATGACAACCCTTAGTTTCACCAAACATTCCATTTCACTATCTGTTCATATGTTTCCAACAAAAAATGCACATAATAGTTGCATGATGTAAAATATAGTGGGTTATGACTCACTTCCTATTTTATGCAGACCATAACAAAACAATGTTTCAAGTTCACCTTCTTCTTTTATGGAAACCCTTACTTTCACCAAAAATTCCATTTCAATATCTATTCATATGTTTCAAATAGAAAATGCACATAATAGTTTCATGGTGGAAAACACACTGGGTTGAGAGTCACTTCTAATTTTATGCAGACTGTAACAAAACAATGTTTTTAAGTTCACCTTCTTGTTTTATGAAAACCATTACTTTCAACAAAACACTCCTTTTCAATATCTTTTCATATGTCATGAACAAAAAATGCACATCACAGTTGCAAGATGAAAAACACAGTGGGTTGTGACTGACTTGTTATTTCATGCAGACTGTAACAAAACAATGTTTTCAAGTTCACCTTCTTGTTTTGTGGAAAAAATTACTTTCACAAAACATTCCATTTCAATATTTCTTAATATGTTTCAAACAAAAAATGCACAAAACAGTTGCATGATGGAAAACACACTGAGTTGTGACTCACTTCTTATTTTAAGCAGACTGTAATAGAACAATGTTTTGAAGTTCACCTTCTTGTTTTATGACAACCCTTACCTTCAGAAAAAAACTCCATTTCAATATTTGTTCATATGTTACAAACACAAAATGCACATCACAACTGCAGGATGGAAAACAGAGTGGGTGTGACTCACTTCTTATTTTATGTAGGCTGTAAGAAAAGAATGTTTTTCATTGAAGGTCAATAGACTCAAATTTGTCAACTTAACTATCTCAAACTCTTAACAACCCCTGGAAATAATCATCATTGTAGAGACCCATTTCAGTCCCCTTCAGCATACTTCAAACCCACATATGACTCTTTTGGAACAACTTTCACTAGCCTAGGAAACCAATGGGATAGCTCTCACTAGCCCTCAAAACCACCAAATCCACCCTTGGTTTGCAAAGACTATCTTTCCCAAACGCCTATTCATGAAACCCTTGTTTCAAGCCATTGACAAGAGGGTAACTTGGAAAACTATATTCCACTCTGTGTCAAACCTTCAAACCAACTCAGACACCTTTATTTAAACCTTCACATGCTTAAAAGAACAAGGGATATCATTGCCCTCACTTTTTTGATGAAACCCTAACCGTAAACCTCACTTTTCATGCTCTTTTCCACTCACAATCTACAGGGACAACAACTCAAACTTCCTAATTCCTTTCTCCCTTTAGAAAATGATCATCCCAACAACAAAACCTAACCTATCAAAATCATTCCCTGAGCCACAGAGATCACATTGCTGATTACATCCATTGCATTGCACATCTTTCATAAGGAAACTTTTAGTTTCAGTCTCGACAGACTTAAACCCTCACAACCAAGCATTCAAACAACACCCTTTTATATCTACTCACCATGATCTAATGACCTTTCCAAATGTGTTTTGTGAGTTTTCAAGAGCTCAGAAGGTGTTGTAGGTGATTTTGTGTGTTGCCATGTATGGCAAGAATGAGTGGTTTTAGGTGAAATATGGTGGTTTTAGTAAGTGAATGTCTATCAAACTTGGGGGTAGCAAAGTTTAAGGTAAGATTAATTTTGTGTAGGCTTAATTAGTCATGTTTGAAGAGTGTTTAGAGAGTGAGAAGCTTGGGAACATTGACTTCCATAAAATCCTCATGAAAAATGGATCAAAATAAGGGTTTAGTGAAATAGTGTCTTGGGAAGCGTATCTTCCAAAGTAATTGTGGATTTTTGAATTTCTTTCTCTTTACACTTCTTAAATTTCATTCAACCTCTTCTAAATACCTCGAATGGATTTCCCACCCACTGAACTAAGTAAAAAAAATTAAAAAATGCTTACCTATAGATGAAGGTTCATTGAACTATGCTTGTGCAATCCCTAGTAAGACTTGAAGAAGCAACATAAAAAAGGAACATTGGCTGAAATCAGCCTATCACCATAGCCAAATTTTTATAAGGAACCATGGTATTGCATGACATCATACCAAAAAATTGACTTATGTAAGCATAGTTCTTAAATTTGAACCATACCTTCCATTGGGTTTACACTCGCGAAAGATAGTCACCGGCGAGGATTCCTTTCCCCAGATTGAAATGCTAAAGTGAAAAAAAAAATCCAAAAAATAAATCAGAAATTTTATGACGTGGTACAAGTACATGTTGCAAAAAAGAAATCTGCAATACCATTTCCTATTACAATATATAAATTGAAATGGGTTTCTCATAGTCACCCGTATTAGATGTTGTATCCTTTGCCATATCCATAGTAGTTGCACTTGAAGTATCACATTGCATATTGACATTTAGATTCAAAATATTGTTCATAGAGAAGGGAAAGAAGTCATCTAGAGGGATTCGGTGATTTGATTTTTGTGCAGAATTCTTCGTACGTTGGGTTTGATGTTGATGATGATCCCTGCTTGCACTAAACCATGGATACACATGAACGGTTCTTGTTGTAGCTTGATCAGGATCTAGAATGAATTCAAATGACAATGCATTTGATTGCCATAGGTCCTCTAGAAACCTGTCCATGTATTCTATGTATGATTGCACCTATTGTAGAGATTGTGGTAGTGTATGCATCACTTTGTTCAAGAGTTTGTTTGTGTCATTCCAAAGAGACATTATGACCACATGTTCATCATATACATGAGTCATAGAAGGATCTTATGTAGGGGTGAGAACATTAGGATTGTTTTCTTCTATGCCCCTTGTGACAATGTCTTGTTCAAATCTATCCCTCTATCAATTGGTTGACCTCCCCTTTCTAAATGACCACATAGAAGAAATTTGTATTTGGCAGTAGCAAATGAAAAAAACAATTGACTCCCATAAAGTAATCCAATTCGAATTGAAATTCACTTACTGTGGACCACCCCTTCAATAGCAGATGATCTTTTAATCAAGTTAGCAACCTTGAGGACATGTTTGCAAGTGTTCCCCTGCAAACTCCAAGGGCAGTCACAAACAAAAAGGTGCTCCCCAAATTTTTGAACAAGGTAGTGCATTGACCTACTTTTACTTTTCACCTAGTACCGTCTAGGATCTATTTCATTGGGAATACAGTCATCGTCCGAAATTTCCTTGGCCCGCTCCAAACTGGATTGCATATTTAAATGTTTTTGGTTCATCAAAAAACCATAATGTTGCAACTTTTCCTTTTTCCTATAGAATGGTTCCATTTTATACACAAGTGTGTAATACAAATAGTCCAATCTCCTAGTGTATTTTTTGAATGATCACACAAGTACCGAGTTTTGAGTGTGCAATGGTACAACTCAATGGTTTCATTCATATCCTGGTTGGCATGTGGAAATAGTCTACAATTTTTTGCCCGCATGGCTGCGAAAAAAAATATAATAGTCAAGTAAACCACAATGTATTAGAGGTAACATCAAAGAATTTGAATGGTGCGAATCCTTTGAGGTGATGAAAATTGTCAACTCACCAATTCAACCTTGTCCTTCACATTAGGTCTTGTTGAAGTACTCTAAGAATCGGGGCTAATCATTGAACTCCTGAAAGAAAGAGTTCAATAGCTGAGTGATGCTATCTTCGGTGTCACCGATTACCATCATGATTGTGCCAAGACTGTGGAAGATGTACATTGCCCTTTCCTTGGCTGTGTACTTATATACATTCTTTAGCCAAGTCGTTTTGACATGCCAAAGGAATAGAAGCACACGACATTGAAAGACAACCCTAATAGACAATACAAACAATATTGTTTACCACTCAACTGAATGAGAAAGTGGCATTGATAATAAATAGCAAATGAGAAAGGTACACAAATGAAGAAAGGGATGCACATACTATATGGCTTGGATTTCTGTAGTCGCATCATCGGTAAAAAATGCATTAATTGTCTAGTTGGGTCTGGGTCTGCTTCCACAGTCATGCAATATGCGTAGCCACATAGAGATGTCCTCAATCTTGTTTCATGAGGAGACTACCCAGGAAACTAGCACACCACTCTTTTGCTCATTGAAAATGAGGAGAGTATACAATGGATATTGTAGACAGAACAACTCAGTGTGAGCATTGTTAGGTTTATAGCTAGCAAGATCATTGAAAAAACAAATAACTATTTGTCAATGTTTGTAAGGCCTCACCCCATATTTATTAGTTGCAAACATGGAATTGATCAAGATGACTAAATTGTACGAGTGGCTAACGATCCTATCCAACATCTACAGAGTCTGAAACCCGATAGAAAAAGGTGTATTGCTTCCATTAGGCCATTGAAAGTAGAAGTTGTCAAAGTCATGTCCATTCCACAGTAGGATACTTGTCAAAATAACTTTGTGTTTATGTGCATGAGTAGAATGCACCTTTCGCCAGGTATTCATTACATCCTTTCTTGTAAGAAATTGATCCCTCTTGGACATCATGCCACATAAGATAGGATTGTTGATGTGTCTATCCATTATTGCATTGACACTGACGTCCATGAGAAAAAGGCTTTCAATATAGCTTTTGCACTCCATAGATAGATTAGTAGCAGACACAGAGCACTTCTCTCCACTTGTGTCATGAATGTCATGGAAAAATTGACCATTTTTATCAACATGGAACATTTCTTTGTAGATAATATAGGCAATATCAGGTTTTTCATTCATAACCTTTACCATGAAGTGGTATTGACAACCTCGCATTTGTATAAAATTTTTATTTGGTTTCTTCTCTAGTGGAGGCTGGTGTTTGTTGTCTTGAGGACCATATTGACACCAGTAGCTATGAAAAAGGCATCATCTCATCATGTTGAACCAAGAGAGAGTAAAATATCATTCAACCATAGTAATCAATGTCGAAAGATACAAACCTCTGATAGAAAATTGTTTTTCCATAAGTTTTTTCGTTGAGGGGACACGAGGTGGTAGGTTCTCTTGTTTTCTTGTACACAAATTTAGTTTCAAAACCTTCAACAAAAATTTCACCATGAATGAAATGATCAAATCTCATAAGAGGAATTGTTGCAACAAGGTTAGGGACCTTATCCTTGTTGATGAAAATAGCAGCCCATTCCAAATCGGAAGAGGAAAAAGAAGAGCCTCCATTTTATACATCTTGCACCTGTAATTCATCTTTCTTCTTCCATTTCAAACCTCTCCCCATTCTAGGAAATGATAGAATTGGATGAATATTTAAAATTAGTGTCGATTGTGTCAAGAAAAAGAAAGAAATCGTTCATTAAACATAGATAAAATGTGCTTGCATTGTTGTTAGCCATGTAAAACCAATAGGAGGTTGTTGGCTTCAACAGAGGAAAATTAAAGGTGATAGATTCAATCAAGCTATGCATAAAATATAACAGAAACGTAGGCTGGAAATTGGACATTCCATCTCAACGTACACATGGACATAGACAATGAAAACAATAAATGACAAGCAAAACCTTTGATGACATCTTGTATGCAAAAAATAATTTAAAAAAAGTGCATCCATTTCTGTGAGCAATTCCAAAATGATAACATGTTTGTTGCATCTATTGAAAAAAAATAATCATTAATGGAGAGTATGAGGAAAGGTATAAAGCTACAAAATTTTCTATCAACCATGACGAAAGAAAATGCAGGTTGGAAAAAACAATGTGTAGATGAGTCTCCACACTGACATAAAAACCGCAACCCCGCATGTAAATATAACAAAGATTTCAAAGAATATGGGGTGTGCAAACTTCTTTCACCTGAGGAGGCATGTTGTGATATTCAACCTTCCATTTAGCGTGACTTAACATGAGGAGCAAAACCGAATCTAGCAATTAACGAAATAAACAAGTGAAGGTTGAACCACACGATCAGTGGTTCAACCTAGAACTTCATCTATGGCTTAGGAATGTAACATGCATCATAGTATGTAATTACTTGTACAATAGCAACAACAAATGTATTATCATGGGAAGATATGTTGGTTGTGATGTATGTGTAAGTGTTAAAGGAGAGGAAGGGTTTGAGGGAAAGCAAAACCTTTGATCACAACCTTGTATGTAAAAATAATAAGTGCATCCATTACTGCGAGCAATGCCAAAATGATAACATGTTTGTTGCATCTGTTGAAAAAAAGATAAATCAGTAATGGAGAGAATTAGGAAAGGTATAAAGGTGTAAAATTTTCTATCAACCATGATGTAAGTGAATTTAGGTTGGAAAAAATAGTGTGTAGATGAACCTCCACGCTGACATAAAGACCACAACCCCGCATGTAAATATAACAAAGATTTCAGAGAATATGTGGTGTACAAATCTCTTTTACCTGAGGAAGCATGTTGTGGTATTCAACCTTCCATTTCGCATGATGTAATACCCCTATGTTTTTCTTTCAGGCTGGACAGTGTGTCCTTGTTTGCTTTGATGTGCTTTTTGATTATTGAGATGCTTTATCATGTGTGTGCTATTTAATCGCTACTTATGGAGCGACAGTCTATGTGTGTGATGTGATGTATCTTATCTGATGCTTTATTTGACATATTTTAATTGGTGTAATGATGATTAGTTATGGTAACATGTTATTGCATGAGATATTTGTTTATGATGAAACTGTCAGTCTATGATGAGTGTATTGGTGAAGGGGATGAGATCGCATCACTTGCTTGCAAGTGCCCTACGATTCCACAATTTCCTCTTCACGGTGTGTTTATTATGTAATATATATGCATGTTCGATATACTATTTGTGTGTAGGTTGACATGTACAGGACATCGACTCCACCTAGTTTCACAGGTTGGAGCCTATCCATTGGCTAATGGTATTAAATTGGGAGATAGTAGCTAGGTTTTCCGTGCCAAGTCATCACCCTAGTCATAGTGTGTCATTGAGTTTTAGTCGAGTTAAGTTGCTTATTTGTTGTTCATCTCTCTTTGATTTATTTAATTTCAAGTTGAAAAAGGTAAATAAATGGCTTCATGTATTTAAGTTGTTTATTAAATAAATCTAGTTATAATGTTAGAAATGTTATTTAATTTATTAATTAATTTAATTGAATTAATAAAATAATCTATCTTGGATTAGATTTATTTTATTGATTAATTAAATTAATTGTGTTGAATTGATTAATTAAATTTAGTTGTGGAGTAAATAAATTAATCTATTAATCCATTAAGTGAATAGTTTAATTGTATTTGAAAAGTGCATAAAGTGAATGGTTTAAATCTATCTTGAAATTTAAATTTTGTTTTAAATGATTTAAAAGTAAATATCTTAGAAAGGGTGATATTTGTAAAATGTTGACTAAATGTGGAGAATAGGAATGAAGATATTATTTTTATTTTGGAAAAAGAAAATATCTCAGATATTATTTTGGGGAAGTTGACTAAATTTGGGAAAGAATGAAAGGATGGGGATGATTATTCAGGCTTGGAAAAAAAAGAAATTTGTTGTGAGGAGGAAAGAGGGTTTTCTTGTTTTTGGAATGCATTTTGGGATTGGAGTGAAGATTTGAAAAGGTTTTCGAAAGAATTGGATTGTAACTCAACACCAGATTCTCCTTCAAGCTTCAAACGGGTTTTTCTTGTTTCTTTTATTGTTTTGAAAATCTGGTTTTTAGTTTTGAAAACCCTCTTGAAATCTTGAAGAAATTTAGATGTTTGTAGAAAAAGAAACCAAAACAAAACTTACAGTTGAAACCTTCAAGTGTAACAATAAAAAATTTGAAAATGAAACAAATAAAATCAGAAAACTTTGTTTGAATTTAGTATTATTGAAAATTCTCTGTAGAAAATTGGTTCAATTTGACTGTATAATGGAAATTTTGTGTTTATACATGTATATATATTCTATATACATATATTTTTTGAATATTGGGTTTATCTTATTTTTTTTTGGGAAGCTTGGTTCCTGTTAAAATTTGGCACAAAAATCATGTTCTGAAAATTACCAGAACAGAGGATTTTGTGTGCTCTGGTTTTTGTTTTTTTTTTTATGAATGAATGAGTTTTTCTTTTAAAGGAAAATCAAATAATATAAGATTATTTGTTTTGTTTGTGGGGGAGGCAGAGGAGGTTATCCCCACCGCCACCCACCTCAGAGGAGGTGGACTGTGTGGGATACACACAAGCCACACCCCTTCGTGGGAGGTAGACTGTGTGCCACACACAGGCTGTCACCCATAAGGGAGGCGGGCTCTGTGTGTAGCACACAGGTCACTGCCTAGTGGGGAGGGTCCTGCGTGCCCTAAGGGAGGGGGCTTTTATTTTTTTATAAATGTTTTTTTTGTTTTTTGTTTTATATATATTTATATAATATAATATTTATTATATATTATATATATAATATAAATATTATATATTATATATATAATATAATAATTATTTATTATAAATATAATATATTATATATTTTATTATATTTTATATGTCAAAAAAATTGGTTATTATTAAATGGTTTTTAAATGATTTGGGTTTTTAGATGGATTTATATATATATATATATAAATGCATATACATTAGGTATAGAATTATATATATGTTTAATATATATTTATGTTAAATGTAATGATCTTAAGGTTATTTTTATTGTAATGGATGAAAACATTTATTTTATAATGAAATGATTTAAATGGGGAAATGGTTTTTGTTTTCATATTTAAATATTTTTGGGAAACTAAAGCAAACCCTTACATTTAAATTTTTAATTGCTTATCACATGATCAAGTAATTAGTTAATAAGGGAATGATTTTAAGGGAAATAATTATCTATTTTAAATGAAATGTAAATTTGTAAAAAAATGATGTTATGATAGTTTGAATATTATTTTGGCTGTAAACGAATGTACGATAAGATTAGTTATTTTCATGAAATATGTAATTAGGGAATTTAAAATATTGTGTTCATAGTTAAACTATTGATTTTATTTTAAAATAGTATATTTAAAAAGACAAATATTGGATTTAAATATAAGGTGTTTAATAGCAAGATTAATTGATTTCAAAATGATTTATTTTGCAAAGGAGAAATAGTTATTTTAAAATGATATTTTTTAAATCGAAGAAGTAAATGCTTATTTTATTATTATTTAAAAGCAATTAGGGAATTAAATATTTGGTTTAAATTTCATCTTTTGTCTAAAAGAGACATTATTAGATTAGTTTTATTAAGACAATAAATTGTTGAATGTTATTAAAGGAAGTGGATTAGGAAATCCAAATATATATATTTAATTCCTATTTGATTGCCCTTCTTGAATGTACCCTTCTTTTGTGTTTCACTTTGGGGAATTTTATTAGAAGGGTTGTTAAGTCTTCTAGAAGGGGTTTAGCTTTGTGGGGTTGCTATAATATGTTAGTCAACCTTTGTATTGCATTGGGTAGTGCATATAGTTGTATCCTATTGTTTTACCCGGTTTTCACGAATGGGGATGGTTTGTGCCTCCTTTGTATTAGGAGTGGTTTACGTGATTTGTTTCTCCTTTGGATTAGGAGTGGTTTATGTGGTTTGTGCATCCTTTGGAAGGAGTGGATTATGGGTTTTGTTGCCTCTAGTGTTTGGAGAGGGGTTTGACTTTTGTTTCCTCCAGTGTTTGGAGTGAGTTTTCATTATATGTTCCTCCTAGAGTTGGAGTGGTTTTATCTTGTTTGTATGCACTTTGGAACCCTTGGTGATTGGTTTTGTGTTGGTCTGTTGTCAATTAGAAGAGTGGCTTTTGTTAGGTGCCAGAGCCTAAAGAGGTAAACTAGATAACATTTGAAGGCGGTTTAATCAAGTGATAACTAAATCAATGTACTTAGAAGCTAGGTAGTATTTCACATTAATCAAGATATTTTAGCATCACTCATAGATGCAAGTGCTTGTATAGGCTTGGGATGAGTGGGAAGTCTTGGAATGGTAAGGCCATCTATCTTGTCTTTAAGAGAGGTATTTGATTCCGCATGAGTGAGTATGGGTACCAGGATTTAGTTGAGGCCACCAGGACAACCCATAGTGGGGGTCGGAGCCTATGAAGATTCCCAGAGGATATCCCATGTTGAGCTGTGTGATGACACTCTTTCTACGACAATAGTTGGTGCGTGATTTTGTGTGTATGGTTTCTTAACATACTTGATCTGTTTTATTTCTAGAAGCAATGTGACTTATGTCAGTAATGTTAGAGTTGTACTTGTGTTGATCTTATGGTTGTATGGTTCATATGATTGGTTGTGTCAGTGTGAGTCATCCTGTGTCTAGAGGTTGATGGCCTTGTATAGGATTCTTTGTTACTATCTCCTAGCACGGGGGGTGAGCCTTCAAGTATCACATGGTTGGGTGGAATGTGCACCTTAATCTGTTGGGTCTTCTTCTTGTTCGTGTGGATGAGATTTCCAGTTGGAGAGCTTGTGGAATCCAATTTCATTGCATGCTTCGTTCATTTCAGTTGTTATTGTAATGTATTACCCCTCATTTGTTATCAAGGTGGAATATGTAATATGTAATCATGCTTATTGGATTTACCTCATTTGGGGAATGGGAGTTGTAATCTTAATTGTAAATTGATTGTTATTTGAAATCATGTGGTATCTCTTATGCTTCGATGTAATTTATTATGTATGGAATGCATGTGAATTTAATTTATTAAATAATTAAGTGTTATGGCTTCTATTCATGTTTCTTGTTTGGGTTTTAAGTAAACTTAGTCTCATAACCTTAGGGGTTGTTTGCAATGGGTAGTGAACTTTCATGTTAATTGTACTTAAACAAAAAAAATAGAAATTATTAGTACGTTTGTGTAGTTAATTGCAACTTCCCCTAGGGTTTCATGGCGGGGTGTTACATGTGACTTAACATGAGGAGAAAAAGAAAATCTAGCAATTAGCGAAATAACAAAGTGAAGGTTTAACCACACGATCAATGGTTCAATCTAAAACTTCGTATGTGGCGTACTAACGTGTAACATGCATCACAATATTTAATTACTTATACAATAGTAACAACAAATGTATTATCATGGGAAGATATGTTGGTTCTGCTACATGTGTAAGTGTTAAAGGAGAGGAAGGGTTAGAGGGAAAGCAAAACCTTTGATGACAACATCATATGTAAAAAGAATAAGTGCATCCATTGCTGCAAGCAATGCCAAAATCATAACATGTTTGTTGCATTTATTGAAAAAAAGATGAATCAGTAATGGAGAGTATGAGAAAAGGTATAAAGGTGTAAAATTTTATATTAACCATGATGTAAGTGAATGTAGGTTGGAAAAGATAGCATGTAGATGAACCTCCACGTTGACATAAAGACAGCAACCCCGCATGTAAATATAACAAAGATTTTAGAGAATATGGGGTGTACAAACCTCTTTTACTTGAGGAGGCATGTTGTGATATTCAACCTTTTGTTTAGGGTGACTTAACATGTGCAGCAAAGGCGCACCTAGAAATTCATGAAAAAAGGAAGTGAAGGTTGAACCACACGATGAGTGGTTTAACCTGCAACTTTGTATGTGGTGTATGAGTGTAATGTGCATAACACTATGTAATTAATTCTATAGTTGCAAGAACATATGTATTAGGGAAGATACCTTGCTTGTGGTGCATGTGTATGTGTTAATAGAGAGGAAATGTTAGAGGGTAACCGAAACCTTTTAGAACCTTCTATGTAAATAAATGTGGATCCATTGCTACCAACAATGCCAAAAGAATAAATTTTTTTTTGTATCTATTGACAAAATCATGAATCAGTAATGGAGTGAATCAAGAAAGTCATACATGCACATAAATTTTCCTATCAACCATGATGTCAACCAATGCATGTTTGAAAACACAGTGTCTACTGGAACCTCGAAGTGGACATAAACACCACATGTAAAATCACAGCCTCACATGAAAGAAGAATAAGACATCATAGTAGATGGGGTGTACAAACCTGTTTTACATGAGCAGGCATGTTGTGATATTGACCCTTCCATTTGGGGTGAGTTAACATGACCAACAAAAGCATATATGACAATTCATGAACTAAAAAAGTGCAGGTTGAACAACAGGATGGGAAGTCCAACCTGCAACTTTTTATGTAGCCTATAAGCCTAACATGAATAATAACATGTAATTACTTCTATGGCTGCTAGCAATGTGAAAAGAAAAAAGCATGATCTTTTCATCTAGTGATAAAAAAATGAGTCAATGAATTCAAACATCTATGAACATAAAACTAAACATGACCAACAAAAGAACATCAAGCACAAAAGAAAAAAATTCCACCCTTTAGCTTACAACAAGAAAACATATAGAAACTACAACCCACAGTGTTTTCCAAGATGCCTATAGTTTATTAGTTAGAGAAAGTTCAAATGAAATTTCTAGTCTAGCTATGATTTGTTTTATATTTTGAAGATGTTCCTTTCATTACATTTGTATTGTGTAAACAAGAAAAGTTTTTCATTCCAAAAGAAGAGAAATAGTTGGTTGGAGACACGAAAGCCATATGTGAAAAGGTAGAAAAGTTTTGTAAATAACTTATCAAACATAAAACCTCTGCATTCTCTAATGAGAAAGACACTCTCAAAGCTAAGCAAAGAGCGGTTGCAAAGCTACATACAAGTATTGAAGACCCTCAAAACTCTATCCAAAAAATGGACGTTGCTATCCTAAGGATTGATAAGGAAGCAACTAGTCCAAAGCTACAAATAAAATGTACTTATAACTAAAACCTAACACTATGTTTTCCAAATTACAAATTTTTTGTGCACTTTTTTTTCAATCATGCAAAAATTTAAACACAACAATAGAATGTGTGATTTTGAAAGCATTCATTTTGTTTTGTAAAACTCCATGTTGTAAAACCATGGGTGTTAAAAAGCAAGCAACCTACCATGACAAACCATTAACATTTAAACAAGGAGATTCAAATAACTGAAACCCAAAACTGTGTTTTCCAAATTACAATTATTTTGTGCATTTTTCTTTCAATCGTGTGAAATTTAAACACAACAATCCAATGCGTGATTTTGACAACATTCATACTATTTTGTAACATTCTATGTTGCAAAAATGTGGGTGTTAAGAAGAAAGCAACCCACCATCACACAACCCTTCACATTTAAACAAGGAGATTCAAATAACTACAACCCAACACTGTGTTTTCCAAATCACAATTATTTTGTGCACTTTTCTTTCAATCATGTGAAATTCAAACACAACAATGGAATGTGTGATTTTGAAGACATTCATATGGTTTTGTAACATTCCATGTTACAAAATTGTAGGTGTTAAGAAGCAAGCAACCCACCATGATACAACCCTTCACATTTAAACAAGGACATTGAAATAACTGAAACCCAACACTGTGTTTTCCAAATCACATTTCTTTTTGCACTTGATTTTTTCAATCATGTGAAAGTTAAACACAACAATGGAATGTGTGATTTTGAATACATTCATACAGTTTTGTAACATTCCATGTTGCAAAACCGTAGGTGTTAAGAAGCAACCAACCCACCATGACATGATCCTTTAAATTTCAACAAGGAGATTCAAATAACTGAAACCCAACACTGTGTTTTCCGAATTACAATTATTTTTTGAACTTTTTTTTCAACCATGCAAAAATTAAAACACAACAATGGAATGTGATTTTGAAGACATTAATACTATCTTGTAACATTCCATGTCACAAAACTATGGGTGTTAAGAAGCAAGCAACCCACCATAAGAGAACCATTTAAATTTAAACAAGGAGATTCAAATAATTGACACCCAACACTGTGTTTTCCCATTTAGAATTATTTTGTGCACTTTTCTTTCAATCATGCAAAATTTAAGCACAACAATGGAATGTGTGATTTTGAAGACATTCATATTGTTTTGTAACATTCCATGTTGCAAAATTGTGGGTGTTAAGGAGCAAGCAACCCACCATGAGACAAACCTTCATATTTAAAAAGGGAGATTCAAATAACTGAAACCCAACACTATGTTTTCCCAATTACAATTATTATGTGCACTTTTTTTTCAATCGTGCTAAATTTAAACACAATAATGGACTGCATGATTTTAAATACTTTCATACTATTTTGTAACATTCCATGTTCCAAAACCATGGGTGTTAAGAAGCAAGCAACCCACCATGAGACAACCCTTTACATTTATATAGGGAGATTCAAATAATTGAAACCCAACACTATGTTTCCCATTTACAATTATTTTGTGCATTTTTTTTAAATCGAGTGAAATTTAAACACAACAATGGAATGTATGATTTGGAAGACATTCATATTGTTTTATAACATTCCATGTTGCAAATATGTGGGTGTTAAGAAGTAAGCAACCCACCACAAGACAACCCTTAACATTTAAACATGGAGATTCAAATAACTAAAACCCAACAGTGTGTTTCCCATTTACAATTATTTTGTGCAATTTTTTTTCAATCAAGTGAAACTAAAACATAACACTAGAATGTGTGATTTTGAATACATTCATACTATTTTGTAGCATTCCATGTTGCGAAACCATCAGTGTAAAGAAACAAGCAACCCAACATCAGACAACCCTTTACATTTAAACAAGGAGATTCAAATAACTGAAAACCAACAATGTATTCCCATTTACAATTATTTTGTGCACTTTTTTTTCAATCGTGTGAAATTTAAACACAACAATGGAATGTGTGATTTGGAAGAAATTCATATTCTCTTGTAACATTCCATGTTGCAAAACAATGGGTGTTAAGAAGCAAGCAACCCACCATGAGACAACCCTTTACATTTAAATAGGGAGATTCAAATAACTGAAACCCAACATTGTGTTTCCCCAATTACAATTATTTTCTACACTTTTTTTCAATTATGCAAAATTTGAAACCAATAGAATATGTGATTTTGAACACATTTATACTATTTTGTAACATGCCATGTTGCAAAACCATGGGTGTTAAGAAGCAAGCAACCCACCATGAGACAACCCTTTACATTTGAATAGGGAGATTCAAATAACTGAAAATCAACACTGTGTTTTCCCATTTACAATTATTTTGTGCAATTTTTTATTTCCACTGAGTGAAATTTAAACACAAAAATGGAATGTGTGATTTTGAAGAAATTCATACTATCTTGTAACATTCCATGCTAAAAAACCGTGGGTGTTAAGAAGCAAGCAACCAAGCATCAGACAACCCTTTACATTTAAAAATGGAGATTCAAATAACTGAAACCCAACACTATGTTTCCCATTTACAATTATTTTATGCACTTTTTTTTTAATTGAGTGAAATTTAAAGACAATAGTGGAATGTGTTATTTTGAAGACATTCACATTATTTTGTAACATTCCATGTTGCAAAACTATGGGTGTTAAGAAGCAAGCAACCCAACATGAGACAACCCTTTACATTTAAATAGGGAGATTCAAATAACTGAAACTGAACACTGTGTTTCCCATTTACAATTATTTTGTGCACTTTTTTTTCAATCAAGTGAAATTTAAACACAACAATGGAATGTGCGATTTGAAAGAAATTCATACTGTCTTGTAACATTCCCTATTGCAAAACTGTAGGTGTTAAGAAGCAAGCAACCCACCATGAGACAACCTTTACATTTAAACATGGAAATTCAAATAACTGAAACCCAACATTGTGTTTTCCCGATTACAATTATTTTTTGCACTTTTTTTTTCAATCATGCAAAATTTGAATACAACAATGAAATATGTGATTTTGAACACATTTATACTATTTTGTAACATTCCATGTTACAAAACAGTGGGTGTTAAAAAGTAAGGAACCCACCATGAGAAAACCCTTAACATTTGAACAGGGAGATTCAAATAATTGAAACTCAACACTATGTTTTCCCATTTACAATTATTTTTTGTACTTTTTTTTCAATTGAGTAAAATTTAAACACAACAATGGAATGTGTGATTTCGAAGACATTCATACTATCTTGTAACATTCCATGGTGTAAAACCGTGGGTGTTAAGAACTAAGTAACCCACCATGAGACAACCCTTTACATTTAAACATGGAGATTCATATAACTGAAACCCAAGAATGTGTTTCCCATTTACAATTATTTTGTGCACCTTTTGTTTTTCAATCAAGTGAAATTTGAACACAACAATGGAATGTGTGATTTTGAAGACATTCACACTATTTTGTAACATTCCATGTTGCAAAACCATGGGTGTTAAGAAGCAAGTAACCCAACACGAGACAACCCTTTACATTTAAACAGGGAGATTCAAATAACTGAAACCCAACACTATGTTTCCCATTTACAATTATTTTGTGCACTTTTTTTTCAATCAAGTGAAATTTAAACACAACAATGGAATGTGTGATTTGGAAGATATTCATACTGTCTTGTAACATTCCATGTTCCAAAACCGTGGGTGTTAAGTATTAGGCAACCCACCATGAGACAACCCTTTACATTTAAATAGGGAGATTCAAATAACTGAAACCCAACATTGTGTTTTCCCGATTACAATTATTTTCTGCACTTTTTTTTTGTCAATCATGCAAAATTTAAACACAACAATGAAATATGTGATTTTGAACACATTTATAGTGTTTTGTAACATGCCATGTTGTAAAATTGTGGGTGTTAAGAAGCAAGCAACCCACCATGAGACAACCCTTTACATTTGAATAGGGAGATTCAAATAACTAAAACTTAACACTGTGTTTTCCCATTTACAATTATTTTGTGCATTTTTTTCAATTGAGTAAAATTTAAACTGAACAATGGAATGTGTGATTTCAAAGACATTCATGTTATCTTGTAACATTCAATGTTGCAAAACCATGAGTGTTAAGAAGAAAGCAACCCACCATGAGACAACCCTTTACATTTAAATAGGGAGATTCAAATAACTGAAACCCAACACTGTGTTTCCCATTTACAATTATTTTGTGCACTTTTTTTTCAATCGAGTGAAATTTAAACACAACAATGGAATGTGTGATTTAGAAGACATTCATACTATCTTGTAACATTCCATTTTTCAAAACCATGGGTGTTAAGAAGGAAGCAACCGACCATGAGACAACCCTTTGCATTTAAATAGGGAGATTCAAATAACTGAAACCCAACAATGTGTTTCCCATTTACAATTATTTTGTGCACTTTTGTTTATAATTGACTAAAATTAAAACACAACAATGGAATGTGTGATTTTTAAGACATTCATATTTTTTTATAACATTCCATGTTGCAAAATTGTGGGTGTTAAGAAGCAAGCAACCCACCATGAGACAACTCTTTACATTTAAATAAGGAGATTCAAATAATTGAAACCCAACACTGTGTTTCCCATTCACAATTATTTTGTGCACTTTTTTTTTCAATTGATTGAAATTAGAACACAACAATAGAATGTGTGATTTTGAAGATTCATATTGTTTTGTAACATTCCATGTTGCAAAATTGTGGGTGTTAAGAAGCAAGCAACCCAGGATGAGACAACCCTTTACATTTAAACAAGGAGATTCAAATAACTAAAACCCAACACTGTGTTTCCTATTCATAATTATTTTGTGCACTTTTTTTTCCAATCAACTAAAATTAAAACATTACAATGGAATGTGTGAATTTGAAGAAATTCATATTGTTTTGTAATATTCCATGTTACAAAACCATGGGTGTTAAGAAGCAAGCAACCCACCATGATACAACCCTTTACATTCAAACAAGGAGATTTAAATAATTGAAAACCAACATTGTTTTTCCCATTCACAATTATTTTGTGCATTTTTTTTTTTCAATCGACTAAAATTTAAACATAACAATGGAATGTGTGATTTTGAAGACATTCATACATTTAAACAAGGACATTCAAATAACTAAAATACTCCACATTGTGTTTCCCAAATTAAAAATTAAAAGATCTTATAAAACCCTCTCCCTACAACCAAATTACCCCTCACCTCAATTTGGTTAGTATTCTCCTCCAACTCCTCCACATGCACTCCATACTTCAACGTACAACGTCGATTTGCTCATTTTTCTCCTCCACCTCATTCACGTGCACTCAAACCTTTAACTTTTCCTTTCAACGTGCAGATTGGAAGCTCAAAGCTCCCACGACTTCATCTTTCTCATCCTCCAACTTAGGATTCACCATGAGCATCGACATCCTCAATGTCTTGTCCAAACAGCTAGTCAACATGTTGAAGAGAGCAAACAATACTAACTTAAAATGCTCTAAAAAATTGTATGGAGGAGGATATATTATAACACAACAAGACTGGGCTACTTATACTACCATTTTGTGTTCATCATTTGCAAAGGCATAAAGGAGGACCAGAAACTTCAGGGCTAAGGGAAAAAGAATGTTGCACAATGGTACCTACGTTTACGAAATTTCAAGGGAATTTCACAGAACACATAAATCTTTTATGGAAAATTTCCTCATTCTTAATGAAGTATTGTGACAAGAAAATGACGTCATATCATTTGTTGTTCTCGTGATGTAAGATTCCATTTTCTTTTTGTCTAATTTCACACTATGAAATTTGCAAATTTTACTTTATATTTTACAGATAAGGTACCAATTACCATAATGAAATTTGGAATAAAAAAAAAAGTAAAGAAAAGAAAGTAGAGTAAAATTAATGAAACGGTGAGGAATAAACATTATTCTTTATTTTTATAAATTAAACATTTATTTTTTTAAATATGTAGGTAGGGCTTAACAAGTTACAAACTATTAAATAATTTTAAATTAACAATCGTATCTTGGTGTGTAATGGGTATTTTGGATAGGTGTGGGAGGTTATTTAACAATTTTTTTTCTTGTTTATGCATACATTCATGCAATACATGAGGTCAATTGTCACATGATTAAGTAAATGATGTTTTTGTACAACCAAGGTTTCAATGGATAAGTGATAGCTTGAGATTGATTATGCATACACTTACATTAACTTTATATATTATTTAATGTTTAAAATTTAGTCTCCTAAGTGGGACATCCTTGGAATGCACAATGAAATTAAATAAAGAGTTATTATATATAAAAATACCCCTTCATTGTAGATCTTTCATTATCTATCCCTCCCTTCATCCTTGTATATTTCTCTCCCACCTCTCTCATATATAATAAGTAATGGATTTTATGTGCCAATGCCACTAATTAAATGTATGCCCATAATATGAAAATCTCATTTGATTGTACTTTAAGTAATGCACACTTTACGTCTTCGTGTCTTCTTACCTAAAAATTGATGAAAAAAGTCTTTAGTATATGACATTTGTAGCTTGTAAGTGTATGACTATGTCCCCATGGAGATGGATTGACCAATTAGTATCTAGTACATCAACAAGGATGTTGACATAGGCTGACAGCTAGTATGGTGGCTATACCTTTGATAAATCTCGCGCCAATGGTAATAGTTTTTATGGAATATTGAATTATTTGTAATTGATATACATGTTCTCATCTTGATGTTTTGAGAGTCACATATCCACTATACTTTAGTAAAGATGGGGTTGATAATGACACTATTCTCCAATAATATCACTTTTCTCAATGGTTGACTTAAGTAAAATTTACTTCTAAATGAATTTTATTATTTATATAGACTAGTAGTATCATTAACAATTCACCAATTAACTGAATGTAAGATTGTATTTACTTAATAGATGCATGTTTCTTCTATTCAATTTTTTTTACTATTATTCTATTGTACCTAGCCTCGTGTTTACTTGTAATTTTGATTTCTCATTGAGCTTATAAATATAAGAGAAGGGAACATGTGCTTGCATATTAAACATTTAGTTAATTTCATTCCAACACATATTAAATATTACAAATATTAGCATTTACAAAAGGAGAGAAATAGAGATAGAGAGAGAAGAGACAAAGAGGGAGGGGGAGGGAGGGGGAGAGAGAAGGGAGATAGATAGATTAGGAGAATATAAAATGAGATAAAAAGAGAGAAAAAGAGAGAATGGGTGATAAAGGAAGAGATGAATACAAAAGAAGATTGATAGAGGGGAAGAAAGAAAAAAGTGTATGAGATAGATAGGAACATAGAAAGAGATATAGGGAATAGATAAGGGGAGATTGAGATAAATAAATATTGATAGAGAAAGTTAGAGATAAACATAAATAAATAGATAAAGAGAAATAGGGAGATGGAGAGGGATACAAAGAGATATTTAGAGAGAGATGTAGAGAGGGAGAGAGATAAATAGGAAATTTTTTAGAAAAATCTAAATAGAGAAAGAGAGAAAGATAGAGATAAGAGATATGGTGGGAAGGAGATCTAAACAAAAGAGAGAGGGAGGGAGGGATAGTGTGTGTGGGAGAGTATATTTTAATCAATCATTTTATGCCAATAATCCAAGATAACATGTGTCCATAGGGAGCTATGCTTAGTGTAATACATCATTTTCTTAACGACCAATAATTCATCTTTAAGAACTCTTTGATGGAGAAAAAAATAAATATAAAAAATAGATGGTTTTAGAATCAATTTCTTATCAATTGATTTTAATTTAGTTGGATTTTCTTATTTTTATTCTCATGTTGTATTCAACTCTTTACATTTGTATTATATTTTTTTATGTAGGTGCTAGAAAATTGTCTCCTTTTTAGCTTTTTGATGACTCCTTTGTGCCACAAGTTTTATAACCATTATAGGGTATGGTGTTGTTGTTTCATTTAACTTTGAAGTGGTTATTTATTTCTTGTGTATTGATCTCTTTAATCTTAGGTGGTTTTGTTGGTATGTTTTAAATGTGTGTCCAAAGTCAAAATATTGATCCTCATTAGAAAGGAATGAAATTATGAATAAGGAAAATATTTCTCCATTTAGATCAAGAAGTGTTTGAAATAATATGTAATCATTTTTGTATCCTATGGCTATGGATTTTGAAAGGATTCCAAAATTCATTATGAACACTCATTCTAGGAATGATATAATATTATCTTGTAATTCACACATATATATGATTTTAATTTCATTATAAATCCTTACCTCTTTCTAACCTCCAAATTTTTTATTTTGAGCTATTGACTATTAGGGATCAAACCCACATTTTATGTTGTGAGACATGCATTGATCTATGAACCTAGTTCACTCTTAAGAGTACTAGTGCTTCTTAAAGTTTTAGATGCTAAAAAACATACAAAATATAATTTACACATGATTTACAGTATCTATGGATATTTTATAATGGAAATGGTGAAGCAAAATAATGCCTATTTATTTCTAATTGTCTCATTTAGGTTTGGCTTGTTTTGTTCTAATATAGTATATTTTATTGGTTTATATGATTTAGTTTTATATAAAAAATAAATTTCTCATTTTCAATAGAGCTCATGGTAAATTATTAGAGTTTAAGGCACCTTGATTTTCATATGCAATATCATTTATACATCTTTTGCTTCAAGCTTGCAACTCTAGGTAGGGAATATAGTTGTAATACAACTAATGTTTAAATTAGTAAATATTTAATACCATAATGTTTAAAAGCTAATATAATACATCAAATAAACTAATAAATTAGTATTATACTATAAATATAATAATTAATAATGTACTACTAAATTAATCTAATATTATATTATTAAATTTTTTATATATGTTAATGTTAAAATCTGTACATTTAGATAAAATTTCCTTCTTAGGATATGGTATGCAACTCTATGGAATGAAATCCAAGCTCCTTGGGATGAATATTCACCTTTAACATTTCAAAATTTAATAAAGTAGATAGTCATTTCCCTATAGTTGATAGTTTTTACAACAACAAAAACAAAAGTAATATATCATCATATGATTGTTAGTGAATGAAAAAATAGTGAATAAAAAATTAAAATAGAAAAGGAATTGATAGTTGAGATCATTTCAATCATCTTACATTGTAATTAGATAATATCAACTATGGATTGTCAAAAATATCTAGCTTAGACCTCTTGTAGAGGGTACAACTTCAACATAAATATAAAAAATAAACACTATTTATTCGAAATAAAGTAAAAAAATATTCACTCATTTATTATACAAAGTAAGTTTATTTCTATATATTTAAATATTATAGAGATTGCTATTTCTATAAAATAAATTAATATGAACATATGTCAAAATAATACATATACATACATACATATGTATATTTATACACACACACATGCATATACATATTGTTGTCATTTCATGTCACCCTTAGATGACCCATCATTAATAACTAATCTGAGAGATCCTACATGGGCCATCTTTGCAAGAATTCTCCTTGAAGAGTCAAAATTGGTTGTCCCAAGTTTTCAAGCTTTTAGATTTTCACTTACCTCTGCTCACATGCCTTTTTCATTGATCTTGCTCCTCTTTCTTCCATTCTTCCCTAAGTGTTTCAAAGCAAGCAAACAAAGATGTAGAATTTCAAAGAAAAATTTGAAACCCTAAGGATGTTAGAGGATGAAGATATTGCAGGCTACATGCTTAGAGTGGATGAAATTATTAATGCCATCAATGGTCTTGGTGGAAAACTAGAGGAAAGTGAAGTTATGAAAAAGGTAAATTGATAACTCTTCCTAAATCTTATAGTGCTAATGTTTCTGCTATTGAGGAAGCTTAGAATTTGGATCAATATTCTAGAGATCAAATGTTTTGTGCTTTAACTACTTTTGAATTAAGAGAGTTTGAAAAAGATGCTTCAAGGAAAGAAATTGCTTTTAAAGTTAGCAACAAAGATGATGAATTTGATTCAAATGATCTTGATGAGGTGGAAACAAATTTTGTAAGGAGATTGAAAAAAGGCTAGAAAATACAAAGGTAAGTTACCCTTCAAATGTTTCAATTGTTGAAAGATAGGTCATTATTATCTCCAATCAGAATTTCAAATGACAAACATAAAGATCATGAAGGTAAATCTTTCAAGAAGAGTTATTATGTTAAAGAAGATAGTGGTGTATTTGATGATGAGGAATCACATTATCTAGATGATGAAAGTGTTTAATGCTTGTTCATGGCTTTAAATTTTGGAACTAATTCTATTGATCCTAAAAGATGTGGGAAGGAAATTACTCTAAAAGTAGGTCATAGTATTGAAGGAACTATGTTGACTTCTTTTCATGCCTTAAGAGGAGAGAAGCTACTAGATAATTGATAGTGGATGCTCAAATCATATGATAGGTGATAAGAGTAAGTTTGTTAAGCTTGAAAAGCATGATCGTGGAATTTTCAAGTTTGGTGATGATACATCTACTAAGATTTGTGGAAAAGGTTCAATTAGTTTTGATGGAAAGCACAAAACAAATGATGTTATTTATGTCAAGGGTCTCCAACATAATCTTCTTAGTGTAGGAAAAATGTGTAGCAGAGGATACAACTTGGTGTTTCAAAATGATGGTTGTGAAATAAAAAAAAGGAAACTTCAGAACATTAGTTGTAGTTGGAACAAGGACATAATGAAATGTTTATTAGCTCAAAGGTGGTGGTTTTAAGTGTTTTATGTCTCAAATCAATGAAAATTTTCTATGACATAGAAGAATGAGTCACATCAATTTTGATAGCCTCGTGAAGATCAACTATAATCAATGTATGAGAGATTTTACAAGAACTATAAAGCCTATCTAGGCAATTTGCAAAGAGCGTTAGTTTTGAAAGAAGACAAAGAAGAGGTTCAAAACAAAGGAATATTCTATTGCAAGACCTTTGGAATTGGTGCATACAAACCTATGTGCACCTACTAGAACAAGAAGCTCTCAAGGTGATAAGTATTTTATGTTCTTGATAGATGATTACTCTAGAATGAATTGGGTGACATTTCTCAAAGAAAAATAAGAAGCTCTTGATAAGTTTAAAGTATTTAAGTCTATGGTTGACAATGAAATGGATTTGAAAATAAAATGTTTGAGGTTTGATAGAGGTGGTGAGTTCACCTCCAATGAGTTTAACATCTTTTGTGAAGATCATGGGATAAAAAGACATTTATCATCTCCTAGGACTCCACAATAGAATGGAGTTGTGGCAAGAAAGATCCAAACAGTTCAAGAAGCAGCAAGAACCATGATGAAGGAAGAAAATCTATCAAAAGTCTATTGGAAAGAAGTTATTCATACAATAGTGTAAATTCTTAACAGAGTACAAGAAAGAGTGAATAATTCAAATACCCCTATGAACTATGCTATGGATCAAATCCTACTATGGAATATTTTAGAGTGTTTGAAAACAAATGTTATATCAGGAAAGATAAAGAAAATATAGGAAAGTTTTATGCAAGATCAGATGAAGGAATCTTCCTTAGATATTCTACAAAGAGAAAGACATATTGGTGCTACAACAAAAGGTTAAAGAAGATAGTTGAAAGTGTAAGTGTCAAAGTGGATGAAGAATCACACCAAATATCAACTCTGATAGAATGATATGAATCTAATGACCCCCCTTGCAATGAAGAAGAAAAAGAAGAAGACAAAGAGAAAGAGATGATTGTGGAAGAGGAAGAAGCTCTAGAAAAGAATCCTATGTGCATAAGAATCGTTCTAAAGATCAAATAATTGAAGATAAGAGTAAAGGTGTATTGATAAGAAGAAGAGCCACTATGGAAAAATAACACGAATTTTTCTGTTTACTCTCTAAAATAGAACCTAAAATAGTAACTGAAGCATTAAAAGATGAAAATTGATCAAAGATATGGATGAAGGATTGAGGAAGATTGAGAAGAATTATACATGGGAACTATTCCCAAGATCAACAAACAAGAATGTGATAGGAACCAAATGGGTTTTTAGGAAAAATTTGAATGAGAATGGTGAAGTTATCAGAAATAAAGCTAGACTTGTGTATAAGAGCTACTCACAAGTGGAAGGAATAGATATTGAAGAAACTTTTGCTCTAATAGAAAGAATGGAAGCCACTAAGATGTTTTTGGATTTTGCAACACATAAAGACTTCAAGGGTTATCAAATAGATGTCAAGTATACATTTTTGAATAGTGAGTTAGAAGAAGAGGTGCACATTGAACAACTAGAAGGTTTTTAGTTATTAGAAGATTCTGATATGGTCTATAGATTGGAAAAATATTTATATGGACTCAAACAGGCTCCTAGAGCCTGGTATACAAGATTGGATAAGTACTTATTGCAGCAAGGACTCAAAAAGGGTAATGTAGATAGTAACCTTTACTTCAAGTTTTGAGAGAGATCAAATCCTCATTGTGGTTGTGTATGTTGATGACATAATCTTTGTAGGAAATAAGGAATTATGTAAAAAAATTGTAGAGGAGATGCAAAATGAGTCTGAAATTTCAATGTTTGGGGAGATGAATTTCTTCCTTGGGCTACAACTCAGTTAGTCTAATAAAGGTATATTCATCTCACAATCAAAGTATCTCAAGGAAATGTTAAATAAGTTTAGAATGGAGGACTCTAAACCAGTATGTACTCCCATAGTTACTGGTTGTGAGTTGAGAAAAAATGATGAATCTCCTAAGATAGATTAGAGCAAGTACAAATCCATGATTGGTGGATTGCTATATTTAACTACTACTAGACTAGATATCATGCATGTAGTTTATCTTGTGGAAATATTTCAAGAACATTCTAGAGAATCACATGTGGTAGTATTAAATAAGATATTCAAATATTTGAAGGGAGCTTTGGACTTTGGTCTATGGTATCCTAGGGATACTAATTTCTCTTTGAGTGCTTATACAAATGAAGATTAGGTAGATTTCATAGATGAAAAAAGAAGTACAAGTGGAGGTGATTTATTTCTTGGAAGCAAATTGGTTTCTTAGTTGAGTAAGAAGTAGGATTTAGTGTTATTATCTACTATAGAGGAAAATATATTGCATCAACATCTTATTGTAGACAAGTGTTGTTGATGAAGCAGACATTGAAGAATATCAAAGTACTTATCATATGATGAACCTATTCCTATCTTGTTTGATAATGCAGGTGCTATCAATATTTCAAAAAATACGGTAATGCATTTAAGGACAAAGCATATCTCTATCCGGTGTCACTTTGTAAGAGAGAAAGTTGTAGAGAATGAAGTGAAGTTGGAGTATGTGCCTACAAAGGATCAAATAGCATAATTTTTTACAAAGGATCTTCTAAAAGATACATTTGAGTATCTTAGGAAAAAGCTAGGGGTTATTTCCCCTCCTTTAAACTAGATGCATAAGTTGGTGCATCTATCTAGGTGAGAAAGTCAGGATTTATTCTTTGTCTTGGATTGATGAAGGCTACCTCTCAAGGGGAGTAGGTAGTGGTGTCTTTGGTTGGTGCAATCAAGGAGAGCATATCTTGTGCCCCTAAGGGGGAGAGAGCAACAAAAAAATGGCAAGAGAGAAAGTAGTTTTTAGGTGTTGCCCTTTGCTATTGATGTTAAAGGGGGAGAGTGAAGTTTGAAAAACACAAGGAAAGAATTGATGTCAAAGGGGGAGAGAAGACTGAAAAACATAAGAAGAAAAGGGAAGAAAGAAATAAGTCTGAAATGTAAGAAATGTCTAAGTATGGGGGAATTCTTCTTGATGCAATATTGATTTTTTTGTTGATGGATTTTCAAAGCTAGTGTTGCCATCAATGAAAAAGGGGGATATTTTTGGAGATTAGTGTTGTCATTAATGTCAACGGGGAGATTGTAGAGATTTTTTCACTATGTTGTCTTTAGTGTTGTCATTAACGAAAACCTATGTCAAGTTCCTCTGGTATGGTTGTGTTGAGAAGGTGTTAGGCATGTGTTGCAAATGGGGATATTGTTGCAATCTATAGTATGGTGTTGATGAGAATATGTTTGTGGTGACAAGTAGGGATTGTTGATGCAATTGGTTCACTGGGTTTCTAAGTACTTTTCAGAAAATTTAAATAGAGAGTGTACAAGGTGGTAGATGCTCCAAATTTATTCATGGTTGAACATGTGCTTGTGTAGTTTGGATATGGGTTATGATAGTTGTTTTGAGCTATTATATCTAGAGTTTTATGTTCTAGATTGTGCAGTAGTGGAAGATGTGTCTGACAGTGAGTTACTTGTGAAGAAGGTTGTTTGGGGGAAATGGAATTGTTCTGCATTTCTCCACATTGAGGTTTCTTGTCTTGTAGACTCAGGAACATGATAATATTTTTTTTCCACCTTTCCTTGTAGTGTGTGGTGTTCAGGTGTTTTGCAAGGCTGGTTAGTGAGTTGTATGTTTGTGGAAGTGTGGCTGGTTGTACAAGATGATATTATTCTTAGTTTTAGGTGGTTGCAAAATTTTTTTTTAATATTATAATGGTGTTGGAATATTTGGGTAGTTTTGTGATGTTTTTTGTGGTCTGTAGGATGTTTTTGGATCCATTGAGGAGTGAACTGATTGTTTGGTAGTGTTAATGTAGGTTTGGCCAACCTAGCATGTTAGCATTACTCGCAGATGTAGTTCATTGCTTACGAAAGCATGGTGTAGTGTGTTGGTGTAGATTTGGGTCCTAGTTAACCCATGGTGTGGTGTGCCTTCACTTCTTTCCACCACGTAATTTTTTGGTGCTAACCTATTTGATGGTTGCATATTTGAGGTGCATATGTTTCATTGAGGCTAGCCTAGAGAAGTTATTTGAGGTCACATTTGATATATAAGAAAGATTAATTGTTGGATATGAGTGTGATGTGCTATGTGATAAAAAATGATGTGAATGTGATTAGGTGTTGATACCTAAGTGTGAGCTTAAATACCTAAGGCTACCAGAAGCAGTGAACACAATATTTCTACATTTTTAGTGTACTTGAAGTTGCTAGAGGAAATGGGTTGAAGGTTGAAAATGGTGTAGAGTTGTTATGGTTTATTTTTTTGTTGCTCTAAGGTAGTGAACCTCCTTTTAATAGTCTTCTTCTATTCTCTTTCTATTCCAAATAGTGAGTCCTTGGCAGTTGTAGTGTAGAAAAATGTAACCCTTTTTCACACTTAATTTGGGAATGAATAATTAATGATAAAATGGACTTAATGGTGCCTTATTTAGGTTGTTGCAAAGTGTATCTTTACAATTTCACACTAATGTAGGGATTTATTAATTAATTGAGGTTAATTTAGCTTATTTGGCCCTAAAATTCAAATCCAAGCCTAATTTATTACCTTTTTTAAGGGATAAAGCTCGACACTCTTAAATGAAATTACACAACACTTAATTTTGCAAGGAATGTGTCCTAGGATAGTGACCTAGTACCCATTTTCCACCTGGTAGATGGGTCCTCACTAGGTCCTAGGACCCCCTTTTGGCATGTTATTTCACAATCCCCAAAACATGTCCTAGTTAAGTATGCTAGGACCCATTTTCCCTATGGCGAATGTGTCCTCCTTAACTTAGGAAACCCCCCTTGGGATGTGTTTTTGGTGATACTTTAATGATTTAATTTATCCTAGATTTGATGCTAGCTTGTGTTATTTGAATCTTGGGATTTAATTTTAAGTATAAATATAAGGTTATTTCACATAGTTTCATTCTAGATCTTTATAAGCAATCAAGAGTACTTTCACAAGAGCATTATAGAGCATTCAAGAGAAGATTATTAGAGTTTATTGTGACAATCAAAGATCCATTTCATCATGTAAAAGTATTAGTGCATCATGCATGTTGTTGATCTAATGTGTTGATGTAGCATTGAATATCCAATTCAAGCATATTCAAGGTGTTGTTTCTAATCTAGTGTTGTGATCAAGATCTACATTCTTTGATGCCACATCATGATAGATTGTTGATTTGTACTCCAAGGTTCAATTGAGGATTGGTGAGGTGTAGCATTACATTGTTCATTCATCTTTCCTTTTATGCATTGTTTCAATTCAAGGTTTAATTACCAAAATAGGGTTTGACGAAGGAAAAACCCTATTCCCTAAAAATCAACATTTTCTTCTCCTTTGATGTGTGATTGTAGGTTTTCGGTTGAAGATCAATTCGAGAAAAAAATTAGTCAAAGTTGCAAAGTTGTAAAACTTGTCATCTTTCTTGTGAGATCACAAAAAATAAGCCACAAAATTTATTTCTGAATTTCAAGATCTAAACACCTAGGATCTAGGATTGTAGACATTGAAGAACATAACCTAGAAATAAATTTCTTAGAACCCTAGCAAGGACCCATTCCCCATTGGGCGAATGAGTCACCAGTGAGGCCTGAAAAGCACTTTTTGTAATAGGTACACATCATTCAACATCTTAAAACCTACCTTTTCACTATTATATCAGTTAAGTTTGTTTTCTAATGTTCTCTGTATAATTGAATGAAATAACTAGTGAAAAGGTGTGGTTTATCATCTTGTTAATTCATTTTGATAGATGCCCCTTTTTGTATGTTTCATTTTGGTGAACCCAACCTTTCGAGCATCCTAATTTATGATTTGGAGTGCATTAAAACCCTAAACCTTAGTTTGCAATAGTTTGCATTAGATTTGAATTACTTGCATTACATTTAGGGTTCTTTCATTTTGCATTAGTGAACATTACATTTGGGGTAAATTTGTATGTTTGCATTGCTTATATTCACTAAAAATCAGAAAAATTTCATTAGATATGAGTTTGTTTTGCATAGTGTTAACATTGAAATCATCATTCCATCATTTAGATTCACATTAAACATTAAATTTAGTCACATTTTTCATCATTCAAATTTAGTGAACATTGAATTTAGAAGCCTAAAATATAGAAAATTTGTTAAAAAATTGACTATTACAGACCTAAAACAAAAAACACATCTAATCACTCAAAAATTGCACTTTTCAATCTTAAAATCCCTGTACTAGGACCCATTCACCATAGGGTGAATAAGTCCTTGTTAGGCATACCAGGGATATAAGTTTTCATAGTTCCTAAGATTCAATGTCATATTCAAAGCTTACCGGAAAAGCATACTAGGACCCATTCACCATTGGGTGAATGAGTCCTTGGAGGCCTACAAAAACCAACTTTTCTAAGCTTTTTGGTGATTTTCTATACTTTCTAAGCTTGTTGGTAACCTATAGTATCAGTTTAGAAATTTTTAGGAACTTCTTTTTTATGCATATAGGTAAAAATAATCCATTTAATGTAGTCATTTTTGAATAATTCCAAAATCATTTCAGTAGCATAAATCATCAGATATGAAAATGTTTACATTTCTGAAACTTTGCATAATATGGATAAAAGCACTTTTCACTTTTACATACACAATGTTTACATTCATGAAGCTTTGAACAAGTTTGATAAAATTTCTTTTCATTTTTGGATACACATTGTTTGCATTCTTGGATCTTTGCATAAATTTGTTAAAAATACTTTTCATCTTTAGATATACATTGTTTACATTTGTGAAGTATTGCATAAGATGGTTAGAAGTACTTTTCATTTTGGGTCACACAATGTTAATATCATATCTTTCTAAGCATGCCAAAAAAAGTTCATCCCTCACACTTATGAGAATGCTTTAGTGAAAGAGAATACAATGGTGGATAATCATGACAATCAAACTTGGTCTTCTCCCAATATCTCTCCTATTTGTGGTAAAGATATTTTGGTGTTAGAAGATCAAATCAATGAGAATTTTGAGAGTCCTATTTGTCTCTCTTCCCCTAAGGAAAACATTATTGAACAAGATAATGCCATCATTGATAAGAAAAAAAATACAACCATTGATAACTCCCTTACTTATGATGAATCTATTGAATTTCATGAACATCTAGTTTGTAGCTCTCCTAAAAACTCTCTTACTAGGGAAGATATCATGATGGAAGAAAATGAGAGTATTGAAAGTAGTAATTCCTTAGATGAAGATGATGAAGAGACATTAGAATCCCCTTCACTAAGAGATCATGAAAATAAGGACAATCCTTTTGAGGTTATGCATGTTAGATATCCCTTGAAGTGGTCTTCTAAGCCACTCCTTACCATCTATCTACCCTCACAACAACCACAAGTTTAAAACAAACCCATGCTTATCTTAGAACCACCTAAAAGGAAACTTGATAATAATAATTTTTCATAGAAAACAAGTTCCAATATTGTTTCTCATACATATAACACAAGGAATAATCCACAACCAAGACAACCAACTCCAACATCCCTCCTATTGCCTAATCCTATCTTTCCTAGTGTTCCTCATTTGTAGTTACAAAGTGGAAAGGAGTATGATCTTGTTCAAAAAATTAAAATAATCCCATTAAGATATCCTTATGGGACCTCATTCAAGCCTCACCTAGTTATAATAACATGCTTCAAAATGCTTTACAACAATTTCCTACTCCTCCTAATGTGCAACACAATGATGTGGCAGCCCAAATTCAAGCTATAACTCTGGCCAACTTGGACATTTGTTTCCTTCAAGATGAATTACCTTTGTTAGAAGAGAAAAAATGACATGACGCATTCGTGATAAGGGCATATGTTAATCAAATTTGGATAAAGATAACTCTTTTTGACAGTGGCTCAACCCTTAACATGTGTAGCATAAACCTTTTGGATAAGATTGAAGTAGAAAAAAGCCAAATTCAACCAGATAATTTGTCCATTTGTGGATTTTATAATATATAGGAAAATAACCGCTTGGAGTCACCACAATTCCTATTAGAGTTGGAAAGGTTACCTTGCAAACTTTGGTACATATTATGCCTCATGATCTTTCATATAATCTTATTTTAGGTAGATCATGGATTCATGAGATAAATGGGGTGGCTTCTACCCTTCATTGTGTAATGAAATAAATTTATGAAAACAAAATTTACATGCTAAAGGCCGGTCCTCAACCTAAAAGTTGTTTTATTGCCAAGAAATAAGGACGAAATCCTTTGAAAGCATTGTATCCAACTGCAAAAGTGGAAGTCATGAAGGAAGTTCAGAACACAAGAACATTGTTGAAGTCACTAAGTTGTTAGAAAATGATTGGGGTTCCTTAGATTTCACACTAAAATTCATGGGAGAATACAAGATCATAAAAAAAGAGTCTAAAAAGTGAAAATACAAAGTGGTAATGTCAACACAAAATTTGAAAGCATCCGCTTTAGAAGAATAAGCAAATTACACAACAAACTTTGATGAAGTTGATTATGAGAAAGCACTGAATCCAAAAGAAATGAAAAATATTTATGGAAGAGGTTATGAACTTATGAAAAAACTTGGGTATAGTGGAAAAGGATGTGGTCCTAAAGAACAAGGTATGTGTGTCCCTATAGAGCCTAACATGTAAGAAATTACTAGTGGTCTTGGTTATTGCCCCTCGAAAGAAACAAACAAGCCTTCACTCAATATCAACACTCTTACAAAAGATTCTTTAAGCAAACTTTAACATTCTAGTGCATCTTGAACTGATAGACACTAGTTTTCTTGGTTATTGTCCTTTGAAAGAAATGAAAGAAAAAAAGAAACCTTCACTTAATATCAATGTCATCATGCAAAACACTAACAATTGGAGTTCATTAGATTTTACACCTTGCTTTCAAGGAGTGAATATCACAATCTAAAGATTCTTGTGTAAGTATGCACCTTGTACTAAACAAGATATATCTTTGTTGCAAAATAAATGAACATCTTCTGCTTTTTACCAAGAGAGTATCTTGTCGAGACTCCTCCAAAATCGTTTAATCTATCTCTCCCTCGAAGAACAAAAAAAAAAAATTTACTACAAGAGTTCATTATGTGCATATCATAGAGTTTATGGTCATTCTACTAATGAATGTAAGGCTTTGGATAATAAAATTCAACATCTTAAGTATTGTGGTGCTCTTCCTTGTGTTGAAGCACCTAGTTCCTCTAATTAATACTAATTTTCTAGGCTCATCCTTGTCTTGAATAAGTGGGGGTAAGGAGTTAGGTTATCCTTGTCCTCATATGACACATGTTGATTGTCTCTTTTGGCTAGTTGACCACTCCCATGTATATATAAGAGAAAGCTTGGGATGTGGACAAGATTCCTTAAGTTGGCTCACATGTAACATATTGAGATATCTTTAGTAGTGCATTTTGGGGGAAACCCCTAATTCATGATGTAGTTTCATTCGAGAACATATGACTTGGCATAGGGATTTTTGAGTAAGCTCTCATGTCTCCTTCTACTTTAAAGTAGAGTGCTCACAACAATGGTGTTAACAATCACTTTAAAGTGTGGACATCGTATTTTTCTTATGAACGCTTTTGGACAAACAACTTAGACCTGGTCCACATCGTGTTGGATAGACTGTCAAGGCTTGATCCACCCCTTTTTATTTATTTTTTCTTTCTTATAGTCTTTGATAGTGTATGATTGTGTATCTTTGTAATTTCTACATACATAGGTGTTGTGAATGTCTACTTTAGTGTGAGTTTGAAGCAAGTTCCTCCTCTCACTAAAGTGGGGGCTTAATGTGCCATTTTTCACACTTAATTTGGGAATGAATAATTAAGGATAAAATGGACTTAATGGTTCCTTATTTAGGGTTTTGTAAAGTGTATCTTTACACTTTCACACTAATCTAGGGATTTATTAATTAATTGAGGTTAATTTGAGCTTAATTAGCCCCTTAAATTCAAATTGAAGCCTAATTTATTGCATTTTTCAAGGGATAAAACCCACCACTCTTAAATGAAATTACACAACACTTAATTTTGCAAGGAATGTGTCCTAGGATAGTGACTTAGTACCCATTCACCACTTGCGAATGGGTCCTCACTAGGTTTGAGGACCCCCTTTTGGCGTGTTATTTCACAATCCCCAAAACATGTCCTAGTTAAGTATGCTAGGACCAATTTTCCCTATGGTGAATGGGTCCTCCTTAATGTAGGACACCCCCCTTGGAATTTGTTTTTGGTAGTATTTTAATGATTTCAATTCCTAGATCTAATGTTGTCTTGTGCTCTTTGAATTTTGGGATTTAATCTTTTGAGTTACATATAAATATAAGGATATTTCACATAGTTTCATCCTGGATCTTTATAAGCAATCAAGAGTACTTTCACAAGAGCATTATAGAGAATTCAAGAGTATTCAAGAAGGAATTCATGAGAATATTATTAGAGTTTATTGCAACAATCAAGAATCCATTTCATCATGTCAACGGAATAGTGCATCATGCATGTTGTTGAGCTAATGTGTTGATGTAGCATTGAAGATCCAATTCAAGCATATTCAAGGTGTTGTTTCTAATCAAGTGTTGTGATCAAGATCTACATTCTTTGAGGCCACTTCATGCTAGATTGTTTATTTGTACTCCAAGGTTCAATTGAGGATTGGTGAGGTGTAGCATTACATTGTTCATTCATCTTTCCTTTTATGCATTGTTTCAATTCAAGTTTTAATTACCAAAATGAGGTTTGACCAAGGAAAACCCATATTCCGTAATAATCAACATTTTTATTCTCCTTTGACATAGCAAATTTTAGGTTGAAGATCAACTGGAGAACAAAAGTTGTCATCTTTCTTGCAAGATCATAGAAACTAAGCTACAAAATTTATTATTGAATTTTGGGAGCTGAACACTTGGTACCTGGGAGTGCAAAAATTGAAGAACAAAATGCAAAAATCAATTTTCTAGAACCCTAGTAGGGACCCATTCACCACTGGGGGAATGAGTCCCCAATGAGGCCCAAAAAAGCACTTTCTGCAAGTACACATCATTTTAGCATCTGAAAACCTACCTTTTCATTGTTATATTAGTTAGGTTTGTTTTATGATGTTCTTCTATGCAAAATTGAATGAAATAACTAGTGAAAAGGTGTGGTTTAACATTTGTTAATTCATTTGGATAGATGCCCCTTTTTCTATGTTTTAGCAGTGAGCCATTATTTTCTTCTAGGTAGTGAGCCCTTCTAGTACTGAGCCTTTTTTATTTTGTGTTGTTATTCATATATATGTGAGTTAATCCTAACCATGGTTTTTAAATGATTAGGGTTTTTCATGTAAACTCGGTGTTCTATTGTGTATGGTTGTTGATGTGTTGATGTTTCACTTGTTTATATTCATGTTGATGCTTAATAATAGTTTAAAGATTCATGAGGCTTTAAATGTTTTAAGGTACAATTGATTCACTCCACCCTTTAAGTTGTCTTGTGTTTATAATAGGATTATCATCAATATACTTGATTATTTGAGAGCATTGCATCAAATTATGTGATCATAATGAAAATTTAGGCATTTGAATTTCTACTTGGAATTTCTTTATATTTATTCAAATTATAAAATAATTTAAGGTTTTTATCAAGGAAATAGATGAGAATCAAGTTACCCTCTACTCTTAGAATGTAATAAGCTCCAATGGTTCTTATAAGAATCACAATTTTATGAAAGTAGAGGCAAACACATTCATCTAAATAAGAAGTGTTGGGATCAAAACAACAAAAAAGTTCAAAACTAAATATCACAGGTTAAATTTATAGGTGTGTCATTAAATTAAAATAGAATTAAAGCTATCTGTTAGTTTGTGAGAGCTTCACTACAACTATTGGATCATAGAACACAAGTTATATTCAAGCCTCATCTTGTCACATCCAAAGATAAGTACCTTAATCTTTGTTTTTCAATTTGATAACATGTTGGCTAGCATCTTTTGAACTTATCTTTATAATTTGGGTAATGTTTAATTTAGGGATTGCTTTATGAGTACCTAAAGTTGAAAAATATAGTAATCATCACAATTTTGGCTAAAAGTGCTTCAACTAATTTTGTAGTCCTTATATTCTTGCTACACTATTATATGCTATAAATTTCCTACTTGAAGTTAGCACTCATTTCTCAAGCAGTAAACATCTAAAAGTTTTAATAAATAAAATTTTTTATTGAGATTCTTATTAACCAAAGAATTTGACATCTTATTTCAACCTTCACATTAATCGATGAATTGAGATCTGCCAATTAATAACAACTATTAATGTCTATTTTGATGACCATTAAGTCGCTCCATTTGTGGATCCATTGATTTATAGCGATTTGTTTGAAAGTGAATCATAAAGCATTGTACAATAAAAAAAAAATGATTTACAAACTTACATAACATGAATCTCCAAGTAAGGAAAGAAAGTAATCCAATTTCATATAAACACACAACCAATGTATACATTGTAAAATGATCACCATTTGTTGATTTTCCCCATGCCCACATACAACTTGATCAAAGCAACAAACATATAAAATATCATACAACTAATGTAAATATTGAATAATGTGAATTTGTCTATTTTCCAACATATTGATAGCAATATCATTAAAAGTTTCATTTTTTTCTATTTTATTCACATGCCACCATTGGAGACTTTAATTATACATTTTTTAATGCTTATCCATGTGTCACTTTTGAATCTAATTATGTCCAAAAGATAGAAGAACATCATATGTCAATTCTCCTTCCATGTGCCTTCTTTGGTCCATTAAAGATCCTAAGAATTTGTTCACTAAAGTATAAATTTCTAAATGTGTTAGAAGAATATTCATTCCATAGAGTTTGGAGTGTGCACACCGTCCTATACAATATATTTTTATGCAAGCAATTGTATATATTAATTTACATACACCAACTTACTTGTACATTGAAGACACTGTTTAACAGAGTCTTTATTTGCATTGTTATAAAAAGCATACTAGACAATATGTTTCCTACATTAGTATAAGTACAATATAAAGAGCATATAGAAGACAAGTCCATACATGCATACATGTTTTGGAACTTGGCAATATAAACAACATT
>VDFB02353493.1:149875672-149916547 GCA_007258455.2 Sequoia sempervirens | reverse complement strand
AATCCAAGATAACATGTGTCCATAGGGAGCTATGCTTAGTGTAATACATCATTTTCTTAACGACCAATAATTCATCTTTAAGAACTCTTTGATGGAGAAAAAAATAAATATAAAAAATAGATGGTTTTAGAATCAATTTCTTATCAATTGATTTTAATTTAGTTGGATTTTCTTATTTTTATTCTCATGTTGTATTCAACTCTTTACATTTGTATTATATTTTTTTATGTAGGTGCTAGAAAATTGTCTCCTTTTTAGCTTTTTGATGACTCCTTTGTGCCACAAGTTTTATAACCATTATAGGGTATGGTGTTGTTGTTTCATTTAACTTTGAAGTGGTTATTTATTTCTTGTGTATTGATCTCTTTAATCTTAGGTGGTTTTGTTGGTATGTTTTAAATGTGTGTCCAAAGTCAAAATATTGATCCTCATTAGAAAGGAATGAAATTATGAATAAGGAAAATATTTCTCCATTTAGATCAAGAAGTGTTTGAAATAATATGTAATCATTTTTGTATCCTATGGCTATGGATTTTGAAAGGATTCCAAAATTCATTATGAACACTCATTCTAGGAATGATATAATATTATCTTGTAATTCACACATATATATGATTTTAATTTCATTATAAATCCTTACCTCTTTCTAACCTCCAAATTTTTTATTTTGAGCTATTGACTATTAGGGATCAAACCCACATTTTATGTTGTGAGACATGCATTGATCTATGAACCTAGTTCACTCTTAAGAGTACTAGTGCTTCTTAAAGTTTTAGATGCTAAAAAACATACAAAATATAATTTACACATGATTTACAGTATCTATGGATATTTTATAATGGAAATGGTGAAGCAAAATAATGCCTATTTATTTCTAATTGTCTCATTTAGGTTTGGCTTGTTTTGTTCTAATATAGTATATTTTATTGGTTTATATGATTTAGTTTTATATAAAAAATAAATTTCTCATTTTCAATAGAGCTCATGGTAAATTATTAGAGTTTAAGGCACCTTGATTTTCATATGCAATATCATTTATACATCTTTTGCTTCAAGCTTGCAACTCTAGGTAGGGAATATAGTTGTAATACAACTAATGTTTAAATTAGTAAATATTTAATACCATAATGTTTAAAAGCTAATATAATACATCAAATAAACTAATAAATTAGTATTATACTATAAATATAATAATTAATAATGTACTACTAAATTAATCTAATATTATATTATTAAATTTTTTATATATGTTAATGTTAAAATCTGTACATTTAGATAAAATTTCCTTCTTAGGATATGGTATGCAACTCTATGGAATGAAATCCAAGCTCCTTGGGATGAATATTCACCTTTAACATTTCAAAATTTAATAAAGTAGATAGTCATTTCCCTATAGTTGATAGTTTTTACAACAACAAAAACAAAAGTAATATATCATCATATGATTGTTAGTGAATGAAAAAATAGTGAATAAAAAATTAAAATAGAAAAGGAATTGATAGTTGAGATCATTTCAATCATCTTACATTGTAATTAGATAATATCAACTATGGATTGTCAAAAATATCTAGCTTAGACCTCTTGTAGAGGGTACAACTTCAACATAAATATAAAAAATAAACACTATTTATTCGAAATAAAGTAAAAAAATATTCACTCATTTATTATACAAAGTAAGTTTATTTCTATATATTTAAATATTATAGAGATTGCTATTTCTATAAAATAAATTAATATGAACATATGTCAAAATAATACATATACATACATACATATGTATATTTATACACACACACATGCATATACATATTGTTGTCATTTCATGTCACCCTTAGATGACCCATCATTAATAACTAATCTGAGAGATCCTACATGGGCCATCTTTGCAAGAATTCTCCTTGAAGAGTCAAAATTGGTTGTCCCAAGTTTTCAAGCTTTTAGATTTTCACTTACCTCTGCTCACATGCCTTTTTCATTGATCTTGCTCCTCTTTCTTCCATTCTTCCCTAAGTGTTTCAAAGCAAGCAAACAAAGATGTAGAATTTCAAAGAAAAATTTGAAACCCTAAGGATGTTAGAGGATGAAGATATTGCAGGCTACATGCTTAGAGTGGATGAAATTATTAATGCCATCAATGGTCTTGGTGGAAAACTAGAGGAAAGTGAAGTTATGAAAAAGGTAAATTGATAACTCTTCCTAAATCTTATAGTGCTAATGTTTCTGCTATTGAGGAAGCTTAGAATTTGGATCAATATTCTAGAGATCAAATGTTTTGTGCTTTAACTACTTTTGAATTAAGAGAGTTTGAAAAAGATGCTTCAAGGAAAGAAATTGCTTTTAAAGTTAGCAACAAAGATGATGAATTTGATTCAAATGATCTTGATGAGGTGGAAACAAATTTTGTAAGGAGATTGAAAAAAGGCTAGAAAATACAAAGGTAAGTTACCCTTCAAATGTTTCAATTGTTGAAAGATAGGTCATTATTATCTCCAATCAGAATTTCAAATGACAAACATAAAGATCATGAAGGTAAATCTTTCAAGAAGAGTTATTATGTTAAAGAAGATAGTGGTGTATTTGATGATGAGGAATCACATTATCTAGATGATGAAAGTGTTTAATGCTTGTTCATGGCTTTAAATTTTGGAACTAATTCTATTGATCCTAAAAGATGTGGGAAGGAAATTACTCTAAAAGTAGGTCATAGTATTGAAGGAACTATGTTGACTTCTTTTCATGCCTTAAGAGGAGAGAAGCTACTAGATAATTGATAGTGGATGCTCAAATCATATGATAGGTGATAAGAGTAAGTTTGTTAAGCTTGAAAAGCATGATCGTGGAATTTTCAAGTTTGGTGATGATACATCTACTAAGATTTGTGGAAAAGGTTCAATTAGTTTTGATGGAAAGCACAAAACAAATGATGTTATTTATGTCAAGGGTCTCCAACATAATCTTCTTAGTGTAGGAAAAATGTGTAGCAGAGGATACAACTTGGTGTTTCAAAATGATGGTTGTGAAATAAAAAAAAGGAAACTTCAGAACATTAGTTGTAGTTGGAACAAGGACATAATGAAATGTTTATTAGCTCAAAGGTGGTGGTTTTAAGTGTTTTATGTCTCAAATCAATGAAAATTTTCTATGACATAGAAGAATGAGTCACATCAATTTTGATAGCCTCGTGAAGATCAACTATAATCAATGTATGAGAGATTTTACAAGAACTATAAAGCCTATCTAGGCAATTTGCAAAGAGCGTTAGTTTTGAAAGAAGACAAAGAAGAGGTTCAAAACAAAGGAATATTCTATTGCAAGACCTTTGGAATTGGTGCATACAAACCTATGTGCACCTACTAGAACAAGAAGCTCTCAAGGTGATAAGTATTTTATGTTCTTGATAGATGATTACTCTAGAATGAATTGGGTGACATTTCTCAAAGAAAAATAAGAAGCTCTTGATAAGTTTAAAGTATTTAAGTCTATGGTTGACAATGAAATGGATTTGAAAATAAAATGTTTGAGGTTTGATAGAGGTGGTGAGTTCACCTCCAATGAGTTTAACATCTTTTGTGAAGATCATGGGATAAAAAGACATTTATCATCTCCTAGGACTCCACAATAGAATGGAGTTGTGGCAAGAAAGATCCAAACAGTTCAAGAAGCAGCAAGAACCATGATGAAGGAAGAAAATCTATCAAAAGTCTATTGGAAAGAAGTTATTCATACAATAGTGTAAATTCTTAACAGAGTACAAGAAAGAGTGAATAATTCAAATACCCCTATGAACTATGCTATGGATCAAATCCTACTATGGAATATTTTAGAGTGTTTGAAAACAAATGTTATATCAGGAAAGATAAAGAAAATATAGGAAAGTTTTATGCAAGATCAGATGAAGGAATCTTCCTTAGATATTCTACAAAGAGAAAGACATATTGGTGCTACAACAAAAGGTTAAAGAAGATAGTTGAAAGTGTAAGTGTCAAAGTGGATGAAGAATCACACCAAATATCAACTCTGATAGAATGATATGAATCTAATGACCCCCCTTGCAATGAAGAAGAAAAAGAAGAAGACAAAGAGAAAGAGATGATTGTGGAAGAGGAAGAAGCTCTAGAAAAGAATCCTATGTGCATAAGAATCGTTCTAAAGATCAAATAATTGAAGATAAGAGTAAAGGTGTATTGATAAGAAGAAGAGCCACTATGGAAAAATAACACGAATTTTTCTGTTTACTCTCTAAAATAGAACCTAAAATAGTAACTGAAGCATTAAAAGATGAAAATTGATCAAAGATATGGATGAAGGATTGAGGAAGATTGAGAAGAATTATACATGGGAACTATTCCCAAGATCAACAAACAAGAATGTGATAGGAACCAAATGGGTTTTTAGGAAAAATTTGAATGAGAATGGTGAAGTTATCAGAAATAAAGCTAGACTTGTGTATAAGAGCTACTCACAAGTGGAAGGAATAGATATTGAAGAAACTTTTGCTCTAATAGAAAGAATGGAAGCCACTAAGATGTTTTTGGATTTTGCAACACATAAAGACTTCAAGGGTTATCAAATAGATGTCAAGTATACATTTTTGAATAGTGAGTTAGAAGAAGAGGTGCACATTGAACAACTAGAAGGTTTTTAGTTATTAGAAGATTCTGATATGGTCTATAGATTGGAAAAATATTTATATGGACTCAAACAGGCTCCTAGAGCCTGGTATACAAGATTGGATAAGTACTTATTGCAGCAAGGACTCAAAAAGGGTAATGTAGATAGTAACCTTTACTTCAAGTTTTGAGAGAGATCAAATCCTCATTGTGGTTGTGTATGTTGATGACATAATCTTTGTAGGAAATAAGGAATTATGTAAAAAAATTGTAGAGGAGATGCAAAATGAGTCTGAAATTTCAATGTTTGGGGAGATGAATTTCTTCCTTGGGCTACAACTCAGTTAGTCTAATAAAGGTATATTCATCTCACAATCAAAGTATCTCAAGGAAATGTTAAATAAGTTTAGAATGGAGGACTCTAAACCAGTATGTACTCCCATAGTTACTGGTTGTGAGTTGAGAAAAAATGATGAATCTCCTAAGATAGATTAGAGCAAGTACAAATCCATGATTGGTGGATTGCTATATTTAACTACTACTAGACTAGATATCATGCATGTAGTTTATCTTGTGGAAATATTTCAAGAACATTCTAGAGAATCACATGTGGTAGTATTAAATAAGATATTCAAATATTTGAAGGGAGCTTTGGACTTTGGTCTATGGTATCCTAGGGATACTAATTTCTCTTTGAGTGCTTATACAAATGAAGATTAGGTAGATTTCATAGATGAAAAAAGAAGTACAAGTGGAGGTGATTTATTTCTTGGAAGCAAATTGGTTTCTTAGTTGAGTAAGAAGTAGGATTTAGTGTTATTATCTACTATAGAGGAAAATATATTGCATCAACATCTTATTGTAGACAAGTGTTGTTGATGAAGCAGACATTGAAGAATATCAAAGTACTTATCATATGATGAACCTATTCCTATCTTGTTTGATAATGCAGGTGCTATCAATATTTCAAAAAATACGGTAATGCATTTAAGGACAAAGCATATCTCTATCCGGTGTCACTTTGTAAGAGAGAAAGTTGTAGAGAATGAAGTGAAGTTGGAGTATGTGCCTACAAAGGATCAAATAGCATAATTTTTTACAAAGGATCTTCTAAAAGATACATTTGAGTATCTTAGGAAAAAGCTAGGGGTTATTTCCCCTCCTTTAAACTAGATGCATAAGTTGGTGCATCTATCTAGGTGAGAAAGTCAGGATTTATTCTTTGTCTTGGATTGATGAAGGCTACCTCTCAAGGGGAGTAGGTAGTGGTGTCTTTGGTTGGTGCAATCAAGGAGAGCATATCTTGTGCCCCTAAGGGGGAGAGAGCAACAAAAAAATGGCAAGAGAGAAAGTAGTTTTTAGGTGTTGCCCTTTGCTATTGATGTTAAAGGGGGAGAGTGAAGTTTGAAAAACACAAGGAAAGAATTGATGTCAAAGGGGGAGAGAAGACTGAAAAACATAAGAAGAAAAGGGAAGAAAGAAATAAGTCTGAAATGTAAGAAATGTCTAAGTATGGGGGAATTCTTCTTGATGCAATATTGATTTTTTTGTTGATGGATTTTCAAAGCTAGTGTTGCCATCAATGAAAAAGGGGGATATTTTTGGAGATTAGTGTTGTCATTAATGTCAACGGGGAGATTGTAGAGATTTTTTCACTATGTTGTCTTTAGTGTTGTCATTAACGAAAACCTATGTCAAGTTCCTCTGGTATGGTTGTGTTGAGAAGGTGTTAGGCATGTGTTGCAAATGGGGATATTGTTGCAATCTATAGTATGGTGTTGATGAGAATATGTTTGTGGTGACAAGTAGGGATTGTTGATGCAATTGGTTCACTGGGTTTCTAAGTACTTTTCAGAAAATTTAAATAGAGAGTGTACAAGGTGGTAGATGCTCCAAATTTATTCATGGTTGAACATGTGCTTGTGTAGTTTGGATATGGGTTATGATAGTTGTTTTGAGCTATTATATCTAGAGTTTTATGTTCTAGATTGTGCAGTAGTGGAAGATGTGTCTGACAGTGAGTTACTTGTGAAGAAGGTTGTTTGGGGGAAATGGAATTGTTCTGCATTTCTCCACATTGAGGTTTCTTGTCTTGTAGACTCAGGAACATGATAATATTTTTTTTCCACCTTTCCTTGTAGTGTGTGGTGTTCAGGTGTTTTGCAAGGCTGGTTAGTGAGTTGTATGTTTGTGGAAGTGTGGCTGGTTGTACAAGATGATATTATTCTTAGTTTTAGGTGGTTGCAAAATTTTTTTTTAATATTATAATGGTGTTGGAATATTTGGGTAGTTTTGTGATGTTTTTTGTGGTCTGTAGGATGTTTTTGGATCCATTGAGGAGTGAACTGATTGTTTGGTAGTGTTAATGTAGGTTTGGCCAACCTAGCATGTTAGCATTACTCGCAGATGTAGTTCATTGCTTACGAAAGCATGGTGTAGTGTGTTGGTGTAGATTTGGGTCCTAGTTAACCCATGGTGTGGTGTGCCTTCACTTCTTTCCACCACGTAATTTTTTGGTGCTAACCTATTTGATGGTTGCATATTTGAGGTGCATATGTTTCATTGAGGCTAGCCTAGAGAAGTTATTTGAGGTCACATTTGATATATAAGAAAGATTAATTGTTGGATATGAGTGTGATGTGCTATGTGATAAAAAATGATGTGAATGTGATTAGGTGTTGATACCTAAGTGTGAGCTTAAATACCTAAGGCTACCAGAAGCAGTGAACACAATATTTCTACATTTTTAGTGTACTTGAAGTTGCTAGAGGAAATGGGTTGAAGGTTGAAAATGGTGTAGAGTTGTTATGGTTTATTTTTTTGTTGCTCTAAGGTAGTGAACCTCCTTTTAATAGTCTTCTTCTATTCTCTTTCTATTCCAAATAGTGAGTCCTTGGCAGTTGTAGTGTAGAAAAATGTAACCCTTTTTCACACTTAATTTGGGAATGAATAATTAATGATAAAATGGACTTAATGGTGCCTTATTTAGGTTGTTGCAAAGTGTATCTTTACAATTTCACACTAATGTAGGGATTTATTAATTAATTGAGGTTAATTTAGCTTATTTGGCCCTAAAATTCAAATCCAAGCCTAATTTATTACCTTTTTTAAGGGATAAAGCTCGACACTCTTAAATGAAATTACACAACACTTAATTTTGCAAGGAATGTGTCCTAGGATAGTGACCTAGTACCCATTTTCCACCTGGTAGATGGGTCCTCACTAGGTCCTAGGACCCCCTTTTGGCATGTTATTTCACAATCCCCAAAACATGTCCTAGTTAAGTATGCTAGGACCCATTTTCCCTATGGCGAATGTGTCCTCCTTAACTTAGGAAACCCCCCTTGGGATGTGTTTTTGGTGATACTTTAATGATTTAATTTATCCTAGATTTGATGCTAGCTTGTGTTATTTGAATCTTGGGATTTAATTTTAAGTATAAATATAAGGTTATTTCACATAGTTTCATTCTAGATCTTTATAAGCAATCAAGAGTACTTTCACAAGAGCATTATAGAGCATTCAAGAGAAGATTATTAGAGTTTATTGTGACAATCAAAGATCCATTTCATCATGTAAAAGTATTAGTGCATCATGCATGTTGTTGATCTAATGTGTTGATGTAGCATTGAATATCCAATTCAAGCATATTCAAGGTGTTGTTTCTAATCTAGTGTTGTGATCAAGATCTACATTCTTTGATGCCACATCATGATAGATTGTTGATTTGTACTCCAAGGTTCAATTGAGGATTGGTGAGGTGTAGCATTACATTGTTCATTCATCTTTCCTTTTATGCATTGTTTCAATTCAAGGTTTAATTACCAAAATAGGGTTTGACGAAGGAAAAACCCTATTCCCTAAAAATCAACATTTTCTTCTCCTTTGATGTGTGATTGTAGGTTTTCGGTTGAAGATCAATTCGAGAAAAAAATTAGTCAAAGTTGCAAAGTTGTAAAACTTGTCATCTTTCTTGTGAGATCACAAAAAATAAGCCACAAAATTTATTTCTGAATTTCAAGATCTAAACACCTAGGATCTAGGATTGTAGACATTGAAGAACATAACCTAGAAATAAATTTCTTAGAACCCTAGCAAGGACCCATTCCCCATTGGGCGAATGAGTCACCAGTGAGGCCTGAAAAGCACTTTTTGTAATAGGTACACATCATTCAACATCTTAAAACCTACCTTTTCACTATTATATCAGTTAAGTTTGTTTTCTAATGTTCTCTGTATAATTGAATGAAATAACTAGTGAAAAGGTGTGGTTTATCATCTTGTTAATTCATTTTGATAGATGCCCCTTTTTGTATGTTTCATTTTGGTGAACCCAACCTTTCGAGCATCCTAATTTATGATTTGGAGTGCATTAAAACCCTAAACCTTAGTTTGCAATAGTTTGCATTAGATTTGAATTACTTGCATTACATTTAGGGTTCTTTCATTTTGCATTAGTGAACATTACATTTGGGGTAAATTTGTATGTTTGCATTGCTTATATTCACTAAAAATCAGAAAAATTTCATTAGATATGAGTTTGTTTTGCATAGTGTTAACATTGAAATCATCATTCCATCATTTAGATTCACATTAAACATTAAATTTAGTCACATTTTTCATCATTCAAATTTAGTGAACATTGAATTTAGAAGCCTAAAATATAGAAAATTTGTTAAAAAATTGACTATTACAGACCTAAAACAAAAAACACATCTAATCACTCAAAAATTGCACTTTTCAATCTTAAAATCCCTGTACTAGGACCCATTCACCATAGGGTGAATAAGTCCTTGTTAGGCATACCAGGGATATAAGTTTTCATAGTTCCTAAGATTCAATGTCATATTCAAAGCTTACCGGAAAAGCATACTAGGACCCATTCACCATTGGGTGAATGAGTCCTTGGAGGCCTACAAAAACCAACTTTTCTAAGCTTTTTGGTGATTTTCTATACTTTCTAAGCTTGTTGGTAACCTATAGTATCAGTTTAGAAATTTTTAGGAACTTCTTTTTTATGCATATAGGTAAAAATAATCCATTTAATGTAGTCATTTTTGAATAATTCCAAAATCATTTCAGTAGCATAAATCATCAGATATGAAAATGTTTACATTTCTGAAACTTTGCATAATATGGATAAAAGCACTTTTCACTTTTACATACACAATGTTTACATTCATGAAGCTTTGAACAAGTTTGATAAAATTTCTTTTCATTTTTGGATACACATTGTTTGCATTCTTGGATCTTTGCATAAATTTGTTAAAAATACTTTTCATCTTTAGATATACATTGTTTACATTTGTGAAGTATTGCATAAGATGGTTAGAAGTACTTTTCATTTTGGGTCACACAATGTTAATATCATATCTTTCTAAGCATGCCAAAAAAAGTTCATCCCTCACACTTATGAGAATGCTTTAGTGAAAGAGAATACAATGGTGGATAATCATGACAATCAAACTTGGTCTTCTCCCAATATCTCTCCTATTTGTGGTAAAGATATTTTGGTGTTAGAAGATCAAATCAATGAGAATTTTGAGAGTCCTATTTGTCTCTCTTCCCCTAAGGAAAACATTATTGAACAAGATAATGCCATCATTGATAAGAAAAAAAATACAACCATTGATAACTCCCTTACTTATGATGAATCTATTGAATTTCATGAACATCTAGTTTGTAGCTCTCCTAAAAACTCTCTTACTAGGGAAGATATCATGATGGAAGAAAATGAGAGTATTGAAAGTAGTAATTCCTTAGATGAAGATGATGAAGAGACATTAGAATCCCCTTCACTAAGAGATCATGAAAATAAGGACAATCCTTTTGAGGTTATGCATGTTAGATATCCCTTGAAGTGGTCTTCTAAGCCACTCCTTACCATCTATCTACCCTCACAACAACCACAAGTTTAAAACAAACCCATGCTTATCTTAGAACCACCTAAAAGGAAACTTGATAATAATAATTTTTCATAGAAAACAAGTTCCAATATTGTTTCTCATACATATAACACAAGGAATAATCCACAACCAAGACAACCAACTCCAACATCCCTCCTATTGCCTAATCCTATCTTTCCTAGTGTTCCTCATTTGTAGTTACAAAGTGGAAAGGAGTATGATCTTGTTCAAAAAATTAAAATAATCCCATTAAGATATCCTTATGGGACCTCATTCAAGCCTCACCTAGTTATAATAACATGCTTCAAAATGCTTTACAACAATTTCCTACTCCTCCTAATGTGCAACACAATGATGTGGCAGCCCAAATTCAAGCTATAACTCTGGCCAACTTGGACATTTGTTTCCTTCAAGATGAATTACCTTTGTTAGAAGAGAAAAAATGACATGACGCATTCGTGATAAGGGCATATGTTAATCAAATTTGGATAAAGATAACTCTTTTTGACAGTGGCTCAACCCTTAACATGTGTAGCATAAACCTTTTGGATAAGATTGAAGTAGAAAAAAGCCAAATTCAACCAGATAATTTGTCCATTTGTGGATTTTATAATATATAGGAAAATAACCGCTTGGAGTCACCACAATTCCTATTAGAGTTGGAAAGGTTACCTTGCAAACTTTGGTACATATTATGCCTCATGATCTTTCATATAATCTTATTTTAGGTAGATCATGGATTCATGAGATAAATGGGGTGGCTTCTACCCTTCATTGTGTAATGAAATAAATTTATGAAAACAAAATTTACATGCTAAAGGCCGGTCCTCAACCTAAAAGTTGTTTTATTGCCAAGAAATAAGGACGAAATCCTTTGAAAGCATTGTATCCAACTGCAAAAGTGGAAGTCATGAAGGAAGTTCAGAACACAAGAACATTGTTGAAGTCACTAAGTTGTTAGAAAATGATTGGGGTTCCTTAGATTTCACACTAAAATTCATGGGAGAATACAAGATCATAAAAAAAGAGTCTAAAAAGTGAAAATACAAAGTGGTAATGTCAACACAAAATTTGAAAGCATCCGCTTTAGAAGAATAAGCAAATTACACAACAAACTTTGATGAAGTTGATTATGAGAAAGCACTGAATCCAAAAGAAATGAAAAATATTTATGGAAGAGGTTATGAACTTATGAAAAAACTTGGGTATAGTGGAAAAGGATGTGGTCCTAAAGAACAAGGTATGTGTGTCCCTATAGAGCCTAACATGTAAGAAATTACTAGTGGTCTTGGTTATTGCCCCTCGAAAGAAACAAACAAGCCTTCACTCAATATCAACACTCTTACAAAAGATTCTTTAAGCAAACTTTAACATTCTAGTGCATCTTGAACTGATAGACACTAGTTTTCTTGGTTATTGTCCTTTGAAAGAAATGAAAGAAAAAAAGAAACCTTCACTTAATATCAATGTCATCATGCAAAACACTAACAATTGGAGTTCATTAGATTTTACACCTTGCTTTCAAGGAGTGAATATCACAATCTAAAGATTCTTGTGTAAGTATGCACCTTGTACTAAACAAGATATATCTTTGTTGCAAAATAAATGAACATCTTCTGCTTTTTACCAAGAGAGTATCTTGTCGAGACTCCTCCAAAATCGTTTAATCTATCTCTCCCTCGAAGAACAAAAAAAAAAAATTTACTACAAGAGTTCATTATGTGCATATCATAGAGTTTATGGTCATTCTACTAATGAATGTAAGGCTTTGGATAATAAAATTCAACATCTTAAGTATTGTGGTGCTCTTCCTTGTGTTGAAGCACCTAGTTCCTCTAATTAATACTAATTTTCTAGGCTCATCCTTGTCTTGAATAAGTGGGGGTAAGGAGTTAGGTTATCCTTGTCCTCATATGACACATGTTGATTGTCTCTTTTGGCTAGTTGACCACTCCCATGTATATATAAGAGAAAGCTTGGGATGTGGACAAGATTCCTTAAGTTGGCTCACATGTAACATATTGAGATATCTTTAGTAGTGCATTTTGGGGGAAACCCCTAATTCATGATGTAGTTTCATTCGAGAACATATGACTTGGCATAGGGATTTTTGAGTAAGCTCTCATGTCTCCTTCTACTTTAAAGTAGAGTGCTCACAACAATGGTGTTAACAATCACTTTAAAGTGTGGACATCGTATTTTTCTTATGAACGCTTTTGGACAAACAACTTAGACCTGGTCCACATCGTGTTGGATAGACTGTCAAGGCTTGATCCACCCCTTTTTATTTATTTTTTCTTTCTTATAGTCTTTGATAGTGTATGATTGTGTATCTTTGTAATTTCTACATACATAGGTGTTGTGAATGTCTACTTTAGTGTGAGTTTGAAGCAAGTTCCTCCTCTCACTAAAGTGGGGGCTTAATGTGCCATTTTTCACACTTAATTTGGGAATGAATAATTAAGGATAAAATGGACTTAATGGTTCCTTATTTAGGGTTTTGTAAAGTGTATCTTTACACTTTCACACTAATCTAGGGATTTATTAATTAATTGAGGTTAATTTGAGCTTAATTAGCCCCTTAAATTCAAATTGAAGCCTAATTTATTGCATTTTTCAAGGGATAAAACCCACCACTCTTAAATGAAATTACACAACACTTAATTTTGCAAGGAATGTGTCCTAGGATAGTGACTTAGTACCCATTCACCACTTGCGAATGGGTCCTCACTAGGTTTGAGGACCCCCTTTTGGCGTGTTATTTCACAATCCCCAAAACATGTCCTAGTTAAGTATGCTAGGACCAATTTTCCCTATGGTGAATGGGTCCTCCTTAATGTAGGACACCCCCCTTGGAATTTGTTTTTGGTAGTATTTTAATGATTTCAATTCCTAGATCTAATGTTGTCTTGTGCTCTTTGAATTTTGGGATTTAATCTTTTGAGTTACATATAAATATAAGGATATTTCACATAGTTTCATCCTGGATCTTTATAAGCAATCAAGAGTACTTTCACAAGAGCATTATAGAGAATTCAAGAGTATTCAAGAAGGAATTCATGAGAATATTATTAGAGTTTATTGCAACAATCAAGAATCCATTTCATCATGTCAACGGAATAGTGCATCATGCATGTTGTTGAGCTAATGTGTTGATGTAGCATTGAAGATCCAATTCAAGCATATTCAAGGTGTTGTTTCTAATCAAGTGTTGTGATCAAGATCTACATTCTTTGAGGCCACTTCATGCTAGATTGTTTATTTGTACTCCAAGGTTCAATTGAGGATTGGTGAGGTGTAGCATTACATTGTTCATTCATCTTTCCTTTTATGCATTGTTTCAATTCAAGTTTTAATTACCAAAATGAGGTTTGACCAAGGAAAACCCATATTCCGTAATAATCAACATTTTTATTCTCCTTTGACATAGCAAATTTTAGGTTGAAGATCAACTGGAGAACAAAAGTTGTCATCTTTCTTGCAAGATCATAGAAACTAAGCTACAAAATTTATTATTGAATTTTGGGAGCTGAACACTTGGTACCTGGGAGTGCAAAAATTGAAGAACAAAATGCAAAAATCAATTTTCTAGAACCCTAGTAGGGACCCATTCACCACTGGGGGAATGAGTCCCCAATGAGGCCCAAAAAAGCACTTTCTGCAAGTACACATCATTTTAGCATCTGAAAACCTACCTTTTCATTGTTATATTAGTTAGGTTTGTTTTATGATGTTCTTCTATGCAAAATTGAATGAAATAACTAGTGAAAAGGTGTGGTTTAACATTTGTTAATTCATTTGGATAGATGCCCCTTTTTCTATGTTTTAGCAGTGAGCCATTATTTTCTTCTAGGTAGTGAGCCCTTCTAGTACTGAGCCTTTTTTATTTTGTGTTGTTATTCATATATATGTGAGTTAATCCTAACCATGGTTTTTAAATGATTAGGGTTTTTCATGTAAACTCGGTGTTCTATTGTGTATGGTTGTTGATGTGTTGATGTTTCACTTGTTTATATTCATGTTGATGCTTAATAATAGTTTAAAGATTCATGAGGCTTTAAATGTTTTAAGGTACAATTGATTCACTCCACCCTTTAAGTTGTCTTGTGTTTATAATAGGATTATCATCAATATACTTGATTATTTGAGAGCATTGCATCAAATTATGTGATCATAATGAAAATTTAGGCATTTGAATTTCTACTTGGAATTTCTTTATATTTATTCAAATTATAAAATAATTTAAGGTTTTTATCAAGGAAATAGATGAGAATCAAGTTACCCTCTACTCTTAGAATGTAATAAGCTCCAATGGTTCTTATAAGAATCACAATTTTATGAAAGTAGAGGCAAACACATTCATCTAAATAAGAAGTGTTGGGATCAAAACAACAAAAAAGTTCAAAACTAAATATCACAGGTTAAATTTATAGGTGTGTCATTAAATTAAAATAGAATTAAAGCTATCTGTTAGTTTGTGAGAGCTTCACTACAACTATTGGATCATAGAACACAAGTTATATTCAAGCCTCATCTTGTCACATCCAAAGATAAGTACCTTAATCTTTGTTTTTCAATTTGGGGTATGTGCAGGATCATGATGGGCCAAAAAGTGGCAATATGATGGGTATGTGGCTGACAACCTTTTTTTTACCCAAAATTGATGAAATGAAAAGAGTTTTTAAAGGATATTCTCAGATTTCCACCAATATAAATTATTCCTTACTTTGAATTTAATAAGTAATTATTATTCATTTTCTATTCAAATTACAATTAAAGTCCTGATTGATAAGATGATTGAAAAAAATCTATAGCTTTCAAATGGTATCACATTTTTTGAATCCAAAATATGCATCACATTCTATGCTTCACATAATATAGGATTAAAAAAAGAAAAAAATAATTTCATAAAGTTTTGACTAAGTTAAGGTGGTCAGACATACGAGTTTTTTTATTTTTTAAAAGTTGTAATAAAAAATTCATAATTAATTATTTACTTGGAAAAAAATTACAAAAAAATATGCATCACATCAAGACATGAGTCCTCTACTTATATCTATAATATTATAAAAAAAATTATCATTTTATTGTGGATAGGGTGGTCAGACAGACGCCTACTTCTTATTTTTTCCCTGAAATTCAAGTACTATTACATTGAAATTTCAAATTTTCACCAAATAGATTTTTTATTTTTTAAATAAACCTAGTAGTTTAGAAACTACATTCAATTTGATATAGATTCTATTCTTACATATTTTTGAAATAATATAGATAACTTATTCAAATTTTTACGTCAAGTTGCCTAACTCTGATTTTGTTGAATTTTTTGCCACTTAAGGGCCTGTTTTTTCCATGATGATCTTGCATATACCCTTTGATAACATGTTTATTAGCACTTTGAACTTATCTTTATAATTTGGTGTAATGTTTAATTAGGATTGCTTTATGAGTACCTACAAAGGAAAAAAAATAGTAATCACAATTACAAAGTGCTTCAACTAATTTGTAGTCCTTATACTTGCTACACTATTATATGCTATAAATTTCCTACTTGAAGTTAGTATCTATTTCTTCATAGTAAACATCTAAATTTTTTAATAAATAAAAAAACAATTATTGAGGATCTCCTTATTGGCTAATGAATTTGACATCTTATTGCAATCTTCACATCAATCGAGGAATTGAGGGGAACCATCAATTAACAACTATTTATGTATGATTTGAAGATCATAAGGTTATTTCATTGATGGTTCCATTGATTTATAGTTATTTTTTTGTAAGTGGTTTATAAATACAATATAATACAAAATAATAGGTTACAAACTTACATAACATGAATTCCAAGTAAGGAAAGAAAGCAATCCAATTTCATATGCTAAATACCACAACCAATGTACATTGAGAAATGATCACCATTTGTTATGATTTTCCCCATGCCCACATAAAACTTGATCAAAGCAAAAAAAATATAAAATATCATACAACTAATGAAATATTGAATAATGTGAATTTGTCTATTTTCCAACATATTGATAACAATATCATTAAAAGTTTCAATTTTTTTCTATTTTATTCACATGCCACCATTGGAGACTTTAATTATACATTTTTCAATGTTTATCCATGTGTCACTTTTCAATCTAATTATGTCCAAAAGATAGAAGAATGTCATATGTCATTCTCCTTCCATGTGCCTTCTTTGGTCCATTAAAGATCCTAAGAATTTGTTCACTAAAGTATAAATTTCTAAATGTGTTAGAAGAATATTCATTCCATAGAGTTTGGAGTGTGCACACCGTCCTATACAATATATTTTTATGCAAGCAATTGTATATATTAATTTACATACACCATCTTACTTGTACATTGAAGACACTATTTAATAGAGTCTTTATTTGCATTGTTATAAAAAGCATACTAGACAATATGTTTCCTACATTAGTATAAGTACAATATAAAGAGCATATAGAAGACAAGTCCATACATGCATACATGTTTTGGAACTTGGCAATATAAACAACATTTATAGTAGACCAAGAAAATTTAATCTAAGAAGTTGAAGATACAAAAGTAATTTTACACAAATACAAAATGGAAGGTGCAATAGTTGCTTCTTTAATGCAGACAATTTCTTACAAATTGTAAACAACATATGCATTAAGCAAATTATTTTCTTTGGTTTCTTTGCAATGCCTTAAATATATTACAAAGCTACAATCACACTTCCCTTAAAATATTATGCCCTATATGATTGAACTATTAGAAATTTTGATTTCTATTTGTTATGATACAAATCATGTATATTTATGGATTTTTAGTTATTAAAATCAAAGAATATTTTCTATCTATGACAACAATATAACAGATCTTTGAATTTTATTATTAACATTTTAATTTGATTTATTTATTCACTCTTACCATTTCATTCATTACCAAATAATTTAGACATTTTAAAAATAATGAATTACAATACTAAACAATAAAAATAACCAATTCAAAGATAAGTTACTGATTAACAAATTTCATCTTTTTTATAGTTTTTTTAATCCTTATTACTGAAACTTCTTATACACAAAAGTTTGAATCATACATGACTTGAAAATCTTGTACTGAAAATGATGTAAGAAATATTAAAAAGAAAAAGAAAAAGGAGAAAGTGTTTGAAGAAGGACCACACCAAATTAAGAATTAATTGTATGGACAACCCCCAAAGTAAAACACATTCAGTAATCAACTCATAACATTGTTAAAATTTTAATTGTTCTCCTATATGAGGTGAATGGCCAGGAAAAGAGAAAGAGGACATGTTTTTATTCTCTTTATATGACAGATTGTGTGGATGACAGCCATCAAAGAAAGTGAAATTCCATTTAGTGATCAGTTCATAATAGTGTTATAAAGTTTTTATTCTCTTTATATGACAGGTGAATGGTCATGAAAAGAAGAAATTCCTGAACAAGGACTACAAAAAATTAAAAAATAGATTCTGTGGATGACAACTGTCAAAGTAAGTAAAATTCTATTCAGTGATCAAATCATGACCATATTATAAAACTTTAGTTATCTCCTTACACGAGGTGAATGGTCATAAAAAGAGAAGTGTTCAAATAAGGACTACAAACAAATTTAAATATAAATTATGTGGATTGAAACGCTCAAAGTAAGTAAAAATCTATTCAGTGATCAACTCATAACAGTATTAAAAAACTTCAATTATCTCTTTATACGAGATGAATGATCATGAAAAGAGAAAATATTCTGAACAAAGACCACAACAAATTAAAAAATAGATTGTATGAACAACCCTTAAAATAAGAAAATTCCCATTCAATAATCAATCCATAACAGTGCTGACAACTTTAACTATTCTTTTATATAAAATGAATGACCATGAAAAAGAAATACCTGAGTAAAAACTACTAACAAATTAAAAACAAGTTGTTTAAATGACAACCCAAAGATAAGTAAAAGCCCATTCAATAATCTAACTCATAGTACACTTTAAAAAACTGTAGTTTTCCCTTTATAGGAGGTGAATGGCCATGAGTAGCTCATATTCGCTGTGGTTTTCAACTTTCGTGGACCCTAGTTTTTGTCGCTGACAATCTACAGTATTGCAGAAAAGACTTTGGACGAATATTATCAAGAAGCAATTTGTAATCAGATTAAGTAAAGGTACACAGATACATAGGGAACAATTATACCCAAAAGCTATCTTTAGTTATATTGAGCTTTAGTTAGACAGAGGGGTACAGCGGACACCCATGTTACCAAAAAAGGTCCTGGACTTATCTCCTCCTTCTGTGAAACTCTGGCAATTGTTTCACTGTAAGATTTTTTTTCTGTAATTGTTCATTCTATGTTTTGTTCACAATCTCAGTCCATATGTAACATCTGGTCTTAAATTTCAGCTATAAAAAGACACCATCAATTTCAAAGCCAATTTAATAGAATACAGTACTTTTATTTATCTGATCTGTATGATTCATTAGACCATCAAAATTATAAAATAATTATATTGTTTTTTATGCAATTACTGTAATTTGAATTGACATCTATCTTGTAAATGTAAAAAATTGTAAACTCATCTTTTTTCCTTATCTTTTGGGTATATTTTAGTTACAGTGTCTTAAATGTAATAATTAGTTCATAAGTGACATATTTTTGCATAAATTAGGTTTATGACATCATATATATGAATCTTTGTTACTAGTAACTTTAAGATTTGTATTCTTGATTTTAAGCTTTGCTTTCATCACTTTGGATTAGATATGTGAGTGCAAATTTGACCTAATTCATTTTCATTGTTGTGGATCTGATCTCTAAAATTTTAAAATTTTAAATTCCAATTTACACCTTATTTACCACTTCACTAATTGTTGTGAGTTGACCTAACATGTTTTATTGATTTGTGAACTTGGTGGTTGTAGTTTATTAGTATTTTGTTTTGTCTTTTGTAATACACTCAAATTGGAAAAATATGTGAGGTACAATCTCTATTCAAATTATGAGGGAACCTCTCCCAAAATCAAACTAATCCTAGGCACTTTCCTATCGATAAAATCTACAATGACAAACACTGTACAATATCTTTAAAATATTTTTGCAAAGTGAATGAAACAAATGAATTGTTGCACTTTTTTCCCCTCATGTATGAGCACAACAAAATACAGAATTATTCTCTTACAAATTTGATATTTTATATTTGAGTCTTGCAATAAAATAAAGTAACAAATAAACTAAGAAAAGAAAATACTTTCCCATTGTCTAAATGCAAATAAAATATATACATATGAGAATACCATAAACAAATTATGTTGAAGAGATAAACAACTTAAGATTTTCATAAATTGAACAACCTAGCTACATACAAACCTACAACTAAAATGAAGATGAGCTTCACAATGTTAACATAAAGTCTTACCCTCCTCTTTTCTTTATCAATAAAAACTAAACACTTTCACACATGCATACAACTTAAATTAAATATTTGAATGACAATTTATGTGGCATAAGCATAACTTTAGTTATCATTAAGAAATATTATGTTTAAAGAACTGATTAAATCAGAAAAAAAAATGTATTTAAACATTTTAAAATTAAAATTGATACAAACAAAGATTAGATAAAAGTTAAATTAAAACACCAAAAAAGCATATTCTTTTGACATTTGTCCAAAAAGACCTCCAATAAATACAATGACTTGGAATAAATAGTTTGATCTAGATGAATAGTCTTAGTAATTTAGATGCAAATTTTCACTCCAACCATTATAGGTATTTCAAAGATACTAGACACCCCATAAATTCATCCCTTGCTCAATGAAAACATTGACATGATGAACTTGAAGTGCTTTGAAAAAAGATCAAATGAAAAGAAATTATTTATAATTTTATACAAACCCTCATTACCTTAAATATCAAATCTATTGTTAAAGACTAAAACTATAAATTGAAGACAAATGTTTCTAAAAACTATAATAACTAATGTTGAATATTTTAGGAAATGTAGGAAATTCATGATATCACCTTTTAAAATCTTATAAAAAGTACGTTAAAGCCATGCAATAAAAGTGTTTGTGTTGATGTTGTTGAATGTTTGAAACCATATTATTACAAGTGTACAACATAGTTTTAGAAACACTCTATAGTAAGAAATATAAAGTGTGAGATTCAAACATGGGTTCCAAAATAAAAAATTGAGAATTGAGTCTTCAAACCTTAGAATTTAAGAAATGAAAACTACTAGGGTGTGTCTAGATGCTGAAAAAAATTCTAAACCCTAAGATACGATCAAAATATTAAATGACAATTTATCAATCTTGTTCTTTATCTTAAAGAAAGGCTTATGTGGAATACTCTTTTCCACCTTGAGTGTCTCATCTTCCTTATGGGAACCTTTGTCTTTTCCCAATCTCTCCTTGAGGACTTACATATGGTTGTTTGTGGTCTCAATGAGCTAAGATAAGTTTACTTGCAATGCCATTCTTCATCTTAGAGAGATATAATGATATTAGGTTCCCACAATCCATATTGTTGTTCAATATTGCTTCTAGATTAGATTGTGTTGGAGTTTTTGTGCATTAATGTTTCAGATCACACATCATGATCCATCATCAAGATGAAAGAGAACAAGAGGAGAAAAATCACTTGCTACCGAATTAGACATGCTTAAAAGAGAGAGGAAGAGGGAAAGGTTACACATGGATCAAGGACCAAGCAAAGAAAAAATAAATAATTAAAAACATGGAAAAAGGATTATAAATATAGTTATTAAAATAGAATTCTAAATAGTTATAAATAGGAAAAAATAATAAGAAACACAAATCATGATAAAATAAAGCCATTCGTACTTTTTATGTCATATTATATTACTAAATAATGAAAATATGAAAAATAGGTTCACCAATAGAAATGAAGGGAAATAATGTTATGATGGACCTATCTTCCTCCATTTCATTAGGAAATGAGATCCACACAAAGAATTTCCTTACAAACCTTAGGTAAGTCAACTCAAGGTGTGAATTTGCAGATTTCCTTATGATTGAAGGATGGGGGTCAAGACCAAACAACACTTTGGGGAGAAAAACTAAAAATAGTAAGCTAACACAAAAATGCAATTTAACACTTGGAACAACAATATTAGACTCAATACTGACAGAACCTACAATTAAATTGTAAATCAGAGAAGGGAAGATCTAAGTGTACCTTTAACCAAAAGACAATTTTTGAAGTTGATCCGGGACTCATTCGCCCATGGGTGAAAGGGTCCTTTGTTATGGTTTTTCTACAACTTTCGAGAGCCTCTGCTCCTATCTCTGCACTTCCAGATTCTTTGGGTTTCAATGTTAGAAAGTCAGAAATAAATTGTGTAGATTAGTTTTTGTGAGATGACAACTTTGTCAACTTCTTCAATTTTTCTCTTCAAGAGATCTTCGAGCTTTCTCCCACTTAGAACTACAAACACAACATGAAAGGGGAAAATGATTTTTTTTGGTGAATGGGGGTTTGCCTTGGTCAAACCCCATTTTGGTTATTAAACCTTGAAGTGAAATGAAACATGAAAGAGGGAATGAAGAATGAACAAATCTATGTTACCACTCAACGAACCCTTGAATAAGCCTTGGAATTTAAATCATCAACTTGCATGAAATGGATTCAATCGATGTGGATCTTGAACCGTGAATATTGCTTGAAATAGTGGCTTTAAATGCTTGAATGGATCGTGAAACCTACATAACCATGTATTAGCTCCAAAAATATGCATGATGCAAGAAGAACTTGACATGACAATTGGATCTTGAATGCTGTAATAAAACTCTAATAATTTTTCTCTTGAATTCCTTTGATCAGAATATTTTCTTGACAAATGCTTCTTAAAATATTGTAGGTGAAACATAGTGAAATAACCATATATTTATAGTTATGTATCCTCAATTTCTCAAAATTCAAATATCACAAGCCAACATCTGAATATATACACTTAGAGATATTAAAATCCCATGAAAAAAATAATTTAAATTTAGTTCTTAAGGTCAAGGGAGGAGAATGGGTCCCAAGTCCATAAACCTAGGACACACATTTCTCAATGCGAAGTGTTATGTTAAGGCATTAATGAATGTCGGGTTTCTTCTTTGGGAAATGTAATAAATAGGCTTGGTAAATGAATTAAGGGGTAAATTAAGTCATAATTAAGCTCAATTAATTAAAGGATCACTAAAAAATTATGAAAGTGTAAAGGGGTACACTTTACAACAATAAATTAAGTCACAAATAAGTCCAAATTAACTAGGAGGGCCCAAACAAGTGTGAAAATGTAAAAGGGATACATTTTTCTACACTACATTTAGCCCCCACTTTAGTGAGAGGTTGACCTTGCATCTTGAACACACACTAAAGTAGACATTCAAAACATGTGTATTCAACAACAACAAGATTACTCAATTATACAATGCCAAAGACTAAAAAGAAAACTAAAAATCAAAAATCAAGCCTCAACTGTCCAATGTGATGTGGAACATGCCTCGATTGTTTGTCCAAAAACATTCACAAGTAGAACCCTAGCTGTCCACTATGCAAACAACACACACACTAACATGGGCTAATGTAAATCTAGCTTTCCATTAGGTGAGCCCCTAAGGGTGGAAAATGAGAGAATCTTATTAGGCTCCCATACTAGACCAAAGCTATCCCTTTGATATCTTTTCTTTTATATTGATTATAAGACAAATGACATAAATTTATAGTCCCTTACAAAGTTCTACAAACCCTTGCAAATAGTAATATCCCCTTACTATGATTTTATGTCCCTTACAATGCTTTACGTCCCCTTTACAAAGAGTAACAATCCCTTACATTTCTTTACATACCCTTACAAAAAGATACAAACCCTTTCAAAAGATACAATGTTTTATAGAAGTTACAATCTTTTACATATTAGTGACAGTACAAGTGTCATTTTTATGATGATATTTACATTGCCAAGTATGTTTCAATAGAATGTTCATATAATAAGTTGTTGAGTAACCTGATACTATTCCAAATTACATCTATGCTGCTATTGTGCAAGAGCTCCACCTACTACTATTCCAGTAACCTCCAAACATTTATCCCACTATTACTTTCTATAGACTTCATCCTTAGTAGGGTCATTGTTGCATCCTTTCCACTCTCTATGAGATCCTCCTAAGTTGTGGATCTTTCTCAATCCTTTCTCTTTTGGTTTGTCTTACCATTATTGAGTTCTTTTTGGAAGTATTGTAGAGATTTTAGGAAGACCTCCACCCCAGGTTGTCCTTTTTGCCAAGTGAGGCCATATTTTTCTTCATGTATATCAATATTGACTATCCTCTTTTCAAGAAACTTTCAAAATTTATCCTTGGAGAGCTCTATGGTTATATAGACCTGCATAGCAACATTGTATACAATGAGTATTTTACAAGACTTAGTAAGCCCCCTCTTACAACCCTTAATTTTGTCTTCATTTCGAGCTTTCCATATGACCCACAATATTTCAATTGATAAGCATAACCAAAAAAGTGAGAGGTCTTTAAATTCATTTTTTTCAGTTTCAAATAAAAAATTTGTAGGGCTCAGAGCAATATTATTTCCCCAAATGTTCATATCATAACAAAAAAATTTCCAAATTTCTTTAGCAAAGATGCAATCAAATAAAATATACTTGACTATTTCCTAAGTTGTACATAGATTAAAAATTTCAATGTCATCGTGAACAATTTTAAAAGGAATTCTTTGAAGGAGCAACAACCATCTAAAGCAGGCTCTCTTTTGATCCAGTTCTTTTGCCTAGTTCTTATAAATTTTAAACCATTAATTCTTGGTTAAGTTTGTGTTCCAGCTATTGTTGACATCCTCAGTAATATCAATATGTTTTGTTAGGGAACAATAAATCATTGTATCATTCACCTTAAGTAGTGAATTTCCATCTTTCCATTGAAACTACTGGTATTGTAGATTATTATTGTTTACTTCCATAGGGAACTGGAAGTTCTTGCATGCTTCCTTAAGCATAGTGTAGGTTCTCTAGTTACTTTGAGGGAGATTGAACTCAATAATTTATTCATTCCATCCTTTCAGAGTACCATTTCATATGATATTTTAAAAGTATTTGATACCTTTATTGGCCCAATGTTTTTCCAAGCATCCTTAGATTAGGGCTAGGGGTCTATCTTTGTGATGCAAGTTCCACCATATAGATCTATGTTCCATTAATGTGCTATTACCATTCTTGATGAAGTGATAGTTTGTTAAGTTCTTTTTAATAGCTTCCCAAGCCTTCTATATGGATTTGAAAACATTGGACCCAGTAGGGGTTATAGGGCAGGTACTACTAAGGACATCACACAAGGGGAGGAGTTTCCATGTCTTAGCTTTTTTGTGTGTGGAATTCAATATATTTTGTTTGATGAGGATGTTCCATGGTTACTCTCCTTCTAGTGCTCCAGTTATCCATTTTTATGCAAGAGTAATACCCTGTAGTCTTAGATCTTTTAACCCAAGTCCACCTTTTGACTTGCAGATAGTGCACCAATCCCACTTATTTGCATTCCTTTCATTGGTTATGTTCCCATCTAACCATAATAACTTCCTTATCCTTTTTTGGATATCATTTATCTGATAGAAACAAAAGAACCATACAGATACAAAATATATGTTGTATGAAGATTATTTTTTTGACAAACTTGCAATCTAACCAACTGTCCACTAGGTGAGCCCCTAAGGGTGTAAAATGAGAGAATATTATTAGGATACCATACCATACCAAATCTATCACTCTGGTAACTTCAATAAGGCACCATAAAAAAAAATTGAGCTTCATAAGGCCTAACACATTGTGTTATGCTAAGTACTTATGAACAAACAAGGCAAGGCTCCATTGGCAAGAAAAGTGTGCTATGCTTGGTGGCCTTGAAAAGGGTTCGAGCTTCACAAGGTGAGCCCCTAAGGGTGTAAAATGAGAGAATATTATTAGGATACCATACCATACCAAATCTATCACTCTGGTAACTTCAATAAGGCACCATAAAAAAAAATTGAGCTTCATAAGGCCTAACACATTGTGTTATGCTAAGTACTTATGAACAAACAAGGCAAGGCTCCATTGGCAAGAAAAGTGTGCTATGCTTGGTGGCCTTGAAAAGGGTTCGAGCTTCACAAGGTTAGCAAGATACATTATTCTAAACACTTATGAAAAAAAATGCAAATAAACACGTTCAAAGGGATTTTGCTTAGCTCATGTAAGGTCTCCTCTTAGGGAACATCATGCCTAATATCTCCAAGAGAGGACAAGTCTAGGATAAAAGATTCACAACTTAGGGAATGCAATGCATAGCATCACCACTAAGAGGAAATTCGTATGCCAAGAAATATCACGCTCTTAGAGGACATCAAACCTAATGACACTACCAAGAAAAAGACACATCACAAGAAGAAATAAAATCACACAATTTTAATATAAGAAATGTAAATTTTTTGAAAAATAATAATGCCAATGTATGCCACCACTTTAAAGAATTGCTAACACTATTATTGTTAGTAGTTTACTTTAAAGTAGAAAATAATCAATGCTAAACATAAATAAGACATGAGATCTTATTCAAAAATCTCAATGCTAATTCATATGTTTCCAAATGAAGCTACGCCATGAAAAATAAAATGTTGTTATAGAGCTCAAAAATGTCATCATTCCCCAAATATTCACAAAACAGGAAGAATGACATATAGGGAGCGAAAACAAAGAAAAATCCTTTGGGTCAAAATGGAAGAGATCTAAATGTCTAGACACTTTGCGTCATCCCTAAAAGGAAAACAAAAGACAAAGAAAAGATAAAGGTTTACAACATATAGAGGAATGTAGATACAAATAGAGGAATGCAAATGAAGAGATACATCAAATAGAATAGTATAGGGGATCACATTACACACATGAAATCACATAAAGAACATGAAAAATAAAACATAGGACTAGCAAGGCACATGCAATTCAATCTATAGTAGGTTGTTTGCATCCCAATCTTGTTTAGTATATGTGAAAGGTGGATAACTAGCCAAAGGGACAACATCAAGTACCAAACTAGGACAAGCAACAAGTTCAACACTCTCTTTAGGAGGATCATCATTTAAGCTCATAGAAGAGGAAAATATTAAATTCAACTCATTATGCACGTGTTCATCAATCTTTGCAATTTCATTATCATCATCCAAGTTAATCACAATAGGAGGTCTAATGACAATATCCATAGAAGATTGTTGTTGTTTATGTTATGACAAAGGTGGAGAGGAATCATGCATTGCTTGAGACAAGTTTAGATTCTAATTTTCTATGTTGTTCTTTTCTTCTTTTTCTTGTAACAAATGAGTAGTATCACAATGTCTATGCCTATGCTCTCTAGCATTTAAGTTTATTTTCATTCAATTTTTAAGTTGTGATTATGTAGGAGCGGGTTTTTCAACCATAGGTTTATTTTCTTCCCTTAAGGAAGGAATGGAAGGAACCATGGGAGGTTGTTCAACCACTTTCTCTTTAGCTCTATAACTTGTTTGACTTTAGGAGGCACAATTGGATTTATTTGATTATCTCATGGTCTCTTATATGAAATAGGGGAGGATTTTTCATATGCTGGTCTTGGTTACTTGGGAGAGATTTTGGTTCAATCATGGTTTCATCAAGGCTAGAAGGCTCAATCATGGGTTGAGGCATATTGGTAAGGGATAATTCTGCTATGTTCTTTGCTTTAAAATTTTGATAGGAATTGAAAAATAAGTCTTCACAAGGTTTAATAGGTTTAATAGGCTCAGACCAAAAGAAATCTAATGAGAAGTTCCCATAGGAAGACACAAGATTAAAGCCATTATGGTGCACAGTAAAGATCTCATTTCCAAATGGAAACTTTAAACATTTATGCACAACCGATGGGATGGAATTCATGGAGTGAAGCCATGGATAGCCTAACTTCACATGAAATTGGTCCGAAGTTGGGATGATGGTGAATGAGACAATTTATTTTTTTGGTCCAACTTTTAAAGGGAGATTTATGGAACCAATCATAGAGCAAGAAAAACCATTATGCATTTTGATCCATGATTTTGGTCTTTTATATGTATCTTGATAAATTTCATGCAAAAATAGGAATTCTTTAGTGATCATGTTCTCTACACAGATAGGATCAATTAATATCCCATTAGTAGGATTTTCAATCATTCTTCCAACTATGTAAAGAGGACCATCAGATGCATGTTTAAGTATGTCTTGTTGTGAGAAAGAAATGTCAAGTGACATCTTAGTTATGCCCTTATGAGGTTTAGCTTCAATAAATCTAACCATATATTCTATATAGTGTTCCTCATTATCATTCATGTTATTACTATTCGTATCAACATTCATCATATCATTATTTGTTTCACTAGCTTTGACAAATGAAATATTATGATTTGGAATAGGATTGTTAAATATTTGAAAATTTTGATTAGGAGGAGCTACAAATTTATTACCTTTATCATCAACACCATCAATTTGAATATGATTAGAATCAATGATGTCTTGCACAAGATGTTTAAGATGATTACAATGTTTCGTATCATGTCCATTTTTTGGTGAAAATGGCTATAGGAATTTGGTCTATAGTTTGAAGGTAAATGCTTGGTAGAATCAGGGGCTCTAACAGGAGGTAAGGAAATCAAATTCTTGTTTAAGAGTTGCAACATGATATTATGAAGGGTATCAGGAAGGGGCGTAAACTTTCTATTTCTATCTCCAAATAGATTTTTTGTATTTATAGAAGCCACTTGGGTGTCAACATGTTGAGGTGGTTGAGGTGGATTAAGTTGTAGAAATACCTTATTTTGTTTCTTGAAATGTTGGTAGTTGGTTAGAGGTGTGGATTCAGAATTTTTAGGATGGTTAGAGGTAGTTTTCACTTCACGACTACTAACTAAATTTTGATAATCATGAAGGGCTATAAAAAACTATGTGAAGGAATGAAACCTCAAAATCTCAAGCTTAGCTTGTAATTTTTCTCACAAATTAGAGATAAATATTCTTTGAAGGTCTGTGTCAAGAATCTTAATGTTTATTTATGAATAAAGCATTTGGTATCACACTATGAAATCAATGACCTTTTCATCATCCTTTTGTTTACATGTCATCAAATAAGCTAAGGTCTTCTTAGGACCTATGTGAATTTGGAAGTGGTTGTCAAAAGGAATCAATAAGTTCATTGAATGAACTAATTGAATTATTTGGTAAAGAGAAAAACCACTCTAAAGCAGTATCTTTCAAGGATCTAGGGAAGAGCTTGGACAAGAGTTTATCTTCAAAAATGAAGTCAGTACATAAGGCTATGTAAGTAGAAACATGGCTGAGAGGATCTAATTTCCCTCCATAGATCTCAAAGCTAGGGACCTTTATACCTTGTGCCATTTTTGTTCTCAATATCTCCAAGGATAATTGGTTGGTTTTGATGTATTGTGAAGGTTGACCATTGTTGTTTTGATTTAATGTGGTGATTTTTTGTTGTAGGGATGAGACATTTTACAAAAGTGTGTTAAGGATTGGATTGTTTTTGGTGTTGTGAGATGGAGGTGAATAAGGTGGAGTTGTGTAAGTATGCAGAGGACAAGTGAATTGTAAATTTGTGAGGGGGAGTGGATAAGGAGATATTAGATTTGAATGCACAAAGCTAGGGGGATTCCCAGTGGAAATACCTAAGGAATTTTTGACATTACTAACAGGTTGGATGGTTGTAGTAACATGAGTACTAGTGTATGTAGGAATAAAGGTAAGGATTGTGGAAGGAGGAATTGAATTTCCACCTTGACTTTGAGTATACCCAAAATCTTGAGAAAAACTATTCATGGTAGGGACATGTTTATCAAAGATATGAGCTAGAATTCGCACAATGTCCATTTCATGTTCATTTTCAAGCATTTTCCTCATATTTTCTAGAACAAGAATGACACTACTAGAAATATGTTTGGTTCTCAAAAAGTCTTCCAAACATTTCAATTCTTGAATTGTCTTCCTTATGTTCTCTTTAGAGGCATTAGAAACCATTGTTTCAACATCATGCACATTAGTTATGGGTAGGGAAGTCATTGGAAAAGAGGTATGAAGACTATGATCCATAGAGGGTTGACTAGTGTCAACACTATGAGTGAAAGAGTTAGAAAACCCAAGATTCATAGCGAATGGTGTATCGAGGGATGACATGAGTCTCAAACTACATCTCACAATAGTAATGGCAATAGGACACCAAGTTGTGAAGCTCATATAAGTTTCATAAACTCGGTATGCACCCAAAATGGGTAAAAGGTAAAATGAAATGAAATATCCTAGAATGTAAAGTGCAATGCAAATATGTACAGGGAATTTTTAGATTCTAAACAAGATAATTTTTTGATTATGCTATGCAAAAACTTGAAAATGATGTCTTGTTGGAACCGATAAAAATGGGGTGAGTGAATGATGATTAAGTGCAATCACACCCACTTTCAAGGATTCCACTCAAGGATAATCCTAGAGATCTTAATGCAAAAGAGAAAGAGATCTTGCAATAGGGTTGTCCTAGGGGTTGAAAGTAGACAAATAAGGGGTTCACCACCAAGTTTAGACTTGGAAAAGATAATGAAATGCTAAATGAAATGCAAAACTGTAATTGAATGCAAACTAACACTAAATGACCTAGAAAAGTAAATGAAATGAATTCTAAAACTGCAAAACAAAATGTGTGCACCTAGAAATTTGGAGAAGGATGAATGGAGGTTTGGAACACTAGAAAATTTGATTTCACTATTGATTGGGAGTCATTTTCCAAGCTAGGTGAATTAATCTAGTTTCTATTAAATTATGCAGGAATAGGTTTTGAGCAAAAAGGTATATGAATCTGCAAAATCTTGAAATTTGACTAGAACTAGGACTCATTCACCAAAAGTGGCGAATTAGTCCAGTTGGGCTTTTCTAAAACTTCAAAAGTTGATCCTATTCTTCTCTTTCTGCTCTATCCTTCCTGACTGGTTTTTGGATTTGAATCTATGATTTGCAACCTATAGGTGATCTCCAAGGTTCTCCAAGGCTTGATGTCAACTTTGAAAACTTTGAACGATTTGCAACTTTCTTCCAATATTGCTCCTTAGGAAATCTGCAACAAATCACACACAAAGGAGAGGAAAAAATGTTCTTGGGTTATTGGATAGGGTTTTTCCTTGGTGAAACCCCCTTTTGGAAATCAATCCTTGAAATGAAATCAAATATGAAGGGAGAATGATGAATGAAAAAATAACAATGTTGCAACTCACCAAACCCTAGCAATAAAGTGCAGAAAATATGCTTGAAATGGCTGCAATGGATGTATACTTTGACTCTTGCTTGAATCATAAACCCTACATCACAATTGTTAGCACAATAACAAACATGATGGATGAAATATTTGATATGGTTATTGATACTTGAATGCTAATCTAAAATGCTTGATAATCTTCCCTTGAATGCTCTTGAATGCTCTTGTGAATGCTTGTGAACTCAAACTTGCTATAAGAATGCTCATTCAACTTTATAGGTGTAAAATAAATGAAAGAAAGTTTTATTTATACTCAATTATGTAAAAATTCCTGAAATTACAACACTACAAGTTGACATTAGATCTACGAGAATAAAATCCTGCCAAAAAATTGAATTAAATTTGATTTTGGGCCACATGGGACTCATTCACCCAAGGTGATGAATGAATCCCATTAAACATAATGTATGGGAAAAAAACCAAAATTTCTCATAAATGTGTGAAAATAGGTTTAAGACCCAAAATTCTAGGTGGGACCCATGCACCCAAGATGGCAAATGAGTCCCAAATCACTAAATCTAGGCCACTCAAGCCAGAAACACCTGAATTATGATTGGCTAATGATTGGAGTCAGGATTATCCTCAAAAGGATGCAATAGATTAGGCTTATTGATGCAAAATAGGGCCAATTAAAGAATAAGAAATCCCAATTATTAATGATAAGCCTAGAAAAGTGTGAAAGTGTGTTACAACACTTTAAATAAGGAAAGATTAGGATACATTTTGATTTAAAAAGAGGTTTATTAGGTTTAATTATTTGATAAAACCTTAGAAAAGTGTGAAATTGTGTTACAACACTTCACAAAACTTTAGCAAGGTACCATTAAATTCATTATTTGATAAGGGCCCAAGACCTAATGTGAATGTTTCAACCACATTACAACACTAAATCAAGGCATCATAAGCCTAACTCACAAGGAGGGTCCAAACAAGCCAAGAAAGTAGAAGGGATACTTTTTCCATGACTCCATTTAACCCCCACTTTAGTGAGAGGATGAACTTTCTTCAAACTCACACTAAATTAGACCGATGTGCATCAAGAGTGGTTCAAGTGTACCAATTCTAGTAAGATGAGACAAAAATGATCAAGAGGGTTGATCAAGCCCCCAAGATCAAGATCACATGACAAACTGACATAGGCATAGAAGAACACACATGTGAATGATATAAAGAGCAACAACAAAGCACACACATGCACTACAAATATGAAAGAGAGAAAAGTTAAAAATAAAAGTCAGATCAAGCTTTGATTGTTTGACCATTGCGATGTGGATTAGATCTAGGCTTTTTGTCTAAAAAATACATTCTCACTTTGAGGCAATAGAACTTCAAGCTGTCCACTGGGTGAGAAGTCCAAAAAGGTTAGAAACATACACTCATGGTTGGTAGGCACTCACACACACACGCAAGTGGCTATGGGGAAATTCATGTCTTGGTTGGGCTTCTCACTCAAACCATACCAAAGTTATATCTCCTTATAAATTTAATAAGGCACCACAAAAATGATTTTTGAGCTTCATGAGACAAGCAAAACTTCATATGCTTGGAGCTCATGAACAACAGGATGGCTCTATAGGCATGCAAGTTGTGTTATGCAAGGTGGAAATCTAGCTACAAATGCAAAATAAGGAATATTCAAAGGAGTATTTCTTAGTTCATGCAAGGTCTTTAACTTAGAACATTGTGCCTAATGTCTCCAAGAGAGGACCAATCAAAGAATAGAAAATTCACAAATTAGGGGATGAAATGTGTCACATCAAGCCACTGAGAGGAATGTAATATGCTAAGAGAGAACATGATCTTGTAGGACATCACACCCAATGTCATCCAAAAAGTGACAAACACATCGTATGAAATAAGAAAACTGCACTATGAATCATGAAAAGGAAAAATGCAAAAGAATAATGTCAATGTATGCCCCCACTTTAAAGAAATTGCTAAACACCACACTATGAGAAATTACTTTAAAGTAGCAAATGATAATTGCATACAAAGAAGACATGAGAGCCAACTTGGAAATCCCTATGCCAAGTCATATGTTTCCAAGTAAATCCATGTCATGCGAAAGAAAAGGAAAAGAGAGGGGTTTCCCCCAAAATGAAAACACCAAACACATAAGGGATCTATGGATTTAGGGATAGTATGTTCTTATTGCAATGTTTTTCTAGGGAGCTCAGAATTGTCATCATTCCCCAAACACATAGAATTGGAATAATGACACAAAAGGAAAGAAAAATCCTTTTGGGTCAACATGGAAGAAACATAAATGTCTTGATGCCTTGTGTCATCCCCAAAAGGAAAACACAGGACAAATGAAAAGGAATGAAGAAAAAGAAAATATTTTGGGTCAACATGGAAGAGACATGAATGTCTCGACACCTTGGGTCATCCCCAAAAGGAAAACACAAGACAAATTAAAAATGAATAAAGATAAAGAAAATATTTTGGGTCAACATGGAAGAGACATGAATGTGTCGAAGCCTTGCATCATCCCCAAAAGGAAAACATAAGACAAATGTAAAGGGAATAAAGACAAAGAAAAGCTTTTGGTTCAACATGGAAGAGACATGAATGTCTCGACACATTGCATCATCCCCAAAAGGAAAAGACAAGACAAAAGAGAAAAAGCATGAAGAAAAATATTTACAACATAGAGAAGAATGAAGGTACAAATAGAGGAATTTCACAAAGAGAGTGAGAACATCAAACAAAGCCTCATGGGGGATTACATCACACACATGTAATCACACAAAAGAAAATGAACAAGAAATAAATAATGTAAAATACTAGTAAGGAACATGCGAGTCAACCTATTAGCAGGTCATCTGCATCCCAATCATGTTCATTATATACCAAATGTAAACAAATATCCAACAAGACAAGACCAAGTGCCAAACTAGGAGAAGCACCAAGTTCAACACTCTGTAGGAGATTTGTCGTCTAGGCTCATGGAAGAGGAAAACAATGTATTCAATTTGTTATGCACCTCGTCATAAATTTAGAAACCTCATCATTTTCATCCAAGTTAATCACAATAGGAGGTTGAAGGATAATGTCCTAAACAAGGTGATTTTGTGCTCTCTTTCGCTTCTAGAGTTTTGGACCTAAAGGAGAGACAAAAATCCACTATTCACTCAAGGAAAAACCCATGAGAATTCAATGCAAAGGAGATAAAAATATAACAAATGGAGAGTTCTATGGAAAGGACAACAACAAATGAGGGTTCACCACCAAATGTAAACTTGGAAAATGTAAGATGCTGGAAAGCATAGTGTGATATGCAAACTAATACTAAATGACCTAAGAAGGCAAGAAAAATATAAAAGAAAGTTATGAAATTGGAAGTGTGCACCTGGAAACTTGCTAGAGATGGAATGGAGCTCTGGATCACTAAAAAATTCATTGTTGATGCCAACTAGGACTCATACGCCAAGCTGGGCGATAGTCTAGTTTTAGGAAGACTGTACTAGAATAGGTTTTAGACAAATGGGTACTTAGATCTGCAAAATTCCTATTTAGGTTAGGAAATTGGGACTCATTTTCCAATAGTGACGAATCAATCCACTTCTATTTTTTTGGAAATTTTGAAGTGGATCCTGTAGCTCTTAGTCTGCTATGTTGTTCCAGATTGGTTTAGATTTGAAATTGCCAAATTCAACCTGTAGACCTTCTCCAAGGCTTCTCTTAGGACTCTCACAACTTTGACTTGCTTTGATCACTTTTCCAATCTTAACTTCTTGGTAAATCTACAACCTAGCCCTGCAAATCATAGACAAGAAGAGGGAAAAATGTTGTGGGGTTAGTGAATAGGGTTTTCCTTGGTCAAACCCCTTGTTGGTAATTAAACCCTTGAAATGAAATGAAATAGAATGGAGAATGATGAATGAACAAATAAGGATGTTGCAACTCACCAAACCCTAGCAATAAGGTGCTATAAACATGTAGATAATGGCTCCAATCGATGTGGACTTGAACTCTAGCTTGATGTTGATAGATCTTGAATGAAATGCTTGCAAATCCTACACCACAATTGTTAGCTCTAAAACAACGTGATGCAAGCAATCCTTGACATGATGAATGAAACTTGAAGAATGCTCTTGAATGCTTGAAAATATGCCCTTGAAATGCCTTGAATTCTCTTATGAAAGCTCAAATTCTCTTGTAACCTATATGCATGAATACTTGAATGCTAGGTATGAAAATGAGAGAAAGAAGATTGTATTTATACTCAATTATGCAATAATTCCCAAAATTACAACATCACAGACCCACCCTAGATCTTAGAGAATAAAAACCCACAAGAATTTTCAATTAAATTTGAATTTTGAGTTAAAGGGGACTCATTCGCTACCCTAGGTGAATGGGTCCCACCTAAGGGGTCTCATTTGTCCATAATGGTGAATGAGTCCCACCTTAGGCATTTAAGGTGGGTTTTAGGATTTTAATGCTTTAAATGATATTTTTCAAGATTATTCTAAAAAATACACATAAATAAGGCTTGTGGATGCAAAATGGCGCTAATTAAAGCACAAGAAAGCCCAATTATTAATGAAAATCCTAGAAAAGTGTGAAAGTGTCTTACAACACTTCACAACACTTTGAAACAAGGATCGGTAAATGATGAAAATAAATTATTTAGGTGAAATACATTAACAAGACCCTACAAAAGTGTGAAAGTGTGTTACAACACTTTACAACACTTAGGTAAGGTACCATTTCAATCCTTTTAGTTCACAAGGGCCCAAGACCTAATGTGAATGTGTTATCTGCATTACAACACTAAATCAAGGAAACATTAATCAAAAATCCATAAGGACCCAAACGAGTGTGAAAAATGTCAAAGGACCCTTTTTTCGACACTACATTTAGCCCCCACTTTAGTGAGAGGATGAACCTGCTTCAAAATCACACTAAAGTAGACAAACATACACCAAGAGGGGTTCCAATGAACCAATGCTAGGAAGATGAGACAACAACAATCAATAGGGGTGATCAAGTCCCCAAGATCAAGATCCCATGGAAAACCAAACATAAGCACAAAGGAACACACATGAACATGATGTAAAGGGCAATGATAGGACTAATCATACATAACCAAAGATGAAAAATAGAAAAGAAAAGAAAAGAAAGAAAAGGATCAAATCAAGCTTCGACCGTTTGTCCATCATGATGTGGATCAGATCTAGGTTGTTTATCTGGAAAAATGCACACTCACTCAGAGGCAATGAAACTTCTGGCTATCTACTAGGTGAGAAGTCCTAAAAGGGTGAGAAACATACACTCATGGCTAGTATGCACTCACACACATGTAAGTGGCTATGGGGAAATTCATGCCTCAAATTGGGCTTCCCACTCAACCATACCAAATTTATACCTCTTGATAGCTTTAATAAGGTGCCACACAAAGAGAAATGGTCTTTCGAGCTTCATGAGACAAGCAAAACTTCATATGCTTGGAGCTCATGAACAAACATGATGTCTCCATAGGCATGCAAGCTATGTTATGCACGGTGGCCATATAACAAAAAATGAAAAAATGAAAAAAATAGGAAATTTTCAAAGGAGTCTTGCTTAGTTCATGCAAGGTGTATAACTTAGGGAAAATTGTGCCTAATGTCTCCAAGAGAGGACTGATCAAAGAATCGAAGATTCACAACTTAGGGGATGTAGTGTGTCACATCAGGCCACTAAGAGGAATGTGATATGCTAAGATAAAACACACTCTTGAAGGACATCACACCCAATGTCATCCACAAAGCGAAAAACACATCGTATGAAGTAAGAAGGCTACACTAAGGACCATGAAAAAGAAAAATGAAAAAGAATAATGCCAATGTATGCCCCCACTTTAAAGGAATTGCTAAACACCATGTTGCGAGCAATTACTTTAAAGTAGCAAATGAAAAATGAAAACAAGAAAGAAGACATGAGAACCAACTTGGAAATCCCTATGCCAAGTCATATGTTTTTGAGTAAGGCTATGTCATGTGAGATAAAAAGGAAAAGAAAGAGTTTTCCCCTAAAATGAAAACACCAAAAACATAAGGGATCTATGGATTTGGGGTCGGTATGTTGTTTTCTACAATGTTTTTTTTTAAAGAGTTTGGAACTTTCATCATCCCCAAAATACACATAGAACTAGGAGAATGACACAAAGAGAGCAAAAAAAAAGGAAAACCTTTTGGGTTTACATGGAAGAGACATAGGGTGCGTCGACGCCTTGCGTCATCCCCAAAAGGAAAACACAATACAAATGAAAAAGAAAAGGTGAAAGAAAAAGGAAAATCTTTTGGGTCAACATGAAGGAGACATGAATGTCTCAATACCTTGCATCATCCCCAAAGGGGAAAACACAGAAAGATAAGGATAAAAGAAAGGAAAAGGAAAGCCTTTTGGGTCAACATGAAGGAGACATGAATGTCTCGATGCCTTGCGTCATCCCCAAAAGGAAAACAAAAGAAAAAGACAAAGATAAAATGGCAAAGGTGATGCACAACATAGAGAGGAATGATGGTACAGATAGAGGAATGACACAAAGAGAGAGAACATCAAATAAATCATCATGGGGGATCACATTACGCACATACAATCACACAAAAGAAAAAGAAAAGAAAATTAAAATACAAAAAACTAGTAAGGAAAATGTGAGTCAACCTACGAGAAAGTCATCTGCCTCCCAATCATGTTCATTGTATAATGAAGGCGAATAGCTAGCCAAAGGGACAAGGACAAGTGCCAAACTAGGAGAAGTACCAGGTTCATCACTTTGTATAGGATATTTATCATTTAAGCTCAAGGAAGAGGAAAACAATGTGTTCAATTCATTATGCACTTCTTCATCAATTTTAGTGATCTCGTCATCATCATCCAAGTTAATCACAACAGGAGGACGAATGATAATGTCCATTGAAGAGTTCATCTCTTGTTTTGATTGTTGTATTGGGTCATTTTGTTTTGGTTGGGAAGGAGGGTCATCATGCATTGCTTCGATAATGTTTGTATTTTTATTTCTTTACTTAACTCTTCATGCAAATTGCTAGCAAGAGCACGACATTGGTGCCTACGCTGTCTAGCACCTCTATTTCTTTTAGTTTTTTTTTCAAGTTACATTTGTGAAGGAGTGGGTTGATCAACCATAGGTTTCTTTTCTTCCCTAAGGGGGGGAATGAAATTAACCATAGGAGGTTGTTCACCCACTTTCTCTTTTTCTTTGTAAACTTGTTTGATTCTAGGAGGTGTGACGAGGTTGTTTTCATTGTCTCTTGGTCTTTTGGATGATGTAGGTGAAGTTTCCATTTTTGGTTGGTTTTGGTTGTTTGGTTCTTGTTTAGGTTCAAGCATGGTTTCATCAAGGATGGAAGGTGTGGAAGTGGAGGGGAACATGTTTCGGAGGGATAGTTCAATTATTTTATTTTCTTTGAATTTTTGGTAAGATATGAAAAAGAAGTCTTCTTGTTGCTTGATAAGTTCCATGGGCTCAGGCCAAAAGGATTCTAAAGAAAAGCTTCCTTTGAAAGAAAATGGATTAAAGCCACTATGATGAATGGTAAATATTTCATTTTCAAATGGAAACTTTAAGAATTTGTGCACAATCAAAGGGATGACTTTCATTGAGCGAAGCCATGGATGACCTACCCTTAAACAAAATTGGTCTAACTGCAGGATGATAGAGAATGTGACATCTAATGTTTTTGGTCCTATTTATAGTGGTAGGGTGATGGATCCTATCGTAGGGCACGCAAATCCATTGTGTTTCTTGATCCATGATTTTGGTTTATCATAGTCATCTTGATAAAGTTCATGTAAAATTAAGCATTCTCGGTTATCACATTCTCTCCATAGGAAGGATCTATGAGTATCCCATTAGTGGGCTTGCATTGGATTCAGCTAGCTATGTAGAGAGGACCATTGGGAAAATATTTAAGTGTATCCTTAGAGGATAAAGCAATGTCAAGAGGATTCTTAGGTCGGCCCTTACGAGGGATGACATCTATTTCCCCTATCATTTCATCCATAGGATTGATATTGATAGTATTGTTTAGAATAGGAGCATTGGTTTCATCATCTATATCAACATTCATCACATCATTCATTGTAGTTTTACTAGCTTTGACAAATGAAACATTATGTTTGGGCATTGGTTTGGTAAAAATTTGAAATTTTTGGTTCAAAGGAGCTATGGACTTATTGCCTTGGTCACTAACACCTCCAATGGATAAATGACCAGAATCAATGAGGTCTTGTACAAGATGTTTAAGATGCTTGCAATGTTTCGTTTCATGTCCATTTTTTTGGTGATAGTGGAAATAAGCATGGAGTTTAAATCTTAGGGGTAAAGGCTTATTAGGGTCAAGTGTTTTAATAGATGGAAAGGTAATCATTTGTTGTTATAGAAACTAGGACATTGTGTTATGAAGGGTATCGGGTAAGGGAGTGAATTGCCTTTTTGGATCACCATAACTAAAGGGAACCATGGTTTTGACAACAACTAATTGGTTGTTGAAATTTTGAGTTGGCTATTAAAGGGGGGTTGAATTGCAAGAACCCTTTTATTTTTTTTCTAAAAGGTTGGGAATTGTTTTGGTTGGCTAGCTCAAATCTCTCAATTCAGTTAGTAGTGGACTTTGTATCTCAACTACTATCGAATTTTGATAATCACAAAGAGGACTGCACAAGTGCATGAAGGATGAGTATTTCATCATAGTGAGCTTGTCCTAAATTTTAGTTTGAAATTTTTCTATAAACATCTTTTGAAGGTGTGGGTCAGGGATCTTGACATCGATTTGGGAATAAAGTGATTGATAGCATTAGATAAAGTCAGTGACTTTTTCACCCTCATTTTCTTGCATCTCATCAAATCAACCAATGTCTTCTTGGGAGTCATATTCACTTGGAAATGGTTTACAAATGCATAAAAAGTTCATTGAATGAACGAATTGAATTGTTTGGTAAAGAAGAAAACCATTCCAAGGAAGTATTTTTTAAGGACCTAGGAAAGGGTTTTGCCAACAATTGATCATCAAGGACAAAGTCACTACATAAGGTAGTGTAGGCATTAACATGGTTAGAAGGATCTCCCTTCCCTCCATATTTCTCAAATCTAGGCACCTCTATTCCTTGTGGCATCGGTGTTTGCAATATCTCCAAGGACAATGGGTTTCTTCTGACATAATATGTGGCTGGGCCATTCTGATTTAGGTTTATGGTGGGGATTTACTTTTGCATCGATGAAACAGTTTGGAATAGTTGTGTTATTAGAGGATCATTAGAAGTGGTATGAGATGGGAGTGAAAGTAGTGATCGATTATACTTATTAGTAGGAAAAGTGAAAGGAATGCTTATAGGTGGTAATATGGTAGAAGATAGAACATGCGATGGCACATAGGAACTAGGGATGCTAGCAGGAATACCCAAGGAAGGAATCACATTGCTAACTTGTTTCATTGTTTTTTGTGACTGGAGGAGTGGTATAGGTAGGTATTGAGGCTATCATTGAGGGAGGAGGAATTTGAGTTCCTCCTTGGTTTGCAACATTGTTTTTTGGTGTAGGAGCACTAGAGGTTGAAGGAAGATGTTTTGCATATATCTCATCTATGTTTTTCACAATGTCAAGGCCATCTTAACTTTCAAGCATGCAATGGATATTTTCTATGGTAGAAATTGCAGTAGTTGAAATGTTTTCAAGGCTTACTTGATGTTGGATTTTTCTAAGTCCTCATCGATTTCAATTATTTTTTCTTGTGGGATATTATCATTCTGTGGTTCAACTTGCATGCTACTTGAAGGCAAAGAGTTGCTAAGGGAATTATCCATGCCTAGTGTACTAGTGTCAATGCTAGGAGTGGAAGCTCTAGATAGCCCAAGATCCACAATGAGTGTGTTATCGCAAGATGACATGAGTTTCAAGCTTCTTCTCACTAAGGTATTAGCAATAGGACACCAAACACTCACGCAAAGGCTACTAAATGTAGGGTGAATGCAAATGAAATGTAAGCTAACTAGAATA
>VDFB02353493.1:149628757-149875572 GCA_007258455.2 Sequoia sempervirens | reverse complement strand
GAGTGGGAGAGGGTGAAAGAGTGTGGGAGATAGGGTGGGAGTGGGTTGGAGTGGGTGTACCCTATAAATATTAAAAAAAACTAACTTTAGTATAATGTGAGTGTGTTATGAATAAAAAGAGAGATGTCAGTTTAGCAAGAAATAACGCGCTCGCGTTATAACACGAGCACATTTTTTATTGTACTAAAAATGGTTAAAAAACACAATATACCTGTGATGTTGGTCCACATTTTTCATATTCTCCTGGTTTTGCACATGTTCTGACAAAAAGTAGCTTTTTGGTGATTGATTGAAGTGTGCATGCATGATTTTTAGATTCCACCACCTTTTTCATGATATTTCCATCACCTTTGCATGAAATAGTAGAGTTTTCACATTGAAAGGCATATAATATGATTCAAGTTTGAATTACAGTGATAATTGATATACAATTGAAGTTTGGAGGGGAACAAGCTTTTGAAAAAGTCAAAATTTTGAGGAATTTGAGGAAAGAAGAAGCAAAGGCTAGATAATTGGGTAGAATTCCTCCGTTTGAAACTTTAGTTTTTCAGGTATGTGAAGTCTTTGTACATTTTCTTTCATTCTATTATGGCTTGCTTTCATTTTTGTTGTTTTGCTTATTCCATGTTGATCAAATTGTTTGTTTGTTATGTTACAACCTTAGGTTATCAATGGAAATTTTAAATTACACAATTCTATACACTTTCCTATTACATTTTTAAACCACATCTCTTTCAGGCATTTTTTAAAATTTAATAATTGACTTTCTTTGTGTATGCTTCCAAAACTTTCATTGAGGTATTTTGCCAAACAGTTATACAAACCAACTGATTTCCTTGTCTATGCTACCAAATTTTTCATACATGTCTCTAAAAAATTGGAATATACTCCTAATGCATGCTCAAATAGGTTTCCAATACAAAAACACTCAATTTTCTCATAAATATTTAGGGTTTTCTATATTTCACAACTCCAAGGCATTCCAAGCCTCACCAAAGCATCAAACAAGTTTTTCAGGGTTTGTACAAACAAAATAAACCTTCACTAGGCCTTTAGCCTCATTAGATCTCAAAAACACCACTTTGGTTCCTCCTTTTCATGCCAAAAACTCACATTCTTAGCCTAAGATAACATCACCATCCTTATAGATGCCTTACCACTATTAAAAGAAACATGAAACTTGAAAACAACATATTACAGGCCTTTCCTTCAAATCACAGGTCACCATAGTAGGAGGAAAGGTGCCATCTTTAAATAAATGTAAAACTCATACCCTTCTGGTCTATATAGGTTGATCATGAAGAATGGAGTTTTTCGTTCACCGAAACAACCAAAGGAGTCTCAAAATAGATTGAAGTCCAAGTAAGACCTGCCACCACAATGATTTGTTGTTCTACAGACCTAGGACCATTTAAACACCTTTATTTTACCCATTACAGAGCCTTTTAACATATCCAACAATCACCAATGCTTGTTTTGTACCAAATTGCACAAATTATTAAGTTTTCTATGCTTTTAACAACCCAAATTAGTCCACTTTTACAAAGGGACCACTTTCAAAACATTTCCAAATCTCCTGAAACCTTGGGGAGGCACTTTATATCTATCAAAACTTCAAATTATAGCATTAGATTGCAAAGATTCAATCATTTACCACCCAAACCATTAAACCCTCTCCCTAGGCTTAGAAAATGTATGTTTTATTGAAAGTAGCACTTGCCAAACACTCCAAAACTTGAAAATTGTTGAAACAAGCCTAATATACCTTGTTCATGCTCAATCTAACATAAAATAACATTTCCCAACTCAAAAACTCAATTCCAGTCACCAAAAGCTCAATTTTGCTAAGGAAAACTCAACATTTCCTCATTTGGTTTGACGCCCAATCCAAGATCATCCTCCATTCAAGTTTCTCATGGCCTTTTATAATGTTTCCCTCTTAAAAAAACCACTTCAACTTTGAAAACTAACATTTGAAAGAGGTGACCATTGGTCTCCCTCTTTAATAGACTTTTACAACCCTTCACTATTAGTTAATTTGACTTGACTTAGCACTTTTTGCACAGGTAAAATTATTTTTCATGTTGAAGAAATGAACTATTAAAAGGAAAAAAACTAATAGATGATCAGCTCCGAGCCTTCAGAGATAAAGAGAAAAAATGGATGAGGGAATATTGTGAAAAATATAAATTGGGAACGGTTGACGAAAACAAGCCAGTTGAAGAACAACCTCAAGTGTCAAAAAGAGAAAAGAAATTGGAAGCACAGAGGGAATGAATGTGAAAGAGTCATGCTAGGGGAGATGAAAATACTATAGTTGGAGACACACTCTCTACCACAAGTGAATACAAAGGGACACCATTAAGCACAAGTGAATATGGAGGGACACCATTGACCACAAGTGAGTATGGTTGGACACCATCCACCACATCTGAAGTTGAGAGTACATCATCACTCGGATTTTACAAACAAGGTGTGCCATCATCCCCACATGAACCTCAAGGTATGTATTCTATTCCATCCTTGGTCAAAGGTACACAATCTAGCCCACCTCAATTAAATATTGATGAAATTCCTAATGTTGAGATGTATGTACCTAAGAGAACACCACCTAGAATTTTGCATAGAAAGCCAAAGTTTTTAATTAATATTGATGAGGATATTTTATAGCACATGGAAGGTAATATTCTAGAATGTACTTGTAGAAGATATGCTGATAATATTTGGCAAATTTTCTTTGAAAGGCTAAATGAGACTGAAAGATGTCAACTATTTGTTCAAATGATGCGGGGTTTAAAGTACATAAACATCATGAAGACTCTTGGGTTGAGAACATCAAATGCATCAAGTGAAAACACTATTGTAAAGAATCTAATGTATGATTATGAGAGTGTGGGTAAGACCTCACGCTCAAAGGATAGTAATGCCACCCGACGTGTCATTACATCGACTTTGGTAAGCTATCAAACAAAGAGATCTCGTCTCATTAAAAAGACAAGTGAACAAATGGGATTTAGTAGAAAAACTTTATCAAAAGCCGTTTAAAGGCGGCAAAGAATTGAGGGCACTGATTCAAATGAATTATGGGAATTCTTAGGAATACTTTCACATAAAGATAAAAAAGTTGTTGAAGCATTGAGAACACTAATTAAAGATTATTGGAAGAATAATACAAGGCCATCTCCAAATCAAAGGGATGTCGTAAGAAGGAGAATTGGTAGTCGGAACTATGAGCCACATCCAAAGCATTTTTTGGATATGAATCAAACCAAATTTTTTCATAAATTTCAAAATGCTTATCCTCAAATTAGTATTTCTCAAAGATTTTTTGAAATTATTAAACCTTTTTATGTCAAGATAAATCACACACGCACTACTTGTTGCTATAGACTACATATTGAATTCACTAATCATTATGATGTTTATCATTCTATATGTTTAGATTTGCATACTAATGATGTTTTTTAGGATTGTGGCATAGAAGCCCCACTAAAATCTTTAAGAGAGTTCTTATCAAAAAAATTATGTCAAATAGAGGATGGCCAAATATTCTACAGGACAACATGCTTGGATGGTTCATGCGAGCATTGTGGTGGCTTGTAACGAATGCTAGTATGTCAACATATGGAAAGCAAAAATGAGGTGGAGCATAAACTAGTAGATTTCGGGAAGTATAAAATAGTGGAATATGCTACAAAAGATGGGTTTGAAGCAAAAAGTTGTGATTTGGTTATTGAGATGATTCTAGTGTATCAATTTATGTCCATGTTTTGTGAGAATCTAGTCTATGAGTATGCAAGGCATACCCATAGAGCTCGATGGCTGGACACACAATTCAAGCTATGCAAGGACACCTTTCCAGCTAGTAGCATAGTATCAGTGGTTGAATTTGTAGAGAACTACACTCTACAACCATAGTGTGAGGTGCAGTCACAGTATTACAACTCGACATAGGTTTTGATATGTGTGCACATAGCATTCATTCATGCAACTGATAGTATAGAGGACCAAAGGAAGGTATTGAGGGAGTATCACTTTTATATTAGTGATGATCGCACACATTCTCCAAATTTTGTGCAAGGTTACTTCTAGATGTTCTATAGTGATTTGGCTCAGAGGGGCATAACATACGGTTGACATATAATATGGTCAGATAACTATGCAGCACAGTTCAAGAACGCACACATGTTCTATTGGTTGTGCAAGATGCATCTCACTACAGGTGTTCAACATATGTGGAACTTTTGTGAGGCCAGGCATGGAAAGGGGGAGCATGATGGTGTAGGAGAGTGTGTGAAAAGAGCATTAGTATGAGAAGAGTTAAAGTATAAAGACAGTGCAAAGTTGATAGATGCAAGTTTAATCATCGAGTGGTGTAATGCTTCGATGGGTCTAGGTAATGAAAGTATGTCTTCATTTTGTAGATTTTTTTGGTTGATGGATGATACTAACGTTGCACCATATGAGGATTATTGTACACTAACAGGATCGAGTGAGCTACACTCTTTCCTTAGCTCAAATGTAGGTTCATGGAGTATCAATACACGTAAGATGGCATGCTTTTGTTCTTCATGTACAATGTAATTCTGGAATGATTGTGAGTTAGGGGAGTGGGTTGAAAAATGGTTGACAAGTTATCTTACCCCACTTCACACATATCACCCTTTGACGGCATTGGAACTAACATAGATGGAATCATTAGTCAACTTTGACCACGTATCAGATCTAGTTTAACTAGGTAATATATCTACTTGCTTAGTTTTTAAAATTCCATATTTTTATCTTACTTTGCACTATATTTGTAATGTTGACTAATTTTGAGTGATTTTATGCACATATCAATGCAGGGCATGTTTATGCAGTTATTGTAGATGAAGAAAATGAAGAGGGAACAAACTATTACTTGTGTTGTTGTGTTGAGGCCAAAAAGAAATTGGAAGCCCCAGTTATAGATGGAGAAAACATAGAATACCCTACAGGCTCAGTTGTTGTTACTAGAACATGGCTTAGAAGGTACCCACATAAGAGTGTTAAACATTAGCTGTTTGAGTTCTTTGACACGCATCGTAAGATTCTTCATTACTTGAACCTTGTTGTGGCATCCAATGCTCTTTTGAGAAAATATGGGGTAGTTTGAACAAGACCTTGTGGAAGGTTCGTGAGTCTAACCATGAGGCAATACTTGACACTAAAGAGTAGAGCAGGTCCAAATGGTTCATTGATTAAATTTGTAAGTATATGCACAATGGTTCTTATTAATTTATACTTGTATCCACATTAATTTTTTTGATGCCAATGCGATCATGTCTTATTTTACTTTGCGTATCTGTAAGTAACCTAGTAAACATTGAATGGCATCCCCTTACAGAAAATATAGATTTATGATCCATCCAAGAGAATCTCAGGCATAAAAGCAATGCAACATCCCTATTTTGATTATGAAGCCAAATCTCAATTATGATTTTCAGCCATTACAAAAGTGTGTGCAAAGCTTGGTGAGGGAATTTCAAGTTATTCATTTAAAGTTAACCTTATCATGAGCACCTATGATGTAGACATTCTAGGAGCATCTCAAATTTGAAGATATTCTAGATTCATGAGAGGTGTTGTGTGCAATAGGTATCTTGGAACTCGCAGTGAAGATGTATGAGTAGGAGTGACTAAGTTGAGAGACTGCCATGCCTATCTGTAAGTGCCTTCCATCTATTTTCATTTCATTTCCATTTTGGACATGAGCTATTTCTTTTTATTCTTTTACTTTTCCTATCTGTAACCAAACTAGTAAAAATTGATTGGTCTCTCCTTGCAGAAAATGCTAATTTTGGAGCCATCAAAGAGAATCTCAACCAAAAAAACAATACAAAATGCTTATTTTGATGATCTTGACAAATCTCAATTTTGATTTCAAGCCATTATAAAAGAGTGTGCGAAGCTTTGTGAGGGAATATCAAGTTTCCCATTTGAAGTTAACCTCTAAATCAAAACCTATGATGTAGACATTATAAGAGAATCTCAAATGTATGAGTGACATTGTAAAATATCTATGAGAACAGAGTACCTAAGGCATTGCAATGAGATTTACTTGTAATGACATTTATTGAAATAATGAAATTTGGTGTAGGGGAACTAGGGTTATTGAGAAAATTTGGTTCATGGAAATATTTTAAGTTAGTTTTGTGTTATGAGTTTTGTCAATTGAATAAGGTCATAACACATCTACAATTGATTTATAATGTAATAAGTCATATTAGTTACAAAAAGAACAGTTAGGCATGATTGGAAAGATGTAGAATCATTTGTAAAGGCTATTTAAAGCCTCCTGAAGGCTATTTAAGTCAATATTTGAATTTGTAGCCTTTTGAAGGAAAATATTTGAATATGGTTGTAAATGTACTATTAGTGAGATTGATATTTTTAACCTTCAGAGAGTAGCAGTATTTATGTTGATGAAATTTCCTTTAGATGCAAGGATTCAAAGCACATCAACCATGTGGTAGAAATTATTAAATCCTAGAGACGATCTGTAGCAATGAAAGAGTTTGAAAAGGCAGAGAGAGCTACACTGGTGGCTCAGGAGAAATTTTAGTGATGTAGAGTCAAGGTGTAGAAGACTCAAACAAATCAGATTTTAGTAAATCAACAACCTTTGTTATTTCATTTGGCCATCTTGGAACAACTACCAACAAAAAGGCTTCGAAACTCAACAATTTGGCTTAAATTTTAGAGAATGTTTCTCAAGGACCATCTCATCATCAATATAGCATCTACTCAAACCCCCAACACCATTCCCAAGCCAAACATACAAGGTTTCTTTGCAATTTCTTGGAGATCCTTCAAACTGCCTTGCAAAAAGGCTATAAAATTAGCCCTATTTTACAAACAAACTGCTCTTTAAACTTCTAACCCCACAAGCTCTTGGAAATTCATAAAATAGGTCACAAAACTCCCAATTCCACAGGTTTTAGAAAAGCACTCAACCTCTAAGCCATAATTGACTAAAACCCTCAATTTTCTAACAAATATGTAGGGTTTTTAGCATCTCACAACTCTAAGGCCTTCCAAACCTCACAAAAGCATCAAACAAGTTTTTTAGGGTCTGGAAACACATAATAAACCTTCACTTAGCTATTAGAATTAGTAGATCTCAAAAACATCACTTTGGTTCCTCCATTTCAAGCCAAAATCTCACATTCTCAATCTAAAACAACATCACCATCCCTATAAATTCCTTACCATTATTAAAAGAGTTAAGGAAACTTGAAAATAACACATTGTAAAACTTTCCTTTGAGTCACAATTCACCATAGTAGGAGGAAGGGCTCCATCACAAAAATTAAAGTAAACTCAGACCCTGCTGGTTTGTATAGGCTGAATAAAGAAAAATGGATTTTCCTTTCACTAAAACAACCAAAGGTGTATCAAAATAGATTGAAATCTAGGTTAAGACCTGCCACCACAATGTTTCATGAATTTATTTTAATAAGAGGCCTATACTAGGCCGTACACAGAGAAAAGAAACTGAAAACTTAGAAAAATGTTGAAATTCCACTGTTTTAGGCATTATGAAGAGCACCAATCTTCAAAAAAACTATTGATTGAACCCCCATTCAGGCTTGAATGATGTTTTAAAGACATTTAAAATGTGAATCATCTCCCTTCAATGCCCATAACTACCTTTGAACCACCAAACCCTTATTAAGCCTACAAATACTAGTTTTATTATTTAAGAATGGTTTTTCTTACTAAGCTGTATCATGCAAATTTAATATTCTAAAGGCCTAGGACCACTTAGAAACCCTTATAACATGAATTTTAGACTCTTTCTTTGCACTCCCACCTAATTTTTACATAATTTTCCTTTATGGCAATATCAACAATTATTTAATTCAAGAGTTCTTTTGCACATTTGTCCACCCTAACCTACTAATTCCCAAAGTACATAAAATATTGGTCTATTAGACCTTATTCAAGACAAAAAGACCTCAACACACTAACATTTACCAAATTTCCTCCCAATTTACCATCAAAAAATCACAAATTGATGGTGAGGTGTGGGTGCTCCTGCACTATTCAACTTTCAAAAACAAAGTCAATTAGGCTGGTAGACATCTGGATTGGGCTACCATTTGGTGGAAGAGGAAGAAAGATGACTAAAACTCTAGAGACCCACCATACTAGATTTTGGTATTGAACCATGAGAGTAGAAGAGAGATTTGATATCATGTATCAAAACATTAAGCATGCATTATTCCAACCAATGGAGAAGGAGATGATTACTTTGCTTCATTTTCATTTGCATAAGCATATCAAGGCATGGGAATCAAGAAGACCAAGGATGTCCAATTTTATGTGGAGGTAATGGATGTGGTCCAAAATTTAGGAGGGTCAAGAAGGTCAATCTATGATCTTGATGAAATTGAGGAAGAACAACAAGAGAGGGATAGGAAAAATAAAATCAATACAGTGTTTCAAGGTTTTGTCAAGTGAGTAAGAAAGCTATGGGAGGAGCCTCATCTAAAAGATTTTGAACTAGAATTTGATATGTAACATTTAGAGAGCTTGGTTTTCATGGAGTTCCTTTCAAAGCCTCTGCTTTTATTATTCTTATGGTAAACTGTTTGGTAGAGTTGGTGGAATTACCTTTCTTAGTAGTAATCGCTATTAGAGAGATTGAGATTGTTAACCTTGAGAGAGTAGGACTTGGGAAAAAGGAATTTGATATGGCTATTGCTTTCAAAGACTTCAAGCGGGATGTACTCTGCATTGATGCCATTCCTTAATCTTCACTTGATGGCATCAAGGAATGGCTGAACTCCATGGTTATAAATTATTATGAAAGCAGAATGAACTTGTACTAGCAGCCAATTTTGAAGACTATTACTGATGATTCAAAGCACATCAACCATGTGGTACAGATGATTAAATCCCAAAGACAATTTTTAGCAATGAAAAAGTTTGAAAAGGCAGAGAGAGCTACATTGGTGACTCAGGAGAAACTTCAACTTTCAAAAAATAAAGCCAATTAGGCTGGAAGATGCATGGATCAAGCCAGCATTTGGTGGAAGAGGAAGAAATATGACTAGAACTCTAGAGGACCACCATACTGGATTTCGATATTCAACCATGAGAGCAGAAGAGTGAGTTGATATCATGTATCAAAACATTAAGCATGCATTCTTCCAGCTAACGGAGAAGGAGGTGATTAATTTGCTTCATTTTCATTTGCATAACCATATCAAGGTGTGGGAACCAAGAAGACCAAGGATGTCGAGTTTTATGTGGAGGTAATGGATGTGGTCCAAAATTTAAGATGGGAAAGAAGGTCAATGTATGATTGTTAACCTTGAGAGAGTATTTATGTTGAGGAAATTTCCTTTAGATGTAAGGATCCAAAGCACATCAACCACATGTGGTACAAATGATTAAATCCCAAAGATGATTTGTAGCAATGAAAGAGTCTGAAAAGGAAGACAGAGCAACATTGGTGACTCAGGAGAAACTTCAGTTTTCAAAAACAAAGTCAATTATGTTGGTAGACGTGTGGATTGGGCCAGTATTTGGTGGAAGAGGAAGAAAGATGATTGGAACTCTAGAGGCCCACCATACTAGATTTTGGTATTCAACCATGAGAGTAGATGAGAGAGCTGATATCATGTATCAAAACATTAAGCATGCATTCTTCTAGCTAGTAGAGAAGGAGATGATTACTTTGCTTCATTTTCATTTGCATAACCATATCAAGGCATGGGAACCAAGAAGACCAAGGATGTCAATTTTTATGTGGAGGTAATGGATGTGGTCCATACTTTAGGAGGGACAAGAAGGTCAATGTATGATTGGTGTAGGAGCACCATTCAGTAGGTTTTTTTCATCAAGGGAAATAAGGAGTAGAATATCATCAATTTACTAAAATTGGCCCGAACTTGTACATTTGAAGGTTTTGAGTCAATAAAAATGGATTTTTGACCCCTATAGCCTCTATAACTTGAGGAATGGGTTTGCACTAACATTATTAAGGTGTGGGAATGATATTTTAGTGTTGGGGAGGTCTGAAAGTGAGATGGGTGTGAAACCCATGCATGTAAAAGTGATTTTTCTTTAAGAAAAATGGTGGTTTTGAAGAGTTAAATTGTCTTTTTGTGTAGGGCAGCATTATTTTATGATTGTTTGAGCTTGTGTAGGGTATCACAAACTTGTTTGAGTAATTTTTACATTGTGGTTAGATTTGGAAGTATCATTTTCAATAAACCCCAATAGAGGGTTTTGTGGTTTACCCATTGTACGGTGGTATAAATAAAATCTAATTGTGGTTTAGAGTATAGACCCGTTGTTCAACCGGATTGATCACTTAAGGGTCCAGAGGGAAAAATGGCTGCAAACTTCAGCATGAGGTTACTCGGACACCGCAATGCTTAGAACCTTATCGTCTAATCCAATGGGATCACATTGGGCCCCTCTATAATAACTTCTCTCAATTTTTGTTATCTCAAAGTAGTTTTCCTATGGTGTCCAATTTTCAGTTGATGAAGAAAGTGTCAAATGGAAGTAGTGGAAAGTTGCAAAGTGGTGCAACTTTCTTTCTGCAACTTGTGTGACCAAACGAACTATTCTAACACATCCGAATAGGCATGATTACACTAGGCATGGTCCTCTTTCACACCCAAACATGCAGAATCGCTTCGAGCTATGTTCAACTGGATCGATCCCTTAAGGGTCCAAAGGGAAAAATGGATGCAAACTTCAACATGAGGTTACTCGGACACTGTGATGCTTAGAAAATTATCATATAATCTGATGGGATCATGTTGGGCCCCTCTACAATAATCTCTCTCAGTTTTTGTTATCTCAGACTGGTTTTCACGTGGTGTCCAATTTTCAGTTGATGGAAAAAGTGTCAAATGGAAGCAATGGAAAGTTGCAAAGTGGTGCAACTTTCATTTTGCAACTCGTGTGACCAAACAGACTATTCCAATGCACTTGAATAGGCATGTTTACGCTAGTAATGGTCCTCTTTCACACCCAAACATGCGGAATTACTCTGAGCTACGTTCAACCAGATTGATCCCTTAAGGGTCCAAAGGGAAAAATGGCTACAAACTTCAGCATAAGGTTACTTGGACACCATGATGCTTAAAAAATTCTTGTCTAATCCAATGGAATCATGTTAGGCCCTTCTACAATAACATCTTTTGGTTTTTGTTATCTCAGAGTGGTTTTCTCATGGTGTCCAGTTTTCAGTTGATGAAAAAAGTGTCAAATGAAAGCATTGGAAAGTTGCAAAGTGGTGCAACTTTTGTTTTGCAACTTGTGTGACCAAACAGACTATTCCAACACATCCAAATAGGAATTTTTACACTAGGAATGGTCCTCTTTCACACCCAAACATGCGAAATCGCTCTGAGCTACGTTCAACCAGATCGATCCCTTAAGGGTCCAAAAGGAAAAATGGCTACAAACTTCAGCATGAGGTTACTCGGACACTGTGATGCTTAGAAACTTCTTGTCTAATCTGATGGGATCAAGTTGGGCCCCTCTACAATAACCTCTCTCAGTTTTTGTTATCTTGGAGTGGTTTTCCCGTGGTGTCTAGTTTACAATTGATGAAAAAAGTGTCAAATGGAAGTGGCGAAAAGTTGCAAAGTGGTGTAACTTTTGTTTTGCAACTCGTGTGACCAAACAGACTGTTCCAATGCATCCAAATAGGAATTTTTATGCTATTAATGGTCCTCTTTCATACCCAAACATGCGAAATCACTTTGAACTACGTTCAATCAGATCTATCCCTTAAGGGTCTAAAGGGAAAAATGGATGCAAACTTCAGCATGATGTTACTCGGACACTGTGATGCTTAGAAAATTTTCATCTAATCATATGGGATCATGTTGGGCCCTTCTACAATAACCTCTCTCAATTTTTGTTATTTTGAAGTGATTTTTCTGTGGTGTTGAAGTTTTATTTGATGAAAAAAGTGTTAAATGGAAGTAGTGGAAAGTTGCAAAGTGGTGCAGCTTTCGTTCTGCAACTCATGTGACCAAAAAAATTGTTCCAATGTGTCTGAATAGGCATGTTTATGCTAGGCATGGTATTTTTTCACACCCAAACATGCAAAATCACTCCAAGCTATGTTCAACTGGATTGATCCTTTAAGGGTCCAAAGGGAAAAATGGCTGCAAACTTCAGCATGAGGTTACTCAGACACTGTGATGCTTAGAAACTTCTCGTCTAATCCAATGGAATCACGTTGGTCCCCTCTACAATAACCTCTCTTAGTTTTTTGTTATCTTGGAGTGGGTTTCCCGTGGTGTCTAGATTTCAATTAATGGAAAAAATGTCAAAATGGAAGCAGTGGAAAGTTGCAAAGTGGTGCAAATTTCATTCTGCAACTCGTGTGACCAAACAGACTTTTCCAATGCATCCAAATAGGCATGTTCACACTAGGCATGGTCCTCTTTCTCACCCAAACACGTGGAATCACTCTGAGCTACGTTCAATCGGATCGATCCCTTAAGGGTTTGAGTGTAGTATGTTGAAATAGGCCATTCCACCTATTGTTCAGGTTGTGTCTCAGTGATATGGGCCTAATGTAAGTAGGATAGGGAGTAAGAATAAGAAAATAGCATTATTAAGGGCATTGGAAGAGATTACTAACACTGCCCCTATTGAAAATTCAAAATTTAGGCCCCTTAAAAGCAAGGCTAGAAGAGGTGAAAAGAAGGAATTGCTTGAAAATGAGTTAGAATAGGTTGGAAATAGGGTGAGATTGTGGAGTTTGATGTGTTCAAAAGGTCTGCAAGGACAGGGGAGGTCAAAAGTATGTTATGACATGACATGCTTTAGTTGGGAAAATAGGGGTTTTGAATGAAAAAAAGAGGTTTGAGGGAGTAAACATGGGTAAAGTCAAGGGGCAACATAATTTGGTAGTCAATTAAGTTTGTGCAAGAAAAATGAAGGGTGTTTGAATAGGTTTTGAGGTTTAGGTTCGGGGGTTCGGTTCGCCGGTTTGGCCAAATTTTTTTTGAGGAGGGTTCAGTTCATTTTGGATTCATTGGTACAAAAAACATGTAAAAAATATATATATATCTATGCAACCTAGAAGCATGAATTAGGATTAGAATATCACATATAATCATTTAAACAAGAAAACCACCATAAACTTGAATGTCATTTAAAACAACAAAATTGGCAAAAAAAAAGTGTTTATAACCTGCAGAAAAATGTGAATAAAATCACATTGATTTTTGCATGAAAAAAAAACCATGAGACCATAGCTTGTTGCTTACTATTTTGCTTTGATAGATTTTTTCGAAGCATCCATAGCTTGTTCGAAAGTAATTTTTTTAGGCTTTTAGCCATAGTAGCAAGGTAGTGAATTGTTTGATAAAATGCTTTGGTAGACATGTATGAAAAATGTGGTAGCATAGACAAGACAGTGAACTATTTGAAAAAATGCCTCAAAGAAATGTGGTTTCATGGTAATGGAATGGCATGACAAATTCCATGACAAGCAAATTGCTATGGATTGTCATGGCATTCCACCACCATTGAGACCACATTTCTTTGAGGCTTTTTTTCAAACAGTTCACTACCTTGTCTATGCTATTGCTTATTATTATGCTTTGATAGATTTTTTCCAAGCATCCATAGCTTGTTTGGAAGCACCTATTTTCGGCTTTTAGCCATAGTAGCAAGGAGGTGAATTGTTTGATAAAATGCTTTGGTAAACATGTATGAAAAATGTGGTAGCATAGACAAGGAAATGAACTGTTTGAAAAAATGCCTCAAAGAAATGTGGTCTCATGGTGATGGAATGGCATGAAAAATGCCATGACAAGCAAATTTCTATGGATTGTCATGGCATTACACCACCATTGAGACCACATTTCTTTGAGGCTTTTATTCAAACAGTTCGCTGCCTTTTCTATGCTATTGCTTATTATTATTCTTTCATAGATTTTTTCCAAGCATCCATAGCTTGTTTGGAAGCACCTATTTTAGGCTTTTAGCCATAGCCGCAAGGAGGTGAACTATTTGATAAAATGATTTGGTAAACATGTATGAAAAATGTGGTAGCATAGACAAGGAAGTGAACTGTTTGAAAAAATTCCTCAAAGAAATGTGATCTCATGGTGATGGAATGGCATGATGAATGCCATGCTAAGCAAATTGATATGGATTTTCATGGCATTCCACCACCATTGAGACCACATTTCTTTGAGGCTTTTATTCAAACAATTCGATGCCTTGTCTATGCTATTGCTTAGTATTATGCTTTGATAGATTTTCTCCAAGAATCCATAGCTTGTTTGGAAGCACCTGTTTTAGGCTTTTAGCCATAGCAGCAAGGCAATGAACTATTTGATAAAATGCTTTGATAGACATGTATGAAAAATGTGTTAGCATAGAAAAGGTAGTGAACTCTTTGAAAAAATGTGTTAGCATTTGATTGACATGGAATTCCATCACCATGAGACCTCATTTCTTTGAGGCATTTTTTCAAAGAGTTCACTACCTTGTCTATGATATTGCTTACTATTATGCTTTTGATAGATTTTTTCCAAGCATCCATAGCTTGTTTGAAAGCACTTGTTTTAGGCTCTCAGCCATAGCAACAAGGCAGTGAACTATTTGATAAAATGATTTGGTAGACATGTATCAAAAATGTGGTAGTATAGACAAGGCAGTGAATTGTTTGAAAAAATGCCTCAAAGAAATGTTGTCTCATAGAATGCCATGACAAGAAAATGCAATTGGGAGCTGCTCCTAGTTATTAGTTATGCAATGTGAAGCAATTCTTTGAGTTTGAAATATGGGCAATGCAATGTAATCAATGATATGCATATAAACTACAAAAATCTATTTTTTACAATTTATTAGTTAAACTCTTTATTTTATTTGCTCTCTATATCTCTATGCTATGGAAATGACTTTAATTTTTTTTTTTAAGTTTTTATCTCTTGTTCTACCTTTTTTTACCTTTTTTTTAAAATCTGATTTTTTTTCGATTTTTTCTAGACTTTTTCCCAAATTTTTCAAAAAATATTATACTTTTGGTTTGCCGATTTTTTCCCCAAAATATTTTTTTTGCTATGGTATAAACACATATTTTTGTAATATCAAGGATACTTTTTGAAACTTCCATGCATTGTTAATCTAAAAGGAAAAGTCTTTTGCCTAATTTGTATGCAGCCATCCTTTTGCCATTGTCAAAAAGAGCAAATATGGACACCATCGATAAAAAATATTTGTATTAACCAAATAGCCATGTACACATACATCAATATATGTCAATATAAGTATAAAATATAGTTACAAAATAGCCATATAGGCTTATGAGAATGCCATATAGGCATACAATGTCAAATATATCGAATACAAGATATGTACAAAATTGCCATGTCTAAGCATACAACAAAGGGCTCTGGAATCAAAATTCATTTCTATCCATGCTCTGGAAATAAATTATTTCCCTTTGTTTGGCGATCTGATGGTGATAAGTCCATCACTCTTTTTTGTTGTGCTCAAGGAGTGCTCCTGTTGCTCCTCCTATAGTTTAGCTCCTGGTGAAGTTTTAACTGTTACAATAAGAAGTAAACACATTAATATATAGAAATTACATTATAATAAATGATATATTTAACAAAATAATCACTTATGGCCATCTCATGATCGCTCTCCATGATGGAAATATTTGCATGTCGATGCTCAGGCATGCTCAAGCCCTATATAAACCATCCAAATAGGAATTAAACTACGAATCAATAATGGTTTTATTTTTCACTAGAACTAACATCTATAACAACGAATGTAAATTGAAATTTAGTAATTTTCCTCATACCTCCTCTATCAGAGCCATGGAGGATTGTATAGCAGATGAAACACCGATATCCATTGCCCTTGTAACATTTGGAGGTGTTTCCACAACCAACATCTGAAAATAAAACAACAAATTATTCAATCACAAAAAAGTTACAATAGCGATCCACGCCATGACTGATAATGTATGAGATCTAATGAACAAAATTTTGAGTACAATTATTAAACTATATATTTTTGGTAGGCCTTGGCAGTTTGATAGGAAGACCAAGCATGATGGGGAGAAGAACACATACTCCCTTTTGAAGGATGGGAAGACTTACAACCTTTCACCTCTCCTAGAAGAAGACAAGGAAAAGCATGAAGGGCCTAGTGTTTTGATGGTGGGTGAGAAGGAGTTCATGAAGACCTTGAAGGAAGGAGGAGGAAAAGGATTCTTCCTGATTATGAAGCCAAAAAGTGAAGCTAATCTTCCCATAAAGAAGAAGGAAGATGCACCAAAGGAAGTCCAAGAGTTGTTGGAAAGGTACAAGGACATAATGTTGAATAAATTACCTAGTTCCCTACCTCCCATTAGGGATATAAGCCACCATATTGATCTGATTCCAGGGGCTACATTTACCAATAAGGCTGCATACAAGATGACACCTGCTCAAAATGAGGAGATTGCAAGACAAGTGCAAGAGTTGATGGATAAAGGGCTAGTGAGGAAGAGTTTGAGCCCATGTGTTGTTCCTACTATCCTAGCACCAAGGAAGGATGGGAATTGGAGGCTTTGCATTGATTCAAGAGCCATTAATAGGATCACAATCAAATATAGGTTCCTAATGCCAAGAATGGAGGACCTCATGGATTGTCTATCAGGAGCATCCTACTTTTCCAAGATTGATCTAAAGAGTGGGTACCATCAAATAAGGATTAGAGAGAGGGATGAATGGAAGACAACTTTTAAGACTAATGAAGGGCTCTATGAGTGGTTGGTGATGCCCTTTGGGTTATCAAATGCCCCTAGTACATTTATGCGCCTTATGAATGAGGTATTGAGACCTTTCATTGGAAAGTTTGTTGTAGTTTATTTAGATGACATCCTTGTGTTTAGCAAGTCTAAAGAAGAACATTTGAAGCACCTTGACATGGTACTAAGGAGGTTACAAGAAGAGAAGTTGCTGATCAACATGGAAATGTGTGAATTCATGAAGGAAGAACTAGTCTACCTTGGTTTTGTCATCAACAAGGGAAGTTTGAAGATGGATCCTTCAAAGTTGGATGCTATTCTTACTTTTCCAACAGAAAAATTCATGGGAGATGTGAGAAGCTTCCATGGACTTGCAAGCTTTTATAGAAAGTTCATTAATAACTTTAGCCAAATTTGTGCACCAATCTTGGACACCATTAAAGGAGGTAACAAAGGTAAGTTTTCTTGGACCAATGAGGTTGATAAAGGGTTTGGATATCTGAAAATGAGAGTAGCACAATAGCCTATACTATGCTCCTTGATTTTGATAAAGTTTTTACCATTGAGTGTGATGCTGGCAATCAAGCAATAGGGGCTGTTTTGAACCAAGAAGGCAGACTGGTTGTATTTTATAGTGAGAGGCTGAATGAAGCAAAGAGGAAGTATTCTTCCTATGATTTGGAATTGTATGCTATGGTCCAAGCCCTCAAAAAGTGGAGGCACTACTTGTTACCTAAAGAATTTTTTGTTTATACTGATAATCATGCCTTGAGTTTTTTGAATGCGTAGGACAAACTCAGTCATAGGCACATGAAGTGGGTAGAGTCTTTCCAAGCCTATACTTTCACAATAAAGAATAATAAGGGCCAAGAAAATAAGGTGGTAGATGATCTCAATAGAAGGGCACTTGTAGTGCAAGAGATCCAACTCCAAAGCATGGGGGTTGAAGCACTAAAGGATATGTATCATGAAGATTCAGATTTTAAGGAGGTATACAATGTTTGTGAGCAGCATTTGAATTCTTTTCATGGTGAATTCTTTGACTTTTTATTGCAGAATGGTTTTCTCTTCAAAGGAAGCCAATTCTGTGTGCGTAAATGCTCAATTAGGGAGAATATCATAAAGGAGAAACACAATGGGAGTCTTGGAGGTCACTTTGGCCTTGACAAGACCTTGGAACAAGTTAGGATATTTTACTATTGGCCAAATTTGTAGGTGGATGTGAGAAGGCATGTGGAAGGCTGCACAATATGTCAAGGGGCAAAGGGAACTTCATCAAATGCGGGACTCTATTAGCCATTGCCCATTCCCAATAGGCCTTGGGAGTGTGTAAGTATGGACTTTGTCTTGGGGTTGCCTAGAACTGAAAGAGGTTTTTATAGTATCTTTGTGGTAGTTGATAGATTTAGTAATATGGCACATTTGCTTCCTTGAAAATGCACCAATGATGCATCTCATATAGCAGGTCTCTTCTTTAAGGAGGTTGTTAGGATACATGGACTTCCTTTAAGCATTGTTTCTGAAAGGGATTCTAAATTCATTGGTCACTTTTGGAGGACCTTGTGGAAGAAACTCAAGGAAAAAGATTGTCCTTTAGTTCAACATACCATCCACAAACTGATGGAAAAACTGAAGTGGTGAATAGATCATTGGGAAACCTCTTAAGATGCCTTACCAAGGAGCATGGAGAAGCTTGGGATCTAATTTTACCTCAAGCTGAATTTGTATATAATGAATCCATGAATATGAGCATTGGTAGAAGCCCTTTTGAAGTAGTCTATGGCATGCACCCTAGAGGGGTCTATGAACTAAGAGATCTACAAGGAGTTGCTAAGAGAAGTGCTCAAGGTGAGGACTTTGTTGTTACAATCAGGGATATTCATCAACAAGTGAAGGAAACCCTTCAAAAGAATGTTGAGAAGTATAAGGAAAAGGAAGATTTAAAGAAGAGGAATTTCCAATTCAAGGTTGGAGACTTGGTGATGGCACACTTGAAGAAGGAGAGACTTCCAAAAGGAAAGTATACAAAACTCATGATGAAGAAGATAGGACCTTGCAAGGTGGTCTACAAGTTTGGCAAAAATGCTTATGAAATAGAGCTACCTCCTGGGGTGGCAATCTCTCCTTTCTTCAACATTTCTGACTTGTATCCTTTCAAAGCTTTTTGAATGCAGGTGATGGAGTAGGTACAACAACAATGGGGGATGAAGATTGGGTGAAGGAGCTACCCCCAACCAGCCTATGACTCTTGAATGCATCCTAGACACCAAGGAGATAAAGAAGACTACAAGGAAGGTTTACAAGGAATACTTGGTCAAATGGCAAGGTCTACCTAAAGAGGTTGCAACATGGATGTCAAAAAATGATATTAAACAACATGGAACTATTGTAGAAGGCCTGATCTCAAAGAGGACTTGATATCTTTTCCTTGCTTAGGAGTATGGTGCAGGAGCACCCATGGGTCTAAGGGACCTAGAATAAGTTGTCATGTTTTTTTTCTTGGTTTATGGATGGAATAAGGTCTTATGGACCATTCAATGATTTTTAGTAGGTCTTCTAGGTTTTTGGTTGAGTTTTTGGTCTTGGTGACCAACTTCTTTGTACAACAAGGTCTCCATCTTCCTTTGTAAGTCTAGTGCATCTTGGAAAAATAAGGAAAAAGGATGCCTTTCTATATCTAGACACCTGAGGGGAGTCACCTTAATTTTTGAAAAGGTTTTAAATGCCTTTGACACATTTTGGAAGGCTCTTTGTGGTCGAGTTTGTAGAAGTTGCTCACATTGCCTTAACTAGGCAATTAGAAGTCAAAGCATGAGATTGGTTTTTTTCCAAGATCTCTCTTTTCAAAAGATAGTTGCAAGAATTTTGAGGGAGTTTGTAAGACTCCAAATATGCCTCTCTTGGTTGAGGCAAGGTTGATGTTGATGTTTTGAAGAAGTTTCCATAAGAAGTTTGTTGTTTTTCCTTTTTTTTTTTGAAGAATTTGCTGATCCTGTACTTGGTACAGACTGTATGTTCACTTTCATGCTCCAAGCCCATAATGGTTAGATAGGTAATTGAATAAGCTTTCCTTTGGCATTGGAGTGGTGATATTTCATTGAGTATCAATGGATATATTCCAATTTCTCTATCAAGTGGTTTGAAAACCCTTAAAATCAGGTTTTTGGGTGAAAAATATATATTTCTTCCATTCCCATGTAAAATTGCTGAATCTCAATGGGATGGAAGATATAAGGCTGTACTATCATTTCCTCAATGTTTTAGAGAATGGAAGGCTCATTGTTGGAAGTTTTACATGAATTTTGGCTTGACATCTCTATGTGGCAAGCATAATTGATAAGCAAAAAACATGAGTTTTTTCTTGATTTTGAAGAATTTTTATAAGAGGCACTTAGGAATGGTGGAAACAAGTATGGAGAACCTGTAGGAGTTTGAATTTGGGCTTTGGGGTGAAGGGGAGAGCCTAGATAGTCAAGACCTAGGTGTAGGTTTGTGAATTAGGCCTTTTGGAGCAACAGTAGAAAGGGCCATTGTGAGTGATGTTTTGACAGTCAAGAGGAAGGGTTTTGGAACCTTGTAGGGGTCCATCTTAGGAGTCTAAATCCATAGGTTTGGTGTCTTAACAATCTTCCTTGTGTTTTTTATTCTAATTGTCCTACCGGGCAAGGGCTGCAAGCCTTAAGAGAGAGTGAGGTCTAAGTCACCATAGTGATGGGTGTTTGTTGAAACCTAAATGCTAGAGGGTTGTTAAACCTTGTTTTGACTTAATGAGACATGATCCAAATGTTTTCAAGCTTTGTGAGTGGTCTGAGTTGTGAACCCTACGTGTGTGGGGTTGATCTCTTAAAGAATAGTGGAGTTTAGGACTCATGAGAGTATTTGAGAGAAGCATTCAATGGAGTGACTTATCCATTTGTGATTGTGAGTTTTCCTTCCCTGCCACTCTGCATCATTTCTAAAGCTTATGCAGGCTATTTCCATGGTGATTGTGGTGGTGGCAGGAGTATTTAAGGTTTGTAAGTACCTTATGCAATAAACCCTCCTTTGTAGGGCTTGATTTGTGCATAGAATAAGCTTAGTCAATAAACATGATGTGAGTAATGTCTTGGAAGTTAGATGAAATGATTGAGGTGTAAATGGTTGATTGTAGTATGTTGGTCTTGAGGAACTAGTTGGTAAAAGTGAAAATTTGGTGAGTTGTTTAAGAAATTGAAAGATTAAGAGCTCTTTATCAAGAATTGAAATCAGGCATATTAGGGGTTAAAAGGGGTAGTTTCAACCGATGGAAAGAAAGTTATGGAAAAGGAAATATCTTTAAAAGGCATGTAAAGGCAAGAAAAATAAGAAGTTTGTGTTCTTGTAATTAGATTTTGAAATAAAAATTCCTTGTTTCTGAGTTTGCAACATTACTCCGGATTGTTTTGTTTTCTTGTGTTGGTAATTTAGGAACACCCAAAGTTAAATCATAGTGTGAATACATGTAAAGAGGAGTTAGTTTCCAATTTCAAGAGTTGGACTTGGTTAGTTTTAGGAAACAAAAGAATAAGAGAAAGTTTTTAGTGCCCGATAGAGTCCTTTTAGAAGCAAGTTTGAGAGTCCAATAGGGTTTTTCTTCACTAATCCACCAATTTAGGTCAAGTAAATTGGTGGAGTAGGTTAATGTTAGGATTTTTTTGCATGTTTTGATGATTGTAAGTGTAGGGAAAAGAAAGAATACCATGGTGGAGTTGCTACTACACTGGAAAATAGAGGATTTTCCTACACAAAGTGATGCTATAGTCATGGGTCATGAATAAATAAATCTTACAGAGGCTTGGAAATGATGTAGAAGGTCTTGAAAAACATAAAAAATCATGTTCCAGGTGGTGGCCAGAGAAATAGAGGTTTGCAAGAGTATTTTTCACAAAACCCTCATTGATTTGTGCTTTTACACCCTATAAACGAGGGTTTATTGGATCAGAACATTTTCATGGTTTTCAATCCCTATAAATGGTGAAATTTTGAGTTATAAGACATGCTTTTAGACTTTTTTGAGGTTTTGAGTGATTTGGAATGTTTTTGAAGGGGTTTCCTTTGTAAATCAGGCCTAATCTACTAGCCTTTCTTCAGAGGACAGTTTGAAATCTGATGATTTTCTTTATGTCAAATTTCTAAGAACTTTGATATGTTGTGATGTGCTGAAAAGTGTTTCTAAATGTGCGTTGAGTCTTTAAATAAGCTTTGAGATAGGAATGTAACTACCTGATTCAATGGTTGACAAACCTACTAGAGGAATATGATATTGTCTAATCAAAACAAAGATGTTTGTTTAAATAGTGGAAATGATGATATTGAGTGCTTGGTTACTATCAAACTAATGATATGATTGATGTTACTAAATTTGGTTAAGGTGTATAAGACAGGTTTGGTGAATTTGATGGTTGGATGGGTGAGTATTATGAAGCCTTTTGAGAAAATTGGTGATTAACCACAAGATGATAATCAAGATTTTGTTGTAGTAGGAGTTTGTAACTTGTAAATAGACTACTACAGTCAAAATATGGTGAGTATAGTGCTTGATAATGGACTGATAATAGTGAGGTATGGTTTAGTTGAATTGTTGCCTTGGTGAATAAATAAAAGGATGAATTGTTCAAGTGTCAATAATCAGGTTTATGTTGTTTTTATGGTGGTTGAGAATGATGTGAATCTAATTGATTAAGTCAAAGTTTTCTTTAATATGGTTTTTTCTTATGAGTCAATTAGAATACTAATTAGTGGAATGATGAATGATGGCCTATGGAATGGCTAAGAGAATTTGAGTGGATTTTGGTTGAATGAAAAGTAGATTTCTGATGAAATTATATTTGATCTCCTGATTGTAGTTGGGATTGAAATCCCTTGAATAAATGATGTTGATGGTGTTTTTTGGATGCTCTACATCAGATGTACCCTGATGATTGAGTGTTTTGATATGATGCTCTACATCACTAACTCCCTTGTCTATGCTATTGCTTACTATTATGGTTTCATAGATTTTTTCCAAGCATCCATAGTTTATCATGCTGGTGCACCTTTGCAAGCACATGCCTCCATGTGAAGTAATTGCATCGTGCTACTTATGTTGACTTTCTAAACAACTATATTGTATTGTCAAAATTTTATCATCTATCAACATCTAGTTATTAGTTATGGAATTTGAAGTAATGCTTTGAGTTTGAATGATGTGTAATGCAACGTAACCAACAATATGAATATAAACTACACAAATATATTAAGTAGAATTCATTAATTAAGTTCTCTTTATTCTATTACCTTTGTGTACGTTTGAGTGAATCCACTGGCACTAGGAGGTGTTTGCTTGAAACTGCCAATATTAGCCTGTTCAATATCCAAAATCACATGTATTAAAATACCATTCGTAAAACAATGCTATTAATATGTAATAAATTTATAATTGTTTACTAGTTACATACCCCACTAATAGGTGTACTATAGAAATAAGTAGGTGGAGGACCGGTGTATCCAGTCTCAACACTGTGACCCTACAATTTTATTAAAATAATAAAACTAAATTAGTTAATCATGCATTTTAGAATCAAAATTTAATAAATTAAATTCAATAAACATGTTGAATTTTACCCGACTATCAATGCCATATGCACAATGCAAAATGCCAGTCATCCTCTCCATCACTGTAGCAGCATACAGATCCTGCATAGCAGCCTCCTGAGTGCCGGTGGGGTCATATGAACAAATCGCCCTACAAGATTGACACACATGGGTTCGAAGGCCACCACTTGAAGACTCCCCTGGATGGAACTATGCAATAGGGCTAGTATGATGGATGACACTCTAGGTCAAAGTGTTGATCACTTGAATGTCTCTATGTTAGCACTCTCCTTCACAATGACAAGCATAACAATGTGCTCATGAGTCGGCCTAGCAAGAGGTCTTCTCCCTTGCTGCATAGGATCCGGCTGTGGACCGGGCCTATCTTGAGCCGACCCCCCACCTCTCCCCTGGAACTCCCTCATATCAAAATAATTTAGGATTTGGTTCAATACGAACTCACTATATAGTTTCCTAAGAAAATATTAGGGGACTTCACAATTGTTGCACGGTGGGTAATCAAAGACCAAGTACCACCTATCATAAAAATGGTTCCTAATCTCTTGGTGGTAGCACCAATGAATAGGAAACCTCTTCGCATTGAGGCTAAGATTTTTATTTGTTCTAGGGTTAGTGAATAAAGAGCTCAAATCACCTTTAGTAATTTTTAAATCTTTTACTTGTTTATATGATAGTTTATCTACATAATATGCCCTAGTTGTCTACCTCCTATCTTGCCATCATGTTATTTGTTGGGTTATTGAATCTACATTTTGTAACATCTCTTTCATTGAATTTTCTAGTGTCATTCTTTCTATGGTTGAAGCATTTGGATCACTCAACCTACTGATAAGATCCTCAATTTGTTTTTTGTTGTTTTCAATTTCACTCCTCAAATTTTGTTGAGTGCCAAGAGGGTGTTGAGTGATTGGTGGGGGAGGTTGATTTTGTTGAGGAGGATTTTCCTGTTCTTCTTGTTGAGGATTTTCAGGATTTGCAGGATTATTTGCATCTCCTACAAATTAAAAAAAAAAAATCAAATCTAGCCTAAAACAAACAAAATCAACTTGAAACTAAGAAATTCAAAACAAATGGCAAACAATACTTACCTCCTACACCTCTTCGTCACCATGGTGCCTTCTTTGCAAACGAAAAGCAACTATTGCTGATGGATTTTGTAGAATGCCTCCTCATAGAATGCGAGCACAAAAATGAGGGTTTTTGGCCGCGGGCAGAGCAAAAATATAGAAAAGAGAAAATGAATAGCTTTCACTTTCTTTTTTCTTTTAAAATGACATAACGTGAGTGCATTATAACGTGCTCATGTTATGTCAATTTCAATCTTTTTTTGAAGTTGGCCACAAAAGTGTAACCCAACATCATGCACTCGCCCATTTAATTAATTAAATACTAGTTATTTAATTAATATTTAAACTACTTATAAATAAATTCTAAATTTATTTATATAGTTCATATCTTCTAATTCTCCAAATCTAAAATCACATTCCTCTAATTTAATTAAATAGACAAATTTCTAAAGTTTTATTTATTTAATTAATTCTTATTAATCCAAAATTTAGAATTCAAGCACATGTCTACAACTTTTCATGCCACCTCACCAAGGTCACATGAAATTAAATAATTCTAATTTTTAATTAGAATTATCTTCAACAAATTTTCAAACACATGGCTTATTCCTGACACACTTCTTGAACAAACTTTCAAACACATGGTCTTTTTCTTACACACTTGATTCCTCCATCCATTTGGTATGTTGTCTTTGGTCAAGGGATTCCTTCATTCATTTGGCATGTTGTATTTGGCGAAGGGAACATTCCTCTTGATTCTCTCCATCTCTACCGTTCATCCCTCTTGTTTGAATTTGGACTGTCGATCACTGCCACATCACAAGATGCTTGGAAAAGCCTATAAATACAAAACTTTGCTATAGCATTTTGCATCCCACATTTGAGGAGTTATCATACAAGAATAGCTTTGGAGATTTGGAGAATTGGAGCATTTGGAGTCTATAGTTAGAATCATGTTTTTATTTGTAGTTGCATATAGAATCATGTTTAGCTTTATAGTTAGCATTGTTAGAATCATGTTTTGCTTTATAGTTGCATTTTAGATTATCATATCACTAATCATTTGAACATATACAAAATTTCTTTAATTTCTTGTCATAACATTTGTATCACACAGTTTAGCAACCTTATCCATTCGTCATAACCTCCATTATCATAGCACCATAGATTTCATCACATTAGTTTCATGTAAGAACTTAATTGGCTTGCATGTTGAATAGCATCTCTTCTCTCATGTTATCATTTTAACAACCATAGTGCATATACAAAATCTGAGTGCCAAGATGGTTTAATAAATCCTTGAGAATAAAGAATAATGGAACATTTTTAAAGATTTGTTTAACTACAATTTAGAGTAGTTTATTTGATTCAAATATTTACTATATAATACATCTTTTTGGTGTTTGTGTTGATTTACTAACAATTCCCACATTTCACAGACACATAAAATGGTGCCCATCATGGGGCCAGACCCCATACTCTAACAATTTTCTGGAAAATTTCATTTAAACAGGCTGGAAGTGACGTTTTAGCACAACCATTAATTATTTTAGCACATCTGACAAATATTTTGGAGCATATGATTTTTGTTTTGGTGCATCTGACCAATCTTTCAGTGCATTTGATGTCTATTACGATGCATGTGACAAATATTTTAGTGCATACATCGACTGTTTAGCGCATTCGTCACTTTTTTTAGTGCATCCATGAGTTCTTTTAGCGCATAGAGTATATGTTTTATCACATTGAAATAATCTTTTAGCGTATTGGATGACATTTTTAGCACATCTGGTTAAATTTACAAAATTTTAAAAATATGAGAACTAATTGGTGTTTTCTTCTTGTAGGTACTTTTATATGCTGGTCAAAGACAATATAATCAAACTATTGATGATTTATGTAGGGGCTAGAGTTATTTAATGCTTTATTTTGATTAAGATAGGCATCTAGCTTAATTGGATGGTTAAAGAACACCATGTCTTCCATGCTTGATGAATGGTAGGCATATGCTCTCCCCTTAATTGGGTGACCAAAAAGCCAAACCTATTTTGTTTTATTTTGTTTTATCCATAGAGGGCATGCCTTGTGGGAAAAATTAATCACCCAAGGGAACAACCCAACCGGTAACATGCTAAAGCCAAGCAACTTCCAACCGAGATATAAATGTGGGTACTTGAGGAAAGTTCAAGTATCATGAGGATTATTCTGACAAGATGGGTAGCAATGGTCTCTTGCCGTATGGATGATCCCCCACAAATGGAATGCCTATACTAGAACCCTTTGTTGTAGCAAGGGAAAAATCCTTAATCTATTTGCTAGTGCAAGAACGGTCATTCTGAGGTCGTCCCACATTTTTGTGGCTTTTAGTATAGATCAAAAGTATGCCATGGGAGATTCATGGGTATTGATGATTGGATGCCCCAAGAAGTGAGTGTCATGGAGGGGAGCTAGTGGGGTCAAACATCTAATCATCCACTAAAAGTAGGCATAGCTGGAGTAAAATTGAAGTGGGAATCCAGTGAATATTTCCCTACATAGCCTTAGGTTGTACTTGCTTGATGTGTCTTACCAATGTGTTTTCAAAGAAATTTCAAACAAAACATAACACAATAGAAGTGAACACCTTGATTCAAAAGTCATCTATTTGAACACTTGATTCTTGCAACTTACAAGCTTGAAACCAAGAAAAATCCATTGTTCAACATATTACACCTTGGTAACATTCAGATTCACCAATTAAAAACAAGACAGACTGCCAAAACATTGAAATTTTCTAGAATAGCACATTTTTCCTCTGTTTTAGCGCATCCAGTCAGTTTTATAGTGTGTCTGTGCAATATTTTAGCACATACAATTAATATTATAGCTCATTTGTGCACTCTTACAACACATCCATATTCTGTTCCAGCGCATGCAAGAATTCTTATAGCTCATCTGAGCATTTTCCCAATGTATTCACTCTCTATTATAGCACATCCACTACATATTTTAGCGCATCGATCCTCTGTTATAGTGCATTCAAGAATTTTTATAGCACATTTGTGCAATTTTTTGGTGCATCCATCCTCTGTTTTAGCACATCTATCAAATCTTTTAGTGCATTCGAGCTTTGTTTTAGTGCTTCCATTAAATGCAAAACCTAAGAGTTAAATTTATTCCCTATTTTGTAGTTTGAGTCAAAATTTAGAATCTTTTTCGATCCAGAATCATTCCTTAGGTACAACAGAGTCTAAACTTGTCAAAACTAACCTCTACAAGTGGAATTCTCCAAATTAAACCTAGGTCTAAACATCTCAAAGTGCCTCAATCATCAAACCTATCACATCTTTGATTATTAAGCCTAGTTTCATCATCAGGATTTATCATCCTCTCATCACGAAATGAAGTTATATAATCAAATAAAACTTAGTCTTATTAGTAGAATTTGTCATTCTATTTGACTTAGTTGTAATCCTTGGCACTATTCCAAACAAAGACCAAATTTAGTCAAAGTATAACACTTGTATTCTCATTAAAACAAGGTTGCAAAAAAAGAAACTCAAGGAAAAAGAAATGGAAACACAAAACATCGAAACACAAAACATTGAAACTTAAAGAATCGAAACTCCAAACATTGAGACTCAAAACACCAAAACTCAAAACAATGAAATGCAAAACACCATGGTGGAAGCTGAGGAGAATCCTTTCCATGAAATCCACAACAATGAAGGGGAAGAAATAACTGAGGAAGATATCCAACATGCTCAACATGATCCGAATTTCCACAAGTGTTTAGAAAATATTTTTGAAAGAAATTTGGGAAAAATACCTCCTTATGCTAGCTAAAAAAGGTGTCAAATTACTCGAGGACTTTGATGTGAATCAATTAAAAGCACCTCCCAAACAACCTGAAAAAGAAACAGAACAAGTGATTTCCCTAACTCATCAAATGAAGAGCCTTCAACAACAAATTCTTGACATGCAAAGGGGAACATCAAAATGATATTTGATCCAAGAAATTTTCCCATATCCATTTCATCAAGATATCCACCTAATTCCTTTTCCCAAACATTGCGAATTTCTGAAATATGACAAATACAATGGGAAAACTGATCCAATTGATCATGTGAGGGAATTTAGAACCATGAGTCTTAAATTTTCCCATGAAAAAACTTATTTGATGAGGTTATTCCCAAGAAGTCTAGGTGGACAATGCCTTGAATGGTTTTCCAAAATTGCAACACCAATAAAAACCTTTGAAGAATTGGTAAACAAATTCATCACTCAATAGTCTTATAAAATTCAACATGACATAACCATGAAGGACCTTTGCAACTTAAAACAAAAAAATGGTGAATCGTTCCTTGTGTTCTTGCAAAAATGGAGAAGGTTATTTTCAAGATATTCTTATCCTGTACCTGAAAAAGAAAAGATGGAAATCTTTATTGATAACCTAAATGAAGAGATGAGCTACTAGTTTGATTTTAAATTTCCACCAACCTTCAAAAAATTGATTGAAAATGGGATTAAAATTAAAGAATCTTTGGTCAAAAGATGAGTTATAAAACTTTACAATGAAAACAATGCATCAAGCTCCTCTAACAATTACAACAATGACGGAAAAACAATTTTTATGCAATGAAACAAGAACATGGGTAATAATGATGGCACAGTTGAAAACCAAAATACAAAACATGTATTCAACTTGACATAAAAAACCACCAAAACTAATCAGAAAAATAATCCACCCAACAACTAAAACAACAACCAAAATTTCAACCAAATCAACAATCAAGGTAATGCTAGATCAAGAATGCCATCATATCACACATCCTCTAATTGAAGAATGCTCACACCTTTGGGACAATCATTAGAATCAGCCCTAAAGGAAATTCTTGAAGAAAAATTCATAACATCACCAAAGGCAAGGAAATAGGAACCACAAGTTAAGCCTCCATGGTGGAACAATGCACATTTCTACGATTTTCATCAAAACAAAGGGCATAAACCAATGACTACATGTAATTGAAGTACTTGATACAAGACTTGATTGACAACAAGACCATATTTGTGGGACTCCAAACAAACAATGATCATGGAGCATTTAAGAACCCTCTACCAAACTATGAAAAGGGGGAGTCCTCATCATTGAACACCAAAGGAAAAAAATTGAACTATGTTTATGACACCACTATTCTCCATATTGAGGTGGTTGATGATCAAAACTATGAAAAACTAGATCTTACTGTAATTGATGACCCAATAAATGAAAAAATCATCAAACATGAACAAAGCATCATTGCAAGTTGTGAAAATCATCACCACAATATTGATATCACCTCACATCAAATCAATGACATTACACTAATAGATCTGATCACCAATATCATTGCGAATGACAATCACACTAATGCCATCAAAATTAGAGAGATACAAGACAATTCTCTGATCAATGCAATCACAAGAGGACAAGCCAAGGTAACATTGAAAGGAGCTACCCCTTCAATGTCCAAAGCAACTACTACTATCCCTACGATTCAATATAACATCATTGATCAATTGTAGAAGATACCTGATCAAATATCCATATCAAAGCTTCTCAAGATTTTACCCACTCACAAGGAAATCTTAGAACAAGCTCTAGCCACCACCATGGTACTAGACAATCTAGAAGTTTTCTAATTTCAAACTATGGTGGGGCATTTTACTGCATTGCACTTCCTATCATTTTCTGAACATGATGATGTATCCATCACCCATCTACACAATGCTACTCTCCACATTGAGGTCTTAATCCATAAACACCGTGTTGAATGTGTTCTAATAGATGGAGGAGTTGGCTTAAATATTTGCACTCTAAAACTTGTCCATGCACTTGGATATTTTGAAAATGTTATTGATCCTAGAAGGAAAATCACAATAAAAGCATATGATGATGAAGAAAGATCCTCCCAAGGATTGATTGTCCTACCAATTCAAGTACGACCAATTGTCAAAGATATAGTATGCCAAGTGTTGGGCAAAGAATTGACATATAACATACTCTTGGGACGTCTATGGATCCATTATCTATGCAAGTTGTACCATCTACATATCACTAGTGTTTGAAATTTATTTTTAATGGACAAGAGATCACTATTGCTGCTGATTCCAACAACCCCCAATACTGTAACACACTCAAAACAAACCAAGACACTTTTGTGCCACACAACAGGGAAGATACAACTACTGGTTCATCCAACAGTGAAAAACAAATAAATGCCTTGTCAAAGTGGGTAGAGAAAAAGGACCAATCAAAAGATAAGGGAATCAGTGAGTCTACTCCATCAAATCATGAAGGTCAACTCAATTCCTTATCAAAATAGGTTGAATAGATCCAATTGAAAGATAAAGGCATGGGGGAATACTCATTTGAGAAATCCTTGTGTTTATCACAACTCCCATCTTCTCCTAAGTCATATGGATAGCCATCAACATCAAGACAACAATCATCAACACCAACCACACTCATTGATGGAAAATTTGTAAGAGCAGTCACTTTAGTAGATGAATCAGAAGACAAGGAGGTTTTGAATTGGTTGTACAAGGATGAAGAACAATTACAAGCATCCACTTCAAATGTAATGACAAAGTAGTATGGCAAAGGCAAGACAATTTTGGAAAGGATGGGATATGAGGGAAAAGGTCCTATTGGTGAAAGAAAAATATGGCATCATAGAACTGATACAACCCATCAAAATGAATTAAAAAGACAAGATGGGACTAGGGTATAGGGAAGAAGCAAAAGAAGAAACCAGACAACAAGTTGTCGAGATAATCCTTCAATTGAGAGATAGTTCTAAAAATGACTCTAATGAATATGAATGGGATTCCCTCTTTGAAGTGTCTTGTCACAATAAGGAGATTGATGTGGTACAAAAGTATACACCAATACGTATAGAGGGACATAACTCAAGTTATCAACCACTTGAAATTAGATCACATAATATCAATGACTCAAGTGAAGACGATCATTCTTCTAGCAAGATAGATAATTTAGAAGAGAGTAACATCTTAGACCTCGATATTTCCATTGGAAATTTTGACGACATTGCTATCATGATGCTTACCCCTTTTGAACTTAGCCAATTTGACGATTCCATGCCATTTGTGCATCCCGAATTGATTTCCTGGGACCAATCTGAGTTGTTTGATCTACCCACCTTTCCAGATGATGATGCCATCATTAACTTCCTCTATTCTAATAACTCTGAAACATGTTCCATCATTGAATCTCATAACAGAACTTTAGAAAAGGGGAGTTCCAAAGCTTTCAGCTACAAAATGAATACCAAAAGTAGATATAATGGTGAAAACCATTTAATGACACTATTAGATCCACAAAAAAGTAAAAATAAAGAGCATATCTCAGGATGAAAACCTCTTTGAGGCACCGATAGATGGAAGATTTGACTCTCCCTGAGAACTATTAGGAGAGATATTTAGTGTTGATTGAATCTACACAGTCTATGAATGTTGGTACAAATGAAACAGTGAAGACCCTGAACCTCGCGACATCCATGACAAAGGAGGAAAAACCCAGTTTTACTAAATTCTTTGATGAACTTTACTTGGTCTTGTGCTGACATGCTAGGCATAGATCCAAAACTCATCATGCATCATTTATCACTACCACCTGGTGTAAAACCAGTAAAGCAAAAGTTGAGAAAAATGCACCCTCATATTGCCCTCTTGGTAAAAGCCGAATTAAAGAAGCTACTGGATGTGGGATTTATCAGACCTATTGACTATGCCGAGTGGATATCAAATATTATGCCAGTCTCAAAACTAGACAAAAGCATCAGGATATGTACAGACTTCAGGGATCTTACAAAGCTTGTCAAAAAGATGATTTTCCTCTACCTAACATTGACATCATCATATACTTGACTACTAGACAAGAAATGTTGTCACTTATGGATGGATTTTTTTAGGGTATAATCAGATGAAGATAGCACCTGAAGATCAAGACAAAACAACCTTCACATGTCCTTGGGGCACTTTCTACTAGAATGTAATGCATTTTGGATTGAAAAATGCTAGAGCCACATATTAGAGAGCAATGAATACCATCTTCCATGACATGATGCATACTTTTATGGAGGACTATGTAGAAGATTTACTGGAAAATTCATTTAGTAGGGAGGGACATCTAGAAATTCTAGACAAAATCTTCACCATATTGGAGAATTTCAACATGAGACTAAATCCCAAGAAATGTGTGTTCAACATAACAGTGGCTAATCTTTTGGGATACATTATGTTAGCCAAATGTATTGAGGTAGATCCTGTAAAAGTTAAATCCATCATGGAGATGCCTCCTCTTAAAAACATCAGTCAACTTAGATCATTAAAAGGAAGATTTTAGTCCATCAGGAGGTTCATCATGCAATTGGATGAAAAAACTCACCCCTTCAACCACTTACTACACAAGAATGTCTCTTTCAAGTGGGAGGAGAAGTGTGAAGCAACCTTCAATCAAATCAAGCAATATCTAATGACACTACCAATACTAATACCCCCAACTAAAGGATAGCCATTGATACTTTATATTGCAACAACTGAGATATCTTTGGGAGCTTTATTGGCATAGGAAGATTTTGCAGGAAAGGAAAGGGAAATTTATTATATCAATGAGACCTTGAATGGTTATGAGATCAATTACACCTTCATTAAGAAATCCTATTTGGTAGTAGTATTTGCTTCCCAAAAAATCAAACATTACATGCTGACTCACACCATTAAACTCATCGCCAAAATTGATCCATTAAAGTATCTACTTAGCAAAGCTTCCCTAATAAGAAGATTAGGTAAATGGGTCATGATATTGAGTGAGTTTGACATCCAGTAGTGGATAGAAAAGCCATCAAGGGTCAAGCCATAGCAGATCAACTAGTCAAAGCAACATTGCAAGACAATCATCCAATGAATATTGAATTTTCGGATGTTGATGACCTTACAGTATCTACACAACAATGGATGTTGTATTTTGATGGCTCTTATACACAACATGGATTAGGTGCAGGAATCTTGTTTATCTCACCACAAGGGCATACCATTCCCAAATACTATAGACTGATATTTTGTTGTACCAAAAACATAGCCAAATACAAAGCCTTGATCATTGGAATCAAAGTAGCAGTTGAGTGGAAGATCATAGAGTTACATGTCTATGGTGATTCTCAGCTAGTCATTAACTAGGTGAAAAATGATTACCAAACAAAATATGACAAATTAATGCCATATAAAAGAATGGTTGATGACTTTAAAGAGTACTTTGTGGAGATAAAATTTGAGTAGATTCCTAGAGGTGACAACAAAGTTGTTGATGCCATGGCTACCATTGCTTCTCTCTTATAGATTCCTAAGAAATGAGCCCATTATGAGTTCATGGTATAAAAAATATTCAGCCCATCCTATGACAACCCCAAAGCCCAAGTCATCTACCATCTAGTTGAGGCTGATGCCTCTACCTATGGTAAAATCTACATTTACCTAAAAGACAATACCCTCCCACCTAAATTATCTTAGAACAAAAAATGAAACCTTATTCGATAAGCAGCTCGCCATACCTTAATTGCTAATGTAATTTACTATCAAGGTCTTGATGGTACTCTCCTTCGGTGTCTAGAAATTAATGAAGCTAAAACCACTTTATGTAAGGTCCATGATAGTATTTTTGGCACACATTCAAGTGGCCTAACTTTAGCTCAGAAACTCTTGTGCTTGGGGTATTATTGGCCAAATATGGAGGATTCATTCCAATATGTCAAAAGGTGCACGAAATTTCAAATCCATGGAAACTTGATACATGCATTGACACAAGATTTGTAACCTTTCACATCAACATGACCTTTTTATAAGTGGGGATTGGACCTTGTAGGCAAGATTCATCCATCTTCATCCAACGGACACAAGTTTATCATCACAACCACATAATACTTCACAAAGTGGATTGAAGCGGTTCCCCTAACCACCATCACAGGAAAAAAAATCTCATCATTCATCTTGAATTATATCATCTGTTAGTATGGCATCCCTTAATCCATTATCATGGACAACGACAGACCATTCAAAAATTAGGATGTCCAAGAACTCTGTGAGAGGTTCCATATACAACATCAGTTTTCTACACCATACCATCCCAAAGGAAATGACCAAGTAGAGGCCTCAAACAAGACTATCCTAAAAATCATGAAGAAAATAGTTAATGAGGTTGGACATGATTGATATGTTCAACTAAACCTTAATTTATGGGCTTAAAAAACTAGTATCCGCACCCCAACAGGAGCAACACCATATTCCTTAGTCTATGGATTAGAGGCCATTCTACCTATTGAGGTTGAGCTACCATCACTCCAAGTGTCAGTAAAGGGGATCATTTCAAATGAGGATTACAGAGTGTCTAGGTTACAGGAATTGGATCTATTAGATGAGCATCGTCAACATGTAGTGGATCACTTGAAATCCTATCAGCATAGGATATCTAGAAGTTACAATCACAGAGTAAAGCCTAGAGAATTTTAGGTGGGTGATTTAGTCTAGAAAGAGAGCCCCCATAACCAACAAGATTGAGAGAAGAAGGAGAAATTTGAACCCAACTAGCTAGGTCCCTTTGTTATTGTATCAGACTTTAGATTAGGAGCATATTAGTTGTCCACATCAAAAGGGGATTTTTTTAATGAACCCCTCAATAGCTTGCATCTCAAAAGGTTCTACACCTGAATTATCTAGTGCATTAGAAAGAGTCTTGAAAAAATACAAAAAAAATAGAAAATTTCCTAAAAAAATGGTTGCCTTGATGGAAACCTAGAAAATAGGTGTCTTGGTAACAACAAAAAAATTAGAAAAAGATCAAAAATTCAAAAAAAAAGAAAGAAAGTGAAAAATCAAAAAATAAAAAAAATTGAAAAAGTTCAATAAAAATAAATAGTGTAAACCTAGCAATAGGTATTATTTGTGATAGGTTAGCTTTTCCATCTATTTGAGCATTCTGACCATTTTCTTACACCATTCACTTTCACCATCCATCTACCTATCAGTGGAGAGCCTCATGTACATATCCTAGCATCATGGTTGTGTATCACCCTAGACTAGGGGCAAAATCCTAAACTCACTAGGGGCAATAAAATTTGAGATTGAACCAACAAACAAACAACAGTAGTACAACACAACCCAAAACAATGATCATAGTGCAACTCAACATTGAACATCAATCACAAAAACATGAATACATCAACTATCCATATCAAATAGCCAAATCAATCAAACCAAAAGAACACTTGAAATGGATGATTGTTCCTCTGAACTAAGGATCTATCACTATGGTATGAATGTTCAACAGTTGAAATTTATTTTTGTTATCATATATCTGGAGTACCTCAATGATGTGCTGAACTAGAGGAGCTAGGAAGGAGTATGATTTTTTTTGTTTTTTGTCTCCGAGTTGATCATTATTACTGTGAAAATTGTCGTGGGATATGCTCTACAAAGTATTACTAATGACATTCCAAATTTTCATAGGAAAACAATTAACTCTTGTCTATTTACGCAAGCAATAATGAGGTCATCTAGGTTTAATTATACCTAGATGCTTGTGTTAACTTGCAATATTAAAAATCATGGAAGTAGTACTCAGGTAATCATGGTCTAAATATACCATTGATGTTTGTACTCACTTTCAACATTTAAAGGATCAATGATGATAAAAATCATGAAAAATTGGCTATTACGAATGACAACATCTGCATATTAGATCTACATGGTTAAGTTATATTGCATCCATGTTAGCTTGCATTTGTATCTATAGGGTTTTGAAAGCTGCAACAATTTCACAATGATGTTATCTTTGACACTAGATTGAGAACACCTGACATTACCAAAAACACATCATTCTCATATAGAAAACACATTAGTTGAATCATCATTTGCATACATTAGAAAATATTATCACATCATTCATTCATCCATGCATCACATCATAATATTTGCATTAGAAAACATAAAAAGACGTGCATCACATCTCATTTACATAATCAAAATCATTTGATATAGTTGCATTAAGAAAGTGGCCCACTAAGCTTAAATGAGTGAGTCTCTTTAAATTTCCAAGAAAGTTGGGAAATATGTCAAGTTTTGTGAAGCTTGATTTAATAAATAATCAACTGATGAAAACCTTCCCATAGCTCTCGGAAGTTGGATAGATTCACTCATTTAAGCTTAAGACCCTAGATGTTTTGAAGTCTTGCAAACCCAGTTAAGCATAATCATTTGCATCACATAATCATAATTCATTTTACAAAACATCATCCATATGGCATCCCATCATCACTACATCCATACATAATCAATATAAACATCACATATCATCACACATCATCAAAATCCATCTCACACAACATAGGCATAAATCCATAAAGCATATACAATCATCAGTGCATACATAACATAATCATCATTGCATACATCACATAATCATCATTGCATACATAACAGAATCATCATTGCATTCATAAAATAATCATCAATTCATGCATTATCATATTATCATTACATACATCCCATAATGATCATTACATAAGCATCATCATCACATAATCATCATCATATAAACATCATATACACATAAGAACTAGGTACCATCACATTATCATACATTCATCCATTCATTACATCATCTATTTGCATGAGGAAAAGTACAAAAACATAAACTACATCACATTTTATTTGCATAATAGGATCCATCACATACATCATATTGGAATTGTTCATAAAGCATCATAGAACCATAACACATTAGTTGCATCATCATTTGCTTCCATATCATATCATATCGTCATCATCATATAGCATAAATAATAGAAATTAAATGCATCCATCACAATCATCATGATCATCATCATAACATAAGAAATCAAATGCAGCCATCATAGGCATCCATCATAAACATCATATAGACACACATATCATAATCATTGCTGCATATCATATAACCTCAAAATCACGATGTCAAAGTGTACAAGGATATCCAAAGGTATAAAGAGATACATCAATATCAAAAATGGCAGTGTATGATAAGTCTAAAAACAAGAGGTACATCATCAATATCTCATATACATCAATGTATATATCATGTCCAAATTACATCAGAAAATCATAAATTGGAGCTATGTTGTGCTCCCCCTAGACGATGTTGGCATCACAGGACCCCTTCACCTGACGAACCCACACCAAGATCTCTCTGATCACCAGGAAGTGGCTGCATAACATCCATGCTAATGGTACGAAACTGATATCTCCCTAACCAGGACTATGCAAAGATCTCCCACCACTCCGGAGGAACTGCATCATGATATCTGACCCTGTAAAACTCTGCCTCCTGAGCAGTATGGCAGATCTCCCTAAAATAATTTGTAGACCTAGTAGCCACTACACCATGCTGTAATCTCTTAGTAAGGCCCTTAGCTTGGTCCACCCGTTGTCTCAGGGCATCCCTCTTAGAAGTCAATGTGGAAATCTTCCCCTGCATCTATCCTTGTGCCTATCCCTGGGCCTGTACCTATGCAAGCTAGGCATGTACCTATTGTACCTACTGCCTAGCGACATCTCTCTCAGCCGTCAATGTCTGGATCTATCTATGTGCCTACGTAAGTAGAGCTTGAACTTGCTCTAGCTAACCCTACAGTGTCTGAACCTGTCCCTATAAAGCAGTTATCTATGTCTGTAGCTATTGTGATGGTAGCCTAATCTCCACACACTGCTGAGAAGGGGCAACTAATGATCGCCTCTTGCAAGGCACTCACATCTCTCCAACATTCAGCCTTGGTCCTCCACCACCCTAATCTCCTCCCCCACCACTCTCATCACCATCACTACTATCCTCCTCCTTTGACTCGTCCTCCTCTACCTCCTCTCTTCACTGTCTCTGCCCATGACCTATTGCCACCTCCTCCTCTAGAAATGGCACCGACTCATCTGGAATGGTGATCTGTGGGAATGGATGCATAAACATATATTGATCATACTCCTCTGATATTGGAGCATCGCTAATATATGGAAAAAAATCCCAAGGGATGACCTACAAACCCTGGAAATGTTGAACAACTGCATCATACGAAAAAACTGGTCCCCAATCTATAACATCCTGCCATTGTCATGCACAGTGAGCCACTCCCTAGGGCATCCCCTGCACTCTGCCATACTATCTAAGTACCTGCATCGGCAAAAATATCTCAATGAAAAATGGGTCTGACCAATTAGATATATTGACTAACACAAAAATAGCATATGTATGTCATCCTGAGGCCACTGCTCACAATCTAGATAGGGCCTCCATACTACAAACTCCATATCATCTAGGGTCCTCCTCTAGTACTCAAGTTTTCCCAACATAGGTTGAGCAAGTTGACCAGCATAAATGTGTACATATGGCCCCATGGTTAGTTGTTGTCTATCTCCCACTAGCCGTGCAACTACTATGTGCTCCTAGGCCCAGACCTGAAGCAATGTAACTCCTAATGATAAACTCTCCCCTCCAAAGTACACAACCTGATGCAAATAATGGTACAAGTGCACAAGCATACATCAACCCCATGTATATCAAGTTCCATGAGAAATCATGCTCTCTAGGATTTTCCCCCATCCAACTAATAGTTCCTTTGACCTAAGATCAAGAAAAAGGAACCCTCCAATAAATCTAGCTAACAAAGAAGGCAATGTGGCATACACATTAACCATGTCCCTCCAGGGAATCTCATAGCCGCATATGGTATCATCCTCAAACACACTATGCAGTGCATAAGTCCTTCCCTGCTCCCAAGAATCATATAATACAAGCTCTCCAACCATGGGTATCTGCAAAATCTAGTATACATCCTTGGGGGTAACTATGATCTCACTGGTGGGAAAATGGAAGGTTTTATGCTCACTGTGTCACCTCTCCGCTAAAGCTATCAGTAAACCCCTATTAACCCTAATCTGGGGCATATCAATGAGAGGCAATAAACCACATCATACAATGATGACTACCTTAGGTGGTGTCAGGTGTCGAATCAACCCCCATGTCCTTAGGAAACGCTCTCTAATCTGTAAGCTCATCAATGAATCGTATCATCACAAAATATCACAACTCAACGAATCAAATCAATAACTCAATCAACTAATCAATCAATTGACATCAATCAGCCAAAAAATCAATCAAACAACATCAATTAGAAAATCAATTATTCAATCCAACCTCACCTATCATGAGGTTCATCAATTAATCCAACCTTTCCTATCATGAGGTTCATCAATCAAATCAACCTCACCTATCATGAGGTTCATCAAATCAACCTCGCCTATCATGAGGTTCACCAATCAATCAATCTCGCCTATCATTGGGTTCATCAATCAATCTAACCTCGCCTATCATGAGGTTCATCAATCAATGTACCTTGCCTATCATGAGGTCAACCAATCAATCAAACTATAATTGATCTTCTCCTATTGTGAGGTCAATTATTATCATTGTATCATTGAATATTTCCTAGCATGAGATCGATAAACATCTAACCTATCAACTTCATCAATCATCATTGAAACAAAGGTTGAAATGATCAAACATCTCTAACATCAAGGATTCCAAGAAAAAAAATCATCAAACTAGTTTAAATTTCCCCAATGCAATAAAACAATGCTTCTATGCATTGAAAGACCCTATGCGCTACATCATTTAATCTATGTGCTAAATCAGTTCACCTATGCACTAAAGCATCCTATGCACCACAACAATTATTAAATGTGCTACTTCAGAAAACCTATGCATTACTTTATCATATGCACTATATTAGTGACCCTATGCGCTAGTCTATCCTATGTGCTAAAATAGTCATTCTATGTGCTATTTCGGTCTTCCTATGCACTAAAATAATTAACATATGAATTCAAATGAAAAACAAGTGGGAAATTAATTGTAAAAATCACAAGGTAGTTTCAAGGGGTACATACCAGAGGTCCATACATTGTAGGGTGGTTATGTCATCTCACACGCTTGAAACGATGAGTGTGGTAGGGGATCACCATTCTACACCAAATTTGCACAAATCACTCTCACTCTCAAGTTTTCAAATCACAAATGAACAAATGAACTTTCTAAACCAACTTTTTAACCTTTTAAGGTTAATTAAGTGGCATTTTATGGGGATGTTTTATTTTATTTTCAAAGGGGCTTTAATTCATCAAATCATCACCAGGTGGCTTATACATCATTTTTCGGGAGATAAATCGTTTCTGAATCATAAAATTTTGAGATCATCATCAAATCATCAAAATTTTCAAAAATTATAAAAAATCCTAAAGATTCAAAAATTCACTAAGTTATCTCCCAAGGGGGCATATGTCCATCATCACTTGAAAATCAACATCTAGGGCATCGATTTTTTTTTCTCGACATCAGTAGAAAATTTTTCTTTGAAGCAATGTGTAAACACATTACTTCAAAGAGGGGAAAAATGTATACACCTAAAATCAGTCAAGACATTTAATTAATTAAATACTAGTTAATTAATATTTAAACTACTTATAAATAAATTCTCAATTTATTTATATAGTTCATATCTTCTAATTCTCCAAATCTAAAATCACATTCCTCTAATTTAATTAAATAAACAAATTTCTGAAGTTTGTTTTATTTAATTAATTCTCACTAATCCCAAATTTGGAATTCAAGCACATGTCTAAAACTTTTCATGCCACCTCACCAAGGTCACATGAAATTAAATAATTCTAATTTTTAACTAGAAATATCTTCAACAAATTTTCAAACACACGGCTTATTCCTCACACACTTCTTCAATAAACTCTCAAACACATAGTCTTTTTCTCACACACTTGATTCATCCATCCATTTGGCATGTTGTCTTTGGTTAAGGGATTCCTTCATCCATTTGGCATGTTGTCTTTGGTCAAGGGAACATTCCTTTTGATTATCTCCATCTCCATCATTCATCTCTCTTATTTGAATCTAGTGTTGAATCTTAGTTGTTTGTGATGTGTGATGTTTGTCCTTGATGAAAAAACTGGTTCTTATAATGGTGTTCTTTCATTGACATTGACAAGCTACATGATGTGCAGATTGGTTTCGAGGGTGTTGATTGGTTGGTTGGCATATGATGCAAGATGTATTCTCTTATTGATTGTTAGGATTGATTGGTTGTCATGATATGCAGATGGAATATTCACTTGTGTTGTGCCATTGACATCATGCACACAATTTATATAGTTGGGATGGTCTAATCTTGGTGTCATATGATTTGGTTTAGTTTGTATCATGATTTCCTTGGCTTTGTCTACATCATTTTGATGAGCTACATGATGTTCAGTTTTGGATCTACTCTACATGATATTCTTTTAGTGTTTATGATTATGTTGGACTCATAGTGTTGATAAGGCATTGCATAGGTTATTCATAATTGATCATTTTTAGGATCATTTGAAGGATCCATTTGAGGTTGCATGTCACAGGTTATTTGATCATATTCTGATTGATCATTTGTAGGTTTAGTTTGTCAAAACAATCATTTCTTAGGTGACTAAGGTCATTTGGTATTTCTTGTAACATTTTAATGTGTTTAATTATGCACATTTCTATTGCATATCTCATGGCATTTTGACTTGACAATATCATTGTGCCAATGGTTCTCCGATTTCTCTACATGGGCATTATAAGGCGACTTCTCTATATGGGCCTTGCTATGATAATCAACATTGAAGTGTTCATAAGCATCTTGATTGATTTAATGTGGCTTTTCCATTGGTACTTGGTATGGCTCATTGTTTATATATTGCATTGCTATCAATTACCTTGAAAAAGGTATTAGGAATTATGGTTATTGACATACATTGCTTTAAAAGTTCAAGGTCATTGGAATTTTATGAATCTTGGTTTATTACAAAGGAAATTTTTGAATGTCAGATGGTAGTGACAAGATATTTAGCAGTCATCATTTTTTGGTTCAATCATTATCTATGCCAGCATTTTAAAGTCTTTGATTTGGAATAATTTTTACAAGGTAATGATGTTTTGGGCATTATGAGTATTAGGTATTGTTGTTTAAGTTGTCAATTGATATTTGTAAGTGGTGACTTGGAATCAACATCCATCATTGATAATGCACATGTGGAAATGATTTAATTCCATTCTTCTTGGACAGTGGATTCTAAAGGAATTATTATGTTTTTTTTATTTCAGAATTCAAATCATCATTGTGTTTGATTAAAGTCTTCAAAAAAATTGGAAGAAAGAAGATTAGGGTAATATTTTTTTTATCTCAATGTGTTAATTTCTTAAACCCTAGCTACCACCATATGTGAAGTATACAAAAACTCAGCCTACATTCTAAAAAAACAATGACAACTAATGCAAACCTAAAATAGGAAGCTTGATAGTAGTTTTTGTATGAATGGATTTTGTTTTTGACTATGGAAGTTAGAGGATTTTCTTCTAGCTGGGTCGTTATGAGTTTACTTGATAGGTTGTGGTGGTTTCTTTTCCTTCATCCTTCGTGATCAGGTAAAATGATCTTGTGTTTTTTTTTTTAAAGATTCCTCTAGAATATTCAGTTTGGTGCTTAAGGAATAAGCATTTTTCAATTCAAGTCTTATGAGATTCTAGAAGAAAATATTGTTGTTGTTGAAGATAGAAATCTATTAGGGTTTTACAAACTCAAGTTGATTTTTTCAGTTCGATTGTAACTAAATTGTTTCAATGTGGTGATATTTGTTGAAAGAGTTTACTTTGAAAGAGGATTATTTAGGGTTTGTCATTCAAACCCCAACCCGAGTTGATTTTTAGTTACTTAAACTACAAACATAAGTTATCATTCACAATATCTTTAAGAGATGGTTCTCATGCATTTTTTTGGTAATTTAAGAGAGGAATATGAAGCTTCAATCATATTGTGCAAAAATAGTACTGCATTGAAAATATTTTATTATGATTCTCATATTATTGTATTGAAGGAAGATGTTGATGCACAACATTCTTCAATGTGCTTAATGAGGATATACATAGTCTTCTATTAAAATTATAGATTTGCAAAATCTACACTTCTAGGGTTCTGATAGGATGCTATAATTGTTATGTGTTAAAAGGGGTTGGTGCTCCTAGATTAATTGGTGCTCTAAATTTTTCCTGTAAGGCATTGTAAATAGTTGTTTTATTTAAGCTAGTAAAGCATCATTTTGGAGTGGTTTTTCTACCCCAAGAGGGTTTTCCACTCATCAAATTCATGGGATTATAGTATCATTTCTTTGTTATGATAATATTTCTAGATTGTGATGTTTTTCCTTGTCAGTTCATAGTTGAATGATTGTTTTTCATTTCTGCAAATGTTTACATTGGAGCTGTCATGTTAATGTTATGAACTTTCATTCAAGTGAAAGCACAAATAGTTCATTTAAGTCTATCCATATCAATATCTTATTCATATGCTTAGTTGATATACAAGTCAAATCTGCTTCTCAAATTTTTATTTGTTTTTCTTGGTTTAAAAGTGAACACTGAACAAAAAAAAAATTGTGGCTTTTATAAATCACTGATTTATCCTCCCCTCTTAGTGACTTCAAACTTCCAACAATTGGTATTAGATAATAGGGTCCTTTCATAGGTCTAATCCACCTAGGATTGATTATAGTTTTTGGAAGTCAGTCAAACATGTCACAAGCTCAAGAAGGTTCTTCTGTAAATTGATCCAAATCCTTGATTAAGAAAGTCTAATTGACTTATGGTTTTTGGAATTGGAGTGTTGTGTCTGATATGGGAAAAGTAAAAGGAATAAGGGAAAAAGAAGTTCACGACAAAAAATTAATCATGAAGATCTGCCTAAACTCAATATGAGAAGTAATGAGAAAGAGATCATTAGCAATAATCTAGAAATGATAGAGTATCCTATGTTTGGAACACCTTAGTTTGAAGGTACCAATTTTATTCTTTGGAAACGTCATATGGAGACATATTTTTCTTCCTTAGGGTTTGATGTGTGGGTAGCAGTAGAAAGGGGTTGCACTATATCTATAACATCTCCTTCCACACATGAGGAGAAAACAACTCTTGAATTCAATGCTAAGGCTATAGTTGCTATTTTCAATAGTTTTCCAAATGAAATTATTGCTAAGGTTATGCATTGTAGGAATGCAAAGGAATTTTGGGATAGTTTGATTGAAATGAATTAGAATGGTGAGTTGCAAGAGGAGATATCTTTGAAAACAAAAACAAGTTGTGGGTCATCTGAAAGTGATGATTGTGCAAATCTCCATATTTATGAAGAAAATCATATTGAGTCTAAATCTATAGAGATTACTAATGAACATTCAAATGGCCAAGAAATTAATGAAGAAATAGAACAATTTTTGGGTGAAGTGAATTTTGAACAAGAATATGAGAAACAAGAAAGTGAGGTTGATTTGGAAGGTGAACTCCTGTGTGCTTTAGATACAATTAAGCAACTTCAAAGAGAAAACTAGAATTTAAAAAGGAAACTTCAACAAGAAAAAGATATCAAAGATAGGATATGTTTAGATCTTGTAGAATCAAAGATACAAGTTGAAGAAGCTAGAAAGATTGAGGAAGAATTTAGAAACCAAATTAAGGTAAAAGAATAGAGTATTGAAAAACTTGAGTGTCAAGTGATCTTACTGAGGAACATTGATAAAGCATCAAAGCAGTTAAGTGATGAGAAAATTAATGAGAATGGCTCTATGTCTTTAGATAAAATTATTGGTGCATAGAAAGCTCCAAGTGACAAAATTGGTCTAGGCTTAGAGGAAGGACATTGCTCTAAGGTTAGAAAAACACCTAGAACAAAGGTAGAATTGAAATTTCATGTTGCTGACCTTGAAACTACAGGAAACAAACAACACAAGGATATCAATAGAGGAGGAAGGAATAGAACAAGCAAATTCATAGGATCTCCCTTTGCTTGGAAAGGTAAATTGATGAGGTATAATTGTTCTTTTTAGGATATTGTTATTCCTGTTTTGATTATGGCCATAGAGCATCTAAATGTTGGATTAAAGTGAAGAAAAATGATTGGAAAATGAATTATGGTATTGTCACATGCTTCATGTGTAGTCAGTCAGGTCATATTGCAAGAAATTGAGATAAATTGTTTCTAAAAGATGGTGTAGGAGAGTGAAAATATTTAGTTGTTTGCTATAGATGTAATGAATTTGGTCATAAAGAAAACTTTTGCAGGGATAAATCATCTAGAAATGGATCTTTAAGGGTTTGGAGAAGAAAGCAATAAAAGGAGAAGGGAGGACTTAGTCTTGTGCATGATGCACAAGGATCATCTCTTAGCATTTAATGGTTGTTTGGTTTTAGGGGGAGTAATCCAAAGTTTTATTTTCTATCCCCAAGGAGTCTTAAAATGTAGTGGAACAAGTGTTTTTTGAAGTTTTGGTGTAGTTTGTCTACTTCATGGACCATGATGACTTTGGAACAAGTACTGTGATGTGTGTAGCAATCAACATAACAATAGTTTTATGATTCTTATTGGATATGTATTCCTTACACTTTGATAAGTCATTGTACATAGTATTCATGGTGTTTCTTTATGGTTCAAAAACTGAGTTATTTGACAACTCAGAGTTACTTAATACATTCCAAATTACTTGATCTTGTGTTGATTCTAAAGGATAGTTGTTAGATGATTGGTGATATATGTTAGTCATATGGTCTAGCGGTGATACAAGGTATTACAAAAGTGTTTGACAAGTACCATTGTTTGAACAAACCATGTCACAACTCTAAATGTTGCAGATTCTAGAAGTTTGTTTGTGTAATCATTTGATTAATAGATTTCTGATTGACAGTGATTTTTCTTTGATAGAGCTTCTACTTAATAGCAGTGGTGTTGATCTTCAAAAAATTGTGATACAGGTCATTTGTACTAGTTTGGAGTCTTTCATTTCCTATCATTCAAGAATTAGGAAGGATTATGTTAATGAATATTCTTGTATCATGATCTTCTAAAGGTGTAGGTTTGAGTTTGGCAACAGTACAAAATTTTGTAAACTGCAACAAGAAGTTTGATGACTACAGGGCGATAGATCTTGTGTAGTAAAAACAAGTGTTTGGATAGTGACATTTGTTGCTTGTTTATTAGTGTATTTGAAAGGAGCTTTGCTCATGAAAAACGATTTCTAGGCAACCATAGTGATAGTGAAATATCATTTGATTGAAGGCAGTTGTGTGATACTTTGCTTTACTAGTTATCCCTTGTCTCCTTTTTGAGTTGCAATAGTGCACAACACAAAGCTTACTCATTCAACATCACTTTTCTTTTAAGATGTAATGAAAAAGGCATATTATCTTGCACAATATTCAATCATTATAGAAGTGGTATAATGGTGAATTAGCTTGGACAGTCAATGGTTTGAAGGAGAAATAAAGCTTTACTTTGGTTCACGTAGTGGTTTTCATAACAAGTATTACTATGAACCAAGAAGTAAAAGACAACATGAATGGTGTTTGCACAAAACTTGTAGATAGATAGTCCATTCAATGATATTAATTGTTCTCTAATCTAACAAACCTAACAGTGCTAAAAAAATAAATTATGCTTTGATGATAGAACACACTTCCATGGAGAATAGTACATTTGGTGATGAAAATGTATGGACAGTGGTAAAATCCTGTTGATTCCTTTTTTGTGGCTTGTACACTATTTGATGCATACTGAATTTGTTTGTGATAATGTATCTTGATTGTATCAATAAAAGTTCCTAGATAATTTGGTGAAGTAGCAACTATTGTTTTCACTGGTCAGTTATGTTGTGCTTGGACAACGAGCATGTAGAAATTTCATGGATCAAAAGGTAAAGTATAATGATGTAGTGTCATGTCAACACAGTTCTATAGTGTTGCATTCTTACTTTGACAAGTACACATTCAAGACATGTGTTTTTAAATGTCATGCAAACATGATTGTTTCTATTGTAACAAGCCTATATAATTGAAGTACAAGTTGAGAATAAATGGAATAGTGAGCAATACTAATAATTTTTTTGTTATTAGGTCTATCTTTTGGCATTTCATTTGTAAAGAATCAGGGGGAGCTTCATGTTGCAATTTTTCCTTAAGTATCTGAATTCACAGGGTCTTTGATTGTTGTGCATGCAAATATATTCTATTTATCCTTGTGATTAACACAAGGAGATATATGCAACAATGTCGGTTGCTTATAAAGTGATGGTATATTGGTTGATCCCTGAGTCTTGATTCATACTTTTAGTTGAATATGTGTTGATTGGACTCTCAATTGTTTATCTTCATGGCATCTCACATTCTCCTCTTTCATCCTTTGTCATTGAGGAAAAAAGGGGGAGAGAAAGTATGCGTTTTTCCATCAAGGACAAAGGGGGAGTTTGTTGACTCTCATTTTTTTGTGATGTGTGATGTTTGTCCTTGATGAAAAAAATGGTTCTTATAATGGTGTTCTTTCATTGACATTGACAAGCCACATGATGTGCAAATTGGTTTCGAGGGTGTTGATTAGTTGGTTGGCATATGATACAAGATGTATTCTCTCATTGATTGTGAGGATTGATTGATTCTCATGATATGTATATGGTGTATTCACTTGTGTTGTGTCATTGACATCATGCATACAGTTGATATAGTTGGTATGGTCTAATCTTGGTGTCATATGATTTGGTTTAGTTTGTATCATGATTTCCTTGGCTCTATCTACATCATTTTTATGAGCTACATGATGTTCAATTTTGGATCTAATCTACATGATATTCTTTTAGTTTTTATGATTATGTTGGATTGACAGTGTTGATAAGGCAATGTACAAGTTATTCAGAATTGATCATTTTCAAGATCATTTGAAGGATCCATTTGAGGTTGCATGTCATAGGCTATTTGATCATATTTTGATTGATCATTTGTAGGTTCAATTTTTCAAAACAATCATTTCTCAGGTGACTAAGGTCATTTGGTATTTCTTGTAACATTTTAATGTGTTTAATTATGCACATTTCTATTGCATACCTTATGGAATTTTGACTTGACAATATCATTGTACCAATGGTTCTCTAATTTATCTACATGGGCATTATAAGGTGAATTATCTATATAGGCCTTGCTATGATAACCAACATTGAAGTGTTTATAAGCATCTTGATTGATTTAATGTGGCTTTTCCATTGGTACTTGGTATGGTTCATTGTTTATATATTGCATTGCTATCTATTACCTTGAAAAAGGTATCCGACATTATGGTTATTGACTTACATTGTTTAAAAGTTCAAGGTCATCGGCATTTTATGAATCTTGGTTTATTACAAAGGAAATTTTTGAATGTCAGATGGTAGTGACAAGATATTTAGCAGTCATCATTTTTTGGTTCAATCATTATCTTTGTTGGCATTTGAAAGTATTTGATTTGGAATAATTTTTACAAGGTAATGTTGTTTTGGACATTATGAGGTATCAAGTATTGTTGTTTAAGTTGTCAATTTCTATTTGTAAGTGGTGAATTGGAATCAACAACCATAATTGATAATGCACATGTGGCAATGATTTAATTCCATTCTTCTTGGACATCGGATTCTAAAGGCATTGTTATGTTTTTTTATTTCGGACTTCAAATCATCATTTTGTTTGATTAAAGTCTTTGAAGGACTTGGAAGAAAGAAGATTAGGGTAATATTGTTTTTGTCTCAATGTGTTAATTTCTTGAGCCCTAGCCACCACCATATGTGAAGTATGCAAAATCTCAACCAACATTCTAAAAGAACAATGATAACTAATGCAAGCCCAAAACAAAAAGCTCGATGCCAGTTTTTATATGAATGGATTTTATTTTTGACTGTGGAAGTTAGAGGAGTTTCTTCCAACTAGGTCATTATGAGTTTACATGATTGGTTGTGGTGGTTTCTTTTCCTTCATCCTTCGTGATCAGGTAAAATGATCTTGTGGTTTTGTTTTGAAAAGATTCTTCTAGAATATTCAGTTCGGTGCTTAAGGCATAAGAATTTTTCAATTCAAGTCTTCTAAGATTCTAGCAGAAAATATTGTTGTTGTTGAAGATAGAAATCTATTAGGGTTTCACAAAATCGAGTTGATTTTTGCAGTTAGATTGTAAATGAATTGTTTCAATGTGGTGATATTTTTTGAAAGAGTTTACTTTAAAGGAGGATTATTTAGGGTTTGTCATTCGAACCCTAATTAGAGTTGATTTTCAGTTACTCAAACTGCATATATAAGTTATCATTTGCAATATCTTTAAAAGATGCTTCTGAGGAATTTTTCCAGTAATCTAATAGAGGAATATGAAGCTTCAGTCATATTATGAAAAAATAGTACTGCATTGAAAATATTTTATTATGATTCTCATATTATTTTATTGAAGGAAGATGTTGATGCACAACATTCTTCAATGTGCTTAATGAGGATATACATAGTCTTCTATTGAAAAATCTGCACTTCTAGGGTTCTAATAGGATGCTATAATTGTTATGTGTTAAAAGGGGTTGGTACTCCTTGGAATGGGTGTTCCTAAATCTATAAGGGGTTGGTGCTCTAAATTCTACCTATAAGGCATTGTAAATAGTGGTTTTATTTAAGCCAGTAAGGCATCATTTTTGAGTGGTTTTTCTACCCCAAGAGGGTTTTTGACTCATCAAATTCATGGGATTATAGTGCCATTGCTTTGTTATGAAAATATTTCTAGATTGTGATGTTTGTCCTTATCAGTTCATTTTTGAATGATTCTTTTTCATTTTTGCAAATGTTTACACTGAAGTTGTATTGTTAAAGTTATGAACTTTCATTCAAGTGAAAGCACAAATAGTTCATTTAAGTCTATCCATATCAATATCTTATTCATACGCTTAGTTCATATGCAAGTCAAACTTGCTTCTCAAATTGTCATTTGTTTTTCTTGGTTTAAAAGTGAACACTGAACAAAAAAAAATATTGTGGCTTTTATAAATCACTAATTCACCCCCCTTTGAGTGATTTCAATCTTCCAACATCTAGATCATCAATTGCTTCCACATCACAAGATGCTTGTAAAATCCTAGGAATACAACCCTTTGCTATAGCATTTTTCATCCCACATTCGAGTAGAGTTATCATGCATGAATAACTTTGGAGCATTTGGAGTCTATAGTTAGAATCATGTTTACCTTTATAGTTGCATTTTAGATTATCATATCACTAATAATTTGAGCACATGCAGAATCATTTTAAATTCTTATCACAACTTTTGTATCACATAGTTTAGCAACATTATCCTTTCATCATAATCTTTGTTATAATAGTATCATATATTTCATCACATTAGTTTCATGTAGGAACTTAATTGGCTTGCATGTTGAGTAGCATCTCATTTCTCAAGTTGTCATTTTAACAACCATAGTGCATATACAAAATTTGAGATCCAATATGGTTTAATAAATCCTTGAGAATAGAGAACAATGGAATGATTTTAAACATTTGTTTAACTAAAATTTAGAGTAGTTTATTTGATTGAAATCTTTACTATAATACATCTCATTGGTGTTTTTGTTGATTTACTAACAATTCCCACATTTCACACACACACAAACTAATACTAAATGACCTAAGAATGCAAGAAAAATATTACATAAAGTTATGAAACTGGAAATGTGCACTTGGAAACTTGCTGGAGATGAAATGGAGCTCTAGATCACTAAAAAATTTACTATTGATGCCAAGTGGGACTCATACACCAAGTTGGGCGACTTAGTCTAGTTTCATAAAGACTATGTCGGAAAAGGTTTCAGACAAATGGGTACTCAGATCTACAAATTTCTTGTCTATGCCTAGGCAGTTGGACTTATTCACCAATAGTGGTGAATCAATCCACTTCTATCTGGGCTCTCAGTTTTCTCTACTATTCCTGACTAGTTTCTAGATCCAAAACTACCAAATTCAACTTTTAGAACTTCTCCAAGGCTTATCTTAGGACTTTCACAACTTTGACTTGCTTTGATTAATTTTCCAATCTTAACTTCTTGGTAAATTTGCAACCTATCCCTGGAAATCACACACAAGAAAAGGGAAAAATGTTGTGGGCTTAGTGAATAGGGGTTTGCCTTGGTCAAACCCCTTGTTGGTAATTAAACCCTTGAAATGAAATGAAATAGAATGGAGAATGATGAATGAACAAATAGGGATGTTGCAACTCAGAAAACCCTAGCAATAAGGTGCTGCAAACATGTAGATAATGGCTCCAATGGATGTGGACTTGAAGTCTAGCTTGATGTTGATAGATCTTGAATGCAATGCTTGCAAATCATACACCACAATTGTTAGCTCTAAAAAAAACATGATGCAATCAATCTTTGACATGGTGAATGACACTTGAAGAATGCTCTTGAATGCTTGAAAATATTCCCTTGAAATTCCTTGAATACTCTTATGAATGCTCAAATGCTCTTGTAAACTATATGCATGAATACTTGAATGCTAGGTATGAAAATGAGAGAAAAAAGCTTGTATTTATACACAATTATGCAATAATTCCCAAAATTACATCACATGCCAACCTTAGATCTTAGAGAATAAAATCCCACCAAAATTTTGAATTAAATTTAGATTTTTAGTTCAAGGGGACTCATTCACCCCCTTACATCAAGCTAGAGTTCAAGTACACATCCATTGGAGCCTTTATCTACATGTTTGTAGCACCTTATTGGTAGGGTTTGGTGAGTTGCAACATCCTTATTTGTTCATTCATCATTCTCCATTATATTTCACTTCATTTCAAGGGTTTAATTACAAACAAGGGGTTTGACCAAGGAAAACTGCTATTCACTAAGCCCACAACATTTTCCCCTATTCTTGTGTGTGATTTGCAGGGATAGGTTGCAGATTTACCAAGAAGTTAAGTTAGAAAAGTGATCAAAGCAAGTCAAAGTCCTAAGAGAAGCCTTGGAGAAGGTCTACAGGTTGAATTTGGCAGTTTTAGATCTAGAAACTAGCCGGGATTAGTAGAGCAGACCGAGAGCCTAGATAGAAGTGGATTGATTCACCACTATTAGTGAATGAGTCCAACTACCTAGGCCTAAATAGGAATTTTTCAGATCTGATTACCCATTTGTTTGAAACCTATTCTGGCACAGTCTTCTAGAAACTGCACTAAGTCACCCAACTTGGTGTATGAGTCCCAGTTGGCATCAAAAATGAATTTTTAATGCTTTAAATGATATTTGTTGGGATTATTCTAAAAAATACACATAAATAAGGAATGTGGATGCAAAATGGGCCCAATTAAAGCATAAAAAATCCCAATTATTAATGATGTAGCCTAGAAAAGTGTGAAAGTGTGTTACAACACTTTAGAAAACTTTGAAGCAAGGCTTGGTATATTATGAAAAGAGGTTATTTAGGTGAAATAATTTGACAAGACCCTAGAAAAGTTTGAAAGTGTGTTACAACACTTCAAAACACTTAAGTAAGGTACCATTTGAATCATTTTAGTTCACAAGGGCCCAAGACCTAATGTGAATGTGTTATCCACATTACAACAATAAATTAATGCAACATTAAGCCAAAATACATAAGAAGGACCCAAACGAGTGCAAAAAATGTCAAAGGACCCTTTTTTTGACACTATATGTTCATGGAAGAATTTAAATCTTGCTATGGTTGGATTGTTTTGTTTTAGGGAAGACGTAGAGTCATCATGCATTGCTTCAATTAAGTATGGATCTTGATTTTCTTTGTCTAATTCATCATGTAACCTATGAGAAAGGGAATGACATGTATGCCTACACTCTCTAGCACCTTCGTTTCTTTTAATTTTGTTTTAAAGTTACGTTTAGTTTTGTTTGACCACTTTCTCTTTGAATTTGTATACTTGTTTAATTCTAGGAGGTGTGACGATGTTGTTTTCATTGTCTCTTGGTATTTTGTAGGAGGTAGGTGAAGGTTCTATCTTAGGTTGGTCTTGGTTATTTGGGACTTGTTTAGGTTTAAGCATGGTATTTTCAAGGATGGTAGACTCAGAAGTGGATGGGGACATGTTTCATAGGGATAGTTCTCCTATCTTCATTGCCTTGAACTTTTGATAGGAAAAGAAAAAGAAATCCTCATGGGGTTTTATAGGTTCCATAGGCTTGGTCCAAAAGAAATATAAGGAAAATTTTCCTTTGGAGGAAAACGGGTTAAAGCCACTATAGTGGAAAGTGAATACTTCATTTTCAAAGGGAAAATTTACGAATTTATGCACAACTAAAGGGAAAAGTTTCATGGAGTGAAGCCATGGATGGCCTAGCTTCACACGAAATTGGTCTGACAATGGGATGATGGAGAATGAGACATCTAATGTTTTTGGTCCTATTTGCAATGGTAAGGTGATCAATCCCATCATAGGTCTAGAAAAACCATTTGTGTCTCTTGATCCATGCTTTTAGTTTATTGTATATGTCTTGATAGATCTCGTGAAAAATTAGAAATTCATTGGTGATCATGTTCTCTCCACAATGGGATCTATTAGTATCCCATTAGTGGGCTTGTCATAGATATAGATGGCTATGTAAAGAGGACCATCGAGTGCATGTTTAAGTATATCCTTAGAGGAGAAAGCAATGTCAAGAGGGTTCTTAGTTCAGCCCCTATGAGGAATGAAATCTATCACTCCTACCATTTCATCCATAGGATCATTATCGATAGCATCATGTTGAATAGAATCATTGTTATAATCATCTGTGTCAAAATTCATCACATCATTCTTTTTGGTTTCGCTAGCTTTGAAAAATGAAATATTATGTTTTGGCATGGGGTTAGTGACAATTTGCAAGTTTTGGTTAGGAGGGGCAATGGACTTATTTCCTTGATCACTAACACCTCCAACGAGGAGATGACCAAAATCAATGAGGTCTTGCACAAGATGTTTAAGATGCTTACAATGTTCTGTGTCATGTCTATTTTGTTAGTGGTAATGGAAATAAGCATTTGATATAAAGCTTGATGGTAAGGGATTATTAGGATTGGGTGTTTTGATAGGAGGCAAGGTAATCATTTGCTATTCTAAAAGTTGGGTCATTGTGTTATGAAGAGTATCAAGTAAGGGAGTGAATTTTATTTTTGGGTCCCCATAGGTAAAGGGTATCACGGATTTAACAAAAACTACTTGGTTATTAGCATTGTGAGTTGTTTGTTGAGGGGGATTGAATTGAAGGAACCCTTTATTATGTTTTCTAAAAGTTTGGGAATTGTTTTGGTTTACGGGCTTGGATTTCTTAGTTCAGCTAGAAGTGGACTTTGAATCATGACTAGTAACTGAATTTTGATAATCATGGAGGGTAGTACACAAGTGCATGAAGGATAGGAATTTCATCATGGTAAGCTTTTCTTGGATCTTGCTTTGAAGGTTTTCTATAAACATCTTTTGAAGTTGAGGGTTGGGGACCTTGACATCGATTTGGTAATAAAGCGATTGATAGCATGAGATAAAGTTAGTTATCTTTTCTTCTTTTTTCTTACATCTCATCAAATCAACCAAGGTCATCTTAGGATTCATATGCACTTGGAAATGGTTAAAAAATGCCTCAACAAGTTCATTGAATGAACTGATTGAGTTGTTTGGTAAAGAAGAAAACCATTCCAAGGGGGTATCTTTCAAGGATCGAGGAAAAAGGTTAGCTGACAATTTATCATTAAGGACAAAGTTGCTACATAAGGTAGTATAGGCATTAACATGGTTAGAAGGATCTTCCTTCCCTCCATATTTATCAAATATAGGCACCTGTACACCTTGTGACATTGGTGTTCACAATATCTCAAAGGACAATGGACTGATTTTGACATAATATGTAGGTGGACCATTTTGATTTTGATTGATGGCAGAAACTTGTTTTTGGAGGGATGAAATGGTTTGGAAGAGTTGATTTATGAGAGGGTCATTACTTGTGCTATGAGATGGAAGTGACAAAGGTGAAGGGGTGTATGTGTTCCTAGGACAAGTAAATGGAATGCTTATAGGCGGTAAGGTGGTAGGAGATATGACATGTGATGCCACATAGGAACTAGGGATGCTAGCAAAAATACCTAAGGAAGAAATCACATTACTAGTTCTTGTTGCATTGTTGTTGTGACTTGAGGATTGGTATAGGTAGGTATTGAGGAAATTGTTGTGGGAGGAGGAATTTGAGTTCCTCCTTGGCTTGTGACATTACTTGTTGGAAAAGGACAAATAGTGGTTGGGGGGAGGTGTTTTCCAAAGATTTGAACTATGTTTTTCACAAGGTAAAGCCCATCTTCACTTTCAAGCTTGTGGTGAATGTTATCTATAGTAGGGTTAGCAGTAGTTGAAATTTTTCCATTTTGCACTTAATGTTGTAAGTTTTCTAGGTCCTCATGAATTTGGAATATGTTTTCTTGTAGGACATTATCATTCCTTATTTCAACTTGCATACTACTTGAAGGAAAAGATTTTTTAGGGTATTTTCCATATCTAGTGTACTAGTGTTAATACTAGGAGTGAAAGAGCTAGGAAACCCAAGATCCACAATAGTTGTGCTATCATAGGATGACATGAGTCTCAAAAATTTTCTCACTATAGTATTAGTAATAGGACACCAAATACTCATGCAAGGGCTACTAAATGCAAGGTGAATGCAAATACAATATAGGCTAAGAACATTGAAATGCTTATAATAGAAATTTTGGAAACTAAAACAGAAAGGAAACAACAACAAATAGAAACTCAAAAACTAACCTTTAAATGCCAGAAAATGTAGTGTAAAATATGCAAAGGGACTAATTCGCCCTAGGTGGTGAATGAGTCCCAGTAATGATTTCTTTTCAAAAAATTTAAAATTTTTCAATTGATTTTTATGCTTTTTATGTTTTACGATTCGTATGTGAGATGCAAATGCAGATTTTCAATGATTTTTAATGAAATTAAATGAAAAAATGCAAGCTATATGAGCTTTCACTAATGCAAAATTTGAAACCCTAGAATGCAAATCCTAATGCAATGTTAATGTGAACCAAATATAGGATGAAAATGCAATCCAAATCAAAAGTATGATGTTCTAAATTTAGGTTCACTAAAAGGGAACTAATAAAAATGGGTTGAATGAATGATGATTAAGTGCTATCACACCCACTTTCAAGGATTCCACTCAAGGATAACCCTAGAGATCTCAATGCAAAAGAGAAAGAGATCTTGCAATAGGGCTATCCCAGGGGTTGAAAGTAGACTAGTAAGGGGTTCACCACCATGTTTACACTTGGAAAATATAATGAAATGCTAGATGAAATGCAAAACCCTAATTGAATGCAAACTAACACTAAATGAACTAAAAAAGTAAATGAAATGAAACAGAAAATTGCAAAATAGAATGTGTGCTCCTAGAAATCTAGAGAAGGCTGAATGGAGGGCTAGAACACTAGAAAATATACTTTCACCATTGAATGACACTCATTCACCAAGTTGGGCGATTTAGTCCAGTTTCTAGAAAACTGTGTAGGAACAAGTTTTGGGCAAAAGGGTATTTGAATTTGCAAAATCCTGAAATATGACTAGAACTAGGACTCATTTGTGAGAAGTGGCGAATCAGTCTAGTTGGGATTGTTTTAAACTTCAAAAGTTGACCCTGCTCTTCTTTGCTTGCTCTTTCCTTCTTGACCAATTTCTAGATCTAAATCTCAAATTTGCAACCTGTAGGTGATCTCCAAGGTTCTCCAAGGATTGAAAACAAGTTTGAAAACTTTTAATGATTTACAACTTTCTTCCAATCCTTCTCCTTAGTAAATATGCACCTAAACCTACAAATCACACACAAAGGAGAGGGGAAAATGTTGTTGGGTTAGTGGATAGGGGTTTTCTTGGTCAAACCCCATTTTGGAAATCAATCCTTGAAATGAAATCAAATATGAAGGGAGAATGATGAATGAACAAATAAAAATATTGTAACTCATCAAACCTTAGCAATAAAGTTTTGCAAATATGCTTGAAATGGCTACAATGGATGTAGAATTTGACTCTTGCTTGAATGATGTTGATCTTGAATGAAAAATTTGCTTGAATCATAAAGCCTACATCATAATTGTTGCATAATAACAAACATGATGGATGAAATATTTGACATCATGATTGATGCTTGAATGTTGCTCTAAAATGCTTGACAATCTGCCCTTGAATTCTCTTGAATGCTCTTGAATGCTCTTGTGAATTCTTGTGAACTCAAACTTGTGATAAGAATTCTCATTCAACTTGCTAGGTGTAAAATGAATGAAAGAAACATGTATTTATACTCAATTATGCAAGAATTCCCAAAATTAGAACACTACAAGCTGACATTAGATCTAGGAGAATAAAATCCTATCAAAATTTTGAATTAAATTTGATTTTAGACCACATGGGACTCATTTTCCTAAAGGGGAAAATAAGTCCCATCAGACATAATGTATGGGAACAAAAACCAAAAGTGCTTAGAAATGTGTGAAAATAGGTTTGGGACCCAAAATTCTAGATGGGACCCATTCACCCAAGATGGTGAATGAGTCCTAGATCACTAAATTTGGTCCACTCAAGCCAGAAACACCTAAATTATGATTGACTAATTATTGAAGTTAGAATTATCCTCGAAAAGATGTAATAAATGAGGCTTGTGGATGCAAAATAGGGCCAATTAAATCATAAGAAAGCCTAATTATTAATGATAAGCCTGGAAAAGTGTGAAAGTGTGTTACAACACTTTAAATAAGGAAAAAATAGAATACATTTTGATTTAAAAAGAGGTTTATTAGGTTTAGTTATTTGATAAAACCTTAGAAAAGTGTGAAAGTGTGTTACAACAACTGACAACACTTTAGCAAGGTGCCATTAAATTCATTAATTGACAAGGGCCCAAGACCTAATGTGAATGTGTCAACCACATTATAACACTAAATCAAGGCAACATAAGCCTAACTCACAGGGAGGGCCCAAACAAGCTAGGAAAAGTAGAAGGGGTATTTTTTTGTGAATCCACTTGTAAATGTAATTTTTGAATTTAAAAAATGCACTAAATTTATCAAATGAAGCTTAATATGATCAATTTGAGATAACAAAAGTTTTACAAATTGTAACAACAAACTAGAAAAAAAAAAAAGAATACAAAAACAAAGATTTTAATGCCCAAAAATACAATAAAAATCCCTAATCAGGTACTCATTGGCACAGGGGTGAATGGGTCCTAGCTAAGGGTTTGGAAAAATAAATTTATAGATTTCTAAGTTGATTCCTATGGGTTTCAATTTTAGGACTGATATAGGTGGTTATAGTTTGAGTTTTCTATAAATTTAAGTCTAAATGAAAATGAAAAATAGTGGTAAATGATAAACTAGGATACCTATTTTGATGTGCAATTTTGATTCAATTTTGTAATGCAAATGAATGGTGATGCAATGCTATGTAAATTCTTTGCAAAATGATTGTTTTTTTTATATTTCCTAGATTTAAAGAATGAAAAAATACAATCCTACAATCCTAAATGAAATTGAAACTAATGCAAGATAATCAACCCTAAATGATATTAAATTCAATTCAATGTAATGAAAATGAATGCAAATCCTAGATCTAGGGCTGAGATAGACTACAAAATTAGAAAGAAACAATGCTCAAAATTTTGGTTCACCAAAATGAAAAGATGAAAAATAGGTTCACCAATAAAAATGAATGTAAATAAGGTTATGAAAGACCTATCTTCCTCCATTTCATTAGGAAATGAGATCCACATAAATAATTTCCTTACAACCCTTAGGCGAGTCAACTCAAGGTGTGAATCTATAGTTTTCCTTATGACTGAAGGACGGGGGTCAAGGTCAAACAACACTTTGGGGAGAAAAACTAAAGATAATAAACAAACAAAAAAATGCAATTTAACACTTTGAATTACAATCTAAGTGTACCTTTCACCAAAAGTTAGTTTCTAAAGTTGATCTGGGACTCACTCACCCATGGGCGAATGGGTCCATTTTTATAGGGTTTTTTTTGCAACTTTTTAGAGCCTCTGGTCTAATCTCCACACTTCCATATTCTTTGGGTTTTAATGTTAGAAATTTGGAAATAAATTGTGTAGTTGAGTTTTTGTGAGATGACAAATTTTATGACAGCTTTTACAACTTTGTCAACTTCTTCAATTTTTCTCTTCAAGAGATCTTCAAGCTTTCTCCCACCTAGATTTGCAAACACAACATGAAAGGGAAAAATTGTTTGTATTTGGTGAATGGTAGTTTGCATTGGTTAAACCATGTTTTGTTAATTAAACCTTGAAGTGAAATGAAACATGAAAGAGAGAACGAAGAATGAAAAAATCTCTATTACCAATCAACAAACCCTTGAATAAACCTTGTAATGTAAATCAACAACTTGCATGAAATGGCTTGAATGGATGTGGATCTTGAACCTTGAATCCTTCTTGAAATAATGGATTTGAATGCTTGAATGGATCATGAAACCTACATCACCCTATTATCTCCAAAAAAAGCATGCATGATGCAAAAAGACTTTGACATGAAAATTGGATATTTAATGCTACAATAAAACTATGATAATTCTTCTCTTGAATACATTTGATCACAATATTTTCTTTAGGAATTCTTCTTGAAATATTCTAGGTGAAACATAGTGAAATAACCTTATATTTATAGATATGTATCTTCAATTTCCTGAAATTTAAATATCACAAGTTGACATCTAAATACACATTTAGAGATATTAAAATCCCACCAAAATCATAATTTAATTTTAGGTCCTAAGGTCAAGGGAGGACCCACTCGCCCATGGGAAAATGGTTCCTAGGTCCATAAACCTAGGACACACATTGCTCAATGGGAAGTGTTATGTTAAGGAATTAATGAATGTTGGGTTTCCTCTTCGTAAAATGTAATAAATAGGCTTGGTAAATGAATTAAGGGGTCAATTAATACAATTGATCTCAATTAATTAAAGGAGCCCTGAAAGAGTGTGAAAGTGTGAAGGGGCACACTTTACAACACTAAATTAAGGAACAATTAAGTCCAAATTAACTAGGAGGGCTCAAACAAGTGTAAAAATGTAAAAGAGATACATTTTTCTACACTGTAGATAATAGATTTATTTTATTGTGGTGTGTGTTTCTTATTATTTTTCCTATTTCTAACTATTTATATTTCTATTTTAATAACTTAATATATATTATATTTTTCCATATTTTTAATCATTTCCTTTTTCTTTCCTTGTTCCTGAATCCCTACGTAACCTTTCTCTCTCCCTCCTCTCTCTTTTTAGCTTGTATAAGTCTACAACAAACTATTTTTATCGTCTTTATATCTTTCATCTTGATGATGGATCATAGAGTGTGCCCTGAAAAGTTGATGGAAATAAACTCCAACACAATCTAATCTAGAAGCAATACTAAACAATCTTTATATAACTTATGACCTATCAAATTCACTCAAAGGCTATTAAATAATACCTTCATTTTAATTTCTATAGTTTCCTAATATTTGTTTAGTAATACTCCTACTAACACACATTTGTAATATTAAACCTTTTATTTTTCCATGGTTTACAAAATATTCATTATATGATATTTATTCATACCTTATTTTAATTTTTTCTCTTTTATATTCAATGTTTTTTACATCTTTTATATTTATATTATATCTAAAATATATTTTTTGAATTTAATTTATGAATATTATTAAAGGTTATTAAGATATATAAAATGTCAAATGTATCCTAGATAACCATTCTTCCTTATTCATTCCTATAATATTGTTTGATTGGGAAAAGGGATGAAGACCCCATTCCCAATTGTTTTGAATTGGATTAAAGAAGATCTCACGACCCACTTGGCTACAAACCTATTCAAGAGAGCCAAACTCATGGATTAGAGCTTTAATCCAATGTTTTAGGTTGTTGTGGGTTTGTAGATGTGTGTGATGATTGATTTCTAAAATGCAATGATATAATTATGAAAAGTATGAAAATGTTGTATTTTGTTATGATTTATGATAAATTGACTGTAGAAAGACAAAATTAAGATCTAGAAAGGCAAAGGGAAAACACAGAGGAACCTGAGATTTAAATTTGGTGCAAACTAGCTGGTCTAGGGTGTAGTACACCCTAGATTATTCTCCTATTTTTTGGGAATTGAAAGCACAGGAATGAGGCCCCTATTTTGTAGCTTCTATCATTCAAGAGTTATTTTTGAAACTTCGTTTGTTGATGAGAAAATATTGATTCTATGACTTGAAAACTTGTAGGGTTTGAGTGTATGAATGAAAAATTAGCCTTCAATCATCCTTCAACTCCCTTCAGGTCTACAACTTGCACACATGAGATGAGGGGAAGGTTTTTGCCATACAGAGGCTTGTTTAAGTCAAACCCTATGTTGGTATTCCTACCTCCATAATGGAAATTTATAATAAAAATAGAGCTTATCCTTAGTCAAATAGAGGCTAATGATAAACAAGTAATGAATTGTCAACTAGTCAAATCTGATCTCCCTAATGAATTGAAGTCACAATCATCACCTTCAAGGATCAATTGTTACTTGAAATGAATTTATTTGAAAACCTACAAGTGTTAGTAACCATAAAAAATATGCATACAAAACATATGAAAAACATACATAACACATAAAATGATGCTTGGATAATGAAATGTTGTAATAATATTAATAATTCTACTCTTGATTGCTCTTTAATGATTTTTAGGATACCTAATTTTCTCAATAAAAGTGCTAGGTGTGCTTAGTATTTGTGGACATGGAAAAAGTAACCCTTTTACTTTTTCTTGTTTTTTCCCTCCTTATTCTTATTTGGCTTGATTTTTCCTTGATTTAATGCTGCAATGTGACCCACACATTCACATTAGGTCTTGAATCTTTATAAATCATTAAGACTTTATGATGTCTTGTAAAGATGTTGTGAAGTGTTGTAAGAAATTTTCACACTTTTCTAGACTATTCTTATCATAATTCATCTACATTATCGCTTACCAAGTCTTATTCTAAAGTGTTGTAAAGTCTTGTAACAAACTTTCATGCTTTTCTAGGCTTGTCATCAACAAATACACCTTTCTTATGCTTTATTTGGCCCCTTTATGCACTTACAGTCCTTAATTAAGTGCATTTTTCAATGTAAACCCGAAAAAAAGCATTAAATACAACTTAATTCCCAACACATAGTCATATGCCTTGAGTGGGACCCATTCACCCAAGGTGGCGAATAAGTCCCTCTTGGCACAAAATTCAAAATAATTTTAAATTTATTTTGGGTTTTTATTCATTAAGACCTAAGGTTTGCCTGTGATGTATTTTTGGGAAATTAGGGCATAATTGTGTATAAATAAGTGTTTTTCTATTCATTTTATTCCTAGATAATTCATTCAAGCATTCATTGTTTCATTCAATCCATCTAAGCATTCAAGCATCATAGCATCATTAAATAAAGCAAGTATCAATCATCTTGGAGCAACCATTGACATATCTTTAGACTTTAGCAACAAAGGTTTGGTGAGTTTGTGACATTTTCATGTTATTTTTTCATCATTCCTTTCTTATTTCATTTCATTTCATAGGGTTTGATTACCAAAGTGAGGTTTAACCAAGGAAAACCCATATACTCTAACCCTCAACCCTTTTTCCCCTCTTTGCATGTGTGTTTGTAGGTCTTGTAGGCAGATTTGTCAAGGAGAAAGGTATCATAAAGGTGTTGAAAAGTCATATAAGTCATCAAAGTCAACATAACCCTAATTGGAGCTTGAAGACCCATTTTTAGCCCATTTTCTATAGATTCAGATTCGACAAGTAGACAAGTATAGACCAGGACCCACAGAGTTGACCTTTGACTTTGTAGATTTCTATAGGTGGTTTGATTCACCATCAGTGGTGAATGAGTCTCAATACTAGGCTAGAAAAAGAGTTTTCTTCAGTTATGAGTTCTCGATATCCTAAAACCTGTTCCAATAGATTTTACCATAACCTGGACTGATTCACCATTAGTGGTGAATGAGTCCCAATGGGCATCAACATTAAATTCTGTAAAATTGGAGAACCTTCTTAGATCTTATTTTAGTTTCCAAGAGCACCCAATTCAATCTCTTTTTTTTTTTTCATTTGTGCATGTTTCTAGTTCATGTTTGCATACAACACTATGTTTTCCAGCACTTTGCATTTCCTAGTTTTCATTTAATAATTGATCTATTTCATTAGTTTTGCATTTATTTTACCTCATTTAGGCATATTTCACCCTCATCACATCAATCCTTGAATGTTAAACATTGTATTTTGGCCCAATCTTTCTCCTTTCAGGTGAAAAACCCTAGAAGGAGCATAAAGCATTTGGGTGCCAAAATCTTTGTTTACAATATTAAAATGGTGAAAATAACTATTTAGACTTCTATTTTAATAAATTAATATATATAATCTTTTTTCATTTTTTTTAATCATTTATTTTTTCTTTCCTTGGTCCTTGATTCATGTGTAACCTTTCCCTCTCCCTCTCTCTTTTTTCTTGTCTCTTGAAATTCCATTCTTTTCAGGTCCAAATAAGCCTAAATTTTGGAACAAAATTATGTCTCAAATAGAAATAGAATCACACCATGGAAATGAAGATGGCTAACATTGGCTGCGAAGTTCACATTAACCAAAATAGTCCTTTCATCTATCCCCAAATATGTCATGTGAGTCTTGAAACTACTAAAAATAGTGCAAGACGATATTGAGAAATGTATAAGAAAATTCCCCTAGTAGGGGAATCTTGACAACAACAAAAAGAGTAAAATTTTGCTAGTTTCATGGAACAAAATTTTTAAGGAATAAACACATGGAGGAGCAAGCTTGAACAACTTAAAAGCAAGTAACTTGGATTTGGGTGCCAAACTAGCATGAAATTTCTTTGCAAAGCCATATTCTAAATGGGCCAAAATTATATAAAGAAAATACATGGATTCTGTAATCCTAAATGTATTTTCATAATGTCAAATCCCTTAGAGTGATCCAAATTTCTAAACTTTATAATAGCTTGCAAAGAAGTTATCACCCTGTATTTAACTTGGTCCATAAAAATGGAGAAAAATATATGTTCTAGGATGAATCTTGGAATGGCTTCTCACCAGTATCTAAAATTGAAGGCCTAGTGGAAGTGAGAATATATTTAAAACAACATTGGGGATCAAAAGTAAAAGAATATATCATTTTTAAATAAAATATTCTCTCAAATATCAAATGGAAAAAATTTGATGGTTATAACTTCCTAGATAATCAAAAGTCTCAACTATCAAACCTCTGCTTGCAGTGTCAAATTGTCTTCTCCATAGATCCTGATAGAATCATTTTGGGCTCTTCCAAGTCAAGTAATTACAAAGTTATCCTAGGATACTCTTCAATCATCCAAAAAGGAAATGCTAAATTAGTAAATTGGCCCCATAAACTATGCTAGAACTCTGCAATTCTCCCAAAAGATGGCTCTTTTTCTTGGTTGGCTTTAAATAAATGTATACTTACTTGTGAGAGGTTGGTGAAACTAGGAATTTATGCCCCTTTTAGCTACATATTATGTGGCCAACAAGAAGAGGACACATACCAACTTTTAGTAACATTCAAATTCTCAAACCAATGTTGGACATGGATCCAAAAGAAACTAAATTGGGTCACACCCCTCCAAGAATCACTTTAGGCAATCTTTTCCTCATGGAAACTAATGAATAAGACTCTCTTTTCTCCTCAATTTTGGTAGTAAGCCACTAAATTGTTATATGGTGTATATGGTGGGAAAGAAACAACATAATATTAAAAAAAGAGCATCACTTAGTCAAATAAGTGCATGTAAAGTTGAAAGTTTCATCTCAGAGGTAGTAATTTCTAACATATATAAATCAAATAGCATAGCCAAAACCTTTTCAAACTAGGATGAAAATTTATCTACTCAATGGGAATTGATTCACCCCCAAACCCAAGCACATGGGTACCAAAACTAAAGCCCAACCAGAATAATGTGGTATTGTCTCCCCTCTAATGGGAGTGGTAAAACTAAATTTTGATAGGGCCTCTTGCCAAAATCCAAGAGCTTCTAGAGCAGGATGTGTAATGAGAAACCATACATGTGGCATTATCTGTGACCTAGCAATGAAATTGTTAGATGGCACAAATAATAAGGCTGAAGCACAAGCACTACTTGTAGACCTGAGATTGGAAAATTCATTAGGTATCAAAAACATTTGGATCAAGGGGGATTCCTTGATTATAATTAATGTATTGAAATAAGGAAATACAATTTGTTGGCTACTAAGCACCATGCTAAAGCAAGCATTCAAAGTGCTACAAAAAATTTCCTCTTACCAACTCATGCACTACTATAGAGAGGGAAACAAAGTAGTAGATTTATTGGCCAATATGACATGTGATATTGTTGATCGGGCACTACAACTGCACCAATTAGATCTTTCTAAATATCCCTCTCTAGCATGCTTGGCTAAAAATAAATCTTACCCCACCTAGGTTGATTTGATTTGAGAAATTGACATTTTTAGTGTGCAAGGTTTGAGAGTTCTAGATTTTTCTAGTGAGCATTGCCTAAAAATTACAACTCCAACATGGATATTATTCCACAAAAAAAAATCATGAGTTATTTTGAATTGCATTGCTGCTAGGTTGTATGTGGTGGCTTTTGTCATCTGTCGATGCCTCCATTACCAATTGTCACATGCATGTAGTCCTCTAGAACCCCTAAGAATTACATCATCCTCTTGTTGCATTGGGGGTTGATTATTCTATCATGCCATGTGATTATTATTGTTGGCATTAGTTTTCATTGATTTCAACACTTGGTGAGCTTCTTGTTGGTTTTCATTGATACTTGAGGAAATTATTGTCAACACTTAGCATGCTTGATTGTCAACACTTGGTGAGATTGTTGCATATATCTATGAGATTGTTGTTTGATATTAATTATCACCATTGTTGATGTGATTGGTGTCTTCATTTGTATGTTGCTAAACTTCATGGTTGGATGCCATGCATTGTCTAATGACAAGGAAAGAAGTGTTAAGTATGGTTGTTTTCAGTAGAGTTGATTTCATGATGATATATTAAGATGAGGATTAGAAGTGTTGCTGATGGTGGAGAGATGGTGTTGATGGTCTATAGTATGCTATATACTCTCTCCTACTATTCATGAGGATGTATGTGTTGTTGTAAGAAATTTCTATCCTCCACAAGTTGATGAAAAGTTTTTGTTCTAGGAAGTTGTGCTTTTTGGAGGTTGTACTCCTATATTTTCAAGTCACCTATGTTGCTGAGGAAATTTTTGGCCTCTGCAAGTTGATGAAAAGTTTTCGTTTTAGGAATTTGTGTTGAAGACTGTTTAGGAGAAGGGTGAGTACAGTATCATGGAGGTCCAAAAAGTGGTGATATGACAAAAAAGTGGATGATCACTTTTTTTATCCAAATTTGATGAAATGAAAAGGGTTTATTTTAGAAAATTGTTAGCTTTCCACCAATATAAGATATGCCTTATTTAGAAATAAATAGATAATTATTATTAATTTTCTACATGCATTTTGACTAAAGTATTGATTGACAGGCTGATTGAAAAAGATCTATAATTCTTAAATGATTTCACATTTTTTGAATTTGAAAGATGTGGCACATTCTATGCTTCCTATACTATAGGATAAAAAAAGGAAAATTTGAATTTCATAAATTTTTGACCAAGTTATAGTGGTTAGACAAACACATTTTAATATTTTTTAAAAATTCTAATAAAAAATAATAACTAATTATTTGCTTGCAAAAAATTACAAAAAGAAATGTGGCATATCAAAGCATGTGTCTTCTACTTATATTGAAAGTTTCAATTTTTTATTTATTTTTCTTGTACTTAGGTTGGTCGGAGATACACCTACTTTTTATTTTTTTCTAAAAAAATTAGTACTATTGCATTGAAATTTTAAATTTTCACCAAATAGATTTACTTTTTTCCAAAAAAGGACTAGTATCCTAGAAATTGAATTCAATTTTCTACAAATTCTATTCTTAAAAAATTTCCAAATTATGTGAATAACTTACTCAAATTTTTATGTCAAGTTTCCTAACTCTATTTTTTTGAATTTTCATTGCTAGTTAAGGGCCTATTTTGGATCCCCTATGATCCTGCATTTACTTAGAATACTCTGCATTCCTCTATTGTTGGAGATATGGTCTTGCGGTTTTAGATTTAGGTTTCATGCTCTATGGATGTTGCACGCTTATCTTTTCAAGTCACCAGTGTTGTCGAGGATGTTTCTAGTACTTGCAAAAGGTTGGCAGTTTTGTTGTTTGTCTAGACTAGTTTGGAAAATGCTCCACATTTCTTTGCACTGATTTATTTTCTCCTATGGCTTGGTGAATGTTCTCTCAGTTTCTATATAGTTTCTTAGTTCAAATTTCATGTGTTGAAGTGGTTTGCCATTTGATCTATTAAAGTTCTATCTCATGGTTGTGAATTTTGTGCTTTTGTTGGTTTGCAATAGCTTTTGGTAGCATAACAACATAAAATAAGTATTTGGAAGTTTTATTAAAAATTCATGGAACATCTCTCTGTGATCTACACATCAGTAGTTGATTTCTTTTGGTGTTTCATTGTGTTTGAGTTGGCCTTCTATGTAATTTGTGGATATCTAGCTAATAGGGCTTGTCATCTTTCCTGTTCTATGTGCTTAAAGGTTTGCACCAATATATGTATTTATGTTAAGATTTTTTTGGGTCCTAACATGTCTTGGTTAGAACCAATCACCACAATGAGTAAATTCAGTTGAAGTTATGTTTTTGGGCCGAATGATTATGTGCTACACACTTCATCTACACATTTCCTTGTTTTTGACTTGGGTTGATGTGCGCTAGCATGTGAGTTGTTTGGGATCACATTGGAAGATGTATTAAGTTGTTTTTGGTACCCTATATCCCCTCAATAGGACTACACTATGTTTCCATGGCCAACTTGTTGAGATTATTGTTTATCTTCTTTCTGGATGACCTAATTGATGTTTTGAGACCTTGTCATGGATATAAATGAAAGATCAAATTAGATGCAAAGTGTGTGTGGAATGTATTGAATATCTTGTAGAAGTGTGAAGACATTTGGAAGAAAGATCATACGTGCTTTAATGCCTCAGTCAACAAAGTGTATTATTGAAATATTTTGTAAATTCTAAATTTTCATGTATCCTGCTTTAAGATAGTGAATTTCATCATGTCTTTGTAACTTTCCCTGGAGTTGTGCAATTTCATCTGCAAGTTATTTGTTTCTTTCCCTAAGGTTTTGTTCCTTAGTCTACAATTATTTTGGCAGTGGTCCTTATTCTGTAAGCAATGAGATTCATATATTATGAGTTAACTCTCATCATGGTTTTTCCCTCATCGGGTTTTCCATTTAAATATGGTGTCATCTTGTGCATGTGTGTTCCTTGTTTTATATTTTATTGTTACTAATCTAGTTAAGGGTTATTGAACTTATTACGAGATTAAATTGCTATATCTTTCATTGTTTTTGATCTATTTAAGGGTTTTTGGTTTAATTAAAGAGCTTGAACTATGTTGGAAGTCTTTATTTTTAGAGGGATTTAAGTTTTTGAATATGTTGATTCACCCCCCCTCAATACCCGGTGTGTTCAACAATTGGTATTAGAGTCAAGTTCCTTTAAAGAAGCTTAACAACTTTAGGAAAAGGTTAGGCATGGCACATGATGGATCTTACAAAGGCCCTAGGTTTGATGGGACAAATTACACTTTTTGGAAATTGAGAATGGAAGGCCATTTGAACTCCCTTGGGTTTGGTGTTTGGCAACCATTCAAGGATGGTTATGTTTCTCCTACTACTCCTACAACAAATCCAACTAAAATAAGGTTGTATGAGAATAATTCCAAGGCTAATAATTCTATCTAATGTGGTTTGTTTGATTCAAAACTCTTGAAGTTGATGAATTTTAGTTTTGCTAAGGATGTCTAGAAAAAGCTTAGAAGGATCTATGAAGGATACACCAAAGTAAATCAAGCCCAGATATAAATTTTCAATAGTAGGTTTGAGACCCTAAGGATGATAGAGGATGAAGATATAGCAATTTATATGCTCCAGGTGCATGAAGTATTTTCTGGCATCATAGGTCTTGGTGGTGTAGTAAAATAAGATGATATTATGAAGAAAGTTTTGAAATCTCTCCCTAAATCCTATAGTCATAAGGTGTCTACTATTGAATAATATAAGGAATTGGATAAGTATTCAGTAGATGATTTTTTTTGTGCTCTCATAGTCTTTGAAATGATAGAGTTTGACAAAGATGTTCCAAAAAAGGAAGTTGCATTCAAAACCACTAAAAGGGTAGAAGATGAATCTACAGAACAGGATGATGACTTTGATGAGGTTGAAGAAAAAATTGTAAGATTGAAGAAAGACACCGAAAAGTACAAAGGTAAGTTACCTTTAAAATGTTTCAATTGTGGAATGATCAGTCATTTTGCATCTAAATGTCCCTACAAATAATCTAAAGATGGTAACAAAAGAGATAAGGTTAAAAATATTTTCTATTCCAAAGAAAATAGTTGTTCCTTAGAAGATGTTGATAATGATTTAAATGATGAAACCCTATTCATGACCTTGAAATATGGAAATAAAAAGAGAAATATTGGAGAATGTAAGAGGTATAGTATCTTGCAGTCTGGTAGATTTAATGAAATATCAATGGTAGTATGGACCACCTTTCATGCAAAGGAAGAAGAAAATTCTTAGGTGATTGATAGTGGTTGCTCTAACCACACAAATGGTGAAAAGAGAAGGTTCACCAATCTTAAGACGGTTAATGTTGGAGTTGTTAAGTTTGGTGGTGATGAGTCAACACAATTTTTTGGAAAATGTGCTATAACAATTGATGGAAAGAATAGGAATGAGGATGTTCTCTATGTCAAGGGTCGAAAGCATAATATTCTCAATGTTAGCCAAATGTGTAGCAAAGGATACATTTTTACATTTCATGCCAATGGCTACAAGATTAGGAAGAGAAGGTTCACAAGAATAGTTGTTGAAGGTACAAGGAAAAATGGAAATGTCTATCATCTAAAGTAGGATAATGGAAGAATCTTATTATTGGCTTAGTTAGGAGAGTGTTGGTTGTGGCATAAAAGGATGGGACACATCAACTTTGAAAATATGGTAAAAATTTCTCTCATGTTGTGAGAGATATTCCTGAGATAACCAAACCTACAAACACTTTATGCAAGGAGTGTCAAATAGGAAAGCAAACAAAGACAAGTTTCTAGAACAAGGAGTGGTTTTCTATAATGTCATTAAAGATGATTCACACTAACCTTTTGCAGACCTACAAGAACATAGAGTCAACAAGGTGAAAAGAATTTCATGTTACTTATTGATGATTACACTATAATGTCTCAGGTTACATTTTTAAGAGATAAATCATAAGCCTTTGATAAGTTTAAAATATTCAAAGAAAAATTAGAGAATGATATGGATGTTAAGATCAAATGCTTAAGATCAGATAGAGGAGGTGAATTTGCATCAAATGAATTTGAATTTGTTTTTGAAGATCATTGTATTAGGAATCATCTATCTACTCCTAGAACCCCTTAGTAGAATGGGGTAGTGGAAAGAAAGAATAGGATTTTCCAATATAGGGCTAGAACCATGTTGAAAATATTGATATGTTTGATATGTGTAATGGAAGGAAGAAGTTAACACTATTGTCTATTTTATTAACATAGTATATTTGAGGGTCAATAGCACTAAGAACCCTTATGATTTGTGGTATGGAAGACCTCCCACTTTCAAACACTTCATAATTTTTGGCAATAAATGTTATATTAGGATAGGTGAAGGAGACCAGCTTGGAATGTTTGATTCAAGGTGTGATGAAGGGGTCTTTCTTGGTTACTCAACCATGAGCAATGCCTACAGATGCTACAATAATATACTAGGAAAGATGATTTAAAGAAAAAATGTTAAGGTAGATGAATACTTGTATTATATATCACAAGAACAAGAGGTTTGTGGATCTAGCATACCTCCATGGATTAAAGAAGAAGAAGAAGGAACCAAAACTAGTGAATGCTCCCAAGACTCCAACAAAGTATGTGTAGAGGAACCATTCATCAGATCAAATCATTGAAGACAAGAATGAAGGTGTGATGACCAAGAGAAGGCTTGCAAGAGAAAGTGACAAGTAATTTTTTGTTTATTGTCAAAGGTTGAGCCGTTTACTGTCAAAAATTGAGCCCAAAGACTTTTTTGATGCTAGAAAAGATGATGGTTGGATAAAGGAAATGGAAGAAGAAATGGATCAGATAGAGAAGAATTAGACTTGGGAATTAGTTCTTAGAATTTTTGATAAGAATGTGATAGGAACAAAGTGGGTGTTCTAGAAAAAACTGAATGAAGATGGTGAAGTTGTAAGGAACAAGGCCAAATTGGTATGTAAGAGATATTATCAAGTTGAGGGTATTGGTTTTAAGGATAATTTTTCTCTAGTAGCCAGAATGAAGGAAATAAGGATGTTTCTTGCCTTTGTTACTCACAAAAATTTCAAAGTCTATCAGATGGATTACAGAGTTTGTTGGTTCCCCAATTTGTAGATTGCTAAACTCTAAAAGTATTCCAAGCTTTATCTTCAAGTTTAACAAGGATTTGGCCAATGAATGGAATCAACCAAGATGGTTGGAATTCCCTACTCTTTAGGTCTGCAATGCCTAGGCAGGTTTACCTGGATCACCAATGGACATACACTCTCCACATTTGAATGGTGATATGTAAGTAGATTAAAACCTCTAAAGGATTTATGTGATAAATATTTTCAATTAAGTCATCCTCACTTCTTTTAATTAGATAATCCTCATGTGATCACAACTTCTTCAATTAAATGTTTTTTCCCAATCTATTTGAATATGTCACAAGTGTTTTGAAATAGATGATTTAAATGTAAAACTAACTTCTACTCCTACTGTAGAAAATTAAATGTATGAATGAGGTTTTGTGAGATATTATTTTCAAATAAATATATGATCAATGCCTTGTTCTTATTGGGAAATGAATTCAACATATGAATTATGTGTGTCTTCCTTCTAGCTGAAATTTAAATATTTTAGCACTTGAGATGTTTATAACTTGTATAAACACAAAAGATTATAGTTACCAGGTTCTTCTTATTGATTCCAATGATAATCCCCAAGTTATTGTGAGTTATTGAAAAAAAAATTAATGCTTACTTAAAGGAACCAATTAAATTAACCATACAAAGACAATAAATGTATTTTGATAAATCAGATATATCCTTAATATATTGATTTAAATAACAAGGAAAGACCAAATTGGAGATAGCAAGATAACATTCATCAATTTACTTAAGAAAAAATTGAAACTGAAATTCAACCACCAATTATATCTTCTTTTCCATTGATTTTCTTCAAAAGATATTACAATATGTATCAAAAGTCTCTCCTTTTTAAAAATGATATTCTATTACTACCTATCTCTTCAAAATGCGGTCTTAGTTTCCCTTTTACAATTAAACAAGGGAAGTGACAAGCTTCAGACTGTTTCATTTTAAAAAACCTTTTCAATTAACTACCTCTTAAAATAAACTAAAAAGATCTTAATGATAGTTGTTTATATATGATTACATAATTAGGAGAGAAATCATAAAACAACAATTCTAAAATCATTGAAACTTGCAAAACTTGTAGTATGCCCAAAGTCTATTATTCATCATAAGGTACCCATGATCATCTAGTCTGGAAAGGTCCTCTCTCCATTATTGTGCACCCAAGGATTGGTTGATTCCATTCATTGGCCAAATCCTTGTTAAACTTGAAGAAAATGCTTGGCATGCTTTTAGAGTTTATCAATCTAAAAATTAGGGAACCAATAGATTGGCCACTCCACTAGGGACAAATTAAGAAAAAAATGGTTCCAGCTTATGTAGTTAAAGAGTCAATAAAGTTTTAAGTTTGATCTATAACTAGATATTCATAATTGTGTAATTTTCACTCCCCATCTAAGTCACACCAAAAGATTTCTGACTCTATTGGGGAGTAGCTGCCATTGTGAAGAGTTGAAAGTTGAAAAGTGTTGGAACAAAAGTTTATTTTGGTGTTGGTGGATAGGATATAACTCTTCTTTTATACAAAGCCCAAAAAATAAAAATCAGTTCTCTCTAAGAGAGGTGATGACTCTAGTAAAAAAATTCTAAGAAGTTTTGTATGAAATGTGATCAGTTGAATATCATATCAAAAAGATTAGATTTTATAAATCAAAGCATTACAGTGTCACCCAAGATGGAAGGTAGGAGATCCTTGTATAAGAGAAACCCAAAGAGAGATAATAATAAAAAGTTCGCAGAAAAGTATGGTTCAAGGTCTCCTCCCATCTCAAGAACCACTAATAAAGAGGCTACCACATCAAATCCACCTAAAATCATAGAATTACAAAATAATACACACAATGATCAAGGGAATGCATCAGGCCAACTCTTCATAGCATATAGTAGTCCTTTGCATGGATCAAAAGTTCATAACAATGAAATTTTCCCACCAAGGGACTCCCACAATCTTCCTAAACAAGAAAAATTATATAAATATGTTCACTCTTTTAGACCTAGTCCTAAAAAAATGGATGAGTTCCAAGCTTGTGCAAATGAAGAATTAAGGTAGGCTGAAGCACAAAGGAATTATGAGGACAAAATGGCTCAACAATATGATGAAAAATCTCAACACATATTCATGAAGCAGGTACCACCTGTGGTGCATGTCATAGATACTTATGGTGGTCCTACTACAATGAGAGAGCCAACTTGACATGAGTTGGAGAAAAGGGTTGAAAAATTTTTAGAGCAAGTTAGAAGACTTGAATTGATAAAACAAGAGAAAGAGTTAGCTTAAAAACTTCTCGAGTTAAACAACCAAGTTACTCCCAAAATGACACATAATAGACCCACTTGTAATCAAAACACAGGTGGTCTTAAGATCCAAAAAATATCTCACAACTCAATAGGGAACTCAGGGAATGCAAGCAGTGCTACTCATGTGCAACAAAATGTTCTTGGAATGAAAATTTAAAACCCATCAAATACTTCAATGAATAATTCCTATCCTGTCCCACTTGGCCAGGGAGGAATAAGATATCAAAATCACAACCAACATACTGGGAATTATCCACATCAAGGCCCTAACCAAAATATACAAAGAACTATAAACCCTCATGAAGGTCCCACCTAAAATGTGCAAAAAGGCATGTGTAATTACCAAAACCAATAGGGACATCAACATCAACAATACCAACCTAACCAAAACCCATTTGTAAGGGGGACCATGAACATAGAAAAATTTAGGCAATTGGACTTCTACAACATTCAAGGGTATCCAAATCTAATCAATGTTATGCAAGAAATGTAGTCCCAAAGTTCTCTAGGAACCACAATATATCAGGAGAGGATCACATAAGGGTATTTGAAACAGTCATGGATGGTTTTGATGTACAACATGAAGATTTCTACATGAAGTTGTTTATTCAATCACTAATTGAAGATGCCAAGGATTGGTACACAAATGTACTAGATGCCTCAATTATTTCTTGGGATGAATTCAAGAGAATATTTAAGGAACAAAATGGAGACCATTTTGATCCAAAATTTTCTTTGCATGAATTAACAAATATTCAAAAAAATTATAGTGAATTAGTTGTAGAATTTAATAAAAGGTTTATGAAACTATTCAATAGGATTCCACCTCACCTAAAGCCAACTAATCCTATGTATTTATTCTTCTATTTAAATGCATTTGATCCAAAGACTAGTTATGAGCTTAGAACAAGGAATCCTCCTATCCTCACTGAAGCATTCAATGCTTCTTTGAACATAAAGAATAATAGAAAGGCTTCAGGGAATATAGGAAGAAGGGATGAAGTTGGAATACTACAAAACCCTAACCCCTACTAGCATAAACAACCAGACCATCACAAAAATGATAGGCCAAGGTTACTGTTGATGTGGTGTTTTGCACACTTTCTCAACATAGGCAGTACATGGATGCACTACCACTCTTGAAATGAGACTTCCAACAACAAGTTGCTGAAAATCACTCCAAGGTATCTCAGGTGTTAGTCATGACTTGCATAGAATTCCTTAGTTGATATTTGATGTGATTTTGTTGCTAATCACAGGGCAAACTTACATAGTTGGATTGAAAGAATTAGATCTTATGAATTGAAGTTTCTAGGATGGAAGCTGATGTGTACTTTGTTGCAGGTTTGAACAACAATCTAGAACTCCAATATTTTCTTTAAGTTTTGGCTTTATAATGTGCAATGAACCTTAGCTTAGGTTATTTCTAAAAAAGATTAAAAAAGAGTAGGGGAGAGGAGAGTTCCTAGATCTGCAACTAACTATGAATAGTGATCATGGAGGTTCTGCAATGGACAACTTCCTTTAAACAAAGTTTCACTTAACCAAAAAAGTCACAGTCTCATGAAATTTGTGCTATCTTCTAAGGTCTGTAGATATTTCATCATCCATTCACCATATATATGCATGAACAAAGATAAAAATTTAAAGTATCTTGAAATTTAAGTCCAAACTAACTTTACACAGCCATCTTCAAGCAGCAAACAACAAAAAGTATGGACTAAGAAGGCATCTACACATCAAAAATTTCTATAACCACTAAACAACATCACCAAATCTATCAAAGTTGTCTAAAACTAACTAGAACAACAATCTAAATCTAACTAAAACATTTAACTATGGGAGATTGAATCATGAAACATGTAGAGAAACTTAGAAAATGCACCAAATTCAATGTATTTCCATTAAAAATTTTGCATCATGTCATTACAACTCAACTCTCTCTTGAAAATGAGAGGATACCCCCTATTTATAGTGTCCAAAAGGTAGAATGAATGGCCAAGATTAACTTGCATTGTGTGGCCAATATTCATTACAAATTAGGGTTCTAGCTACCCCACAATATATTTCATTTAAAAATACAACTTTGTCCTTATTCCTATTTTTTCTTCTAGTAATAGCATTGTAGACCTTTGACTTTTAGCTAATTGCTCTTTTATTGAAGCTATTCCTTTAGGAACTCTTAATCAAAAATAGGGTTGCCTTTCTGCTTCTTCAAAGCTACATACTCTATAAATTTCAAAATTAATGGTTGGAGCTTATCCACGTCTACAATTTCAAATTGAAATACTTGATAAATCCACTCTTTGGATTATTCAGTGAGATTTTCCCAGTCCTCTTCATACATAACAGTGTGGTATTGGAACATCTCTGACTGGGTGAGGACTCGGGCCGCAAAACTCATGAAATTAGTGGTGATTTCATCTAACATCTTGTCCTCAATCTTCTTCTGAAAGTGGGGCTTTATCTTCTAGGATCCATTTGTATGGCAGGCATATCATATCATGTCAGTAGCTTCAACTATCGAGTACAATATGCTCTGATCTCCTTAGCCCACTCGATATTCACATTCACCTTGTCGAGCACCAGCTCCAGCCTTTCTTTTTGATTCACAAAATCATGCTTCCATACATCCATGAGCTAATGGTCATCCTTCTCAAATGCTACCTCATTTTCCCAAGTCGCATTTAGTATTTTTAGAATAACCTCAATCTTCAGGTAGGTGGATTCATAGCTTGTCAGGAAGTCATTGCAGAGTTTCCTCATACCCTCAAGAGACTGTTAGAGATCTAAGAACTTGTTTGTTGTCCTAACAACGTGACTAATTCCCATGTTTCCCAAGTACAAGACCCCTCAGAACCATCTCTTTATGGTCTTATCCCAGTTCTTTCTCTTTTCTAGCTTGTCTATCTGTTCTTTTGACAATAATTGTGGTGGGGCCGAAGATGTGGTAGGAACTTCCTTAGTTAAGGACCATTGTTCGATATAGGTTGTCAGGTCAGCCACTTGTTCCTTGAGCTCTTCTTTTGAAATCTTGTCCTATTGTATTAGATACACCATTGTGGCAACATACCCTTGTAGGTGCTTAACCTTCTGCTCTCTAGTAGCTATTCCCAAATCAATGGTGGAGACCTTATAGCTTATCCCTTTTGTTCCCATTACTATTGTTGCCACTTGGATGGTCCTAGATCTAGAGGCATCCATTGTCACCTTGGATCTGATTTTGGGATTCTCTTTCTTGGTGTTGATTTGTTCCCTAGCTAAGATAGCTTCCAACCTTGCTCTTGGGTCACCCAGGGAGAGAAATTTCTTATCAAATTGATTTTCTAACCATTTGGGCACAAAATTTTTTTCCTTAGGTGACTCAAGATCACCCTCTTTTTCATCCCTTATGACCTCAACATCTTTGTCCTTGAAGGCTTCTTTCTCTGCTCTAATGTTTTCTTCTTCTTCATTGGAGTCCTGAAGGAATACCAAACATTTGATTGGGGACTTGGTGGGTAGGCATTCTTTGGGACTTTCTTCCCCTTCTTCCTTCTCTTCTTCCTATTCATCTTCACACCCATGCTCCTTAGGCTATTCTATCTCAAGGCTCTTGTCAATTTGAACCTCCTCCCTGGGTTGAACTTCTTCTTTACCCTTTTCTTCCTCCCATGGAGGTGGCACATCTTCATGTTCTTTCTTTTTTTCTTCTTCTCACTCTCTTGAGGGAGGTACCTCTTCATCATGCCCAGGGCCTTCATCGTGTGGCTCACCTATTGGAAGTTCTATATTTTCTTCCATCCTGGCATCTTCTTTCCCTCCCTCATCAGAAGGTGGTCTTTCAATCTCTTCCCCAATGTCCCCTAATTTTTGGGCCAGCTCTTCCTAAAAATCAAGATCAAAAGTGTGCACAATAAATTTCCACCAACGTCTTCTTCTTCATCTCTTCTTTTAGAGGATCCCATTTCTTCCTCTTTGTTAGCTCTCAAAAGCATAGGTTTTAACCACAAAAGGTTGCCAAGCTTTCACGACGTTTCAGGGTAACAGAACAAGGTTTGAAACAATCAAACCTTCTACTCGTTAGGTGCTACAAGACCAAGGTGGGTGTACCTCTCTGAATAATGCAGACTTAACTTGCAATCAATCCACTTACAACACTTGTTCACAATGGCACATGGGAGTGAACAGATGAAATTCAATTTGAAAATAGTGACAATATTCTGCTCTAAGTCCTAAATACTCAATTAAAAGTAATAGAATGAGTTTATAATGATGAGGTGTAGAGACTAGTGCCTTGTTGGGTATGCGGAGTCAAATGAGATGAAGATAAGCAACACTTTCTGGAGAAGACACAAATTATCTGGCATATGCTTTGTTTACAACTTGTATAAACATGCAACCATGTAACTACTCAGTTCTACTTCAATAATCCAAAATGAGTTTCTATGATTGTTGTGATCAATAAGAGGATTTAATCTTTGCTTGAAAGAACCAGTTGATTGATCACACAAATACAACAAATGTGTATCGATAAATCAAACATAAACTTGCTATGTTAATTTAAACAACCAGAAAAATCATTCATGGAGACAACTTAGCAGTATTTTTCATTTCAATTCAATAGATAATTGACACCAGAGAAATGCAGCAACATCAACTGAATCTCATAAATACCTCCATTGTGAAATCAGGCAATAATAGCCTCTGGTATGATAATTTTATTCTACTGTATCTACTTGCAGTGTATTGGGAATCTGATGTCTTTTTTTATTAGCAACTACAACAAGCTTATTTATACACTAGCATGGGAAAGATATCAAAATAAAATATTATGTCGGCCCTCCACAAGATTCGGGCTCCAATCGAGCTGGCAGGCAACGGTTTCCAAGCATTCAACATGTTGGCCACAAGATTTTGAAATTCTATTTTTACTAGTAGAACAGTCAGCCAAACAACATATCGTCCTACTGAAGGCAATTCATTCGCTTATCACTCTACTTGCATCCCTATTTTAATCACATTCACCATAGCTACCCATTAGTCATATCGAGATCAAATAATGTTCCTTTGTTTTCACTCTACTTCGTTATAACTCATAGGTATCGCAGAGACCTCACACAGAATGTATTAAGTTTCACCGAGAGCCCATACTGTTTTCACAGTCGCCAAGACACAGGGAGAGTCATACCAAAAAGAATACATGTTTTGTCCACTATTGTAGGATTTGAGAAATACAAATCCACAGAACCCAAATAACCTACATGCAAGAAACCTGTCACAGAGAAAGAGAGAGAACAAAGACGAGGGTTTTGGCTCTGACAAAGTGCAAGATCTATTATCAGAGAAAAAAATGAATCAAGAATTAATTACAATACAAGAGATCAATCCTTAAAAAGGAGATCAATATCGAAAAGGAAAACCTAACCCTAAGGTGAGAGCATTTAATAATTAAATATTAATTATTAAATGACTAATATATGCATAAAGTGAGATCTTAAGAGGAGAGTAAAGTTAATTAATTACTTTACTCTAACACCCCCCCTTAAGATGAGCTACAATGCAGCTACAAACAATGCAGAAGAAAGCAAAGGAACTACAATGCAATAGAGGGTCCCGGCAACATGGCCTGATCAGGTACTCGAATACAAGAAAATCTCTATAAAGCGGAGTAAAGGAGAAAACCCAGTGGGAAAAAAATCCTCTCCAAAAAGAGATAAAGAATCATGCTGAAAAGAAAACATGAAGGAAGGAAGGCCTCACTGAGACCCCCCAAGGACAACTTCCTTCACCCCAAGCATGGAGCGCAACTGAAGATAGCACGGAGATGCCAAAGGTTTAGTGAAGATGTCTGCAACCTGTTCCTCTGTAGGAATGTACTCCAAGATGAGAGAACCATCCTGAATCAACTACCTGATGAAGTGCATGTGGATTTCAATGTGCTTTGTCTGTTGATGCTGAACTGGGTTGCGAGAAATGTGAATGGCACTCTGATTGTCACACCAAAGAATAGTGGGACAATCTGGAGGAAACCCAAACTCTGTCATCAACTGCCGAAGCCATAAAACCTCATGACTGGCTAACACTGCTGCTCGGTACTCAGCCTCTGTAGATGATAATGCAATAGTAGACTGCTTCTTGCAAGACCATGTGATAGGACCAGAACCAAGGCAAAACAAAAAGCCAGAAGTAGACTTCCGATCATTGACATCACCAACCCAATCAGAGTCAGTGAAGCCAATGATGTGAGGGGATCCTGAAGTGTAGTGAATGCCATAATGAGTGGTGCCCCGAATGTACCTCAAAATATGTTTGGCTGCTTGCCAATGGCTCTCATGAGGATCATGGGAGAACCAAGAGACAAGGCCAATCGTAAAGGAAAGATCAGGACGAGAATGTGTCAGGTACAACAAACTGCCAACCAACTACCTATATAAAGTGGGGTCTACTGAAGGAGTAGAGCAAGTGGAAGACAAAACAACACTTGACTAAAATGGAGTGGGGGCAGACTTGCAATCAAGCATGCCAAATCGCTGAAGCATATCGAGAGCATACTTCTCCTGAAATATGGAAATCCCATCCGAAGACTGAATAACCTGTAGACCCAGAAAGAAGTGCAAGAGACCAAGATCTGTCATCTCAAACTACTCCATCAAAGCTCTTTGAACACTCTGAATCATGGAGGATGAGCTACCTGTAAGGATGAGATCATCTACATATAGCACAAGAATCAAAAGATCACCCTCCTGACGCTGAATATACACTGTGTGATCAGAATGACAGCGTGTGAAGTGAGAGGAAAGCAAGAAGGAGTCCATCTTCTCATACCAAGCCCGAGGGGCTTGTTTGAGACCATACAATGAACGTCGAAGTATGCAAACCAAAGAAGTGTCCTGCACAAATCCCTGAGGCTGCTCCATATAGATCTCCTCATGTAGGTCTCCATGCAAGAAGGCACTCTTCACATCCATCTGAAACACTGTCCATCCCTGTGAAGCTACAAGTGAAAGTACAAGGCATATAGAGTTCATCTTGGCGACAGGAGCAAAGGTCTCGGAGTAGTCAATACCCTCTACCTGAGAAAACCCCTTTGCAACAAGACATGCCTTATACTTATCAATAGAACCATCTGCAGCATACTTGGTACGGTACACCCACTTGCACCGAACCAACTTTCTTCCCTTAGGAAGAGGACAAAGATCCCAAGTATGATTCTTCATCAAAGAAGAATACTCCTCATCCATAGCCCTATCCCACTTAAGGTGACCTGTCGCCTCTGAAAACTTTTGAGGATCATCCGAAATGGCATGACTCAAAAGACTAGAACCAAATGTTTGAGCACGAGTACGACGAGTATCTGAAGGATCACCTGCCAAAGAACCAGCTGCATCAATAGTGACACAGGCCCACCTAGGAAAAGATGGAGCAACTGGTGGTGGTGGAGATGGTGGATCATCATCTACATCATCCTCAAGAGATAAGTAATCCTCAAGAGATGAAGAGGAAGGAGTAGGCAATGAGGCAGAAGCTGGTGATGGAGAATCCATCTGAGGATAGCGCTCATCGAACTGGACATCCCGCCGAAACAAGACCTCTCTAGAATCAGGATCAAACAACATGTACGCCTTAACATCCTCACAGTAGCCAACAAATATGAGTGGTCGGCTCTTCCTCTCCATGGCTTTCCACTGAGCATCAGGAATAAATGCCCAAGCCTCACTGCCAAAAACTCAGAATGTAGAAACATCAGGCTTGACATGGGTCCAAGCCTCCTTAGGAGTCATATGTCGCAATGCCTTATGAGGCATCCGATTCTGAATATAATTGGCACAATTGACTGCCTCAGCCCAAAATGAAGAACTCATAGCTTGAGACTGTATCATACAATTTGCCATCTCCCGTAAGGTTCTGTTCTTTCGCTCAGCAATACCATTCTGCTGAGGGGTGTAAGGAACTGTAAATTGATGCTGTAAACCATGTTCAGTACAAAAATCTCTAAAAGCCTAATTAACATACTCCCCCCCATTATCTGTGCATATCCTCCTGATAGAAAGTCCAGATTGCTTCTCCACAAAAGTCTTAAAAGTCCGGAATGAATCAAATACTTTAGACTTGTACTTAAGAAAGTACACCCATGTACGTCTGGAGAAGTCATCAATAAAAGTGAGCACATAATGGGCCCCTGAAAAAGGAGGAGTCGGAAAGGACATAAGATCACTATGTACCAACTCTAGGGCAGCCCTAGCACGAGTGGCTCGACCCTTAGGAAAAGGATCTCGATGATGTTTTCCAAGGACACAACCATGACATACACCATCAGTACAAGAAATCGATGGAAGCCCAATCACAAGTGTCTGTGTACTCATCTGTTGTAGATATCTATAATTGACATGGCCAAAATGTTCATGCCAAAGCCTGCTCACTAAATCTGCATGTGCTATAAGAGAGGAACCAACAGTGTCTGAACTCTCAAAGCCATCAAATCTGTATAAGCGAGATGCAGAATCCACACTCCCAGTAGCCACAACCAAGTCAGGATCATGAAGATCTTGAATAACCACATCATGTGGTGAGAACTCAACTGTTTTACCAGAGCCAGAGTGGCAAATCTGATAAACGGATAGGAGGTTTGTCGAAATGTCAGGAACCAAAAGCACATCCTGTAGACAACCACCATCCAATGAAATAGTACCTGAACCCTGAACTAAAAGTTGTGTTGAGTAACCAACTGCAATATGTCTAGTGCCTGTAGGGGCAAGAGTGGTGACCAAATCCTCTGTGTGTGTCATATGGTGAGAGGCTCTAGAATCTAGAATCCAAGTGGATTCTGAGGACAATGCTCATGCAGAAAGAGCATGACCTTTCCTTGTGGGCTGTGAAGGAGGCTAAGGTGCACTGATATTATGCTACTGCATGGCTTCCTCCAAAGCCTCTAAACATTTCCAACACCTAGAAATGGGATGTCCTTCCTTGCCACAAAAACTGCAAGGATCACCAAATTTCTTCTTAGTCTTGGAGGAAGACTCACCAGACTTCGAAGATTTGCCCTGTTTAGAATTGGACTGTGGTTTTGAATCAAACTTAGGTGGTGGCTTGGAGGGATTCTCACTAGCCCCTGAATCTTTCTTAGGCTTCGGTTTCTGCTTCTGTTTTCCTTTGGAGGACTGGGCTACCAATGCTTGGTTCTGTGAACCTGAAAGTGAATCCAACTGCTTAAGCTTAGCTTGCTCACGAGTCAGACGATCACAAAAGACCTCAAAAGAAGGCATGACATGGCGAGCACCCAAGGCATCCATGGTAGAATAAAAGGTTGAAGAGAAGATCTGAAATGGACCCCGAAGCTTGGAGAGAATCAGGAAATGCACTCTGTATCAGTCTTGGTCTTACCACAACCCTGCAAGATAGATCTTTGTTGTTTGAACTTCATCAGAAAATCCTCAATAGAGGGAAATGAATCAGGTACCAATGAAGTTAACTCTGCCTCAAGCTGCAAAGCTCTGAACTCGTTGACAGTACCAAAAATCCCATCAAACTTGGTCCAAATGGCTCGAGGAGTGAGACAACCCTCAAGATGAAACAGGAGACTGTCGGAAATGTGTAAAGCCATCAATCCCATAGCCTGATCCATATTGTTCCTGTGCTGCATAACCTCAAAGGCACATGTCAACTGAGGCTGAACCTCATCCAAACAGGACCATAACCCTCAAGACTGGAGAAGAGTCATCATGCGACCCTTCCAAGTGTGGTAATTATGTGGTGTAAGAGGTTCAATAGGTCTGTCGGCCATCCTGTGAACTGTGCCTCAACTGCTCTGATTTTTTTATTATTATTTAAGTGGTCTTTCAGAACTAGACAGAAGATGCAGAAGGGGTTTGTTTTTTTGTTTTGGTGTTTGTAGATTCTATTTTTCTGATGTAAATAACAGAAAGCAAGAAAAAACACCCCCCCACAATGCAAAAATCCAATCCCCAGTACAAATTGAAAGCCAGAAAATGATAGAAAGCAATAACTGGTTGAGAAAAATTTTTGAGTACCTAAGAAATTTACTGATGAAATAGACTACAGATCTGGAAAGAGCACAGAACCACCTTTCCGACGCCTATTCGTTTGCAAGAAACAGAGTCCGTATGCAAAAGATATGGCTCTGAGAGTGCAAAAGACAAGTTCTAACTTTGACGGCAGAAAACAGCATCAAAATGGAAAAACCAGGAAATTAGACCTAATCCATCAGAACGGCACCGGAAGTAGCTTTCCAACGACTATTTTTTTTCAAAAAATGGAGCTCATACGCCGATTTTATACCCGATTTCTTAAAATAGCTCCAAAAAAAAACAATTTGGCCCTTCTAGCCCTCAAGGGCTAAAAAAAAATGGCCCCTAGTCCGCTGGGCGACCAGGGGCTGGCACAAAAACTGGTGGCGCGGGGGTGGCACCGCTGGTGCTGGCGGAGGTCAGGTGGAGCGTGGGGCACTTGTGGGCGAGGGGCCGGGTTCTACGCTTATACGGCTTGGCGGTACGCTGCCTTATGAGTAGGCGGCACCCATTTAAAATAAAAAAACTGCATTTTTTTGAATTTTTCGTGCTTCGTACTGCGTGCCCTGGGGCTGTACGGCCTTGGGGCAAATTTTTTTGCCTTCTGGAGCAACTGTGTCCAAATCAGATGTATTTTATATGAAAATAGGGGTTTTTGGGCACTGCGAGCTCAACGGTGAGGTCCGTTTAGGCTCAAAGTGCACCAAAAAAAAGTACCCCTATTCCAAAATAAAACGCAGAAGACAAACACAGATCTGATGCCACCAAAACCTGGATCTCAGACTCATTCAAAAGACTGAACAAGCCGCAGCAGATCTAGCTCTGATACCATGTAGGATTTGAGAAATACAAATCCATAGAACCCAAATAACCTGCATGCAAGAAACCTGTCACAGAGAAAGAGAGAGAACAAAGACGAGGGTTTTGGCTCTGACAAAGTGCAAGATCTATTATCAGAGAAAAAAATGAATCAAGAATTAATTACAATACAAGAGATCAATCCTTAAAAAGGAGATCAATACCGAAAAGGAAAACCTAACCCTAAGGTGAGAGCATTTAATAATTAAATATTAATTATTAAATGACTAATATATGCATAAAGTGAGATCTTAAGAGGAGAGTAAAGTTAATTAATTACTTTACTCTAACAACTATCGCCATGACCAGACGACTTTGGAGAGACCTCATATAGACTGGAACTTGTTTTTTTGAAGATCTTCACTTACATTAAGTCACCGAGACACAAGAAAAGTTCACACCGACGAACTCCCCTTGTTCTATTCACTGTCATCGTGGCTCATCCGGGTCGGTAAGAGGTCACATAGATCATTTTAAGTTTCACCGAGAGCCTACATCCAACTTCATGTCGCCATGACCAGACCATTGTTACGCCGAACACAAGAAGTATCACCATAGCCCATTTCTCTTGGGGAGACCAAATACCAAAACACATAAGTCACAACAAGCCACTCCTAACCTCATTCAACTTCACCAAGACCGCAAGATTCTCTCACCGAAAGGACACCCAACATGCTCGCCAAGACCCAAGCCTTTCGCCATGACCTCTTGTCGCAAACACATGCCTTTTCCAATGCTCTATGTCACCGAGATAGATATAAAGTTCTTCAGAAATTATATTCAAAGAGAAACTATGTGTAAGGTTGGCGAGACCGAAGGTCACTCGTCAAGACCTTAGAACGATAGCCATATCTCCCACCAAGCCGCTCCATCCATTGTCGGTCGGCAAAAAAAAATGAAATTGCCAAGACATGATGCTGATACCCCAGACCTCTGTCGATACATTCAAAAGTGTAAAAATGAAAATATGGATGAAATCTATGGGGCAGAAGGGGCAGAATGTGGATAAAGCACCATGAAAATAGTGGAAATGAGGCTTAGGTAAATATCACATAGAGACTAAGGGGATATGAGGATATGAAAAATAATCATCAAATTTTGATAGTTTCAATAGTGGCTTCATCTGGGGATGAATGATAGTCAGATCATTACAAGGATCCAAAATCCTTGGGAGAGCAGGCTAGATAGAGAAAGAACCAATGAGCAGAAATGGAATGAATGGTAATGGAAATGAATGCGAAGTGGGAGTGAATGCAAAGTGAATGCAAGATGGAAGTGAATGGAAAATGAGAGTGGAACGGAGGTGGATGAAAACCTAAAATTACTGTGCATGGAAAATAATTTTCAAGAGGATACACAAGAGTTGTCCATGCACTGGCAACCCTTAATCCTTTGTGTTGCTCAAGAGAAGAAAAGCTTCAAGAATTTCCCATGAATAAGAAATTCCTGATCTTCACCAGCCATGTTATGTAGATAATATGAGTCTTCACCCCTTTTTCCAACAACAACAAAAGGTCCTAGTGACAAAGCTTCGAATTTACCATGCTTTCCCTTCTCCTGGCACCTTGCATTCCACATCAACACAAAATCATTTTCTTCAAATTTTCTATTCTTTGCCTTCTTGTCAAATAGATACTTCATCTTTGCCTGTAACTTCATGTTTTGATTCTGGGCCTCCCTCCTTACTTCATCAAGTTCAGCAAGTTGCTCCATTTTGTCTTTCATGGGTTCAAGAACTTCCAAATCTTCCTGTAAGATGAATGTCTAGACTGGTAACAAATTCTGTAGAGGCATCGTAGCCTGTGCTCCATACACTAATTCAAATGGAGATTTTCCAATTGCCTTTTTCACAGTGATTCTGTCAGCCCACATAGCTAGTTTTAACTTGGAATGCCAAGCCTTCTTATTCTATCCCAACATCCTCTTTATAATCTTCAAGAGACTCTTATTGCTGGACTCTGCTTGACCATTGGCTTGTGGATGATAAGGAGTTGCATAAGAAATGGTAATACCATACCTATCACAAAAACTTTTGAATTCATATGACCTGAAACACATCCCATTATCTGTGATTATCCTTAATGGTGTACCAAATCTGGTGATAATGTTGTCCATCAAGAAATTTGTTACAACTTTACTTGTAGCCTGCTTGGTTGGGATCATCTCCACCCATTTTGTAAAATAATCAATGGCAACTAATATCCACCTATGTCCTCCACTTGACTTCTCCTGTATCTCTCCAATGAAATCAATTCCCCATTGATGAAAAGGGGCATCAACCTGCAAAGGTCGAAGTGGCAAAGCACCCTGATACTTCAACCTTCTAGAAATTTTTTGGCAAGCCTCACATTTTCTCACGTGTAAATAAATCATTAAAAACCTTTGGCCAAAAATACCCAGCCCTGAAAATTTTGTGTGCAGTTGTCTTTGCTGAATAATGACCTCCACAAAATCCTTCATGCATTTCCTTCAAAACATGCTTAGCTTGCGACTCATCCAAACATAACAACAATATACCATCTTTGTTTTTCTAAAACAAATTTCCATCCATAAAAACATATTTGGATGCCTGCAACTTCAAAGTTCTCCTTTGGCTGTCACTCAATCCATCTAGACACTTCATATATTTAAGATAATGCATAACATTAGTATACCAGGGAGTGTGTTCAATGCTCATAACTGTAGTCCCTTCTTCAACATTACAGATCTGATTTGCCTCAATATTAGTTTCTGCCATCAACTTAGCCAAGCCTTGGCCTCGTACCAGCTTAGTAATTTGTATTTCCATGTCAAATTCTTGAATCTTGTTGATCCATCTATATCTTTTCCTTGTGACTTTAGATTGTGTTAAAATGTCTTTGATAGTAGCATGAGGGACATAAGCAATCACTTTCATTCCAACAAGATATGATCTGAAGGCTTTAGCAGCCTTAACAAGAGCAAAGGCTTGTTTTTCCATTATGTCATACTTCAATTCAGACCCTTGTAATGATTTACTAAAGAAAGATACAAACTGTTCATAACCACCTTCATTTTTCTATAGCATAACAGTAGCAATAGTATGCATTGAGGCAAATGAAAAAATCTGAAAGGGCTTTGTAAAATCTGGAGATTTAAGAACAGGGGCCTCTTTGATAGCCTTTTTGATAGAAATGAAAGCATCTAAAGCTTCAGCAGTCCAGTCCATTTTTTGTCCTTTCTTCAACATTTTAGATATGGGCTTAATGATCTCAGCAAAATTAGAGACAAATCTTCTAACAAAATTAATTTTCCCAAAGAAAGATTGTATTGCTTTTATAGTTTTAGGAATAGGAATTTTATCAATAGCTTCAAACCTCTCAGGATCTATTCTAATTCCCTGTTTTGAAACAATATGCCCCAAGAGCTTACCCTCTGTGACTACAAAATGACATTTATTTGGATTTAAACTAATACCTTTTCAAGATGTTGCACATGATCTTCAGCCCTCTTCGAATAAGCAATCAAGTCATTTGGATACACCACCATGATAACATTAATCAAATCAACAAATGCTACATCCATAGCTCTTTAGAAAGTCACTCCAGCATTAGTGAGACCAAATGGCATTCTTATGTATACATATGTTCCCCAAGGAGTTGTGAATGCTATTTTGTATTGCCCAGATTCCTTGACTTTAACCTGATTATATCCAGAAAACCCATCCATCATGGACAACAGCTCATAGCCTGTCACCTTATGCAGTATAGCTTCCATATTTGGTAAAGGATAATTATCTTTGAGAGATGCCATATTTAAATTGCTGAAATCCACACATAATCTGATGTCACTATTCTTCTTTCTCATAGGAACTAGAATTAAAACCAATGTAGAATGTTTGATTGGTTTGATAATTCCTCTATCTCTGAGCTTTTTCAATTCTTCTTGCATTTTAGGCTCCAATGTTGCATTTATAGGTCTATGCTTTTGTCTAAAAGGCTTGGCATCTGGCTTCAATGGTATTTCATGCTAAAATAAATCTTCCTTGTATGCTTTCAAATCTTCATATGACCAGGAAAACACATGCTTGTACTTTCTCAACAGTTCAATCAACATTCTTCTAATTGTTGGGCTTATTTTCTTCTCGATGTATACCTTTCTCGATGCTATTTCAGTCCCCAAGTTAATCTCTTTAACATATTCCTTTCTGACTACTGTTTGCTTCATTAGAGATCTATCATTTCCATCATACACCCTTTCTAGTGGCACTAATCCTTTAGGAAGCTTGTTTGTTTTGAGCTGTAAGATCTCCTTGCCAAACACATTTTGTTTCCCATCTACTTCCTCAACAAAGGCGTTGAAATCAATCTCTTGGGCTTCATACTGATCTATACAATTGAGGAATTTCAAAAGGTCTGTATTATCATTGAAAACTTGCTAGCTATAAACGTTATCAGGAATAACATGCCTCATCTTAAACACAATCTGTGACACCCCAGCCAATGTGATATCATCTCTTTTCAGTGCCACATTTGCTAAAAAATCAGCCATTATATTCTTCGACCTATCAATCCACTCAATTGAGAAAGAATCAAATAGTTCAATTGTGTCCCATGTAGCATTCCTGTATTGCTTTAATATTTTGTGCTTTGCTACATACTTGGATTTAATTTGTGAAACAACCAAATCAGAATCACCAAAAATAGTTAGCAATTTAATCTTGTGTTTCACAACTATGTTCAAACCTGTCAATAAAGCTTCATACTCTGCCACATTGTTTGTACATTCAAATGCCAACAAGAATGAATATTTAAAATTTGTACCTTCAAGGGAAACAAAAAAAATCCCAGCACCATTACCTTCTTGACTATAGGCTCCATCAAAGTACATCTTCCATATGCCAATACAATTCTGTGCAGCATGTTTTTCATTTGGATCACTATTTGTTAATTCTGGCTAGGTTGGTTCAATCTTAAAACTGCCAAAATCAATTCACAAAAATAATTAATCTGATCTTGTGGTACACATTCAACAAGTTGATTCATTCTTGGCTCTCTGTATAACTTCACATCTTGACCATTCACTAGAATAGTAGCATAAGACAAATCAAACTGGACATTTCCTCCAACTGTTGTCCATTGTCTTGACAAAAGCATACCAAACTACAGAGGAGTGTCAATCATTGTGATATCTATATTATAAGCCACCTATGGATAAGTAGCTAGCTTGACTTCAACATCTTTCATAATACCAACCACAAGAACAAGTCTGTTATCCATTGCATAACACTTGCCTCCAGTGATATCAACCCACATACCAAGTTGTTTCATAATTCCAACAGGCATTATGTTTATAGCAGCACCAAAATCTATCATACAATTCCTTAACAATTTGTTATTAACAAGCAACGTAGTAAAAAAGGGATCAACTTGAGGAGGAGTTGATAATATATCACTGAAGCAGACTTCAGAATTATTCATCTTCTCTTGCCTATTGATTGCTTTAACAGTTATTTTATTTTTAGCATTCACATGTTCTCCATTTGTTATCAATTGAATAGCAGTATCCCTATACTCTTTAATTTTCATCATCTCAAGAAGTGGAACAAAAATTTTTACCTGGGACAATGCCTGAGTGAAATCAAAAGAGGAACTCTCCACCTTGGCAGTCTTCTTTAATTCTGGCGCTTCTTTCTTGTTTTCTTCTTTTTATTTTTTACTGGACTAGTCAGGCATCTGTATTTCTTTATTTAATTCCTTTACTTCCTCCTTTTGGCTTGGTTTCTGTTCAGTTTTATCATGCTGCTTGTTCTCTGGCTTCTTTATAGTTTCCTATGTTGCTTTTTGATCTTTTATAAAGATTCCCCCAGGAACCCCATCTTGCTTATTTATTTTTCTATTTCTCAGCTAGTATTGACTTTTGGCTTTCTCAACTACAGCAATAGTGATCCTTTCTATTTCATCCTTAGTAAGTCTCCTCACATTGCATTGAGTAGGCACTGCAACAAGATGTGGCTCTATGTAATCTTCATTAGAATCATAAAAAATCTATTGCTCAGCCATATGGACATTATACTTCTGATTGGAGACATCATATTCATAACCCTCATCCTCTGAAGATGAATTTCTTTCCTCAACATGGTGAAAAACATTTGAAGTCAAATACACCTTGTGATCTTCTCCATCATTCTCCATCAACATTCCCTCTTCATGCATCCTTTGAGCTACAACACAATAGTCTGAAGAATGTGACTGATTACAAACTTTGCAAAAGTAATTATTACTCACCATGTAAGTCCCTTTCTTGCTCAATAGATTTGGAGTTTCTTTATTTATGGGCCTAGCTACCATAGGTTTCCCATCTTTCCAATCTGTATTGTAGGGCATATCATGTAGCCTCGGCCTTTCATTTTTGTATGTATTCTCTTGTCTGTATTGATAATTATTTTGCTAAGGAGGCCTCGGGTTGTCTCTTTTATTAGTTATACCAACAACCTTCCTATTATTTTCAATTGTCAATGCAATTTTCTATGCTTCAGCCAAATCTCTTGGAGATCTACATCGCAATTCATACCCTATCTTAGGATCAAATGCATTTAAATAGATACTCAATGCAACAGAATCTGGCAACCTTGATCCAGGAGGAACTTTAGTATGCAACTTGTTGAATTTTCTGTTGAAATCATAAATTGAATCATTCTGATTTTTTTGAATTCTCATTAATTCATGAAGAGCTGCATCTGGAGCATTTTGATTCCCATATTTTTCTAAGAGTTGTCTTGAAATTCTTGGAGAGAATTAATTGAGAATGTTGACAGGCTGTTGAACCAATCCCTAGCATCTTCAAGAAGTGACATCATGAACAACTTCATGTGTAAATCTTCATAAGGCATATCTATGTCCTGAATGAAAATATTAAAACTCCTTAAATGTTCTTCAGTTGTGATTGCATTACTTCCTGTAAATTTGGGCACCATATTCCTCCAACTACCATCCATAGGGTAAGGATACAACTGAAAACCAACTAAATCAAACTATCTGATCATGGTTGCTTGCTGGTGAGGGGGAGGGATAGGCGGATGCTGATACTGAGGCATGTGATTATTGTACTATATATTATAATGTGGAATATAATTCTGACTAGGAGGTGGATACATACCTGTATGCTGTGTAGGAATGTGAGGTGGACGACTTGGCTGCTTGTGGTGGTTTCCTATCTGATTGTGAGGAGTATTTTGTTGATTGGAAGGCCCTGCACCATGATCACCCTACTTGTGAGGTGGAATATACTTCAGGCCATCAGGTGTCTGATCAACAATCTGGGCTTTCTGCAATTTAGCCTCTAGTTCCTTTATTTTCTTCTCTTTCGGTTCCAATAGTGCTTTTGCTTCATCAAAAATTGAGAGCTCATGGTTTCCTTTATGAGTTTCATGATTACCTTCCATCCTCTGATTGTATTCATGCTGAATTCTAATTTGTTCAGCCCCTTGTTCAACTCTAAACTCAACCCGTTTCTGAGCTTCAAACTCAGCCATCTACTGAGAATCAAGAGAAGAGAAAGGATTTCTTTGATCTTCAGGGGTACAAAGTTTTGCACTTGAATCATCTCTCCATGTATCATAGCCATTATATATTTCACAGTGTGCTCTTGGTGCTTTACCTTTGTTTGTTATGCACATGTCCTCACCTTTTTCTTTTCCCTTATCAGCTCTGTCATCTTTATGTGTCCACTTACTGCCACCAGTAGGAGCTCCAGTATGACCTCCCCTATACTGAGATCTTCTTCCATTCATGATGAACAACTACAAAATTTTCTGTCAGAGTCGCCACTCACTTTTATCAAAAAGTGAGAAAAATATCTGATACTTCTAGTTCCCAATAGAGTCTATGTTAGATTTCTGACTCTATGATTAAGTCCTTGATTCTGATTGTTCCTAGCAGAGTCACCAATTTGTTAGCTCTCAAAAACGTAGGTTTTAACCACAAAAGTTTTTCAAGCTTTCACGACATTTCAGGGTAACAAAACAAGGTTTGAAACAATCAAACCTTCTACTCTTTAGGTGCTGCAAGACCAAGGCAGGTGTACCTCTCTGAATAATGCAGACTTAACTTGCAATCAATCCACTTACAACACTTGTTCACAATGGCACATGGGAGTGAACAGATGAAATTCAATTTGAAAACAATGACAATATTCTGCTCTATGTCCTAAATACTAAATTAAAAGTAACAGAATGAGTTTATAATGATGAGGTGCAAAGATTAGTGCCTTGTTGGGTATGCAGAGTCAAATGAGATCAAGATAAGCAACACTTTCTGGAGAAGACACAAATTATCTGGCATATGCTTTGTTTACAACTTGTATAAACATGCAACCATGTAACTACTAAGTTCTACTACAATAATCCAAAATGAGTTTCTTTCATTACTGTGATCAATAAGAGGATTTAATCTTTGCTTGAAAGAACTAGTTGATTGATCACACAAATACAACAAATGTTTATCGATAAATCAAACATAAACTTGCTATGTTAATTTAAACAACCAAAAAAATCATTCATGGAGACAACTTAGCAGTATTTTTCATTTCAATTCAACAAATAATTGACACCAGATAAATGCAGCAACATCAACTGAATCTCATAAATACCTCCATTGTGAAATTAGGCAATAATAGCCTCTGGTCTGATAATTTTATTCTACTGTATCTATTTGCAATGTATCGGGAATTTGATGTCTTTTTTTATTAGCAACTACAACATGCTTATTTATACACCAACATGAGAAAGATATCAAAATCAATTATTATATCGGCCCTCCACAAGATTTGGGCTCCAATCGAGCTGTCAGGAAATGGTCTCCAAGCATTCAACATGTCGGCCACAAGATTTTGAAATTTTGTTTTTACTAGTAGAACAGCTGGCTAGACACAACATATCATCCTGTTGGAGGAAATTCATTCGCTTATCACTCTGCTTGCATCCCTATTTTAATCACATTCACCGTAGCTACCCGTTAGTCATATCGAGATAAATAATGTTCCTTTGTTTGCACTCTGCTTCACTATAACTCATAGGTATCGCGGAGACCTCACACAGAATGTATTAAGTTTCACCGAGAGCCCATACTGTTTTCACAGTCACCAAGACATAGGGAGAGTCATATTGAAAAGCATACATGTTTTGTCCACTATTGCCATGACCAGACGACTTTGGAGAGACCTCATATAGATTTAGTCACCGAGACACGAGCAAAGTTCACACCGACGAACTCCCCTTGTTCTATTCACTATCACCATAGCTCATCTGGGTCGATAAGAGGTCACATAGATCATTTTAAGTTTCACCGAGAGTTGACATCCAACTTCATGTCACCGAGACCAGACCATCATTACGTTGAACACAAGAAGTATCGCCATAGCCCATTGCTCTCGGGGAGACCAAATACCAAAACACATAAGTCACACACAAGCCACTCCTGACTCCATTCAACTTTGCCAAGACCACAAGATTCTCTCACCGAAAGGACACCCAACATGCTCGCCAAGACCCAAGCCTTTCACCATGACCTCCTGCCACAAACACATGCCTTTGTTGATGTCCTATGTCGCTGAGATAGATATAAAGTTCTACCGAAAGTATATTGATGAGGGCACGGCCCGAGACATAGAAAATAACCCACAAACAAGAGAATAATTTTATTATTCAGAAAATAGAACTTCTTACATGCAGAGGATCTCAAATCCCCAAGTTTTACAACACATGCAGGTTACAAAAAGCTACAGAATCACCCTTTCACAATATGCGAGCTTGTCCCCAAAAAGTTACCCAAAAATTAGAAAACCCTCCCATAAATAGAGCTACTCATTAGTTTGGAGCCAAAACAACATTCAAATTGAGTTTAGGCAGTTTGGCACCGAAAATTTACAACATGAAGTTCAAATTCTAAAAGAGCATTTGTAATGGTATCTTCTAGAAAGTGCGCCAACTTCCCGGGGCCATAACTTTTGATTCGGGACTCCAATTCACAAAACTTTTGAACCGTTGGAAAGGTCTCAAAGTCAATAACGTGCTCAAAATTTGCTACACCAATTTTGGCAAGTTTTGGGGCCAATTCGGAAGCTCTAAGTGCCTCAAATCCCACTCAGAAGGTTTTCAGGTGCAAATCTAGGAAACTAAAACTGCAATATCTTCCAACCCAGGAATAGAAAATAAAAACCATAAATTAGGAATTTCATTATGACGAAAAGGGTATCCAAAAATGTAAAAAAATCTAAAAACTGAGAAACTTGAAATTTAACTATTTTTTGGGTGATGCAAGATTGCCCTTACACCACTGGATGCTCCTGCATCAGACACCCTAGGGTAATTTGAGAAGTGACCCCGTCACATCTCAGATGGTTGAGGAAAACCCAACCAGTCAACCACTACCTTAGATAGCTAGGATGAATCTTCCACAGGCCTTCCTCTCCATTTCACCAGATATTCTTCATATTGCTTATTTTTGGTACTCCTTCCCACACAACTATCCAAGATGTCTCCAATCTCCTCCTTTTCTGAAGTAGGTGCTGGAATCCCACACTGTTCCATTGTTGGTACTTCCTTTGTACCACCTTCATGATACTCTATCAAATCTAAAATGTTGAACACAGGGGAAATGTTGAATCCATCTGGTAACTCTACCTCATATGCATTCCCTGAATCATGCCTCTTCAAAATTTTACAGGGATCGAACTTCTTCATCTTCATTTTTTATATGTTCCCAATGGAAACCTTTCTTTCCTCAAGTGGACCATCACTTCATCACTAATCTGAAACTCCTTATACCTCCTCTTCTGATCTGCCTTAGCCTTATACTGCATATTCATCTTGTTAATATGTTCTCTTACCTTCTCATGTATATCCTTGATGTGTTCTGCAAAATCTTCGGCTTCAGAACTTATTTTCTTCTCTTGGTCCATCTTTCTCAATTTTGGAGCTGTTCTGGGGCTACCTCTATACACAATCTAGAATGGTGATCTACCAGTGCTTCTGTTGATAGAATTGTTGTAAGAAAATTCTGCCTGGGGTAAGATCAAGTCCCATCCCTTGGGTTTATCTCCTCCAAACATCTCAGTAGGTTACCCAGACTCCTATTAACAACCTCTATCTTCCCATCTATTTGTGGATGGTGTGCAGAACTGAACTTCAACTCTGTTTTCAGCTTCTTCCACAAGGTCCTCCAAAAGTACCCCACAAATTTGGTGTCACGATATAAAACAATACTCTTTGGCAGACCATGTAGCCTCACCACCTCTTTGAAGAACAAGTCAGCAATGTAGATTGCATCATGGGTCTTCTTACATGGAATGAAATGTGCCATCTTTGAAAACCTATCAACCACCACAAAGACTAAATCATTCCCTCGTTGTGTCCTTGGCAAACCAAGAACAATGTCCATACTTATATCCTCCCATGGCCTCTCTAGTACAGGTAAGGGCTGATATAAGCCTGTATTCTGGCTCACTCCTTTAGCCATATGACATACTTTGGAGTTTTGTACAAAATTCTTCACATTCTGTGACAACTAAAGCCAATAATAATGCTCACTGATAATGGCAATGGTCTTATCTCAACCAAAATTTCTTGACAATCCTCCACTATGCTTCTCCTTTATTAGGTTCTCCCTCGTGGAACTTCTCAGGATACACAATTGACTTCCCTTAAATAACATGCCATCCTGGATTATGAAATCCATCCACCTTGTCCTATCCACAGTAACAGGTTCCTTGCAAGCTTTCCAAGCCTCTGCAAAATCAGGATCTTCTGCATACAGTGTCTTGAGTTCATTGAACCCAACCACTTCAATCTGCATCTTTGTCATCAATGTATACCTCCTACTTAAGGCATCTGCAACCCTATTTGACTTCCCACTCCTATGTTTCAAAACAAAGGTATAACTCTACAAAAACTCTACTGATTTCATATGCCTTTGATTTAATTTTCCCTAACTATTTAGGTACTGCAAGGCCTGATGATCAGTATATAGAAAAAATTCCTTCGGCAACAAATAATGTCTCCATTTCTTTAATGCTTGAACTATTGTATAAAATTCATGATCATATACAAAATACTTTCTCTTGGCATCATTTAATTTTTCACTAAAATAGGCAATGGGCTTACCTTCTTCGCTCAACACTGCTCCAATGGCACAACCACTAGCATCACAATCCACTTGAAACACCTTGTTGAAATTTGGGAGGGCTAGAACAGGTTGCTCTGTCACCTTCTGCTTCTACAATTCAAAACTTTTTGCTGCTTCAATGCTCCACTTGAATTCTTTTTTATCCCCTCTCATTGTTTCAGTTAGGGGTCCACAAATACTACTGAAGTTTCTAATGAAGTAGCCAAACCATGGAAAGATCTCACCTCGGTAGCAATTCTTGGGGTCGGCCATTCCAGAATAGCCTTCACCTTCTCTGGGTCCATCTTGAGACCTTCTGTTGAGACAACAAACCCTAAGTACACTAAATCCCTCTTCACAAAGCTGCACTTCTTCAAATTAATCAACAGTTTCTCTTCTCTTAACTTTTCAAAGGCTCTCCGAATATGCATCAGATGCTCATCCAACGTCTCACTGAAAATCAAAATATCATCTAAATACACAATAAAAAAACTTCCAAGAAATTCTTTTAGTACCTCATTCATGAGCCGCATGAATGTGCTTGGTGCATTGGTTAGCCCAAAAGGCATGACTAACCACTCATACAGGCCCTCTTTGGTCTTGAAGGCAGTCTTCCATTCATCTCCCTCTTGAATATGGATCTGGTGATATCCACTCTTCAGATCAATCTTTGTGAAGTATTGAGCTCCACTCAAACAGTCCATCAAGTCATCCATCCTTGGTAGGAGAAATCTGTACTTGATTGTTATCTTGTTTATGGCTCAGGAATCTGTACACATCCTCCACTCCCCATCCTTCTTTGGTGCAAGTACTGCAGGTACTGCACATGGGCTCAAACTCTCCCATATCAAACCCTTTCTGAATAACTCTTGAACTTGTCTGTTCAACTCCTCATTTTCTACTAGAGTCATTCTATGAGCTACCTTATTTGGCAAACTGGCTCCAGGAATCAAGTCAATCTGATGACTAATCTTCCTTATTGGTGGTAAACCCTCAGGTACATTATCAGAAACAATATCCTGAAACTCATCCAACATCCTATAAACTTCTTCTGAAACCTTCTCACTATCCTCTTTACTCACTGTAGGAATCAATGCATAACACACATGCTCATACTTCATACCTTCTAAAAAATTTCTTCCATCTACATAAAAAATTCTAGCACTACTGCATACCTTTTCTTCGGTCTCCTTCAAGGGTTTCAACTTGTGAAAAACCCCATCCTTTGTCAAAGAATAAGTGTTTGCATGGACATCATGTATAGCTCGCCTATTGAACTGCCATGGCCTCCCCAACAACATGTGACACGCATCCATGGGGATGATATCACAGAGTACCTCATCATGGTAGCTCCCGATCTTGAACTTTACTAGGCACTGCTCATTGACCAAAACTTTGTGGTCTTTCTGGAACCAGGCAATCTGATATAGATGCGGGTGCCTTTCCCTCTTTAGCTTCAACTTTGTGACCATCTCTTCTGACACCAGATTATTGGTGATCCCACCATCAATAATGACATCACAACATTTTCCTTCACACTTGCACCTTGTGTGAAACAGATTCTTCCTCTATTCTGGTTCATTTTCCTCAGTCACCGGGCTCTCCTAATCACTAGGGCTTCTCCCTTTTCACCATCATCTGAATGTTTAGATTGGGCCTCCTCATTTGCATGCGCAACCTTTCTATGACCTTCTGGCCTTTTGTCTGCCCTTCCTTGGTGTTGTGGACATTCATAGGCTCGATGCCCTTCTTCACCACACTGGAAACATGTTCCTTTGAAACCACCTCTTCCAGATTCTTGTCCATATCTCCCTCATCCTCTATCTCTTTGATCACCAATGTTTTGATCACGAGGGTGGTAGAAATTGTCATTCTTTTGGCTTCAGCTGGTACCCACATCTTCACTTTTCTTTTCATTATCATTTCGGCTCCCTGAAGGTCTTCCACTGCCCCTTCCACTTTGACCTCCTTGTCCTTTTTGCTTGCTTTCAAATCTTTTGTTCAGCTTCTCTTCCACCTTCAGAGCAAACTGATACGCATCCTCAATGGTGGTCATTTTGACTAGGCTTAACTCCTCTTGAATGCTTGGTCGTAACCCATTAAGATATCGGGCTACCTTCTCCTTATTGGCCTCTGTGTGACCCCTTCTGATGATTATCTTATGAAAATATTTAGTATATTCTTTCACAGATCTGCTTCCTTGCTTCAACCCTTGCAATTTCTTCAACAGATCTAACTCGTAGTCCACTGTATGAACTGCTTCTTCAGTTTCTCTACCATGTGATCCCATCTGGTGATCTTGACTTTTCCTCTTCGATTTCTTTCCAACTGGACCTCTTTCCACCAAATACTGGCATGGCCCTTCAGCTTCATTTTTGCAAAATTAACCCGATCTAGGTCCTCTATTTCCTCATACTCAAAATATTCTTCTAGCTCATTGATCCAGTTAATCAACTCTTTTGGGTTCAGACTTCCAGAATAACTGGGGACTTCTGCTTTGGGTCTTTTCCCGATCTTTGAAATGGCCCTTATTAGCCACATTTGGTCTTGATCAATTGTTCTTCTTCATCTTCTGCATTTGAACCTTCTTCCTCTCCTTCATCCCCACTTTCCTCCCTCAGGTTTAACCCTCTCCTCACCTGCTCTTGTAACGCATCAATCTATCTTTGAAGGGCTGCCAGTGCATCTCTTCCACCAGCATTTCTACCACCTCGACCACCTCTGGCACCACCATGCCTACCAGGCATCACTCTTGGAGGCATCTTTCTTGACCTTGACCCACAACCACGGTCCTGTTGCGAACTGCCTCACAATTGGCAATCTGTCCACACGCTCAAGAAAACCTCGCTTTGATACCACTTGATGAGGGCACGACCTGAGACACAGAAAATAACCCACAAACAAGAGAATAATTTTATTATTTATAAAATAGAACTTCTTACATGCAGAGGATCTCAAATCTCTAAGTTTTACAACACATGCAAGTTACAGAAAGCTACAGAATCACCCTTTCGCAATATGCGAGCTTGTCCCCAAAAAGTTACCCAAAAATTAGAAAACCTACCCATAAATAGAGCTCCTCATTAGTTTGGAGCCAAAACAAAATTCAAATTGAGTTTAGGCGGTTTGGCATCGAAAATTTACAATATGAAGTTCAAATTCCAAAAGAGTATTTGCAATGGTATCTTCTAGAAAGTGCACCAACTTCCCGGGGCCATAACTTTTGAACTGGGACTCTGATTCGCAAACCGTTTGAACCATTGGAAAGGTCTCGAAGTCAAGAACGTACTTGAAATCCATTACACCAATTTTAGCAAGTTTCAGGGCCGATCTGGAAGCTCTAAGTGCCTCAAATCCCACTCGAAAGGTTTTCAGGTGTAAATATGGGAAACTAAAACTGCAATATCTTCCAACCTAGGAATAGAAAATAAAAACCATAAATTAGAAATTTCATTATGACAAAAAGGGTATCCAAAAATGTAAAAACATCTAAAAACCAAGAAAATTGAAATTTAACTATTTTTTGGGTGATGCAAGATTGCCCTTACACCACTGGATGCTCCTACATCATATATTCAAAGAGAAACTATGTGTAAGGTCAGCGAGACCAAAGGTCACTCACCAAGACCTTACAATGATAGCCATATCTCCCACCGATCCACTCCATCCACTGCCGGTCGGTAAAACAAAATGAAATCACTAGGACATGATGTCGATACCCCAGACCTCTGCCGATACATTCCAAAGTGTAAAAAATGCAAACATGAATGAAATCTATGGGGTAGAAGGGGCAGAATGTGGATAAAGCACCATGAAAATAGTGGAAATGTGGCTTAGGTAAATATCACATAGATACTCAGGCGATATGAGGATATGAAAAATAATCATCAAATTTTGATAGTTTCAACACTCTTCATGAACTACATTATCAATTTGGAGGTGCTCATATTTTGGATGTTTGTGGTATTCATCCGCTTCCTCCTCTAATGATTTTGTTGCTTCCATCTCTCACCTTTCCCATTCTACTGATATTGCCATTATCGCCTTCATCTCTAGGGTCTCAGTTGGAGGATTTGAGATTGGAACACTGGTGAGGACTTGTGCCAAGGAAGCCTGGATGGCTGGATTCAATAATACTTCAAAAATTTATGGAGTATTTTGCATGTGTTGGGAAAAAGCCTTTGGAAGTGAGAGTGTAGGTATTGGAATCATTGTTGTTTCTAGCAAGAGAATTTTGGTGGGAGACATGGAGGTGGAGGAGAGCATAGAGGTGGTGGCAGAAGAAGAATCAATGACCACGACTGACATAGTTGGTGAAAAAGAAGGCAGGTGGATGAAAATGTCCACTACAGGTGGGGATGTGGTGACCATGGCTTGAGAAATGGAAGGAAGGATAGTAGTATCAATGGAAGTCGGTGGGGATTTTGGCTGATCCGTCTCCATCTCTTCTTCTCCATGCAGGGGATCTTCTTGAATAGCAAGCAACCCTGTAGTGCTTCCTGACCTTTTTTTTCTTTGAAGACTCACACTATGAAGCCTTCCTTGCATATACTTTTGGATTTGGCTATTGCTCCTCAGTCTCCTTTCTTTTCGTCGATCTTGTAAGCAGAGGGGATTTGGATGTTTCCCCTATTAAGGTTGTAGCAGCTCTATCATCTGTTGTACTGGGATCAATTTTGAGTCCCTCATAGGTTAGGATGACCCCTTGTTTCAATCAAGCTACTTGTCGATTTACCCATTCCTTGGTATGAGCCTTGATTGGTTTAGTTATAGTGTCGAGGCATTGAACTCTTGCTTGTCCTAGTCTATTGAAGGAAGTGACAAGTTAGCAACTGCATTGTACTTAGGTTCCATGATTGTGCTTTCACCCTCCTCAACTTGATCAGGTACAAGGAACAGGTTCACCTTTTTTATGAAGTAGGCAGTCATTCACATGTAATGTCTCATGCACACCTCTTTATCATCTAGGAAGTCTGCCCATAAATCTTCAACATGATGTAGGTGGGTGTAGTTGGGTCCAAGTGCTTTCCTTACATTCCCATAAGGGTCTATTTGTGGATGGGTAGTATGAATCTAGAAATGATATTCAACCAGCTCCTCTGAATTTCCAACACATTGACAGTTTTGCAGCTTGTACATCCCTTGGCCAAAAGAAAGGGGATAAGGGATCCCTACCAAATGTTTGCTGCTAAGAAGGGTATGTGCATGATGCAACTACCAAGAGAGTTCTAACAATATAATCTAGTCATTAGGATACCTGGGCAGCTTGTTCCGCCTTTTTGTTTAGCCTTGGGTGTGAATGTCTGAATTTGGGGTACTAAATGAACAAAAAGGCGTATTGCTTGAGGTATGCTTGAGCACTGTGGGAGACTCGCCTTTCAAAATTTCCCCGAAGCAACATGATAATATGACCTATGAAAGTGTTATTCACCCTGCAATAATCCCTCTTGAAATTTCTAAGCTACAATTGAGGGTATCTATCATAAACCTTCAATTGCCGACCAAATTCTTCATCAAGATCCCTGAACAATCCATTGTACTACCTTTGTTCAGCTAGTGAGTAAACCAGGTAGGATGTCATATAGAACTTGGAGGTATTCTTAACATTCATAAACTACTCATGAAAGTAGTCACTGATGATCTCTCCCCAGTAGAATGTGGTATTTTCTCCATAGAGAATCTTTTCAACAAAATAAACCATCCATTCTTGGAAATATGCGGTAGTAGGCAAACCCATTACTCTGCTCAGTAGGTTCACTAAGTCATGATAGTTCTCATGGAAGTTGCTAAAGAAGAGCTCTTGAGGAAATTTTGCAGTGCTGTCCCTTTTCTTCTTTAACCAATATTGATTTATGAGCCTTTTGCTTACCATGGGATCTTCATCCCACATTGCCTTGCAATCCTGTATCGTTGGTACCTCCATTTCCCCAAAGGTAGGAATGTGGAAGCTTTTAGTGATTTCTTAGGGAGACATGTTTGCCAACATATTCATGTCTCTGTCTACTATCATCTGGGTCCCATGATGGTATGCCTATTTGTAGGCCATGACTAGTTCAGGAGTGATAAGACCATGAGGAAAGCCTGCAACCTTGGAAATTTTGCTTCCTCTGATTAGCCTTGCAATGTTTGTGGTCAAGTTGACTTGGACCCTCTGTTTAAATTCATCAATATCAATGTGGCCAATATTAGTGTTTGTAATCTCCTTCCAGTCTGTAGTGATCCTTGAGTGAAATAACTCTCACTGGAATCGGTACTTCATTTGGTCCTTGTCCTCTTTCCCACAAGGAGCTCTACCTGATTTCTTTCCTTTGTCCTTTTCTTGGAATACCCCTGAGGGTCCTGCACCTAATTCCATATATCCTACAAACAAAGGCATGATGAGCATAATCAAGCATGAAAACATGAATGCTAGCAAAAACCTCGTCTAATGAAGTCCAATTAGATAACACATCATTCATGAAAGTAAGCATTTACTTCGAGATGTCATTAGCAGTTTTCTGAGGGGAATTTGGTCAGCTTGGGCCCTAAGGGCCAGACTTCCTTCATAAGAATGTTGTTTTAAAGGGTAAACAAGGAAGGTCAATCTTTCTGGTCTCTCCCAACCTCATATTTTGATGGTTTGAAAGGTTCATGCAAGAGAGGGTTCAATTTGAGCATGTGGGTCGAGGTTTGTTTCTAGATTAGAAATCATTTGGACCATCTTTGGAGCATTCAAATCTATGAGGAGGGAAAGATGTTTGATGTTTTCCATTTGAAACAACCATGATGAAATGGAATTTTGATTACAGAGTCCTAGGGTTCGGGACCCGAGGGTCCAAAGGACAGAGGGCATATCTCCTAGTGATTTAAATATGTAGATCAAATGGCCAAGGAAGTCATTCAAGGATAGTCTTTTGGAATGGTGGGCACTAAGCGGAATTCTAGGGATAGAGTTCTGGTAGGCCAGCCCTAGCATTGCATTTGAAATTCAGATTTCCTTTGTTAAAACTTGACTAGTGATGAAGGTGGCAGGCTCTAGGAATCAAAAGGACAGGTTGATTTTTCCCTTTGTGACAACTGAGATGGGACGAAATCCTGATAGAGGAAATCTAGAAGTTGGGACCTATTAGAGGTTACACACTTAATTTTTTCGCTACTTGTTGTTCGAGCGGATTTGGGATCCTCGGGACCCACAAGGTGGAAAGTGGTTACTAGATGGTTGTGAGAAATGGTGAAGCAGGAGTGGAGGTCCACAAATAGAACTCCACAAACTGGGACACAGAAGATACCAGGGATGTGGCATTTCTCTTTATTTAACTCAGGCCACTAATGATGAGGTAGATCCCTATGCTTGAGTGGATGGGGCCATTTCACCGTTCAGAATGGTGAACACTACACAACGTCCCCAGGATGAAATCTTGAGGGAATGGGCCTGAGAAGCATGAATTAAGGCCAATGGTTTAAATTTGTTAGGTTTGACGGTGAACCATCAAAGGAGATCCAGGGTTGTGGGCCTGGGGAGGCATCCTACTGTTTCAAAGTTGTTTAAGTTTTGGAGTTTTCTAAATAGTAGTGGTAAGGTCTGGGTCTAAAGGGTGTGGATGCTCTGTGAGAAGAATGACATTGAAGTGATAAAGTTTTGGATTCAATTTTTATGAAGATTTGGAGGTTTCTTTGAAATTTTGCAACATGGGTTTTCTAGGTCTAACCTTCCTCCATCAAATGAACACATTTTGACTTTATTTTTCCCATCATTCAAGCATGAAATCACCAAAAAAAAAATTGGAATGGTAGACAACAAAAATACCTTAAGAACCCGGCGAAGGAGGCTTCCAAATCTAAGAAGGATCAGTTGATGAAGGCAATGGACATGGGGGTGGCGAAGGACGACGACATTGGATTCTTCTAAGCTTGCTTTGAACTCTTCTAGCCAACCTGACATGTGAAAATGATAGGTTGAGCCAAGTATTTATACCCGTAATGGTATTTAATATGTCTCATTAATGCGAGTACGACAACTAAAAAGGTTGGTAAGTTCAAACCTTGAGAAGGCGATAGGAGGTCCGGAACCTGAAGGCTAGAAGGACACGAGCAGATGACCATTCGAAATTTAAGTGAAAAACACATTGGAAAGAGGAGGCATGGGGTACGGGGGGCAAAACTCTGACGAAGGATGGTTGTTCGAAAGGGAAAACTCACAACGGAGTTCTGGGTAGAGAAATCTAGCAGACCGTGTTTGGGGCAGGTGAAGGATGGAAAATTTAACGCAATTTTTGAGGGTGGTATTTAAGGAGCTCAGTCTCGGGCATAGGAAGGCAAAGGCCTTCAGCCGATTTAAAACAGTGAATGCATGATGGAAATCGGGCGAGAGAAACCCAATGGGACGAACCTGCAAAACCCAAAAGCTGCCAGCAGAGGCAAACTACCAAAAGAACTTGGTGAGGATCCAGGACTTGGTAGATTTTAAGGGGATAAAACATGGCCAATTTAAGATAAGAATTTGGAGGCACTCTAACCACTTAGGACACCAAAATATGGGCATGCAAAATGATGTGATGAAAAAATGACCCGGCAAGTCAAAGAAAAGAGAGGGTCCCCATTCTGAATGGGGTGTGTGTTCTAAGGGCACAAAAAATGGCAACTTTGCTGGGGAACACTCCCGAGCATTCTAAGGATAAAAATTCATTCAGGACCTAGAATCTCTGGTTTCAAAAACCAGGGCCTGACTCCAACAAGTTAACTGGGAGAATGGGGTCCTTAGTTGGGTCAATCTATGAAACATCTCAGAAGTGTGTGTGTAGTGAATTCATTCCTTCCCTTGGGAAATGTGACAAGGAATGGACAATCAAACAAAGAAAGCTACTTAAATCGTCAAACACCAAAAGTAACTTGGACATTGCCTTGCTGCCAGCTAGTCATCCATAGCTCTAACAGAGTTGTCATTGTGACCCCACAAATATTACTCTACTGCCAGCCAGGTGTCCATAGCCCCGTTATAGTTATTTGCACACTAAGACGGTTGCTTGATTTCAAAATTTTCTTCTCTTCCTTTCCCATTTTGATATTTCTTTTCGCACTTGTATTTTTCTCAAGCATGTAAGTACTGAAGCCTACAATGGGTTTGAGAATCATAGCGGTCACTGGAGAGGACTTGATATTTTTTCACTCATTAGGTTATCATGGTAGCCACTGTACAACTCTTTGGGAATATTTAATGTTCATTTTGGTGCAAAATCTAAGATGAATGTAAAAGGATCCAACCAAGGATCAAGTTCTAAAATAGAGTTCAAATGAGGAAATCATCCTCGGGTAGCTTATAGGGACCAATAGTCGAGAATGAAGGTTTAACCAAAGAACACTAAGGATGGGTAGAAAATTGAACCATTCATTGAATGAGCACAACCACTGCATCAGGAACAAAGAACCCCTCATCAAAATATAATAGCTAGGAAATAGGCAAAATGAAACAATGCAAAACAAAAAAATGCAAGCAAAGCAAAAGGAAACCTAACCTAACCTACGTACAAGTATTTACAAGGATAGCTCTATACAAGCTCAGACTTGGAAGTAATATTTCAAATGCTACCTATTGAGAGGCAATAGGACATCCTCACCAGTAAGGGTCTTTAAACGAAAAACATTATCTCCCGGAATTTCAACTATCTGAAAGGGGCCAACCAAAGCTTGTTAAATTTGTTATGTCCCCCTTTCTTTTTGTGGGCCTTGTCCCAATATAAGACTAGATCTACAATTCTAAAGGCCTTGATCTTGGCTTGGTGATCAAACCAACATTTGACTACGCCTTGGTGTTTGGAAAAATTTTCTATTGTGCAATCTCATACTTCTTCTAAGTGTAAAAGCTTAGCCAACCAAGCTTCTCTATTGTCTACCCCTTTGTAAAATTCATTGATAAACTAGAGAGTGGGGATTTTTAGGTGGATCGGAAAGACAGGTTCTAAGCTAGAAACCAAATGAAAGGGAGAATCCCCAAGGGCAGCTTTATGCTGGGTATGCTAGTCTTTGGGATTCCTATCTAGCAGTTTCTTGATCACAATTATCAAATTCTTGTTTGTGGATTCAACAAGGCCATTACCTTGAGGGTAGAAATTGGATGAAAAATTAAGGGCTATCCCATAATCAAAAGCCTAGCCAAAAAATTTTAATGAGGCAAATGTAGGTCCATTATCACACACCAATGCATAAGGGCAACATAAGCAATTTAAAATAAAACTTTCCAAAAAATTAGTGACTACCTTAGTTGTACATTGTCTACATCCAATTGGTTCAATCTATCTAGTACAATAATTAGTAGTGGTTAGAATGTACCAGTGTCCCATAGATGATGGAGGGCTTACTAGACCAATTAAATTGAGGCCCCATTGTGCAAACAACCTCACCTCCAAAACTGGTTGCAGTGGGACAACATTCTTCTCCTTAGTGGTGATGGCCTGACATTTATGACATGAGTGAATGTGGCTATGAGCATCTTTGAAGATTGTCAGTCAATAATATCCTACCCTTAGTATTTGATGTGTGGTAGAAGGTCTAGATCCATGACCCGTGTAGAACTTGTCATAGAACTCCCTTAGGACTCGATCTACTTCCTCTCTGCCAAGGCATCTCAAGTAGATACCTTCATGATTCCTTTTATATAATATGAACCCTTGTAACATGTAGTTGATGCTTTTCAGGTGGAGAGCATGCTTCTGAACTCCCTATAGGCGGGTCAGACACTTATGATTTAAAAAATAGTAAATGACATTTTCGTACCACTCCCTTGGAGAAACATCCTCCAGCTAGTATTGTTGCACTGTGAGTTTAGGCCCCGCATCAACTGTGGCTTCAACAATTGTTCAAGTAATTGCTTGTCCTATTACTAGCTTCATTGGATGGATTTCCATGTCGTACTCTTGTAGCAACATGACCCATTTCTCTCTTCTTTCACCTAACTCATTTTGCATAAGCAAGGTCTTGATGATTAGGTCAGGAACTATGGTGAACACTTTATTATGCAAGATATAATGCCTAAAATTCTTCACCCCTCTAACAAGGGAAAATGCTTACTTTTCTACATTGTGGTAGCATAGTTCAACATTGTTCAAAGGAGAACTCCTAAAGGAAATTGGGTGCTCATTCCCTTCATCATATTTCTGGGTCAAAATGCTAGTGCATGAATGATCTGAAGTGAACGAATAGATGTAGAAAGGCTTCAAATAGTCTGGATTGATCAACATTGGTGCTTCAACAATTTCTTGCTTAATTTCTTCAAATGCCTACTTTGCTTTGGGAGTCCACTTAATCTTGGCATCTTGCTTCAACATGGAATTTAGGGGCTTGACGATCTTCGCAAAACCTATAATAAATTTCTGCACAAAGTTAATATTTCCAAAGAAAGATTTAAGCTCATTCTTGCTACCTTGCAACTAGATCTTCAGCAAGGATTGAATTCATTATGGATCAATGGGGATTCCTCGCTCTAAGATAACATGTCCTAGCAGCTTCCCTTCTATAACCCCAAAGATGCACTTCTTAGGATTAAGGGAGATGCCAAACTCTCGGCACCTTTGGAAGACCTTACATAGATTTGAGACATGATCATCCCATTTCTTTGAAAATACTATCAAATCATCCATATAGATGATTATAGACTTCCCAATCAAATCTTTGAATGCAATATCCATGGCACGTTGAAAGGAAATGCCAACATTAATAACCCCAAAGGGAATTCATCTATAGGCAAAGATACCCCACTTTGTAGTGAATTTTTTCTTATGATGGTCCTCATGTTGCACCATCACTTGATTATACCTTGAATAGCCATCAAGGAAGGACATCATTTGTGAACCATTAACAATCTACAGTACTTCATCCAATGAAGCCATGGGGTAATTGTCCTTTTCTGATGCTCAGTTCAAATTGTGGAAGTCCACACATAACTTGATTTCACCATTCTTTTTTCTAATTGGGACCAACTTGGTGACCCATGCAAAGTGCCGAATTGGAAAGATAATCCTTGTAGAAAGAAGCTTCTGCACTTCTTTGTAAATGATTGGCTCCAACAAGGCGTTAATGGGGTGTTGTCACTGCCAGAAGGGTTTTTCCTCGTGCTTGAGAGGGATAGTGTGTGTGATGATGGAGGTATCGTAGATCTTCAAATATTCATAGCTCCATGCAACCACGTCATGATACTTTTGAAGAGTGTCCACGATCCCTTTCTTTTCTTTGGTAGTACACACTTTACCAATAATTTTTTTTTTATTTCCTTAGCAGTTCTGAGGTTGTGGACATCACATTGATTGTTGATGGATTCCTTCTTGGCTTGCTGGTCTTTGTCTCTGATCTGATCCAAATCAAATATATGCTCCAAATGAACCATACCTCTAGGAATCATGTTAGTCTTTAGGTTGATAACTCCTTCTATGTCTAGTTCAGCCTCTTCAAGATCAACTTCATCAATTATTTGGGTGGCAAAGACATCGGAGCTTGTGATGAACTCAAGGATGTGCTTATCATCATTAAAGACTTAAAAGTGAGTGACATTATCTGGGACAGATGGAGTAGATGTCAACTCAACTATGAAGTGTTTAAGGCCAGATAGAGATAGTGGTTGTAATGTGCTAGCCCCTTGAGCCAAAGCATCAGTTGTATGGTTCTAAGTGCAAGGAATCAGCTGAATATTAAAAACATCTAAATATTCTGAGATCCCAAATCCTATGTCTGTAATTGGCAAGTATTATGTTATGGCAAGAATATAATTTCCTAACTTGTTTTACCACCAACTCAGAGTCTCTGAAACCTTGCAACATTTTGAAATTTTTCTTTAAGGCCGTAAGAAGACCATGCACTAAGGCTTCATACTTTGCTACGTTATTAGTGCAATAAAATTGCAACCTATGGACAGTAAGAAAGGTCCTACCCATTGGGCTAATAATTTCAAATCGGTCCTACCCATTGGGCTGATAATTTCAAATCTGGCTCTATCTCCTTGCTTTGAATTAGATCCATTGAATCGAAGCATCCAAAACTTGGAAAGCTCCTTGATGCCAAGTCCAACTAGGCCTTCATTCTCATTTGGCTTGAAATTTGCCTCCACACCCTTTAGAAAATGTGTCAATTCAACATGATTGGGAACAAGTAGTTTGGTTGGCATCTCCTTTGACAATTCTTGTGGAGGGGCTAATCCTTTGACATGTTCTACTATTGTTTGGAACAAGCAACAATCGAACTCAGAGTGGGAAGCATTGTGAATTCTACACCAATTTGGTAGCAAGAGATCCTAGAAATCCATTTAGGCACCTAGGCCAAGTTGATCCTTTGCGCTCTTTTCCATGAATTCCTGGAAACCCTTGAGTAGTCCCAAGTTGTCATCTTCATCCGGTTTATCATTTGATTCTACCAAAATCTCTGTACTCTGAAGCATTTGAGTGAGGTCGGTTGAAGGGCTACATTGCACCAAGAGTACTTTGGCAACAAATTCTTCCTAGGGTTGGAATTTGTCTTGATAGGCAAAGGGATAGTAATTCCCCAATTTTGTCTCAACAAAAAACACCTCATTGGTGTTGTTATACTCTATGATCATGTACTTCATCCGAGGTTCATGACCTATATGGATTTGGCTAGGAAGCCCTTTCCACGACAACCACATATGAGAATGATTTGTAGCAACATATATGTTCAGTGTTCTGGTGAAGTCTTACCCAATGATTAGCCAATAGGTATTGGGGATGTCCACCACTTGAATATTAGTGACTTGTTGTATCCATGGATACACAACAATTTGCATTGGAATATGATTCATCTCTCCCACTATGTTGATCTTTGTTTTTTTCTAGCTGGGTCACTTTCCTCCTTGAAGAGCTGTGGGAGTAATCCCAAGAGCTTTGCATATTGCAAGAGGCATGACATTAGAAGACACTCCTGAATCAAGCAAGAAGTTTTGCAAATTCTTTCTGAATATCCAGATGGTGGTGAGGAAAGGCAGAGTTTCAAACTTCCCCTAGAAAAGGCCTATAAGCATGTCAATCTGAGCTACTTGCACCTTATTCTGATCTCTAGTTCTATCCTTGGTTTGCCTCGAAGGATGGTCCTTTGAATTTTGTCTATTGTTCTAATCAGATTCCTTTGCAAGCTACTTACCCATAAACAGATTAGAGGGGATATCCTTCCTTTTCCCTGTGATTCCCTAAATCATAGGTTCCTGACTAAGTTCTTCAAAGGTGACCCTCTTGGCTGATGTTTCTTGCGTCACATTGGAGGAAGGGGTGCCATTAATTATCCTAAAGAAGGCATGTCTTATTGCAGGGACCTTAAGTAACTCAAAGGAAAATAGACTAATTTTAACTTTCTTGAAATCCTCAGCGACGTACTCACCCATTTGCTCAATTTCAGATTCAAAGGCACTACCTATGGCAGAGCTAGCAGGTTGGGTTTGTGTTTGAATCAACTAGTTTTGGGGCTAGCCTTGAGCCTAGTTTTGTGGCTGATTATGAGGTTGATTTAAAGATCTATCCTTACTGAAACACTAAGTGAGCACATGAGGGAAACTAGGGTTGTTACTAGCATTTGGATCTGGTGGAGTAGTGAAGTAATTAAGTGGGGTTGATGTAGTGATTAGTCCCCCTGCTTTCCTATTCCTTAAATAATATGGGGTAGCTCTTTGATGAAATGTGTGTACTTCATCCTCATGGGGCTCTTCATCATCTAAAGGACCATTATCTACTGAGTCAAATAATTGAGACAAGGTTTCACCATTAATTATCTCTTTAACTTCTTTGATCTTTGCAAAGGCAACTTTGTCCTTAGGTTGGTTACTTTCACTTCTTAGGAATGGAGCTTGATTAACCATGAGCATGAAGGAGTCTTATGGTTCAGACAGGATGATGTCACGAAATCCAACATTGTCCACAACATTTTGGATTTCAACTTGAAAAATTTCTACAACTGTAAGGAACTCGGGACAATCTAACTTGGATTTTCTGCTAGTCTTGTGAATCTAACACCACCTTGATAGAGTTGCTTTGGCAAGATAGAGACTCTGCTAGTCATCTTCTCAGTGCTAGTAGGCTGGTCAAGAGGAGTGGGAACACCCCCATTATTAGGCCTTCTATTCCATGTTTGATTTTTTCTTTGAGAAGGCCTCCTCTTGAAGTTCTGATTTGAGTTTTTCCCTCTATTGTAATTCTACCCTAAAGAGGTGTTGGCATGGTGATAATCTCTGTTATCTCAGTTTTCCCTATTATCCCTATTAAGATTGGCCTGAATACTCTGTTGGGAGGCCTGTAGCTGGCTATTCTGATTTCTTAGATATGTCATCTCTGTGGAAATTTTCTTAATCATTTTTGTTAACTCATTGAGTCAATCCTTCTCTGTGTTGCTGAGTTGCAACACTTGATTCTGTAGGAAAACTGGTGGAGCAACAGGCTGGTTTTGCTGTGCAGGAGGGAATTCTGGTGCTGACAAGTATAGAGGTGCTTGAGGTTGTTGTTGATATGTCTACTACTGTGGGGGAGCCTAATGGTAATTTTTTTGTTGCTAAAGCTACAAGTAGTGGGACAAGGGAGGTGCCTGATACAAGGGATGCCCCAGATGGCAAACTATAGGCAACTGCAACACCTAGTTCATTAGAGGCATATGTTGCTAGAGTGCTGGTTGATCCCTTGAATCTGCGTAGGATGAGTGATCTTCCCCAAAGAAGGAAACGAGCCAAAAATATTCTGCCCTAAGTCTGTACTAGCTTTAACAGCTTCGGCGTATGCATCTACTAGCCTGGCAGGTGACTGATTCATCCTTTTCATGAATGCTGAGGTAAGATTGTCTAGGGAATTATAATAAATAGGCATAACAACAACATCATTAAGTGCATAAGGGGTTTGCAACCTTGAATATGCCCAATGAAATTGGTAATTTAAGGAGCCTATCAGTTCATTGACTTCTCTACAAATAGCCATAAACTGTTGGTATAGCTCCGATCGACTGATGGGAATCTTATATTTTTGTAGGAAGGCGTTCACTAGCAAGTCCCAAGATGTGATGGAACCAACCAATAGATTGATGTAGAAATAGAAAGCTTCTTCTCCCAACGAGTACAAAAAAAGTCTACATGCCACATCTTCTTGATTAATTTGCATGTCTTTCAACATCGTCTAAAATATCCTAATGTGCTCCTCAGCTGTCCTCTGTGGGTTGTGAGGATTGAAATTTTTGTAAAAGCTTTCAGGGTTTTTGGGCATGTCATGATAGGAATTGAAGTGTAATGGGGAGGTATTTTGTGCTAAACAAGTAATGAGTGGCGGAAGAGGTGGTACCCATTGTTGAGGGGTAGCAATCTAGGGCTACACCTATTATAGGACAGTAGCGTGGGGTTGTGCCTGGGTAGTGGTTGTTTGGACTACGCCTTAGACTTGGAAAGTCGAGAGAGGAACGACTTCCCGATTGCTAGAAGAATGAGGTCCATTGGAAGTTTGGGGTGGGTGGGTAGATGTTGGATGAATAATGAAGGTGAAGGTGGAAGGGAAGTGGAAGAGATGGAGGAAGAGGAAGAAGTAAATTCTCCACCCTTAGTTCATTTAGCCCTTGTGGGGGGTTGTAACTCTTGAAGTTCTCCTTTGTTTGGCATTGATCTTAGGATTCTATGAAACCTTTTAGGGGAGAACAATCTGATTTGATCCAACTTCACAAGGCCCTCATTCTAAAGAAATTTTAGTTGATGCGATGTTTTTCACACTTTCTCAACACAAGCACTACATGGATGCACTACCTCTCTTGAAAGGAGACTTACAACAACAAGTTGCTAAAAATCGCCCCAAGGTCTCTCGGGTGTCAGGTCATGAATTGCATGGAACTCCTCAGTTGCTATTTGATATGATTTTGTTGGTAATCACAAGGTAGACTTATGTAAATGGATTGAACAAATTAGATCTTGTTAATTGAAGTTTCTAAGATGGAAGATGATGTGCACGTTGCTACAGGTTCAAACAACAATCTGGAACTCCAATATTTTCTTTAAGTTTTGGCTTTACAATGTGTAATGAACCTAAGCTTAGGTTATTTCTAAAAAGAAATGGAAGAGTAGGGAGAGGAGAGTTTCTTAGATTTGCAACTAACTATGAATAGTGATCATGGAGGTTCTGCTATGGACAACTTCCTTTAAACAAAGTTTCACTTAACCAAAAAAGTCAGTCTCATGAAATTTGTGCTATCTTCTAAGGTTTGCAGATATTTCATCATCCATTCACCATATATATGCATGAACAAAGATGAAAATTTAGAGTATCTTGAAATTTAATTCTAGACTAACTTTACACAACCATCTACCAGCAACAAACAACAAAAAGTATGGACTAAGAAGGCATCTACACAACAAAAATTTCTATAACCACTGAACAACATCACCAAATCTATAAAATTAGTTTAAAACTAACTAGAACAACAATGTAAATCTAACTAAAACATTCAACTATGGGAGATTGAATCATGAAACATGTAGAGAAACTCAGAAAATGCACCAAAGTCATTGTATTTCTATTAAAATTTCTGCAACAGGTCATTACAACAACTCAAGTCTCTCTTGAAAATGAGAGGAGACCCCCTATTTATAGTGTCCAAAAGGTAGAATGAATGGCCAAGATTAACTTGCATTGTGTGGCCAAGATTCATTACAAATTAGGGTTCTAGCTACCCCACAATATATTGCATTTAAAAATACAACTTTGTCCTTATCCCTATTTTGTCTTCTAGTGACAACACTATAGCCCTTTGTATTTTAGCTAATTTATCTTTTGTTGTAGCTATTCCTTTAGGAACTCTTCATCAATAATAGGGTTTCCTTCCTACTTCTTCAAAGTTGCATACTCTATAAATTTCATAATTAATTGTTGGAGCTTATCCACATCTACGATTGCAAATCACAACACCTGATAACTCCACTCTTTGGATTGTTTGGTGAGCTTTTCCCAATCCTCGTCATACTTAGCAGTGTGGTCTTGGAATGTCTCTGACTAGGTGAAGGCTCAAGACACAAAACTCATGAAATCAGTGGTGATTTCATCTGACATGCCATCCTTAATCTTCTTCTAAAAGTGGGGCTTTATTTTCTTCGGATCCATCTGTATGGCAGACATATCATATCCTATCAGTAGCTTCAAGTACTGAGTACAATTTGCTCTGATCTCCTTAGCCCACTAAATATCCACATTCACCTTATCAAGCACTAGTTCCAACCTTTCTTTTGATTCACATAATCATGCTTCCATATATCCACTAGCTAGTGGTCATCCTTCTTATATGCAAGCTCCTTTTCCCAAGTCATGTTCTGCAGTTTAAGAATAGCCTCAATCTTCAGGTAGGTGGATTCATATCTTGTTGGGAAGTTAGTGCAGAGTTTCCTTGTACCCTCAAGAGACTGCTAGAGATTTAAGAACTTGTTTGTTGTCCCAATAGTGTGACTGATGCCCATGTTTCCCATGTACAAGACCCATTGGAACCATCTATCTGTGGTCTTATCCAAGTTCTTCCTCTTTTCTAGCTTGTCTATCTATTCTTTTGAGAGCAATTGTGGTGGGGCCAAAGATGTGGTAGGCACTTCCTCTATTGAGGACCATTGTTGGATATAGTTTGTCAGGTTAGCCACTTGTTCATTGAGCTCTTCTTTTGAAATCTTGTCTTGTTGTATCATATGCACCACTATGGCAACAGACTCCTATAGGTGCTCCACCTTCTGCTCTCTAGTAGTTGTTCCCAAATCAATGGTGGAGACGTTATAGCTTATCCCTTATGTTCCCATTACTGGAATTGCCACTTGGATAGTCCTAGATCTGAAGGCATCCATTGCCACCTTGGATCTTATTTTGGGCTTCTTCTCTTTCCTGGTGCTGATTTATGCCCTAGCTAAGATAGCTTCCAACCTTGCTCTTGAGTCACCAGGGGTGGGAGCTTTCTTCTCAAGTTGCTTTTCTAACCATTCGGGCATAGTAGATTTTTCCTTAGGTGACTCACAATCACCCTCTTTTTCATCCCTTATGACCTCAACTTCTTTTTCCTTGAAGGCTTCTTTCTCTGCTCTAGTGTTTTCTTCTTCTTCATTGAAGTACCAGTGGAATACCATACATTTGATTGGGTACTTGGTGGGAAGGCAATCTTTGGGAATTTCTTCCCCTTCTTCCTTCTCTTCTTCCTATTCATCTTCATTCCCATGATCCTCAGGCTATTCTATCTCAAGGTTCTTGTTAGTTTGAACCTCCTCCCTAGGTTGACCTTCTTCTTTACCCTTTTCTTGCTCCCGTGGAGGTGGCACATCTTCATGTTCTTTCTTTTTCTATTCTTCTTGCTCTCTTGGGGGAGGTACCTCTTCATTGTGCCTAGGTCCTTTGTCATGTTTCTCACCTATTGGAAGTTCAATATTTTCTTCCATCTTGTTGTCTTCTTTCCCTCCCTCATCGGAAGGTTTTCTTTCAATCTCTTCCCCAACATTCCCTAATTGTCGGACCAGCTCTTCCTCGAAATCAAGATCGAAAGTCTACACAATAAGTTTTCCACCGGCGTCTTCTTCTTCATCTCCACTTTTACAGGATCCCATTTCTTCCTCTTCATGAACTACTTTATCAATTTGGAGGTGCTCATATTTCAAATGTTTGTGGTATTCATCTACTTCCTCCTCCAATGCTTTTGTTGCTTTTGTCTCTCACCTTTCCAATTCTGATGATATTTCCATCATGGCCTTTATCTTCGAGGGCTTAGTTGTAGGCTTTGAAATTGGAACACTGGTGAGGACTTGCACCAAAGTAGCCTGCATGGATAGATTCAATAGTACTTCAGAAATATCTAAAGGAGCAATTTGCATGTTACAGGAAAAATTCTTTGCAAGCGAGAGTGTGGGTATTGGAATCATTGTTGTTGCTAGTGAGAGCGATGTTGTTGTAGACATGGAGGCAAAGGAGAGCGGAGAGGTGGTGGTAGAAGAAGAATCAACCACCATGACTAGACTAGTTGGTGAAGAAGAAGCTAGGTGGATGAAGATATCCACTACAAGTGGGGATGTGGTGACCATGGCTTGAGAAATGGAAGGAAGGATAGTAGTATCAGGGTAGATGGTGGGGACTTTAGCTTATCCATCTCCATCTCTTCTTCTCCATGTAGGGGATCTTCTTGAATAATAGGCAGCCCTGTAGTGCTTCCTAAACTTTTGTGTCTCTTTGAAGAATCACCCTTTGAAGCCTTCCTTGCATATACTTTTGGATTTGGCTACTGCTCCTCAATATCCTTTCTTTTCCTCGATCTTGTAAGTGGAGGTGATTTGGATGTTTCCCCTATCAAGGTTGTAGCAACTCCTTCATCTGTTGCACTGGGCTCACTTTTGAGTCCCTCATAGGTTAGGATGACACCTTGTTGCTTCAATCAGACTACTTTTCCATTGACCCATTCTTTGGTATGAGCCTTAATTGGCTTAGTTATAGTTTTGAGCTCATCAACCTCTTGTTCATGCCAGTCTATTGAAGGAAGCAACAAGTTAGTGACTGCATTGTACCTAGTGTCTATGATTGTGCTTTCACCCTCCTCAACTTGATCAGGTACAGGGAATAGGTTCATCCTTTTTATGAAGTAGGTAGTCATTCGCATGTAAAGTATCATGTGCACCTCCTTATCATCTTGGTGGTTTTCCCATAAATCTTGAACATGATGTAGGTGGGTGTAGTCAGGTCCAAGTGCTTTCCTTATATGCCCATTAGGGTCCATTCATGGACGGGCAGTATGAATTTGGAAATGATATTCAGCTAGCTCCTTCTCTGAATTTCAAGAACATTGAGAGGTTTGTAGCTTGTACATCTCTTAGGCAAAAGAAAGGGGATAAGGGATCCCCACCAAATGTTTTCTTCTAAGAAGGGTATGTGCATGACATAGCTGTCAAAAGAGTTCCAACAATATAATCTGGTCATTTGGATACTGAGGTAGCTTGTTCGACCTTTCTGTGTAGCCTTGGGTGCGAATGTATGTGAATTTGGGGTACTCAATGAAAAGAAAGGTGTATTGCTTGAGGAACACCCGAGTACTATTGGAGACTCACCTTTCAAAATCGCCCCCAAGTAACCTGATAATATGACCTATGAAAGCGTCATCCACCTTGCAATAATCCCTCTTGAAATTTCTAAACTATAATTCAGTTTATCTATCATAAACCTTCAATTCTTGACCAAATTCTTCATCGGGAGCCCTGAAAAATCCACTGTACTTCCTTTGTTTAGCTAGTGAGTAAACTAGGTAGGATGTCATATATAACTTGGTGGTCTTCTTAACATTCATAAACTACTCGTGGAAGAGTCGTTGATGATCGCTCACCAGTAGAATGTGGTATCTTCGCCATGGAGAATCTTCTCAACAAAATAAACCATTCATTCTTGGAAATATGCAGTGGTAGGAAAACCCATTACTCTGCTCAGTAGGGTCACTAAGTCATGATAGTCTTCATAGAAGTCACTATGGAAGAGCTCTTGAGGAACTTTTGCAGCATTTCCCCTTTTCTCCTTTAACCACTATTGATTTATGAGTGTTTTTCATACCATGGGATCTTCATCCCACATTGCCTTGCAACCTTGTGTTGTTGGTTGCTCCATTTCCCCAAAGGTAGGAATGTGGAAGGTTTTGGTGATTAATTGGGAAGACATGTTTTCCAATATATTCTCGTCTCTATCTACTATCGTCTAGGTCCCAGGTTGGTATGCCTGTCTATAGGCCATGACTAGTTCAGGAGTGATAAGAGTAGGAAGGAAGCCTGCAACCTTGGCAATTCCACTTCCTTTGACTAGCCTTGTAGTGTATGTGGTCGGGTTGACTCAAACCCTCTGTTTAAATTCATTGATATCAATGTGGCCAATATTAGTGTCTGTAATCTCCTAGTATGTAGTGATCTTTGATTTCAATAGTTCCCCCTATAATTGGTACTTCATTTCATCCTTGTCCTATTTCCCGCTAGGAGCTCTGCCTAATTTCTTTCCTTTGTCCTTTTTTGTGACTACCCTCGAGGGTTCTACACTTGATTCCATATATTCTACAAACAAAGGCATGATGAGCATAATCAAGCATGAAAACATGAATGTTAGCCAAAACCTCGTCTAATGAAGTCTAATTAGATAACACATCATTCATGAAATCAAGCATTTACTTTGAGATGTCATTAGCAGTTTTTTGAGGGGGATTCAGTCAGTGCGGGTCCCAGGGCTGGACTTCCCTGGTAGGAATGCTATTTTAAAGGGTGAACAAGGTAGGGAAGTCTAGGAGAGGGTTCAATTTGAGCACGTGGGTCGAGGCTTGTTTCCAGATTGAGGTCATTTGGACCATCATTGGAGCATTTAGAGCTATTAGGAGGGAAAGCCGTTTGACATTTTCCATTTGAAACGGCCATGATGAAACAAAATTTTGATTGTGGAGTTTCGAGGTCTAGGACCTGAGGGTCCAAAGGATAGAGGGTATAACTCCTAGTTATTTAAGTGCACAGATCAAATGCCCCAGGAAGCCATTCGCGGATAGCTATTTGGAACAACGGGCACTAAGCGAAATTCTGGGGATGGAGTTCTTGTAGACCAAAACTAACATTTCATTTAGCGTTCAAGTTTTCTTTGTTAAAAATTCATCGGCGATCAACGTGGTGGGCTCTAGGAATCGAAAGGATGGGTTGATTTTTCCCTTTGTGATGGATGAGATGGGATGAAATCCTGTTAGAGGAAATCCGGCAAACATGACCCATTGGAGGTTATGCGCTTAGGTTTTTGCAGCTTGTTGTTTGAGCAACTTTGGGATGCTTAGGACCTAGAAGGTGGAAATCGGTTACTAGATGGCTGTGAGAAATGGTGGACTAGGAGTGGAGGTCCGCAGATGGAACTCCATGAACTGGGGCATGGAAGATACGAGGGATGTATCACTTCTCTTTGTTTAAATCAAGCGACTAATGATGAGGCGGATCCCATGGCTTGGGAAGCTGAGGCCATTTCACCATTTAGAATGATGAACACTATACATCATCCTTGGGATGGAATCTCGAGGGAACAGGCCCAAGAAGCATGAATGGAGGCCAATGGTTTAAACTCATTAGGTGTGACAACGAACCATCAAAGGAGATTTGGTGTCACAGGCCTGGGGAGGCATCTTGTCATTTCAAAGTTGTTTAATTATTTGAGTTTTCTAAATGGTGATAGGAAGGTCCAGGTCAAGAGGGTGCAGACGCTCTATGAGAAGAACAACACCAAAGTGATAAAGTTCTGGATTCAATTTTTATGATGATTTGGAGGTTTCTTTGAAATTTTGCAACATGGGTTTTCTAGGTCTAACCTTCCTCCATCAAATGAACACATTTTAACTTTATTTTGTGCATCATTCAACCTCAAAATCACCAAAAAAATAATGCAGAAGGGCGGACACTGAAAATACCTTAAGAACCTGGAGAAGGAGGTTGCCAAATTTGTGAAGGATTGGTTGATAAAGGCAACGGGAGCAGGGGTGGTGAAAGATGATGACACCTAATTCTTCTAAGCTTGCTTTGAACTCTTCTAGCCAACCTAACATTTGAAATTGATAGGTTGATCCAAGTATTTATACCCCTAATGGTATTTAATATGCCTCATTAATGCGAGTACAACAGGTGAAAGGGTTGGTAAATTCAAACCTCAAGATGGTAGCGGGAGGTCTGAAACTCGAAGATTGGAAGGATGTGAGCAGATGGCCATTCGAAAGTTAAGTGAAAAACACACTAGCAAGAGGAGGCACAAGGCTTGAGGGACAAAAATTCGGTGAAGGATGGTCGTTCAGAAGTAAAAACTCACAACAGAGTTCCTGGCAGAGAAATATGGTGTATCGGGTCTAAGGTAGGTGAAGGATGGAAACTTTAACACAAGTTTTGAGGGTGGCGTTTGAGGAGTCAGGTCTCGGGGCATGGGAAGGTGAAGGCATTCTGCTATTTTAAAATAGCAAATGTATGACAGAAATCCAGTGAGGGAAACCTGATGGGATGGATCTGGAGAAACCCATAGCTACTGGTAGAGGAAAATTTCCAAAAGAACTCTGTGAGGATCTGGGACTTGCTATATTTTGAGGGGATAAAAAATGGTCAATTTAAGATAAGACTTTGGAGACACTTTTACCACTTAGGACACTAAAACGGGGGCACACAAAATGAGGCAACGATAAAACAACCCGACATGGTGAAGAAAAGAGAGGGTCCCCATTCCAAATAGGGTGTGTGTGCTGAGGGTACAATAGTTACATGATATGTCATTAAAAAAAAATTAGAAGGATGGAAGGAAAATTAGTAATGAGCAAAAGAAAAATGTGATTAAAGACATGTTGGTAGCAAGGCCTCATGTTGGTAGAAAGGCGTCATGGGACATCTAGCAAATATTCATCTTCAGAGGAAGATTGGTTTGAGTATGACATGGAAAATAAAAAGTACAATGTTCACATGCACTAGCAAGAAATATTCTAAGATCAAGAAGATAATGATATAGGAGTGTGTCAAATTAACATTGTGAGGTAAAAAAAAACTAGATCCAACTAAGAAGACCTATTGAGAAAAAGATAATGAAACTTATAGTTGTTGTGGCACAAGCCAAGAGCAATTACAACCTTAGAAACAAACTATAAACCTTGATCAAGGGACAACAGGGGGTCTATTTGTGAAGTACCAAAAAAATTATAAGAGGGTCATCACAAAAAATTAGAAGAATGAAGAAAAGAAGAAGCCCTAGGAGACAATTCAAAATTAGGTGCCAAGCGAAGTAGCATATCATGAAGAAAACAAAGCAATAAATAATCCTAAACAACAAGTGGAGGAGAAGAGACCTGCTAAATAGGTAAAGAAGAAATAAACACACCTTCTTTTGACATGGAACAAGCCTTGTCCCAAGTTAAGATGTCAGTACCACCATTAGAAATGATGAAAATAGATGAATATAGATAGTGCCATGAAGCTGATTTCAAATGTACCAAACAAGCATATAGGTCAAAATAGGAATAATTCTAAATAAAAAAATAATGAGACACAAGTTGATAATGTCAAATAATAAACCATGAAAACTCTTGAGGTATACTTGGGAACCACTTTGACAAAAACCCCTCATATAGATCCTTTTTACATTACCTTATTGATAAACAATAAATTGGTAAAAAAATGTATGATTGATTCAGGGGCAACGATCAATATTATGCCCATGGTAGTTATGAAAGAGTTGGGCTTATGTTGACACTACCTATGGGAAATGTTATGCCATGGATAAAATATTTGTCCCTATTATTGGTATAATGTGGGATGTGGAATTAAAATTGGCTGCATATCCTAAAGCCACATATAGGATTAATATTATTGTGGTTGACTGCACCCCAAGGCAATGGACTACTGCAATGGGTGGGAATGTGTTGTTGGACTTGTCATATGCAACCATACCCATTAATGGGAAAGAAGTTAAACTATATAGAGAACCATGATCAAAGCAAGTAGTGGAACACATTGATCCTAATATAATGAATTGCTTTTGTGATATGGATTTGGGAAGTTTTAGAATTGAAAAATCAAAACCTCAATAGTAAAATAGTGATCCAATTGGAAAGCCCAAAAGGGTGAATCTAGCATTTGGTAGATGTACTTTGATGGTGCTTGTAGTAAAGAAGGAAATGAGGTAGTTGTGGTCTTTATTTCACCTAGTGGTAAGACATTCAAATACTCATTTTTTCTATCTTTTGAATGCACTAACAATATAGCAAAATATGAGACACTATTGTTAGGTCTGAATATTGCTACTAAATATGGTATCAAACTACTAGCAATATATTGAGATTCTGATCTAGTTGTCTCACAAGTTAGGGCTAGGTATCCTTCAAAGAATAAAAGACTCAAACAATACAAACATGTTATGTGGGACACTGTGGAGCTTTTCGATGCATTCTCCATTGAATGGATAGAAAGATCAAAGAATGTAATAGAAGACTTCCTTACAAATGTGGCCTTGAAAAGGGATGATGTCACGTTGACAAGCATTTCAGAGGTGGAATTCAAAACTAGGTTGTTTTTCCTTGATAATGTCTATAAATGGTAGGTGTTCAATGATGATGATGATGTGATAACTATTACAATAGTAAAAAGGAAGGTTTTTAGATTGAAATGTTGTGTACCTTGTTGAAAAAGTGTTTTTTCAAGCATCACTAAGGACTCATTTTCCCAGTGGTGAATAGGTCCCTATTAGGGTTCTATAAAATTAGTTTGAAGATCCTATTCTTCAATGTTTGCACTCCCAAATCCTAAGTGTTTAGCTCCTGAAAGTTAGAAATAAATTCTATATACTTTTTCATGATCTTACAATAAAGGTGACAAATTTTACAACTTTGCAATTTTGACAACTATGTTTTCCAATTGATCAATCTAAAGCTTGCAATCACACATCAAGAGAGAAGAAAAATCGTTGATTGTTAGGGAATAGGGGTTTTCCTTGGTCAAACCCCATTTTGGTAATTAAATCTTATGATGAAACAATGAAACATGAAACATGAAACAATGATACCTTGGATGAAGTCTTGGAATGAAAATTTGAATTTTAACATGAAGAGGCCTCCATGGATGTGGATCTTGATCATGAAACTTGATAAAATATAATGCCTTTGAACACTTGAATTGGTTTTGAACACTACATCAACATGTAAGCTCAAACAACATGCATGACCTTTGACATGATAATGGATCTTTGATTGCTGCAATAAACTTCAATAATATTCCCTTGAATGCATTCCTGAAATGCTCTTGAAATGATCTCTTGATCATAAGTTTGCTCTAATTCTTGAATACTTGAAATCTTAGATGAAACTATGTGAATTAACCTTAAATTTATACTTAACTTAAGATTTAATCTTGAAATTCAAATAACACAAGCCAACATCATATTTAGGATTTGAAATTATTAAAATCCCACCAAGAATATGTGAAGAAAGGGGTATCCTAAGTTAAGGAAAACCCATTCACCATTGGGTGAATGGGTCCTAACACACTTAACTAGGACTTGTTTTGGTGATTCTAAAATAACATTCCAAAAGGGGATCCTAGGATCTAGTGAGGACCCATTCACTAGGTGGCGAATGGGTCCCAGGTCACTATCCTAAGACACAAACCTTGCCAAATTAAGTGTTGTGAAATATTATTAATGAGTGTCAGGTTTTATCCCTCAAAAAATGTAATAAATTAGGCTTGGATTTGAATTTAAGGATCCAATTAAGCTCAATTAACCTCAATTAATTAACTAAAGCCCTAGATTAGTATGAAAGTGTAAAGAAACACTTTACAACACCCTAAATAAGGCACAATTAAGTCCATTTTATCAATTCATTTCCAAATTAAGGAAAAATGGATACCTTTTCCATTACTACAGAGGGATTCTTACAAGTGAGAGAAAACCTGGCCCACATCACTTTCAGAATCTAATCCTTGTTGTGTCACTTAATATTGCATCAAAACAAAAATAAATGGACTAGGAGAATGTGCTTGAGAATGACTAATCAACAAGGAAATAGGTTACCCATGCAACACTAGTGTTATTTCTGGGATAGTAGATGCATGAATAATGACTATGTAATATTTTATGATGATTTTGTGGTGAGGGTCATGGCCACTCTTGGTCATATTTCAACAAGATTTCATATTGAAATTAGAAATTTTTTAATACCCTTAGCATTGAAGCCATAACAAGAACACACACATAATTTTGGTGATTGGTTCTTCTTATCAAACCATACAATGATAAGAGTCTATGGATGTCCTCAAGCTCCACACATTCTACCTAAATTTATTTCCCTTTGAATTGTATTTCTTGAATTTATGTGGTTGGTCAGTGCAAGATCATGGGGGTCCGAACTAGGCCCTTAAGTGGCAATAAAATTCAGAAAATCAGAGTTAGGAAACTTAAAATAAAAATTTGAATAAGTTATTAACATAAATTGGAATGTATGTAAGAAAAAAAATTGTAGAAAATTTGATGTTGTTTCTAACATACAATTTCTTTTTTGCAAAAAAACTAAATCTATTTGGTGAAAATTTGAAATTTCAATGCAGTAGTACTAAATTTTTCAGGAAAAAATAAAAAGTAGGTGTATGTCTAACCAACCTAAGTACAAGCAAAAAATACATATATTTTTTTTGAAACTTTGAATATAAGTAGAGGAAAAATGCCTACATGTGTCGTATTTTTTGGTAATTTTTTTGCAAGTGAATAATTAGTTATGATTTTTTTATTATGATTTTTTTAAAATATTAAAAATTGTTTTTCTGACCAACATAACTTGGTCAAAAATTTATGAAATTTCATTTTTATTTTTTTAATCCTATAGTATGGGAAGCATAGAATGTGCCACATTTTTTGTATTCAAAACATATGAAATTGTTTAAGAATTATAGATATTTTTCAATTAGCCTATCAATCAAGACTTTAGTCAGAATGCATGTAGAAAATCAATAATAATTATCTATTTAATTCCAAATTAGGAATATCTTATATTTTTGGAAAGCTGGCAGTTTTCTCAACAAACCCTTTTAATTATATCAAAATTTAGATTAAAAAATGTTGTCATCCACTTTTTGGTCATATCACCACTTTTTGGACCCCCATGATCCTGCAATCACACTATGCTTTGATAGCTTGTACAACAATACTACTCCATCATATCAAGATAGTTGTAGGGTAGTAGAATGGTAGAGCAGTCATTTTATTCTCCCTACTATACCATATGCCTTTGCTTTGCTTGTCATAAGACGACAGGTTAAACAGTCTCATACTATCACCCCTCACATACCACCTTGGACCCTTGTGGGATAGTGGGTTACCTCCAATAGATAAGTGATAGTTCACCGCCATACTGCAGTGTCACTATTTACCCCTTGCAGGGTTACAGGTTGCTTTTGTTGTTAAGTGTTTTCTCACTGCAACCCCACACTATTCATACTTGATTGTCACATTATAGCGATAAAAATTTGTATGTTTTCTTATATGTCTCACCATCTCAAACATACCTCTATTGACTACCGTGTTGTTGCGATAAAGGTTTATCTTGCTCTCTTTGCCTTGTCAGCCCACCAAGGACCTTTAGAATTGGGTATATGCTACTGTAGGATTGCGGTAATGGACTTTTCATATATTTTAGGTGGGAATTGTTGGAAAAATGAAGAAGAACATCTCATTTTGTTACTTTTTGTTTTTCATTGATGTCATCATGATATATGAGTTGCAACTGCAAGATCAAGACTAAAGTTACTCTAGTATTCTAGTCTGGTATTTGAACTGGTATTTTGCTTACATCCTTTGGTATTCTGATTTGCATTTTTCTTCCTATGATCACTGTTGCTTGTGGTTTTAGGAAATTGTTTGAAGATATTGGGAGCACATACATTTGAGATTTCACATATTGGGTGCTCAGATATAATTTTTTTATTTTTTGGTTTGACATCTTTTCTTGGCTAACTTCTTTTTGTAAATTGTGTAAAGGTGAAAATAGTTTTGTTATGCGGATATATGTGTGACCTATTTTAGGCCTATGTCAACTTGTTGAATCATGTGAGCTATCTCTTTCAAATCTTGAGGCTAACAGTTGATATCTTTTATAAATAAATTGCATCTAATTAGGTTGGCCTAATTGATGCTTACAAAGAGATTGGGTATATATAACAGACAATTTTTTGAAGGAGTGATGTGATGAGGTGAAGCAATGCGAACATGATGAAATGTTTTAAGTTTGTTTATTGAGCTTTATTTGGAACTAAATATGCACTCATTAGGTGTACTCTACCAGTTTATTCTCTTGTTGAAATTCATTCAATCATTGCAATTTTGTAGGTAGTGAGTCTTTATTTTTGGACAATGAGTCCTGGTAGTGAGCCACTATTTTTGTAATATTTAATAACTGGTTATACTATATTGTGATCTAACACTCACCATGGTTTTTCTCATTTTGGGTTTTCCATGTAAAAATTTTAGTGTTCTTGTGTTCTCTGATCTCATGTTCTATTAATGATTTTATTTATTTCTACTATTATTTTCATTGGAATTATTGGATGGTATCTAATCAGAAAATTTAAGAAGATATTGATTCACCCCCCTCTCTTAGTATCTTGGATCTTTAACAATTGGTATCAGAACTCGGTTCCTCCAGTTAAGCCTAACAACATGAGGGAAATCCTAAAGATGGAAGAAATGGATGATAAAGGAGAGCTCCAAACTGCTCTTGAGGATCTTGAAAGTTGAAAGAGAAAACAAAGATCTGAAAGAGAATCTTGAAGAAGTGAATGAATGTGTCTGAAAACTTAAGGAGAAATTGAAAAAATTCAAAGACAGGCATCAAGAAGTAATTGATTAGTTGAAAAAGGCTAATAAAGATATTGTTGGTTTGAAAGTACAAGTGGAAGAGAAGAAAAGAATTGAAGAGTGTCTAAACAAGTTGGTACAAAGCGAATCTAAAGATTAAACCAAGCTTGAACAAGGAATTGTGAACTTGAAAGTGGATCTGGAGAAGGTGAAACTTTGTGAAAAAAATTTCAAATCTAGCTCATAAAGGATTGATGAATTAATTGCAAGACATAAACCAAGTAAAGATAAAGGTGGTCTAGGAAATGATGCCGATGAAAGTTCTAAGACCATGAATAATCAAAAGACTCTAAATAAAGGTAAGTAGAAAGAAAATTCAAAGAACTCTGCTAGGAGACCTCTAATGAGACAACCTAATGCACAAAGGTACCCTTATTTTAATGGAACTTGTTTTTCATGTAATAGATTTGGTTACAAGGCAACTAAATGTAGAAGTAGTATGAATCAATTCCCTGGTCCTTTCTCTAGTCAATGTTTTGCATGCAAAAGAATTGGACATAGAGCAAGTGAATGTTGGACCATGATGATGAATTAGTTTAATGTAAGAGGAATGAGTTAGTACTTCAATGGCTATTGCTACACCTGCAACAAGTATGGAGATAAAGCTAACTAGTGTAGAATAAGAGTCAATGGAAATCAATCTAATCAAAGGAATATTGTCTACTATAATTGCAACAAACTGAGATATGTTTCAAGAGTCTGCAGAAGCAAGAAGAGTAAGGAAACCAATACGGTAGTAAATAATGAATCTATGAAGAAGGTTGACAAAGATGATATTAAGCAAGAGATGAGAAAGATTTGGAGAAAGAAAGAACCAGAGACAACTGATGAGTCTGTTCCCTCATCTGGTTTAGATGATTTATTCGATAACTAACCTAGCAAGGTCATAGGGGGAGCTTTATTAGAAAATTATAAAAACCCCCTGGATAAATGGAATGTCAAAGGATAGCACGAGGAAGAGAGGTGAAGGTTGAGTTTTCAAAGGTTCTAAAAAAGGAACCAGTATAAAATATGAAGGGATGATTCTTTGCAGAGAAAATTAGTGTTTGTCTATGGAAAAGAAAAGAGTTTTTAACAGCTTTTTGGAGTTTTCTACAATAAATGGAAATTAGGGAAAATTGTTATTTTATAAAGAAAATGATCAAGGAATTTTGTTCATTTGAGCATTTGGAGAAATTGAAGAACTTTTGGAGCATTCCTAAAGAAAATTGGAGTTCAAGTTGTGGAAACCCTAGTTATAGCTCTGTGTGCAGAAAAAGGTATTTATATCTTCTGAGTAGTTGTGCATTTTTCTTTGGCTAAGTTGTTTGAATTTAGAACCTATAAAATGGAAACTCCCATAGTTGTGATAAGTATCAAAGAGGTTGATGCCCTCTTATAGAAATTACTCTTTAAATTTTTTTGAAGATGATCCCATGGGAAATTTTTCATCAATTCCACATTGTGTAATGTTGACTGAAGATACAAGGATGTACATTTGGGTGAAGTACGAGGAGAATATTACTCTAAGTTGATTGAAATTTGGCACAATTTTTTTACTGGTGATGAATTCCTGATAAAACTAGAATAATCAAATGTGGTTGAGAAAAGATTTGATAGGTGGAATAATTTTCCTAATTTCAACTATGATGAGAAATATGTGAAACTAGTCCTAAGTAGAATACATGAAAAATTTCTTTGGACTAATTAGAGACACTTGATAACAAAAGAAGAGATTAGGATAGTAACTAGTCTTTGGGATAAAGGAATAGTACCTGTGTTAAAATCTATGAAGAACAAGGTAGTAATGGAACTCGCTGGTGCAACATATGACAAAAGATCCCTAGCAAGGAAGAATATTACCAATCTAGTTGTGAAGTATGCAACCATGATGATTGGACATAAGATATATTTCACAAATAGAGAGAATTATGTTTCGGCCATGACAATATATTTTGTCTTTGATATGGTGGTGAATCATGTAGATTATGATCTTTGTGAGCTTCTTCAATTGCAATTGTTAGAGAACATAAAGCAAAGAAAGGAAAATAAGTATTCCTTTAAGTTTGGTTCATTGATCATATGTTTATTGTTTTACTTCATGAAGAGGCTTCTGGGAAAAAGTGAAGAAGTATATTGGGACTCATCTAGACTAGTAGGGAATCAAATTTTTTATTATCTACACAGTTTGGGAAATCTGGATGCTCAGGAAAATTCTTTGAAAACTTTCTTTGCAGTATTTAAAACAAACATGAATGAGAGGGAGAGGATCCCAAAGAAATTTTTTGATAAGTATAAGCACGAAATAATATTCCATGTCTCATTAGATGAATCCATGATTAAGGATGTAGAACCTTGAACTATCTAGATTTAGCCTCTTGGATATGAGATAACAGAAGAAGCTGAAGGCTATGCGCAAATGTTGCTAAAGAATCCAAAGGACCCCAATAAACCCAAAATTGGGGCATATGTAGAGAAGTCTATGGAAGTTCACTTGGAACAACAAAATCATAAGATTAGGAAGAATGTAGAAAAAGAGCTCAAGAAGGATAGATTTACATATGAAGAGATTTCCCTTGCTAGGGCTAAGGGATGACAAAGAGAGGTAGAGTCATCTGGTCCAAGAAAATATGGTAGAAATACCTCTGCAAAATCCTTTAGAACCCTTGTAGCTCTAATTGAACCTAGTATGGTTGATAAAGGTAAAGGTCCTATTTCCTCTAGACCAACTACTAGATCCAAGAATGGGAAAGAGACTCCTCTAGTAGCCCCTGCTAAGAGAGGAAGGAAAGAGAAGGAAAAAAGAGAGAAGAATATGAGTGTTATAGATGATCGAGACGAAGAAGAAGAAGATCCTAAAGCAAAGCTGGTAAGGAGAAGAAGAGGAGGTTTACCCTCTAGAGAAGGTGCATCTACTGAAGTTGTTAGTTATAAAAGCGTACATATTGTGTCATTATTTGAAGATGAAGAAGAGCATGATTTTGGTATACATGTGCACACCAAGCCCGAATCAAAGAAGGCTAGGGTAGTTGATGAGACCTCTAGGGATTAGAAAGATGAACAATATATTCTAGTAAGTTTTGGTCCCTAGTATAAACTTGAGCCAAATCTTAATGCTTTGTTGACTTTTGAGAAATGCTTCAACCCACAACTAAATTCTATGATAAAGTTGGAGAAGAAGATAAGAAAACATTACTATTTGTTGTTATTCAATACATTATTGTCATAGAGGTCAAATGGGATAACATAAAGAAATATTTTCCTAAAAGCATGTGGGATGATCTAATGGAAAGAAGATTTGAGGCCATTGCATTTGAAGAAAAGATTAGAAATGCAACAGATAATAAGATTGGGTCCTCCTTGACCCCTAATGATCTAGAATCTCTGAAGAAGATCTGTGCTGAAATGTGTCGAATGAAAAGTAGAGTGAATATGTTGATGACAAGAAATAAGAAATTGACAAAGAAAGTAAGAAAGGAAACAATAAAGGAATCTTGGAGATAGTAGAAAAGTATGGTATTCTCAAAATTGGTGATGATATTGCTACTGAAAATGCTCCTCTGGGTACAGGAAATGACGAAATTCCTAATAATTATGATGTTCAAATTAATATAGGAGATGAAGTTAATCAGTAGAATGAAGGAGAAGATGGGCCTAAGATGCACAACGATGCTCCTCTAGAGTGTACTGAAGGAGAAAAAGGTGAAAAAGAGCAAGGTAATGATGAAGAAGATTAAGGAAATGTTGAAGAGGATGGACAGGGAAATGAAGAAGAAGGTCAAGACAATCCTAAGGAAGAACAAATCAATAAAGAAGAAAAGGATGGAAATGAGGAAGAGGACAACAATGATAAAGATAGAGATGAAGATGAAGGTGAAAAGGATGAAAAGAAAGAGAAAGAAGAAGAAAAGTTTGTAGAGGAAGATAAAGAAAAATAAAAGGGAGAGGAAGAAAACATATTTGTGGAATCCTCTAGGAAAAATGAACAAGAAAAATAGATTGTAAAATCACTGAAGCATCTTGGTGATTCATCTTTTGGTGGTGATGTACTAAAAGGTTTTCTATCTAAGAAAATTATATTTCAACTGATTATTCCCCAGGAACTTTTGAAACTCCCTATTATTGAAGGATATGTTGATATGGGAAAGATTTCTCTTGAACATAAAGTTGTGTTGGGTGATGCCATGCAAGCATCTAAAAGAAAGGAAATTCTTGAGACACATCAAAAGGGAACAAAAATGATAGAAGATGCTCTAAAATAATTATAGGAATCTATGCCCAGTACATCCATTGATAAATCCCTCACTCCCATTGAAAATCTAAGAATATTGTTAGACTCCTTCAAGGAGTATTCCTCTGGACTTAATGAAAAGACAAGACAAGAGATAGAAGAATATTTGGTGGAGAAAAGGTTGTTGGATTTACATGACAAATGTGCTCTTGCACATTCTTGTATTGAAAAGAGTTTGAAAGTAGTGAAGGTTTGTGAGTCTGAGGCAAATGCTATTCTCTCCTACTGCTTGAAGTGTCTGGATGCCACTTAAAATATCAAGATTTCCACGGACTCCATTGAGTCCCAATTGTCTACAGTTTCTGGTACTTATAGTGTATCTAAAGATAAAGATAGATCAATCTAGAAGGCCATCGTTGCACATAGAGAAAATTTCTTTGCCTTGCAAAAATAGAAAGAAGAAATTATCAAAAAATTTAGTCTATTAAGTGATATTGTAAGAATGGAATACACTCTAGTTGGAGAAGCTCTAGAATGCATTGAAAGGCTTGAGAAGATAAACCTGATTCCTATTACTCTAGATGGTGTTGAAGAAGTTCTGATAGAGCTGGAATTTCTGAACAAGATGTTGATTGCAACAAAGGAAGCCTAGGAAAAAGGAAAAATATTCTAGGAAAGTATTATGAAGGAGCTTCAAGTCTCATCATCCTCCAGTTGATAAATGTTTCTTTGTTTTCTTTTCTTTAATGTTTTTTAGTTATTCATGGCACACCCTTTGTCCTTGATGTTAAAGGGGGAGTGAAGTGGTGAATTTTTAGTGTTAGGGGGAGAAGTACTATAAAGAGATAACTTTGTAAATATTAATTTTTTTTTTGGCACATGTTGCCATCAATGAAAAAGGGAGAGATTGTTGGAAAAATGAAGAACATCTCATTTTGTTACTTTTTTTGTCATTGATATCACCATGATATATGAGTTGCAACTGCAAGATCAAGACTAAGGTTACTCTAGTATTCTAGTCTAGTATCTGAACCAATATTTTTCTTACATCCTCTGGTATTTTGATCTGCATTTTTCTTCTTGTGATCACTGTTGCTTGTGGTTTTGGGAAATGGTTTATAGTTATTGGGATCATGTACATTTGAGATTTCACATATCTGATGCTCGTATAAAATGTTTTTATTTTTTTGGTTTAAAGTCTTTTCTTGGCCAACTTCTTTTTGTAAATTATGTAAAGTTGAAAACATTTTTGTTATGTGGATATATGTGCAACCTATTTCAGGTCTATGTTGGCTTGTTGAAGCATGTGAACTATCTCTTTCAAAGCTTGAGGCTGACAGTTGATATCTTTTATAAATAAATTGCATCTAATTAGGCTGACCTAATTGATGCTTGCAAAGAGATTGGGTAAATATAATAGACAACATTTTGAAGAAGTGATGTGATGAAGTGAAGCAGTGCGAACATGATGAAATGTGTTAAGTCCATTTATTAAGCTTTATTTGGAGCTGAATCTCTGCACTCATTAGGTGTACTCTGTCGGTTCATTCTTTGGCTGAAAGCCATTCAATCATTGTAATTTTGTAGGTTGTGAGCCTATGTTTCTGCTATTGTTTTCATTGGAATTATTGGATGGTATCTAATTAGAAAATTTAAGAAGATACTAATTCACACCCCCCTCTGAGTATCTTGGATCTTTAACAAGTATATAGGGGTATATTGTAGATGCAACATTTTAGATATTATTTTAGTTGTAAGATTGAATTTTTTTCTAATCTTTGATGTCTTTTAGTTTTGGATTTTCAGTGTTAGTTAAACCTAAAAGGTTATTTCTCTGTTTGTAATGAAAAAGCTTAGTTAGGTAGAGAAATTTTGACATAGCAATCAAGGCTTTATTCATTTGGTTCAAGTCTAGCTATGATGATGAAATTAGTAAAAATTGAAGGTTCTAACATATCAAGAAAGCTTTGTATTGTCTCAACCAAGCTCCTAGATCTTGGTATGCTTGGTTGGATAAGTATTTACTTCAAAAAATATTCAAGAAAGGTACTACATATAGTAATCTTTACATTCAACTTTAGGAATACAAGCTGTTGATTGTGGTTGTATATGTTGATGACATCATATTTGGTGGAGATGATGATATGTGTAAGAATTTTGTAGAAGAGATGCATAAAGAGTTTGATATGTCTATGATTATTGAGTTGTATTTCTTCCTTGGGCTTTGTTGATGCCAAAAATTGGTAAGGTAACAACCCTTTGTGGGAAAATCAGTTTATGGGGGACTTATTACGCTAAACTAAGTGACCTCCAAATTTTTAAAGAAGTTGGCTTCATCTATAAATGGGGTTTTGGAATGAGAAAAGGAAGAAAATATAAAAATAAAGAATCTAACTAAGGCAATGCGCCATAATTTAGATAAAAGACAGGATAAACCTATCTTTTGGATATGATCTAAGGGCCCAATTAGAAATTTACCATGTCCTAGAATAACAAAATTAAGGATTGAAGCATGAACAACTCATTCAATGACATAAAATAATTATCACACCCATTTACTAAAAACAAGAATAAAAAGACATGATCTAAGCCAATAAAATTGCATTCAAATTATAGAAGTACAAAAAATAAACCATTCAAACAATAATGGCATAGTATAAAGTTTATCAATAGCATAAGAAAATAGAAAGGCCAAACAATGGCACAATCTGTGAGTTCTTGCAATGATATAAACAACAAAAAGGCTTGGTCTCTCCCAAAATCTTGTAATTCTTAAACTAGTGGAATTTGAAAAATATGTAGCATGTAATCTTCAAACTTAGAACCCTTCTTCAGAGGAAAAGAGCAATATTTATAGTGAGCCTTCCACCTCCTAGAGATTAATAACCAAAAATATTTTGAAACCTAAGCAATGATGTCAAGGAAATGATTTCCCTTTGTTTTTGTAACAAAAAATATTTGGGCCATAACATTTGGCCGCTCTCCATTTAGGTGTATCCCCTGCGAATGATGGTAGTGGTCTCAACAGAGTCCCATGTAGACAAGTGTCACCTCCTTGGATAGGTAGTTAGAACACGTGGTAGAATATCATAGCCCATTATTCACTTCACTCCATGCATTAAAGAAGCATGCGCTAAACAGACACATGGAAACATTTAGCTGCTCGTGGCTGATTTACCCTTCCTTCATAGCAAGCTTGCACTAAGATGGCATGTTGCAATTATATTTAATATAGATGTCACTTGTGGGGTCCACCAAATCTTTATGTGAATGGGAGCTACATGGCAAGTGGGCAAGGAATGACGAGGAAGTGAAAGGAAGCAATCAAAATAACTTGTAGTGAAGACACGTGGGAACATAGCAGGGGCTAATAGAAGAGCAAGGAGAAAATTCCTTTGAAGATCAATGAGCGGACACATGGAAAAGGCTGCAATGACTATAAAAAAAGGGGCTAATAATATGCATTTGAAGGCATGGGCTGGTACTTAGCCAAAAACCAAACCCAAATAGAGCATGGTGAATTTCGTATTCACAGCTTATGGTGACTATCAAGGGTGTTTTACTTCGAGAAACATGGAACCCAAATTTTTATTTAGTTTGCAAAACAAAGTGCCATCCATTGGTGATAGAATTAGAGCTTGGAAAGAGCTTCCCACAGGGGTGGCCAATCATCTTTGGATGGTCTCGCTATATTGTGCAAATTTTCTTGCACTTTTCCTAGGTTGAGCATTTCTTTATAAGGCAACACCTCAAGTAAACTAGCCCCTACCTCATAATGGAAAAGTAGTTGTGCAAGAGGATGAATAAAACCTTCAATGTCTATTGTAGTAGGAGGATGGATGAAACTCTAGAAAGTGGTTGGGTCTTGCTCCTTTTCTTCAATTCTTTCTGCAATTTTCTCAACTATGGTGATCGACCCATCTTCAAGAAATGGGGATGGAAAACCCATCTCACTCAGTTGGGAGAAATTTTTTCACATGTCGTCCATTGTCTGGTTCAAAGTAGCTATAGTGGCTTTAGTTCCCTGGAAGGCCGAGTGGCAATGGATGAACTTAGTTGCCATCTGGGCAGCAATATCCCAATCTTCAACCCTTGCTTTGGCCAAGTCTTCATTAGAGGTTGTATATAGCTTACTAAGCAAACTCTTTGCTTCAGAAACCTTCTCTGTGATGAACTGTAGGAATTGTTTGATTATTCCATGAACCTCTTGGCTCAATTTTTTTTCCTTCAAGATGAATCGAAGCATCGGTTGTAGTGTTAGGAAAAAGGCTTTAACCTTTTCCCAATAAGAAATATATAGTTTCCGAGCTAATGGGATGAGGTCTGACTATGCAACAAAGGCTTGGAGAGAGTTCTTTAGAGAGGAGATCTTTGTATCCTTTGAATTAACATTCTCTAGTAATTTCATAGCTCTCTTTTTTGCGGATGCTAGTTGCTCCCCGAAGCTACTTAGCTCTCTATACTAGTTCTCCTCAGCTTGAGCATGATTCGCCAATTCTGTGTCAAGAGGGGAATTTGTCTCTTGGAGCTCCTTTTCTAACTAGGCCTCCTTTTGGCCCTAAAAGTCCTTATGATTCTTTTCTAATTCCTACTCATATAGAGCGCATTGAGCTCCTAACTATTTATCCTTTTGTTGCAGATTTTACTCCGCTAGGGTCAATTGGCTCTAATATTTATGATTCCTCACTCGTAGCTCATTGATCAACGTGAGGTCAATAGATTGGGACATTTTGAGTTCCTCTTGAAGTTTTCTTCACTCCAACTCTTCTACTTGCACATTCTCAGAAAAGCATGCAACTTTTGCTTCTAGTGATTTCTCCTTCATTTCTAAAAAACTAACCCTTTCCTTCACAAGCTTTAGCTGCTCCTCTTTCTTCTTCAATTGATGGCTAGAGTGAAGAAAATCAATTGTTACTACCCTCCATGATTTATACCTTATCATGCAATGGGGATGTAGTTAGATCAAGCCCCATGGCATACATGTTGTAATCATCGGGTAGCATCTCCCCTTGTGATTTGATAGCATTCAGGTACATGGTGGCAAAATTTAGCATTTATTGTGCTTCATTGTAAATTGTATACACCTTAGACTCCACCTCCTTTTTTTTATCCTTCACTTTTTACTTTTAGATCCTGAGGCCTACGCTTCCTTCATAACATCACCCTGCACTATGAATTGTCCTAGCAATTGAACTAGCCCACCTATAATAGGTGCACCAGGAGGTAGGGAAAAAGGGAATACAAGTGTAGAAGGCCCTTGCATTTTCTTTGGTGGGAGATTAAAAAATTTTAGGGAGAAAAATGGAACCTACCATAGTTTGGTTTGCGAACTGGTGGAAAGGCTCATTAGTTGTTGCGGTGATGGGGTAGTCATAATTGAGTCCATTTTTTGGGAAAATTGGGTCGGACCCAAGGTAGAAATAGCAATAGGGGTACCCATGGTGCCTGAGCCTTCAGAAAGAGAGGTGAGGAGAGATTGAGCCATGGTGGTTAGGGTTAAGGTTTGCAGAGGCATTAAGATAGATGGCCTTGTCTGGGAGAATTGAGAGAAACCTCCCACAAACATTGTGGTAGCGGCAGAGAAGGTAGAGCTGACACTTTTAGTAATGGGCGTTGCAGGAATGGAAGAGGACACTAAAGATTGAGAAGTGAGGAAAGGAGTGAATGTTACCTGCTAGCTAGACATTGGTGGTGCTCCACTTGTTGGCTACTCACTCACTTCAAACTCCTAGCTGACTATGAGCACTTGGCTTGCGGTGACTCCTTGTGATCCTTCTCCCGCAATAGCATCAATGTGTTGCCTTTTAGGGGGTGTGGAGTTTTCAATCTCCACAATTTTTGGCTATTGTGGTTGGGACCCCCTCGTTGCTTTTGAGGCCCAAGTAAGTGTCTGTGAATCCATTGATATATTTATGTTCACATTTGAAGCAACGTAGGTAGGCTACCCTATGGACTTCCTCTTTTGCTGAGTGGAGGATGTTAATGTATCAACTTCCTCCTCCGCTTTCTCTTCTTCTTCATCAGGGTCATTGCCTCCTCTAGTGCTTGAGTCAGAAGCAAGATGCTTAAGCAAGATGCTCCTCATCCCATAGCCTATCAAACTCTACATCATCCTGTACACTTTTATAGTGTGTGACAAGTTGTTTTGTCTCCTGGTGATATATCCAGAAGGCTCTGATATTTTCAATAGTCCATTCTTCTTCATTCCTTAGCTTATTGTACAGATCTTTTCCCATTTTATAGTTCTCATCATAGTTTGCCTCAGTGAAAGAGAACTTATACCATAGTGACCTATTGTCTTCTATGGGAATATGAATCAGGTCGACCAACAATTCATCTTCATCCTCTAGCGGGTTGTGCCTACGCTCCTAGTAAGGCTGAGGGTTGTGAGTTACCTTGAGATGTTCATATGGAAGATCATTGAAAGGGTTGTAATTCCACTTGTCACAGATCATTACCAACCCTAAATGAGCTAGCTTATCTTGTAGTAGCGGGTGTGTCTACTTCTTTTTCATGGCCACTATTTTGAAACTTTGCGGATAGGTGAAGAATCCCTTCCTCTTGACCTTTTTATCACTGTAGAAGGTAATATCAATAATGCATGCCTACCAGAACAATTCAAGGTTGAACACTTCATTAGTCACACATGTTGGAAGGAAAAATGGTTCATTGGTGAAGCCTCACATTCAAATGAATGTGAAATCTGCTCTGAAGAACCAATCACATCTAGGAGTGAAGTTCTACATATACTCGGTCTGCGTTTGAGTGAGCTGATTAATACTATCCTCTCCTTGCAAATCTTGCAAAATCAGAGTCATGAAATAATCCAAAAATTCATAATAATCAAAAGTGGAAGAGAGGAGATGAGTCCAGATGTAAACTAGCTTTCTTCTGTTCTTTTTGTAAAAAATAGACAATTTCGCCCACTTATCAAAGAAATCTAGGTTCTAAAGCAAAAACATATGGGCAAGATAGGAAAGAAATATGAACTTTTGTTTAGCCTGGTAATTTTTTATTTTCTCTATCATTTTCTTTGCAAGGCACTCTACAAAATCATACCAAAAATAAGATTGTTTCCTATGAAACTAGAAACATGGGCCCAATTGAAATGAATGCACCTCCTTGTTGGTGTCTAGACTAAAAAAAAATGCCATCATTGAAAAGGAATTTTGTAGGTGTTCTGGGAAAGCGTCGTGTTGCACCAAAATTCTTGGTGGTTTCCCCTTTTCTACTTCAATCCTTTGGGTTTCTTCATTATAAAATTCCAGAGCCTTATTCCTGGTGCTCCATATATGATCCCCTTATGCAAGAGTAAATGTCTCCATTGGTATCCCTCTGCTCTTATGAATAGGAATACACAACATATTCTAGATGGCTACCAAAGTGAGTTTAATTGATAAGGTTCGACCCTCGATGGTGTTAGTGCTTGGGTTGAAATTCTTAACGGCCCCATCGACCAATTCTAGGAAGTAGTGCATAAATGGGACAATATATATTGAGGGAGCCCATTGGACCATACTTTCTCTACCATCGACATTGCCTTTCTAGATACTTTCATTTTTTCGCAGGATACTTCCCTCAATCCTTTAGGATTCTTTGCAAGAAAGGGGTCATGAATATTATCCCAGTCTTCCTGAATTAAGCTCTAGTCTTTGTAGCTTTTGGGCCTATCCAGCTCTTTTATGTTTTCCCACCTTGGCTTGTCAGGAATACCTGGTGTGGCGTAAGAATTTTTTTCAAAAATATAGAAAATTGGTGCCCCTCACATGGCTCTAAATAAGCTTTTTGTTGCCCCTCCCTATAATTCTTGGCTTGAAATTTCTTCCATTTTTCTTTGTAGGAAGCTTTTGCTAGCTTGAAATCTTCTGCAATTTTATCTTAGCTCTGCCTCTACACTAGAAATGACTCTTTCTCTAGGTAGCATAATTGAAAAAACCTTTAAGTACTCAAAGACTTTGAATGCAATACTTAGCTATTTTTCCTCAAGGTGGTAGAATTCTTAATTGTAATTAGCAATTGTATTATACAACGCGATTTTCTTAGAACTTGAGTGAATGCTTTGCTAGTAGCTTAAGCATTTTTATGCATTGGAATTTAATATCCCAAAAGGAATGATTAAGCCAAAGATGTGATCAACATTTGAAAAGATATGAGCTCTACCTTGGAATACACAAAACACCTGGAGAATGACACCTCAATCCTTGGTCGTTCACTGTTTGCTGCCACTAGCTTAGGCTAATTAATTAGCCCTTATTAGTTTTTCATGTAACAAACCATACTCAGGAGATGCAACTAGGTGGGAAATTCGAGCAAGCATGGGCACAACTTTCAAGTTGGTACTCGATTAACATCACGTTTATGGTAAGCAAATTACCACACATTTCCTCGCTTTTTCTATAAATAGGCATCTAAGCAGTAGCAAAATCACACTTAGTGATTAGAGAAAATTTGGTAGTAGGTCATTGGTTTAGGAGTTTGGCATTTTTTGTGTGTAGTGTTTTCATAGGCTAGACTTAGGTGCTTTGCAGGGGTAGTTTTAAGGTGTTTGTAGAGAGTTTGATAGGATGAACACCCCAATTGGGCGAGTGTCACATAAGTCTCAGATTTATTTCTTAGGTGATATTTCTACAAGATGCTTAAAAAGGATGACAAAGAACAAGCACTCGCGATCAATCATAGCCATAAAATGGGTCTTGGGATGGTATTTCCTTGAGTATGAGGATAACTATAGAGTTAACAATGACATGTGCTCACATTCTATTGCCTCCATGTTGGATATAGGAGTTCCTAAGCCATTTTTTTTGCATCTGGTAAAGGAAATTTTCCCCAAGAAGTACCTAAACGGCCTCGGGGAGGTTGTTGCAAATGTTGCATATGGTGGGGGAGTTCCGACTGCGATCAACCTTCAAAGGTTTATAGAAGAGGACACAGTTGTGTCATGGCTTCCATTTTTTAATGGCTTTCACCTCCAGTCATAAGATGAGCACCACTAGAGGGTAACTGAAGCCTACCACTTCTTGTTCCATATCTACAATTTGGTGCCATTCTATGACATCGACTGGTACACAGACTTCAAGAACCTGGTGTTCCTTCCACCTGCTTTTGCTCCTTTGGATGATTTTGTTGTTTTTAATAATGTCCTTGTGGGTGAGGATATTGTGGACACTTTTTTTGATGTATCTATTACTGTTGCCCATGCCATGAACTGAAGACTCTTGTTTTTTCCTTTTTCCTTTATAAAAATCTCATAGTAATTTGTTTATTTTTTATACATGCCTAAAAAAGGCTTTTCATAAAATATATAAGAGAAGAAGAATAAAATTATATACTTTTGGAAGTGTGGCCTTTGAACCATTTTGAAAATTTAAATATCAAAGCATATATAATGAAACTATATCTTTATATAATCATCTTGTTGTCTTCTTTTGGATTCTGCAACTGGGTCATCTTCTTCTTTTTAGCATGTATGTATCAATTGTGCATGTGGGTGTTTAATTTTTCTGTTCTGTTCAGCTACGAGTTTATTTCCCTTACTCTCTACAATAATTGGTCACTTGTTCTTTTCCACCTCAAACCATAGAATAAATAAAAATATCGGCCAACAAAACAAAAGGGAAAGAAGGGAAAAGCATTATAAACATATTTACATGGGTATGGTAAGCAAGCTTAATTGAATAATTTCAGGTGAATTCCATTGACTAGAATCCTCAACGCTTCTTTTTCCATAGTTTCTAACTCATATTCATTGTGTTATTTTCATTGAAATATTCTAAATGGGCCTTCCCAAAGGTAGTCAAACTTTTTGTATTGACTCAGCTTCACATCTCTTTCATTAAATTTTAGCACTAAGTCTCTACACTTAAGACCATGGTCAGACGCTTTCTTGTCAAACCACCTTTTAACCGCTTGGCTGTTAGTCATGGTTGTTAGAGACTATTCCCTTTTTTCTTGTACTTCTACCAAATTGGCCAATCGAAAAATTGTTCCATTTTGTTCCACCTCGAGAGATTTTAGAAATTGCAATGCTAGAATCTCCATAAAGATAGGAAATAACACCTCTTTTCCATAAACTAGCTCATATAGTGAAGGCTTGAGGACTTTCTTTGGAGTTATGTGGTCTACCCAGAGTGCTATTCAAAGGTTTTTATGCCACTCTCTTTGGTATTCTAACCTAGTTCTTTTGAGGAGTTAGACCATATTCTTGTTTGTTGAGTCAACTCAACCATTCCCTTGTGGGTAGTAGTTTGATGATGTTTTAAGGAATATGTTGTGTGTAAGTGTGAATTGACTTACCTTGGAGCCTAGGAAAGCTTTAGAATTATCAAAGATGATAGTTTTGGAGGGGCCAAATCTCATCACCAATTCCTCTAGGAAATCTACTATCTCCGCCTCTGTCACATTCTTTAGTGTCATGACTTTAGTCCATCTTGTGAAGTAATTTGTGGCCATTAAGATCCATTTATGTCCTATGCTAGAGGTTGGGTTGATCATTCTGATGAATTCAAAACCCCATTGCATGAATGGTTCATCAAGCACTATCGGATTGAGAGGCATTGCTGAATTATTTCTTCTTCCTATGAAGAGCTAACATTCCTTGCAAGTTTTCACCATGGAGTAGGAATCATTGAATAGCCTCATCCAAAAGTACCCCGTGCACATGATTTTGATGGCGGTGGTATTTGTGGAGAAATTCCCACCCATGAGACTAGTGTGATAAGTTTCAAGGATCCTTTTTCCTTGTTCTTTGGTAACACATCACAATAGAACACCATTAAAATTCCTTTTGGACAAGATCCCTTCAATGATATAATCTCCTCTTTTGGGAAGGAAGGCCGCGAAAATATCTTCCTGTGTGCATAAACCTTACTCTATCTACTAGCCAACAAACTTCAGACTCTAACTCATTTGTCAAGACTACTTTTGACTACTCTTCTTTGGTGGCCATTTCTTCATCATGTGCAAGATGTTCACATAGTCCTCTTCCCCGAATAGTCTTTGTAGGCTTAACCTCAATGTCGTACTCGAGGATCCTGGTATCCAATTGGCTCTTTTCTCGGTGATTTCTGCTTCCATGATGTATTCGCGCACACTAGAATGTGCAACATAGACAATCACCTTATTGCAAGAGATTAGTGTAAAAACTTCTGGAGTCCCTTAACTATTGCAAATGCTTGCCTCTCTACAAATTTGTAGTTTGTTTCATATTCCTTTAGGGTCCGGGAGTGAAATGGTATCATATTTTCTCCCTTTCCCTTGTCATCTTTCTAAGTTAATATAGTAGCAATGTTTGACTTGCTACTAAATACATACATTACAAATTCCTTTGATAAGTCTAGGTTGACCAAAATAGGAGTGGAAGAGATAGCATCCTTGAATTTCTCAAAGGATTCTCTAGCTTCTTTTTTCTATTTAAATGTTTGATCCTTTTTTAGCATTAGGGTAATTGGCTTAATTATTCCTACAAAATCATAAATAAATTTGCTAGCAAAATTTGCCTTTCCCAAGAAGGACTAGATTCCTTTCTTGTTGACTGGAAGAGGAAGCTCTTTGATTGCTTTCACCTGCTTAGGATCAATTGAAATCCCTTCTTTGGACACCACGTGCCCTAATAGCTTGCCTTGTGAAACTTTGAAGGCATATTTTTTGGGTTTAGGGATATCCCAAACTCCTAGAATTTCTTGAAAATCATCTAGAGGTGATCAAAATGATCATCTTTGGATTTGGAGAACATCGTCAAATCATCCAAATAGATTAGGATAATCTTGTTAATTATTTCACTAAAAGCGATGTCCATTACCCACTGGAAGGTGGCTCCTACGTTTGAGAGGCCAAATGGTATCTTAGCGCATGTGAACACTCACCCCTTGGTAGTGAACGTTGTCTTATGTTGATCCTCCTCTTTGACCTAGATCTAATTGTAACTGAAGAAGACATCTAATAGGGAAAACATCTCTGATCCTACCACCATTTGTAGGATTGACTCCATTGAGAGTAGCAGGTAATGATCCTTTAGGGATGCTTCGTTTAGGTCCCAAAATTCTACAAATAGATGGATATATCTATTCTTCTTTTGGAATGAGATTAGATTGGATACCCATGTGCTATGCTTAATCGAGAAGACAATCCATGACTAGATTAGCTTTGTTAATTCTTACACCATTAACGCTTCAATCTTGGGATTGACTGACCTTTTTTTTTGGCGGATAGGCTCTGCACCTTCCGCCAGCTCTATTGCATGTTGGACGATACTGGGATCATATCCCCTAAGGTCATCGTATGAATATGCCACCACTCCATATTTTTTGAAAAAGTCGATAAGCCTTTCTTTATCATGATGCAGGATATCCTTCCTGACTTTAAGATTTCTTCCATCTCTGACCTAAAGATCCATATAGTCAACTTTGTCTACTACAAACTTTTTTTGTCATTTCTTGCATCGTCATAATTGAAAAGATTCTTGAGAGTGATCAATCTCTTCAGAAGCTTGTTGGATTTTAGTTGAATAATTTGTCCTTCATAAGCTTCAATAATCTTCGATTGGAGCTAGTTAGCAAATTCTCTCGGCTACTAGATGAACAAGGAAATGTGTTCATCACTTTCAAACACTTTCCATCTTTGGTCATTGTTTGGAATTGCTGGTCAGACTGTCACTCGTACGGAGTGTTATGAATGAGATCAAAGGCAGGATCAAACTAGGATCTGATTGATGCCATGCGATCCACATTTGTATTCTATTCTCGAGGCACTGTATGAATGTTGAAGGATTCAAAACCCTCAATCAGGTCCCAAACTTGATGTCTATAGGATCAAATTCATTAATTCTTGGCCATAGAAATTCCTTGAACTTGATTGACTACTAGTTCAGAATCTCCGAACACCATTAGTTTATTTATTCCCATTTGTTCCACAAGGTTGATACATTGCACTAGTCCTTTGTATTCAGTTTCATTGTTCGAGTAAACAAACTATAAGTGGAAAGATCTTAGTGTCTTTTCATTCTATGGGGACATTAAAAATATCCCATCTCCTGCACGATTCTTGCATCTTGCTCCATCGAAATGCAGTGTCCATAACTTTGAGGTTTGACCATTGTCTAGTTTTCTGGCGACCTTCGAGAGGATTAGATCTTCATCATAAATGCCATAGGTGCCCAGCCTGATAGCATGGTAGTTGTCAAAAGGGTTGGTATCTATATGTTCACTCAAGAGAACATCTTCTTGATCATCCCTATCTCAGGTCACTTTTTCATCTTCTAGTAGCTCGGTGCAATACATTTCTTGCTTGGTGATAGAGGTATGTGCAACTTCAAATTTGATGATGGCATCATCGGCTAAATATTCTAAATTAAAGCTTCAGATTCTATCTTTATCTTCACACCATTTTTGGTCCTAAGGATCAAATGTGACCAATCCAAGGACAAATATCCACCCACTTTTGAAGTAAATTCTTAGGATAGGCAGAGGCTAAACATGGGGGGAATATCTATGATCATAGTGTCTTGTAGCACTGTGATACTAGGGAAAGTGAATAAGGTTAAGGGGATTAGCTTGATGATACTTACAATTTCAACTCTGTTTTTGTCAAGTTGCATTACTCCTCTTTTTAAGGGTTCATAGTTGAGTCTTAAGGCTTCGGCTATTTGTTTTGGAATAAATGTGGTCTTAGCATCAGAATCAAACATGGCATTGTGTAATAATTTCTCCCCTATAATGAGAGTTAAGAAGAAGGGTTGAGGATTTGGCTTATCTCTTACCTCAGTAGGGGCTCTCACTGTGCTATTTGTAAGAACTTTGATAGAATATGGTTGATCAATAGCGCTTACTTTGAGAAACTGATCCATTGGTGTTGCACTCATGTCTTCCTAGAGAGCCTTCTATAGTAGCATCTTCTATTATGAGATGGCTAGAATATCCCACAGAGACACGTTAGTAGATGATTTTTTCAATTGTTCCACCACATTGAATGGTGGCAGATTCAAAGTTTTCTGCTCCTTAGCTCTTGTAATAACAATTTCCCTTTACGGTGAGCATTGTAGAAATGTTGCAAAGGTACTAGGTGTCTGGTTAGAAACACTTTTAGGTTGTGGACTGACTAGTTGTGGAGCAACTAGTTTGCTCATAAATCTCCTCTTTGAGTGAGTGTTGTAGTTAGATTGTACTTGTGGTGTTTTAGATGTGGATGTGTCATTGGAAAACATCGCCTCTTCTCCCACCCATGAGAAGAGTGCATGATTGGGAGCAATGTTTGATTCTTGCTCCTGTGACATCCCCTTCATTTGCATGGTGAGCACTGCATTTTCCATTTGTGAGGATGTATACACATAGTTTCTAGGATCTGACATTGTGCCTTGGCTATGTTGCTCCACCACCTTTTGTTGTAGGTTATCACACAGGAAATTTTAGGGCATGTGTGAATCATTGCAAGGGAAGCACCAAGGGTTGGTTTCATCCACTAAATTTTTTTGCCTCGTAGTCAACTCTCTACTCGAGGTTAGGTTGGCACTTTGTAGTGGAGTGGGTGCCGACACTATCTGATTTGTTGTTTGTGCCTGTAGATTTATGTGGAAGCCTCCTTAGAACTAGTTTTGTTGGTAAGAGGACTTTTCACCTTGATAATTTTGGTAGGTAGGCTTCAGAGGTATAACCTGGTTGTGCTTGATAATGGTTATCTCATTAACAATAGTCTACAACATTTCCTTGAACTTGCTCATCTCCTCTTTTGAAGAGATGGATGTAGAGGCAACATTTTGTGGCATGCTTAGATATGTGTACATGGATTGAGGAGGAGCTGGTGTGCTGGTAGAAGGCATCTCCTGAGCAGGAACTGATATTTCTAGGAATATAGGAATGATGGGCCAAGGTGGTAATTTCCCGTCATCTATCAAATTGTTCTCCACTTTGACAACGACGCTATATGTGCTCAATAGTGTGGTTCGTCCAAGAGACTGGATCATCATGGAAATGTTAGGGTTGATAGATTTCAAATAGAACATAAATGCTAGATCAGGTGATGGGTAGATATCGACTTGAATCCTTTGCCAACTAGTATAGAATTGGGCATTGAAGTTAGCCATAGCTTCATGCAGGGTTTGCTTTATAACTGACAATTGATAATATAGTGATGATCAGTCTCCTTCATTCAAAAATCTCTGATAGAAAGGATCCTTGAGCTCATCCTAGGTACTAACACAATTTGACAACAATGTACAGTACTAATCCAGTCACTTGCCCCTAAAATAGGTGGTAAGCAGCCTTAATGCCACATTTTGGGTTGTAACCCCATGCACCGTGCATACATTTACAACATCTTGTAGATGCTCAGATGGTGTTCTTGAGCCATCTCCGATGAATTTAGGTATAGCCTTTAGGGTAGAAATGGGATAGCAGCCCAAAAAATAGGCGCAACTGGTGCAACAAGAGGGCTTTTGGTATCCCATGCCACATAATTTCTATTAGTAGTGGGAAACATGGCTAGCAAAAAGGGTGGAGGAAGCAAAGTGTTCACTAATGGGGTTGCGGGCTGTATTGTCACTAATAGTGGTATTAATAAACTAGGATTATTTTATATTTGGGACCTAGTAATAGGTCGATGGCTCATACACCCTTCTGAAAATTGGATTCATTTAAGGTTAGTCTCACTTGGTGTGCCAAGAAAAAGAAAAACTGTTGATGCCAAAAATTGGAAAGGTAACAACCCTTTGTGGGAAACTCAGTAAATGGGGGACTTATTGCGCTAAACTAAGTGACCTCCAAATTTTTAAAGAAGATGGCTTCATCTATAAATGGGGTTTTGGAATGGGAAAAGGAAGCAAATATAAAAATAAAGAATCTAACTAGGGCGATGCACCAAAATTTAGATAAAAGACATGATAAACCTATCTTTTGGATATGATCTAAGGGCTTGATAGCAATTTACCATGTCCTAAAATAACAAAAATTAAGGATTGAAGCATGAACAACTCATCCAATGACATAAAATAATTATCACCCCCATTTACTGAAAAGAAGAATAAAAAGACATGATCTAAACTAGTAAACTTGCATTCAAATTATAGAAGTACGACAAATAAACCATTCAAACAATAATGGCACAGTGTAAATTTTTTCAGTAGCATAAGAAAATAGAAAGGCTAAAAAATGGCATAGTCTATGAGTTCTTGCAATAATCTAAACAATAAAAATTCCCGGTCTCTTCCAAAATCCTATAATTCTTAAACTAGTGGAATTTGAAAAATATGTAGCATGTAGTATTCAAACTCGAAACCCTTCTTCAAAAGCAAAGAGTAGTATTTATAGTGAGCCTTCAACCACCTGGCAAGTAGTAATTGAAAAAATTCTGAATCCTGTGCAATGATGTTGAGGCAATGATTTCCCTCGACCATTGTAACAAAAAAGATTCAGGGCATAACATTTGGTCGTTCTCCATTCAGGTGCATCCCTTGTGAATGATGACAGTGCTCCTAGCGAAGTCTCGTGCAGACAAGTTTCACCTCGTTGGATAGGTAGTTAGAACATGTGGTAGAATATTGTAGCCCATTATTCACTTCATTCCCTACATTAAAGAAGCATGCGTTGAAGAGATGTGTGGCAACATTTCACTACTTGTGGCCAATTTACCCTTCCTTCATAGCAAGATTTTGTTGAGATGCCATGTAGCAATAATGTTTAATATAGATGCCACCTGTGGGGTCCACCAAATCTTTATGCAAATGGGAGTTACATGGCACGCGGATGGGGATTGATAAGGAAGTTAAAGGAAGCAATCAAAATAACCTGTGGTGAAGACATGTGGGAGCATAGCGGGGGCCAATAGGAGAGCAAGGAGAAAATTCCTCTGGAGAGTGATGAGAAAACACGTGGCAAAGGCCACGGTGACTATAAAAAAAAGGGGTTGATTTTATTCATTTGAAGGCATGGGCCGATACTTATCCAAAAACAAAACCCGAAGGGAGCATGGTGAATTTCGTATTCATAAGCTAGAAATTGTTCAGTGAGATGGTGGTATATTTATTTCTAAGACTAAGTATGTTAAAGAGATGTTGAAGATGTTTGGCATGGAATATTCCAAACCTATAGGAACTCCTATGGTGATTGGTTGTCACTTGAGAAGAATTGATTAGTCTTCAGAGGTTGATCTGACTCTTTATAGGTCCATGATTGGAAATGGAGGTTTGTTATACTTGACTACTTCTAGAACTATTATTGTGCATGCAATATGCTTGTTGCTATATTTCAAGCTAATCTTGAGAAATCTCATGAGAAGGTAGTAAAAGGAATTTTTAGATACTTGAAGGGAACTCTAGATTATGGTTTATGGTATAAAAAGGATGATAATTTTTCTTTGAGTACTTATACTAATGTTGACTGGGAAAGATGTGTTGATGATCAGAGAAGTACCAATCGTAGAAAATTTTACTTAGGAGATAGATTGGTCCCCTGGTTCAATGAGAAGTAGGACTCAATATCCTTGTCCACAACAAAAGCTAAATATATTGTTGCATCATCTTGCTACACCCAAGTGCTTTGGATGAAGAAAACTTTGATGGATGTAAAGGTGGTTTATGATGAGCCTATTCCTATATTGTATGATAATACTAGTGCAATTAATATTTCTAAGAATTCAATGATGCATTCAAGAACCAAACACATTTCTATCTAGTATCACTTTCTAAGGGAGAATGTTACAAAGTATGAAGTCGAACTAGAATATGTGCCTACTAAGGACCAGATTGTAGACATCTTCACAAAGTTGCTTTCAAAGGATGATTTTGAGTAAGGTGATCCCATAATAGTGGGTTACACTTTTTGGCAAAACTTGACATTGAACTGAACTTTTTAACTAAATCTTCACTTTCAGACACCTATAGCTGCTAAACCATGAGGAATTTGAAGATGATGAAAAATAGTGATTTGTGGCATTTTGTCTATAGATTCTAAATATATATATATTTTAAAAAAATTCGAACCAAATTGTATTTATTTTTCCATCTCCTCTGATAGCTAGTTTTTAATAGTAAACACCATTTTAAAAGAGTGGTGTTTACTTTATAACACAACTTTAATTCTATGAAGGACAAATTTTTCTTTTTCGGATTTAGATTTATAAATATGATATATAGCTCCTTCATTTGGTTTCAAAGTGTTTTATCAAATATTTTTTTCTTAATTAAGTTTTGAAGTCAAACCAATTACAATTTAGACATAGGTTTACTGTATAGCAAAAAAAAATTGTATGTATCAAAATTCAATTCTTTTCTTGTTGGATCAAGGACCTCAATACCAAGAGCATAGGTATTTTTCATTTTTTTTGGTAATCTACTATTTTTCCAAATGTGCAGAACATAGATCTTGATTTTCTTTGAAAAAACTACACTCATAAGAAATAAAAAAATAAATATATTGAAAATTATAATTTTTGGGAAGCTTATAATAAAGACTACATAATTAAGATAAATAAATTTTAAATGAATTCATTTGATCCCCCAAAAGGTAAATCAAAGGTGGTTTTTTATCAACATTTTGATAGGTGTAGAGGAGACTCCATTATAGGTATGGTTTAAAACTAGTGGGGTTCTATCCAAGGGGGTTTTATTTAAGGGGGTTTGATCAAACCATCTTCAATTAAAATAATTTAAATGAAACCTTTTAAAGGCTTAAATAATTATATTTTTTAAAAATATGTGATTTTAACAAAAATCAGGATGTCATAGAAAGTGTAACCCATTATTATGGCAGCACCCAATATTTCTGGTAGAATAGGGATTATTACCCCTCCTTGTTCTAATTAGATGCATAAATGGTGCATCAATCAAGGGGGAGAAATTTAGGTCATATCCTTTTTCTCATGGATTGATGTGTGTTAGAAACCAAGATCTGAAATGCAAACCAAAAAATCACCTTCCACAAAAGAGAAAAACAAAAAAGTAGAGATATTGCATAAAGATGTGCAATATAATATTATTTAGGAATTGATAATTACAAGATATGATTTTCTTTATAAAAGCAAAGATGCATAACCCTAATCTTATCTTGAGCAACAAGATAGTTGAATAAGATAATGATGAGAATAAATAAACCTAGGAATTAAATATTAGGGTATGTGTAGGATCATCATAGAAAAAATAGGCCCTTAAGTGGCAAAAAAATTAAAAAATTCAGAGTTAGGAAACTTGACGTAAAAATTTGAATAAGTTATCTATATTATTTTAAAAATATATAATAATAGAATCTGTAGAAAATTGAATGTAGTTTCTAAACTACTAGATTTTTTTTTAAAAATCTATTTGGTGAAAATTTGAAATTTCAATGTAGTAGTACTTAAATTTCGGAAAAAATAGGAAGTAGGTGTATGTCTAACCACCCTAACCACAATAAAATGATAATATTTTTTATAATATTTTAGATATAAGTAGAGGATTCATGTCTCGATGTGATGCATATTTTTTGTAATTTTTTCCAAGTAAATAATTAATTATGAATTTTTTATTACAACTTTTAAAAAATATAAAAAACTCGCATATCTAACCACCTTAACTTGGTCAAAACTTCATGAAATTTAATTTTTCTTTTTTAAATCCTATAATATAAGAAGCATAGACTGTGATGCATGTTTTTTATTCAAAAAATGTAATACTGTTTGAAAGCTATAGATGTTTTTCAATCAGTCTATTAATCAGAACTTTAGTCATAATTTGAATAGAAAATAAATAATAATTACTTATTAAATTCAAACTAAAGCATAACTTATATTGGTGGAAAGTTGAGGATCTCCTTTAAAAACCCTTTTTGTCTCACCAATTTTGGGTAAAAAAAAGGTTGTCAGCCACATACCCATCATATTTCCACTTTTTGTCCCATCAAGATCCTGCACATACCAATTACCTAAGTAAAGTTATGCAAGTTTAATTAAATATTAATTACACTAACACCCCCCCATAAGTGTAGCTTAGGGAGACTAACAAAGCATGCACCTAAAACTAAGATGAATGCAAGAAAGCATGAATGGGTCCCGACAACAAGGCCTGATTAGATACCCAAGTACAAATGCAATAATTAAGTAGAGAAGGAAAACCCAGTGGGACAAAACCCCCTACAATGAGATGACTGCTACAAAGAAGCATTGGAAGAACACTATGGAGTAACACTGGAACCACAATCTGACAAGCAAGGAAAGATACTTCTGTCTACAACTGAAACCAAAAACAGAATCATAATAATGTGACAACAGATCCAATGCCATGGAACACTAGAGAACTCACAAACTGGAACAACCCTGGAATTTATGAAGCAACAGTAGATGAGATGATGACAAAATCTGGAAATTGTGTATCTCGATGTCGATGCCGAAATCAGACTAAAAATCTTCCATGGGAAGGAGTACCATGAAGACTCTGAAACATTAACCATAAGAACATGGCCCTCAAACTGAGAAGGATCTGAACCAATGTGGATCAAGAAACATAATCTCTGAACTAAAGTGTGAACCAATGAATTCAATATGTGTCCAGCAATAGCAAAAATGTGGCCAAAAGAAACTAGGAAACCAGATAACCCATACGAGTTGAGAACAAATCAAGATGGAGATCAAAGTGAAAACTACACTCTAATCAGATTTACTATGCAAGAAACCCCTTGATGGAACTTTATCTCAATTCATTTATTACAATAACCCAATGATTGTAAAAGGAGAGAATGCTAAATGTGCATAAACAAAAAATAAGATGATGTGGTACTAAAATGAAGTGAAAATATTCAAGTTTCACCTTTCCAACTGCCAAAACATCCAAGTAATCTCCAAAACACCCATTGGGAAAAATGTGGAATAACAATCAACTTGGGATAGATACAAAAAAAATTTCATGGATAGCAAGATAGAGCTCCTCAATAACTTTCCAACACCACAAAGAAGATGAAAATCGAAGATCGTGGCAAAAAGTTATAAGCTCAGAATCCATAAATGAACATCTTCCTTCAAACAAAAAAATAGCAGCTAAAAAAGAAAATACTAAAAAATAAACTACACCATTGGAAAGTGCTCAAAACCAACTTTCCAGTAATATCTCGTTTTCCCGATTTCAATATTGTATGCCCAAGTTATGACTAGAAGAAATAAACTGCTCCTAGGTATGTGCAGGATCATGATGGGCCAAAAAGTGGCAATATGATGGGTATGTGTAGGGTATGTAGCTAATGACCTTTTTTTTTACCAAAAATTGATGAAATGAAAAGGGTTTTAAAAGAGATTCTTAGCTTTCCACCAATATAAATTATGATTTACTTTGAATTTAATAAATAATTATTATTCATTTTCTATTTGAATTACGACTAAAGTCTTGATTGATAGGCTGATTGAAAACATCTACAACTTTCAAATGGTATCACATTTTTGAATCTCAAATATGCATCACATTCTATGCTTTGTATACTATAGGATTTTAAAAAATGAATTTCATGAAGTTTTGACCAAGTTAAGGTGGGACATACAAGTTTTTATATTTTTAAAAGTTGTAATAAAAAATCATAATTAATTTTTACTCGGAAAAAAATTACAAAAAAATATTCATCACATCCAGACATGAGTCCTTTACTTATATCTAAAATCTTATAAAAAAATATTATCATTTTATTGTGGTTAGGGTGGTCAGATAGACACCTACTTATTTTTTCCTTGAAATTTAAGTACTATTGCTTTGAAATTTCAAATTTTCACCAAATAGATATATACATATATTTTTTAAACTAGTAGTTTAGAAATTACATTCAATTTTTTACAAATTCTATTCTTACATATTTTTGAAATAATATAGATAACATATTCAAATTTTTACATCAAGTTGCCTAACTTTGAATTTTTTTCCACTTAAGGGCCCATTTTTTCCATGATGATCCTGCACATACCGTCCTTAAAGGAAAATTGGGGTTAGGAGGGGGCAAAGAGGTCCGTACAACTGATGATGTCATGTTGATGTCATCACTTCATGAGAAAAAAATTGACGGCCTGGAGGGCGTCAGGGAAAAAAATGCCCCCTTGCCAGAATTTTTTTTGTGGCTGCCGGTATATTCTCTACCCAATAGAATATTCTGTTTTTGGCCAGGACTAATGGTAAAAGGGGGAGAATGCATTATTTCAATTGAAGATCTATTGTCCTTTGTCTTTTATGTCAAAGGGGGAGAGTGAGCCGGTGTATTTCCATAAATTCCAAAGGGGGAGATTGTTTGCATTGGCTATCATTTATGTCAACACTTGTCGAGCTTGTCATTGGTATTGACACGAAGAAATTTTTGTAAACACTTGGTGAGATTGTTGCATATGCTTGTGAGATTATTTGACATTAATTTTCATTATTTCTATTATCATTGGTGTTTGAAGTCAGTTGTATGTTTTTGAAGTTCATGGTTGGCTATCATGCCTTGTTTGATGATAATCAAAGAAGTGTTAAGTGTGGTTGTTGTCAGCAAAGTTGATTTCATGATGGCATATTAAGATGAGGATTAAAAGTTTTTTTAATGGTGGAGAGGTGTTGTTGATGGTCTATAGTATGCTATATTATCTCTCTTATTGTTCCTAAGGATGAATGTGTTGTTGCAAGATATTTTTGGCCTCCACAAGTTGAAAAGTTTATGTTCCAGGAAGCCATGTTGAAGACTATTTGGGAGAATGCTTTGCATTCCTTCACTATTGGAGATATGGTCTTAGGATTTGGGATTCAATATTTTTTCTATGTGGATGTTGTACTCCTATATTTTCAGGTCACTTGTGTTGTCGAGGAAATTTTTGGCCTCCATAAGTTGATGAAAAGATTTTTCTCCATGAAGTTGTGTTGAAGATTGTTTTGGAGAATGCATGCTTTGCATTCCTCTACTGTTGGAGATATGGTATTTAGTGGTTTGGGATTTAGTGTTTGTTCTTTGTGGATGTTGCACTACTATATTTTCTCGTCACCTTTTCTGGTGAGGTTTTTGGTAATTGTAGAAGGTTGGTAGTTATGTTGGTTATCTAGATTGGTCTATAAAATGGTCTACCTTTCTCCATATTGATGTCTCTTCTCCTATGGCTTGGTGAATGCTCTCTCAATGTTTGTATGGTAGCTTAATTCAAATTCCATTTGTTAAATTGGTCTACAAGTTGATCTGTTAAAGTTATATCTCATGGTTGTGTATTATGTGCTTTTGGGATGATATTTTTTGTTCTTGTTTAGTTTGTGGTAGCTTTTGGTAGCATAACAACAAGAAAGCAGTATTTGGAAGTGTTGTTGAATTTTCATGGAACATATCTATGTGATCCACACATCAATAGTTGATTCATTTTGGTGTTGCATTGTGTTTGAGTTGGTCTTCTAGGTAGTTTGTGGATATCTAGACAACAAGGCTTGTCATCTTGCTTGTGTTATGTGCTTGAAGGTTTGTGCCACCATATGAAGTTGTGTTACAATGTTTTTGGGTCCTAACTTATCTTGGTTAGAACCACATTGAATAAATTTAATTCAAGTTATGTTTTTGGGAAAAGTTATTATGTGCTACACGCTTCATCTACATGTTTCCTTGTTGTTGACTTGGGTTGAGGTGCTCCAAAATGTTGTTTGGGATCACATTGGGATATGTATTAAGTTCTTTGTGGTCCCCTTTATCCCTTGGATATGAAAACTATCTTTCTATGGCCGACTTGTTGAGATTATTTTTTATCTTCTTTCTAGTTGACCTAATTGATGTTTGAGATATTTCCATGGATATAAAGAAAAGATCAAATCACTTGCAAAGTGTGTGTGGAAAGTATTGAATATCTCATAGAATAAGTATGAAGGAATTTGGAAGAAAGACAAGATCTACTTTAATGCCTTGTTCAGTAGAGTGTATTGTTGATATATTTTCTAAATTCTAAATTTTCATGCATCCTACTCTGAGATAGTGAATCTCATCAGGTCTTTGTATCTTTCCTAGAGTTGTGTACTTTAGTATGAAAGTACTTTGTATCTTTCCCTAAGGTTGTGTGCCTTAGTCTCCAAGTCTTTTGGCAATAAGCCTTATTCTCTAAGTAGTGAGCTTCATATATTATGAGCTAACTCTCACTATGGTTTTTACCTTACTGGGTTTTCCACATAAATATGGTGTCATTTTGTGTATGTGTGTTCCTTATTTTATATTTTACTTTTGGTGATCTAGTTAAGGGTTTATGAACTTATTAAGAGATTAAATTGTTATATCTTTCATTATTGTTGATTTTTTTAAGGGTTTTTGGTTTGATTAATAAGTTTGAATTGTGTTTTAAGTCTTAACTTATGGAGGGGTTTAAGTTTTTTAAGATATTGATTCACCTCCCTCTTAGTATCCAATGTGTTCAACACTTACTCTTGGTAGCAGTTTGTATATCGGGGAGAGCATGTGTTGTTGAATTTATTGCTCCTACTTAACCCAATGACTTAAACCCAAATCATAAATCATTGTGAGAACATATGTCTTGTTGGCATAGCTTGACAAAGGCCACAAGTATCACAAATAAGTTTAGCTACAAGATTGATTGGTTTTGTTAATTGCTTAGCTCCCTTTCAGGCAGTTTCAGTGTATAGCAGTAGGTACTTCAATACCACATGGCGACCACACACACCAATAGCATAAAGGATATCAATATCTCCTTTTGATCATCTTTGCAGTAGGTCTCATGTTGTATTTGTGTAGACTAAGAAAGATTCTACATCTTGCCAAGCTCTACTATTGTGAGGTTGGCTAGGTTTCTTGGTGGGTCCATCAAGTGGTAAAAGAGAAAAAAGTTGTTGGTCACACACCTAGCCCAACAAATCATTTACACACAAGATTTATTTAAGCTAGCACATAACTTAACCTACTTTATTCCCTTTCTATCCTATGCCATAAATATGTGGTGGCATATTGATATTTCTAGTTCCCTTTCATATTATGATCTATTTCAAATTGCACAAACATTCCATGTGGCAACACCAACTTTGGTTTTGGTTTTTGTTCTTTCCAACCTTCCAATTTTGAATAGACAATGATTTTGCATCCAAAAGTGTTGATGGGACTTACATTTATTAATATTGATCAATGAGAATCCATAAATTATCTATAAATTCCCAATATGAGGGCTTAATTGGTGACACTTTGGCTCATGTCCTTTCTATTTTCCATCTGCTCAAGGATTTTGTTATTTATGACTAAGTGGTAGCATAATACTTTTTTGGCACATTGGCCTATGTGAAAGTGGGAGTAAAAGAATTTGTTAGTTATTTCAACCTCTTTGATAAAGGAAATATAATCTAAAATTATTGTCTACCAAGTGGTTGCATGTACTTTTGAGGAGTGTTTAAATTCCCACAAGGTGGTTGTGTTATACTTTTGTGGAAAGTTAGAATGAACCAGAGGGTAATTAGTGCTTTAAAGCAACATTAATATTTATACTCATGGGAATAAATGTAGAAATAATCCCCCCACTTGAGCAGAAGAAAATGTAGTAAACTTGATCTATTTAAAGTTGTAAGGTGATTCCATTGCCACTCTTCTCTCCTCATATTCGATCAGCATCAAGTGAGAATGGCCACCTTGTATTTCTCACAGGTTCAAAGTGCCAAATAAATTTTTCTGGCACTATCATAGACCAACATTTGAAGGCCATTATGAAACACTCGACAATAAGGGATCTAAAAGTTGTTAAGATGATACTTGGTGTTGATTTCTTAAGGGAAGCAGAGTGCTATAGGGTCAACATAGATATCATGTCACATTTTGTGGCTTCCCTCATAGAACTTGTTGAAAAAAAGCAGTTGGTGGGGGTTTTATCAAAAAAATATTAAAAACATAATCTAGGTTGGCTTAAGGCTACTCGGGAAGTAGCATGCTTGGGTTCTGACATTTCGAGGCCTCAATACATCCAACATGTATGTGAGGATGGTGCTATTGTGGAATGGCTTCCATTCCTCAATGAATTTCCCACTATGTCAATCTTCCAACATCGTGCTCTTACGTTCATGGGAAAATAATTTTTAAAAAAGATAAACAACTTGGAGCCTATGGCAGACCTACAATGGAACATGGAATACAATGCCACTCCTATGATATTATCATTTCAACCTTCCCCTCAATTTAAAATATACTCTCTCTTATTTTCTCACACTCTTGGTTTCGAGTCTAGTTTATGGTTTGGCCTTGTCTTGTATAAGCTTCTAGTAGTCAAGCCATGGTACTCTATTCTAGCCCCCCACCTGCATATAATTTTGTAAAATTTTATAATTTCTTGTGATTTTTCAAAAAAATTTGCTCTAAGTTTGAGAGATAGATCATCACTTTTCTCCAAATATAATTCAAGGATGCCCTAGAGATCTCAATCCAAGGATGGAATGAGCTAATGAGATATACAATAGGGTGTCCTAGGGTATGATTAGAGACTAAAGAGTGGTTCACCACCAAGCTAGGGCTTGGAAAGAAAAGAAATGAATGTAACATGAAAAGTACCATGCAAAACCTAACTAAATGACTTAGGAAATGAAATTGAAATACATAATAACAAACTAAGAATGAACAAAGGTGCACCTAAAAGAATGATGAGGTCAAAAAAAGCTCCAAAACCTTAAAAATTTGTTGTTTCATGCCCACTAGGACTCATATGTCAATCTAGGAAATTCAATCCCAAACTAGGGTTTTTGTGCCAAAATTGGAATATGTTAGTGTATGATCTGGTTCTCCTAAAATCTGGAAAAATATCTGTACTAGGACTCATACACCACAAGTGGCATATCAGTCCCACTCTGCTTTTTTAGAGGGTTAAGGGTTGAATCTACACTCCTATCGCTACTCTTCCTTCCACACTTCGTTTATGGATCTAAAACCCTAATTTGCAACTTGTAGGTGACTTACTGTGAAGGAAGCAACTTTGTGACAACTTGAAAACTTCTCTCAACCTTGTAACGTAATATTCAAAGATCCTTCAAGCTCCAAGACACCTAGATTTGCAATCACACATGTAGAGAGAGATAGAAACTTGTTGATTTGTTAGGAAATAGGGGTTTGCCTTGGTCAAATCCCATTTAGGTAATTAAACCTTGTGATGAAACAATGAAATAAGGAAATGAAACATGAACTATGAAACATGAACAATGATACCTTAAATTATGTCTTGAGATGTAAATCAACAATCTAACATCAAGTGTACATGTAGAATGTAGATGTTGATCTTGAATATGGATATAAAACAATGGTTGGAAATGGATCATCAATGCTACATCACAACACTAGATCAACAACATTCTTGAGGCTTGATTATGTTGACATGATGATGGATCTTGAATTTCTGCAACAAATAATGAAGAATTATGCCCTTGAATGCCTTAGAAATGCTCTTCTAAACTCTCTTGATGCTCTTGTGTAGTCTTGGAATGCTTAAATATTGATAGATTATGTTGATATCATAAAGGATTAGTGAGATAATGATTTGAAACCTTTTTTATATAAGAAATCCATCCAACTTACCATTTATTAAATCCTAGAGGCTGACATTCATGAAATTTGAACTTAAAACCCTGATTTCCCATTCAAAACCCTAAAAAGGGGACAAATGGGACTCATAAACCACTTGTGGTGTATAGATCCCATATAGATGGAACTCATATTCCCAAGGTGGTGTATGGGTCCCAACAAGCTTTTTCAAGTGGAGGAAATGTCAAGGAGTTGAGAAATTAAGTGTATTTGTTGATTGTGTTAGGATTTCGGTTGAAATAGGCCTCAGGTGCATAATATAGGGTCTTAGGGGCCTATTAATGATGATATGAAGATCGTAAATGAAAAAGGACCCAAAACTCAATGTGAAAGTGTGAATAAATACAATTTACTTGACATTAAAATAAGGAAAAATTAGGCCAATTTAGCTTAAAAGGGTCCTAAATCCAATGTGAATGTGTATAACACATTACAACACTAGATGAAGGTGGCATTAGGTCCATTTTAATGTTAAGAATTCCCAAATTAAGTACAAAAATGTAAACAACAACATTTTTCAACACTACATTTAGCCCCCACTTTAGCGAGAGGATGAACCCACTTCAAACTCACACTAAAGTAGACATTCAAGAGGGGTCCAAGCATACCAATGAAAAAGAAAAAGGATGAAAAAGATCATAGGAGGTGGCCAAGATCCTACATCAAACTAACATAAGCATCAAAGGACATGCACAAGGTGTACATTATGCAACATCAAGATACACAAACATACAATGTCAAAGACTAAAAGAAAGAAAAACAAAAAAAAAAGCACGCAAAAATTAAAAAAAGAGGTGGATCAAGCCTCTACCATTTTTCCAACACAATGCATATCAGATCTAAGATGTTTTTCCAAAAATTCATGCTCACTCTGAGGCAACAAAACTTTATTTTGTTTGTTGGGTGAGTATCTGAAAGGGGTGATTAGTGAGAAATTCTTGCCTCTGTGTCGACTTCTCACTGTATAATGAGAAAGTCATGCCCATTTTTAGGCTTCTCATCATTTTCCAACTATACCAAAGTTATACCTCCTGATAACTTTGACAAGGTGCCATAGAACAATGAACTTTGAGCTTCATGAGGCAAGCAAAGGTTTGCATGCTTGAAGCTCATGCACAAACAAGATGACACCATAGGAAAGCAAATTGTGTTATGAAAGGTGGCCATATAACAAATATTGTAAATGAAAAATAGTGTAGGGTGCATTCAAATGGATTTTTCATATTTTATGTAAGGTCTCTTCTTAGGGAAGATCATGCCTAATGTCTCCAAAGGAGGAAAAATCATAGAAATATCATTCTCTCGAAGGAAATCAAACCCAATGTCACCATCAAGAAGAGGACACAACACAAAAATAAAGAAAATTTCATATTGAAACATGAGTGTTGATGTATGCCCCCACTTTAAAGCCATTGCTAACATAATTACTATGAGAAATTTCTTTAAAGTAGAAGAAGACATGAGAGCTTATTCAGAAATCCCTATGCTAAGTCATATGTTCCTAATGAGCTATGTCATGAAAAGGGAAGGGGTTGCCCCCAAAATGTATAACTCTGTATTTCACATATGAGCCAACTTAAGGCATGTTGTCCACATTCCAATATTGCTCTTATATGTACATGAAAGGTGGTCAACTAGCCAAAAGAGACAATGAAAAGTGACATACGAGGACAAGGCTACTTAAGCCCTTACCCCCACTTAGTGTAGGACAAGGATGAACCAAGATGATTGATGAGGAACATGAAAATCAGTATCAATTAGAGGATCTAGGTGCTTCAACACAAGGAAGAGAACCAAACTCCTTAAGATGTTGAATTTTATCACTTGAAGCCTTACATTCATTAGTAAAATGACCATGAAATCTATGATATGTACAAAATGAACTCTTGTAATAAAATTTCTTTCATGTTCTTGAAGGAAGGGATATCAAACGATCTTGGAGGAGTCCGATAAGATACTCTCTTGATCAATAATAGAAGATGTTCCTTTATTTTGTGACATATATGTCTCTTGCTTAGTATTAAGTGTCATACATCCACAAGACTCTTTAGATTGTGAGATTTTGTACTCTTCTTTAAAGGAAGGTGTAAAGTCTAATGAACTCCAACCATTAACATTTTTCATGATGAAATTTACATTAATTGAAGATTTATTTGTTTGTTTCATTTCTTTCAAAGGAAAAAACCCAAAACCATTAGTGTCTATCAGTTCAGGATGCACTAATGTTAAAGTTGGCTTAGAAGAATCTTTTGTAAGAGTGTTGATAATGAGTGAAGGCTTTCTTTTTCTTTCGAAGGAAAATAACCAAGACCACTAGTATTTTCTTGTGTGTTAGGCTCTATAGGGACATAGATACCTTGTTCTCTAGCACCACATCCTTTTCCACTATATCCCAGTTGTTTTATAACTTCATAACCTTTTCCATAAAGCTTTTTCATTTGGATTCGATGGTTGTTGGTAGTCTATCTCATCAAAGTTTGTTGTGTAGCTTACATAATCTTCTAAAGTGGTTGAAGTGGATGCTTTTAAAGGGTCTTTTGAATCTTTTGTTGGCATTACCACTTTTTCTTTTACCTTTTTAGAGTCTTTTTCTATGATCTTGTATTCACCCATTAATTATGTGAAATCTAAGGAACCCCAATCATCTTCTAATATCTTTGTGACTTCCTCAATATGTTTTTCTTTGTCTTTCTCTTGCAAACGCTCTACTTGTGTAGTTGGTGTCAATGTTTTCAAAGTATTTTCCTTTTATTTCTCAATGTTTAAACAATTGTTTGGTTTAGGATCAGCTTCAAGTATGTACAATTTGTTGTTGGAGACATACTTCATTATATGATGAAGAGTAGAGGGAATCCCATTCATTGCATAAATCCATGGTCTTCCTAAAAGAATATTATACGAAAGATCATGATGCATAACATGGATCAGTGTCTCTAATGTTGCCTTTGTAGCAATAATAGGCAAAGTGATCACACCAAGTGGTTGTTTTCCTACATTGTTGAGTCCACAAATAGAAAAAAAATTAGGTTGAATTTTTTATTTATCCATGCCAAGCCTATCCAAAAGGGTCAAACTACACACATTAAAAGGGTAGAGCCATTGTTAAAAAGAGTTTGATTTATGCATCTTCCCTTGTAGTGAATGATTACCATGAAAGAATCATTTTATTTTGCACTTCTAGAGGAGGGAGCTCACTTGGGTGGAAAACAATGTCAACATTCATTTCCTGAATCATGGCTTCTATGCCATTGGGTTGCACATTAGAAGGGTTAGGAACTTGTTGTGAGGCACTTTGCATCATGTTATGATAATGAGGGGATGCTTTAATAAGGTCCCATAATTATATTTAGCAGGAGTATTCTTTAGTTGTTTGAAAAGATCATACTCCTTTTTACTTTGTGAAGGAAAACAAGGAGGACCTAGTAAGATAGGGTTAGGATGTGGGAGGGATGTTGAAGGTATTTGTCTTGGTTGTGGATTGTTTCTAGTGTTATATGTATGAGAAACAGTGTTGCAATTCAATTGCTGCAAAACATTACTCTTAGGTGGCTAAAGGATAAGTTCGGGTTTGTTTTGAGTTGGAGGTTTGTGTGAAGGTGGGTAAAGGATGAGTTGAGGTTGAATAATATTAACGTCCCTTAATGAAGGAGAGTCTGATGTTACTTCATCATCCTCATCTAAGGAAACTATATCACTATTGTCAATGTTATCATTTTCTTGCACCATGATATCCTCCTTAGGAGGAAAGTTTTTAGGAGAACTACAAGCTATATGTTCATGACATTCAAAGGGTGGTTCTTCTAAAATTACTTCATCACAAGTAAGGGAGTTATCAATGGTTGGATTTTCTTGTTCGATAATGTTTTTCCTAGGAGAAGAGAGATGCATAATATTCTCATGACTCTCATTGGTTTTATCTTTTAACACAAAAATATATTATTTACAACTAAGAGAGATACTGGGAAAAGAACAAATGTGATTGTCATGTTTATCTCTGATTTCATCCTCTTTCAATAAAATATTCTCACAAGCAAGGGATGAATGGATACTAGGTAAGTGATGTTTAGAAATGTGTCTATGATTTCATTCTCTTGTGCCATAATATCTTCCCAATGGGGAGGAGGAGAAGGACAAGAAAGAATTTCATGATTCTCAATGATTGCATCTTCTTTCACCAAGATACCTTTGTCACTAACAAGAGAGGTATCGAGAGAAAAAAAATTATGATCATCATGGTTATCTATGCTTGTATCCTCTTCTATCACATCATTCCCACAAATAGGATAGATAAGAGGGGGTGTAGGTTTAAGGAAAGTGTCAACATTTTCATTCTCTTGCACTAAGAGACTCTCATAACTAGGAAATGTATTGAAAGAATGACTAACATGCTTAGTGATTAAATTTTTCTTTGCAAACTTGGAAAAGATAGATACTTACATTTGTGAAAAGTAATCTATGCAAACTTAGAATGGAAAGAGACTTAAAATTCAATGTAAAGACCTAGAATGAAATGTGTAAAAAAAAAAATTAGATTACAAACAAGGTAATTTATTAATTACACTATGCAATAATCTAAAACTGAAATTTTGTAGATGAAAATTTGGAATTAAGCAATGCATAAAATGAACCAATTTAAGCTACATCTAGTGAAATGCATGTAATAGAAACTCAACCAATTGAAACAAATAACTAATGGTAGCAAACAGAAGTGTAGAAACAAGGTTTTCAATGCTCTAAAAGGTAATTTTAGGGTGATTTGGGACTAATTCGCTTAGAGGGGCGTATGAGTCCTAGTCAAGTTATTTCAGGGGTTCAAATGTTGAAAAATAAACATCATAGAAATCTTGGAAAGTAGGTAAAACAACCTGTACTGGGACTAAATCGCCTAGAGGGGAGTATGAGTCCTAGATTAGGGTTTTTGCACTATTTTTAGCAAATTCTATGTAAATTTTATGTTGTCTAGTTTGTATGATGTCTATGCTAAGTTCAAATGAAAATTTCAGATGATATTTAATGATGCAAGATGCAAAAATGCAACCTATAGGCACTTTCACTAATGCAAAAATTAGAAACCCTAGAATGCCTATTAACTAATGCAAACCTTGATGCAAAGTTAATGTAAAATAAATCTAGGACTATGATGCACTCCAAACTAGAATTAAGATGTTCTAAATGTAGGTTCACCAAAGTGATTTATCGAAAAATATCGCTCTATGTTTGGGCGATAGATGAACACTTTTCTCCAAATATCATTCAAGGATGCCCTAGAGATCTCAATCCAAGGATGGAATGAGGGAATGCGATCAACAATAGGGTGTCCTAGGGTATGATTAAAGAATAAAGAGGGGTTCACCACCAAGCTAGACCTTGGAAAGAAAATAAATGAATGCAACATGCAAAGTACCATGCAAAACCTAACTAAATGACCTAGGAAACGAAATTGAAATACAAAATAGTAAGTTGAGAATGAACAGAGGTGCACCTAGAAGAATGATGAGGTCAAAACAAGATACAAAACCCTAAAAAATTATTGTTTGATGCCCACTAGGACTCATATGCTAGTCTAGGTGATTTAGTCCCAGACTAGGGATTCTGTGCCAAAACTAGAATCTGTTAGTGTATGATCCAATTCTCTTGAAATATGGGAAAATACTTGTACTAGGACTCATACGCCACAAGTGGCGTATTAGTCCCACTCTACTTTTACGAAGGGTTAAAGCCTAAATCTACACTCCCATCTCTTCTCTTCCTTCCACACTTGGTTTATGGATCTAAAACCTTGATTTGCAACCTATAGGTATTTTCGTGAAGAAAGCAACTTTGTGACAACTTGACAACTTCTCTCAACCTTGTAACTTAATCTTGAAATATCCTTCAAGTTCCAAGAGACCAATATCTACAATCATACATGTAGAGAGAGAGAAACTTGTTGATTTGTTAGGAAATAGGGGTTTGCCTTGGTCAATCCCTATTTAGGTAATTAAACCTTGTGATGAAACAATGAAATAAGGATGTGAAACATGAACAATGATACCTCACTAACTCATTTGACTGCAAAATATGATGAAACTTTCTGATGAAAGGTGTATAATTAGATGTATCGTCGAGTACCTATGTATTTAATGTGAAAATTTCAATTTTTTAAAAAAATTATCCCCGACGCTTGTTGAAATTGTGACACTCCATGATTTTTGTTGCTATTTTGACATACACTTAAAGTCAACCATCCCCTTCCATCAATTTGTTGGCCGACATATGGTTAGCCTCCTTAATTTGTGGGCCGACGGGTATATGGTTAGAATTCGTTAGGGTTCTGATGAATGTTTTTTAATAAATAAAAGTGAGTTCGACAATTTATCTATACTTGCAACAATGTTTTGCTATACTTGCAAATTTTTTATACTTGTGACAGTTTGTGGAGGTTATAGGCCAATTTTTTTTTGGTGCAAAATATCAGAATTATTAGATTTTGTTACCTATCTATGATTAAAAATTATTGGAGTGTGAGTTTGATATTTGTTGAAGATCTAAATATTCAAGCTTGGTAAAGAAAAATCATGTCAAATAATATTAGTGCAGAACAAAATGAAGAGACACTTGCTAGATTGTGGGCTAGATTGAAAAAAAAGGGTGATGTGAAATGTTATTGTGCTTGCAATAATTGCAAGGGATTAAAGACGAGAAGAGTTTTAATCACATAAGCTAAGAAACATTGTAGGAAGCATGGTCATGTTGAAGGGGGGCATGATTATTGTCCATTGGTAAGTTGTTCATTATATGTCTTTATATTGATTTAATTTGTAAATGTTTATATCGTTTTAACATTTTTTAAATATATAAAAAATCACTTGATCATGATCATGGTTTATTTGTGTCGATCATTATTATAAAGGTGGGGCACCCTAAGGTACATGATATAGATTATCACAACCCAAAGAATGTGGTTTTTCACGTGAATGAACATGAAGCTGTGAATATGAAAGATGAAGTTAATGATCCTATGGAAGAAGATGATCATGTGCCAGAAAACATAGTTGAAGATGACTGTACAAATACATTGATCCATGACACATTTAGTGGCACAACTGATCATGATTATTGAGATGACTTTGATGATGTTCATGATTTACTTGTACTTGAGAAGGCATATGAGCCCCTTTATGAAGGCTCCCAAACAACTCTTCTCTCTACTGTATTGTTGTTGGTGAACTTGAAGGTTATGAATGGTTTATCCAACATAGAAATGTCACGGATGTTAAGGTATGTCATATATGTCATCTTTTTTCATCTATTTTTGTTGTTGGTTCATCACTATTAAATAAAGGATGAAATATACATGTACCATTAATATTATTTATATTAACAGATTTTTTTTTGTAGATTGATAGATGAAATTTTGTTACCACCATCAAATATTTTACCTCGCTCATACCGAGATTTATCTCCCATTATGAAAGATATTGGAATGGAGTATCAATCAATAGGTGCATGTCCCAATGATCATATTATATACCATAAACAACATGAATTTGCAACAGAATGCCCAAAATGTCATATCAGTAGATATCAAACATATCAACTAACAAAAAAGGTGCCTCGCAAGGTTCTTCGTTATATTCCCATTATTCCATGTATGCAATGATTATTTAGGTGCTAAAGGTTAGGACAATTTATGGATTACCATGCATGAAATAGAAGTGGAGATGAAATTCTTTGAATTCCTGTGGATGGTTCTGCATTCAAAAACATGGAGGAAAAATGGCTACACTTTAAAGAAAAACCACATAATCTCAGGCTTTCATTGGCAACAGACGGTGCCAATCCATTTGGAGAGTTGAGATCTATTTACTCGGTGTGGCCTATTTTTGTTATCAATAATAACATTCCTCCATGGATGTCAATAAAGAGGGAACACATAATCTTGGCAGAAATTGTTCCAGGTATTTGTTTACAACAATTTTCTTTAACATAGTAGCATCTCATTTGTCTCATTTGTTGCATAATGACTTATATTTTTTCATTTAATAGTCATGTACATTAATTTATGTATTGCAGTAAAATGGTTAAAATAATTATGCAATGTTTATGTTCATTCAACTAGGTAAGTACCAAGTTAAAGATATGAATGTATATATCGAGCCTCTTATCGATGAGTTACTAAAGTTATGGAATGGTGTCACTATGTATGACGTCTCTAGACCAATAGGACAAAGAAAATTTCAATTTCATGGAATGCTTGTATGGAAAATTCATGATGCCTAGGGCTAACACATTTTTGTGGTATGTTATAATGTTCGACTATACTTTAACGATATTTAATTTTATGAAGTAGATATCATGCATGTTTTTTAAATAATCTATTCATTATATATAATTATAAAAATTGACATATTTAATCCAATTATATATGATCTTGCAGGTCTTCAAACAAAGGGAAAATTTGCATGTCTAGTTTGTGGTCCAAAGATGAAATCTCGTCATTCAATAAGTTTAGGAAAACAAGTGTTTGATGAGTATAGGAACTTCCTCCACATAAATCATAAGTATTGAACAACTGAAAAACATATTTTCAATGGGAAAGAAGAGACTACATCAAAACCACGAAGAATGACACCTCACCTATGGAAGTTGGAATATAATAGAATTAATCGTCAAGGTTATACATCAGATCAAATTGTTTATCTATCATATATGATATGTTTGGAATTTATATTTTTATATTGTGTTTTGTTTACTCATGCTATAATTGAAAATGATTGTCGTTAATTTATTTAACTTATATTCTTCATGAAGGTCATCAAGGCATTCATGGCCGACTTCCACAGGGACTGAAAAGTTATCCTAGAAAATTTAGTAGGTTTCCCTACTATGAGCAGCTACAAATTGTGCACTTTTTTGATACAATGCATATTGGAAAGAATATAACAGAGACGTTATGGAAAATATTGGATGGAGGGCATGACAAAGAAAAAATTGTCAAAATTTGTAGTGACATTCAAGAAGCCAATCATGCAATGAAAAATGCCATTCAATTAAATAGCGATGGAGACCAAATTAATATAAGCGCACTTCCTTGGGTAAATCAATGCTATAAAAGAAGTCATATCAAAAATTTGATTTCCCACAGGATTTGTTGCGAACATAAACAATACCATAACAAAGAAAGGTGAATTTGGGTTAGGGATGAAAATGCATGATTGGCATACCTTTGTTAAGGTAATTATTTTGGTATATTTTATATATATTTGTATACTGCATGTACTTTTCAGTGTATTATGTTTACTAGTTTTGGAAAAATAATGAAAAGATCATTTTATAATTGTTGCATTATGTTCTACCTCTATCTCTCCTAGACAACTTTGACAACAATGTCAAGAAAGTTATATATGATATTGGAAAATACATGAGGTAAGTAGCGATATTTGTTCAATTCATTGTATAGATCTTATATTTTCCATTTGTTTTACTTGTTATGTAATATATTGTATATTTTTGTTAAATCTTGTTAATATTTTGTGTCTTGAATCACTTGTAGATGGTTTTCATCTAAAGAAATCCATAAAGAAGATATAAATTATTGGAGGAGAAAAATTTCTCATGTAATGTGTGAAATGAAAAAGTGTCTACCTTCAAAAAAATTCAATGCACAAGAACACTACCTCATACACCAAGTTGAGGAGATTGAATTGTATGGACCTGTACACACAAGGTCAATGTGGATGGTTGAGAGGCACTTGAAAATTTTGAAGGCTTTGGTTAGACAAAGAGCACATCCTGAGGGTTCTATGGTGGAGGGATATATGGTATACTAGACCATGGTGTACATTACTGAATATCTTCCTAAGTTCGCAGCAAAGATCCATGTAGATCACATTTGGGATCCCAACTCATTAAAGAATTTGAAGGGGAGTACCTGATGGGGAAAGGTAGATTGAGGAAAGTGAGGTAATTATAAGATGGTCATGGAGATTAATTAGAATTCATTTTACATTTCCTTCAATTGCTTGAAAAGAAACAACAAAGAACTAGTCCATATGAAAGAATCTTCCACACACAAATAGAAAAGTACTGGTATTGTATTACTCTAGAAAATAAGTCTTTCACTGTTGAAAAGTATTAAAATCTTAAAAAGTGTTGATGATCAAATATTACAATTTTAATTTCATATATATAAGAAGAAGACCCTGTTAGCTCTCAAAAACACAGGAAAAATGCCTCAATAGGTTGCCAAACTCTTGGTACGTTTCAGGCTAACATATAAGGCCAAATAGTTTAGACCTTCTTCTCTTCAGGTTCTACTAGACCTAGGTGGGTATACCTATATGAATGAAGCAAACTTGATTTGTGTTTATTTTTCAAGCAATTTATCCACAATGGCAAGTGGGAGTGGACAATTGAATCTTTATTATGGTATAGATTGTATAAGAAATATCAAGGCTAATCCTAATATGTTCAGTTAACAGATGTAAAATATAAAATGGATGAACTAAAATGAAGGATGTAAGACCAGTGCTTCATTAGGTATATGGAGTCTAATGAAGATCTAGAAACGTGTAATTAGTGATGACAATAATTCAAACTGTTCGGCACACAAATTTAGTTTGCAACTTGTACAAACATGCAAGTAAATGGCTGACAACTCTACTTGAGATAGGATGACAACCCTAATTATTTGATTCTTCTTACTGACCCAATTAATACTTTCCAGTTACTATGATTGATTATAAGGATATAATGTTTACTTGAGAGAACCAAACTATCACATCACACAAATACAACAAATGTGTATCGAAAAACTAATATATGTTTGATATACCAATTTGAACAATAGAAAAGCATCAAAATGGAGAGAATCAAATAATTGCATAATTCCACAGACAGCTGATACCAAAGACTAAGCCAAAAATTCATATATATTCATTAACTTCATCGAAATTCATGCATGCATCTGAGTCTTTTTGATGAAAAAATTATTACAAAAACTATCTACAGTATTCTTTCTTTAATCTGTCTATCTCCTCCCCTGATAATTTAGAATAGGTATAAACATAACAAACTATGAAAGGACATGTCCTTTCATAAATGTTTTTGCATAACAACAATAATAAACTAGCGGTTAGGATCTATTTAGCCATAAATTTTTTTTTGATAAATGATCAAGGTAATCCTGACATGCATGTGTGTTGGCATCTCCAAGTGCATTCCAAATTGCTATCTCCATGATCACCATCCGTTTGTTCTACTCACAAGCCTCATCCAGTGTTGAATTGTCTCTTGTAGCTGCCTCTAGAATTGTTTGCAGCATTGATTCACATTCCTTAATCCATTTTTCTTTTTCCTTCAATGATGATTTGTCTTCAAATAGCATTGGTAATCCCTTCTTAGTGGCATCAATCAGCCCATGTTCATCCCCCTGCAATTCTTCTTGAAAGTCCTCATGTCTTTTTATGAAATGATTGGCAATATCAATAGCTACATAATTTGGAACACCTCTTTCACTCATTTCTTGAAGTTTCTCATGGATTCTCCAATCAATCCTCTTATTTTCTCATTTTGTAGCATAATTTTTCAAATGTGTTCCTCAAAGTTTACTTATCCAAGTCATCAAGTTGGCTTGTCTCTTCTTTATCATTGCAGTGAGTGCATCATATTTTCCCTGTGAATATGCGTCTAATCCTACCCACTAATATTTTGTATGAGAACTCTCTCCTTGAGTTAATTGATTTATGGGTCCTAATGTTATTCCCACCATATCCTTCAAATCATCATTCTCTCTAAGCAATCTTTCATTGTTCATTCTATACATTTCTTTTTTATTTTATCAACATCTGAATATGTTCTTTATTCAATGTAGCAACATTAATGCCAATATTTGTTGTGGTTATGGGATCAACCTCTCTAATTTTTAAGGTCATCAGATGCCCAAATTCATTTTCAGTATCAATCACAATTGATTTCCTGTGAGGTGGATACAGGGCCCAAATTATGAGTGATCCTTCATCTAGATTGTACTTGGATCCTGCGTATATCTCTGTCACACCTTCAGGGTTGGGCTTATATGTGCAATTATTGTTCTTCAAGAAACTATCAAAGACTAAGGCATAATTCAAATCTAACCTAGGAAAAATCATGACTCCTACATCTTCTAGCATCTTTCTCCCCTTCTCAGGAGTCATATCTTCCATTTCTTTATCCACACTTGTTTTTAGGTTACCCAACAACTATCCTTCATTAGTTGGTGTTATATTTCCAACTAATTCCCTTATTTGTTTCCCTTTTTTATTATACAAGAAAGCCTTAAACTCTAGATTTTTTACAAAGTCATCATCAGCTATGAATGATTTATATGAAATTTTTCTTGCATTTGTATCTAAAATTTCTTCAACTTTTATCTCCCTAGGAGGACATTTGTAAGCTTGAGTTCTCGATTTGGAGATTTTATCAGTTGTGCTATGAGACCTATTATCACCAGGTGTTTCCTCCTCTGAAGATAGCATCCCAATATCTAGAAATCCTTTGTTGTACTCATCAAACACTCTTTCTACTTCCTCCTCTTCTAGATTTCTGATCAAATCATCATATTGATAGGGTATATGATCATACCCACCCAAGTTTATTTTTTCCATTGCAAAGTTGATATACCCGTCTAGATCGAATCCTTTTCGAGGTGGACCTTTCCTCATGTTATATTGCAACAATTTATTCAAAACCAAATCATATCCCTCCCCTGCCAACATAGTGAAATCACCAAAACAAAGTGTGCTAGGCATAAATGCCTATTTTCCAAAAGAGATTAAATTCATGAAATCTGAATAATCTAATTGCCTGGAAATCTCAAGATATACAATTCTATCAGGTACTATTTTTGGAAGAATAAAGGGTGCATCCTCAAATCCATATTTCCTAATCACTGTTGCATCTTCCAAACAGTACCAGTCTCCTAAATTGTGATTAATAGGCCTATTAAAGTCCTTGGGTCTAAGAAACCTTTTTATCTCATCAGACAATGAATATTCACAAGGGTGATTATACAATTTATACAATGTCTTCACAAAATATTCTTCAAAATGTATGAATCATGAATTGGAAAATCTATTGTCCCAAATAACAGTCCAAATTTGTACTGAAAATAACCCCCACTCATTATCAAATTGTGAAACCCTTAGCTTATCAGGCCACATCTTCAATTATTACACATAGTAAAGAATCATATGTATTAGGATTGAATAATTCCTCAAATGAAAAATAGGGGAGCCATTCCTTATCACCATCAATCCTGCATTGAGTTCATTGAAAATATTTGTGGCATAATCAAAAGGACGAGAATTATGGGATTGGACATCTGCTACTATCACCATCGACACAATTGACATGTATTCAGGGGCATCCATCCCTAGCACTTGGCACACTAAGAAATAAGTGTACTTCAGGTATGGTTCAAATAGGTCGACATGAAATAGGGGACCATCACCATCATCTAATGGGGTTGTGTTTCAATCCTTCTTATATCTATGCAATGGTAGCCTCCAACCCTTGTACAATATAGTATCCAATCTCCAGAATTCTCTGTCCAATTCCTCATACACAATTTTCTCATCACACACTCCTAAATTGAAAACCTCATAGAATGCAACCTCTGATATGTGTATGAATGGTTTTCCAGAAGGGTAAAAAATAGCTTTTATCTTGGGGTCATAAATGGTAGCTAACACTTTTATCAATTCCACATCTACAAACACATTTGGATAGACCAACTTTCTTCAGTTAAATTTCTAGGGGTTACACACTGGTTCATACCGGTTCCTTCAGTGGTAATGGAAGGTGAATTACTCATATCCCCTAATTGGGCTCCATGTATCTCCTATGTGTTTGCACCTATATTCTAACTTTTCTACATCCACCCTGAGCTACGCTAAGCACCTAGTCCTAGGTCCAGAGCTGAGCAATTGATCAATTAGGTCCTGGTTCAATTTTCTTTTGACTACCCCTGGTTCATTTTTTAGCTTCAATTTTCTATTTTTTACTCTTGGGGCAACTACTCTCATTTGTTATTTTATTTTTGTTTTTTCGGAGCTCATTCCCTCCATTATACCATTTTTTAAAATGACAAAATTAGAAAATGAAATTGCAGAAAACTCATATTCTATTTGAAATCCTTCAGCCGCAAGGTTCTATGGTTCTTCGTCCTTCCTCCTATTTCTTCCGCTATGAATTCCACTCAATACCTTCTTCAATTATTTCTATTTAATTCAAGAAATCAACTATCTCTTTGTGTTCATGCCACCATTAATGTTTCAGCTCTGAGCACAAGTTCACAATCTTTTTGAAATTCTCACTATCACATCAAGTACCCTATATCGACAAGATAATTTGAATTCTGGGCGATTCTTTAGATTTGGTTTTTGCCAATGTTCACCAAACAACCTGTTGGTCAAAGAAACATGATATTTTTCTCATTGATACAAAATTTATCCTCTTGATCTTTGTAAATGTCATGAAAAGTCACTCTGATGATCTTTTGATCTATTTGCATCTTCATCGACATGAGATCATGCTTTGCTAAGACATTCTACAGTTTCTTTGACACTACAAGTCTCCCCGATGTTCATTCCTCCGATCTTGAATATGTCTCCAAGACTCTTGCCGATATCATCAGCGTGACATGGAGTGTCGAGAGAACCTTTCAAACTTAAACTGATAGCTTCTTGTTTTGTCGATATGCTTCTCTGTGCTTGATTGGTGAGACATGATAAACTTCTTACTGATGGTAATTCACCAGTAAGACATAATTGCTTGATATGACTTGTTGGCTTCACTCGAATGATTCTTGTCTTGCTGATGAGTAGTTTCCTTTCTATCATCAGTGTGAGAGGATAAATGTCTCACTGATATATTTCATTGGCGAAACTCATAAGCTCATTCTAAATGTTAGATCTCACATTGATATCATTTGTCTTGCCGATGATCCCCTATGTCGGTGAAACCGTGAGCTGTGTCCACTCGATATGTATTTTCCTAGGCACTTTGATCGATATGACAACTTGGATTTCCTACTAATATGCTGAAAGCACCATCATTGGAAAATACTGGCTTAGAGATTAGGGAGATCTGCACCAACTCTTGTCAATATGGATCAAAATTTTTCTACTTAGAGAATTTTTTGGGGATCAAATTCAGTTGTGATCACAAGAAATTACATCAAGATTTGGTTTTCTATGAGGGATTTATGAATGTATTTTTTTCAAAATTTTACAATTCCAACAGACCCAACAAAGGTGTCTCTTTGGATTGTCTTTTTGAAAATAATTAAACTACTGATCTTAATTAAACTTGTAAAATAATTTAATCTTCTCCAAACATTGACTTAGCCACTGAGAGATGTTTTTTATACTCCTCCAAGGTATGGGTATCTGCATCATGCACTACATTTTTGGCTTCATATTCAAGTTTTATCATCAATTCCATATGTTTGCATGCTCCATCCAACAATAGCCCTTCTACTTTGACTATATCCAATGATTCCTGAAGTATCTTATTGCATTCATCCATCCAATCATCTCATTCCTTTAGAAACTCCTTATCACATAATTTGGGTAATCCCAACTTCACAGTATCATCAAACCCTATGTTTTCTAAGTGTAAGTCTTCATCATATTTGTCATGCTTTCTCTTAGTGCCCAATTTTTTTTTCACTCTCCCATGCTCAAGAATGGCTTCATAGTTCCTTTTGTGAACATGTAAAAAATCATCAAGGCATATCTTTAGGTTTGTAAATCTCTTGTGCAACATCGTTGCCACAGTGTCAAATTGAAGGTCCTTCATCTTTTCTTCTAGTTGTTGATGTTCTTCTTGCACTGCTCATATTCACTCTACAACTCTGTATTAGTTCCAAAGGTGGTCCTCATTCTAGCATCTTTCATGGTAGTAATTTCCTAATCTGATTTTTAACTTTTCATTTTGTAATAATTTCTTTCTTTCATCAATTGTATTGTTTGTGCCTTGTTGAACTTGGCAATGCTTATTCCCATGTCTACTAAAGCCACATGGTTAGTTTCCCCAACTTTAAGGGTCATCATATGTCCAAAGGATTTTTCGATATCAATGATCTTTGATCTTTTGTGAGGTGGGTATAGTGCCCATATCAGCATTGAATTTTTATCAAGATTGAATCTTTACCCTATGTAAAATTCCTTCACACCCTCTATGTTTAACTTATATTCTCCTTCCTTGTTATGCAAAAAATTATCAAAAATTAAAGAGGCACTAAGGTCCCAACTAGGAAATACTATTACACTAGCTTCAAGTAACAACTGTCTACCCTTTTTACGGGTTATGTTTTGCACTTCACTGTCTATATCATCTTTCAACCTTTTCATCAATTGTTGTTCATTTTCAAGGGTAATATTTGGGATGGATTCCCTCAACCTTTTTCCTTTGTAATTATATAAAAAATATTTAAATTCTCTTGACTTGACAAACTCATTATCACAAATAAAGGATTCATAGGCTATAATCCTATCATCTTCATCTACACACAATTCCTTGGCTACTTGTAAGTCCCTATTATGGAGTTCTTCATATTCATCATTCATCATCTGAGAGACTATTCTCTACTATGATTGTGCTTCATTTTCTCCCACATATTCTTCTTCAGATGAATCATCCATTTCTTGCAACCTTTTCTTTTTTTTCTCTAACTCCATGAAATTTTCTATAACCTCCTCTACTTCTTTGTCTTCTTTGTTCATAAACATATCTTCCCCCGGTATAGGAACATGGGTGTATCCACTAAGGTTTTTCTTTTTCTTACAAGAGTGTATGTACCCTTCGGGGTCATAATTCATTCTTTGTGCATACTCCTTTAATTTCAATTCATCCAACAACGAAAGATAATAATATCATTGGTAGTGGGATGTTAGGTTTTCAGGTACATCAATTATAAACTAAGGCCATATACCATGGTAATCTACTAATTATACATCGTTTGTGAATTTCCATTTTTTTTGATACAGTTGGTCAAGAGTGGGATACAAATGTAGTGCATCCCAGTCTTGAAGAACTAGCAGATGATGTAGATGATGATCAAGATCAACAATTAGTTGATGTTGTGTTTGACGAAGATGTCAAAGAAGAGGAACTAGATCATGATGATGTAGGAGTTATGTTCATGAAGATGATATCCTTGTGGATGATGACATTATCGAAACTGATATCAATGACAATGATGATGATATGACCAATCCTTACAATGTTGAATCTGGATTGGATGATATAGACAAAGAGTTGGATGAAGAAGAAGATCAATGAAATTGAAATGTATGAGTTATGTGATTATATTATATATTTGATATTGATTTCTTGATAGAATTATATTTGACTTATATGGTTACACAATTAATTCATGATGTACTTTTTAATGTTGTTAATTCATGATACAACTATTATAGCTCTCCTCGAAATTTCCATATGATCAAATCCTAATTACTCTATGACTATTTATAATTGGATATTATTTGATCATATCTTTGGTTATTTCATTGCCAAAAAACTAGTGTTTCCTCATGTTGACCCTACACAGTGACATGTGAATGGGGCCAACATTGAATTTTTTTCAATTTGTGCTTGTATGGAGTGAAACTTGACATGGTTAGCCTAGACGCATGCATTGATGATATGGGAGGGTTTCGAGACTCAAACATGAGGTCATGCTATATAAAGGAATCTTGTCCTTCCTAATAATACAAGTTGCCTTATTCTTCATCTATTTCATATATTGTTCTTAGCATTTCTTTGGTTAATGGTTTCAAAAGATGAGGCTCTCTGAGCCTCACCTTGGATCTATTACACATCAGTTTGTGCATTTTCATTAGCAATGAATATTTAGATGATCTTTAAAAATCTCATTAAATATAAAGATGATAATAGGAAGCTAAAAAAATGAGTATATTTTGTTTATGGAACCTAAACCACAAGGTTTGTCACTCTAATGCTAAAACCAAGTCAAATTAACCCTTAACACCTATTGGAAAATTCAAAACATGCCTTTCTTTCAAATTCCCAAGAACGTATAAACCTTTTGAAACCACAAATGCATGTTATGAAAGTGTATGGTAATCCTACTTATAGTGGAAGTTCACATGATAAGCTAACCAATGGAACTATATTGGAGGATAAACCCACCTATGGAATTAATTTAAGAGGTAAGTGATTCCTCTTAGTGGAATTTTGAGTCTTGGATTAATCCATAGTGCTAAAATTAGTTCTAGTGTTCTTCCCTTGGTGTTATATTTATCTCTACAATTTCCCATACTTAACCATTTCATCATCCCTTTTCCCAAGCTATTTGTATCATAATATAAACTTGGTCCAATCTCACATTAGCCTCTTAGGTAATTATCCATTTCCTCCAAGTTGAATGGAAACTTTTGTACCAATGCATCTATGTTTTCCTCCCCTAATGGATCAATACTTGACATCACCTTAACAATCTTCTTTATGTCATAGCATATCTTCAAAGTTCCTTTGACATGCTTTAGATGTGTCAATATTAACTAGATTGAATATATTATTTTTAAAATCTCTTAACACATTCCATGACAAGAAAATGACTCATTTGGATTAAGGAGTACTTTCCTAAACCATTCCTTCATATTCAACCATCCCTTCTCACACCCACATCGTAATTCATATCCATGTTAGTTGTTATTAGTGTTTTAAACCAACAATCAATGAATCATAGGATAGAAGAAAAATCATTATGCACAAGGATAAGAATCAAAGAGACTGAAAGAATCGATTCACTAGATATGCTCCCCATTACTGTAATAGACCAATGTAAAAAAATAAGTCATAACAAGAATAGGACCAAAAAAACCTAGGAAAAGAAACCTTGTAGGATACATTAATAAGACATTGATTGTAAGCATTTCTTCCATGATGTTTAAATGAAAAAATATTAGATAGCTCAATCTTTAGTCAAGTAGTATTTCAATCACTAATTCTTAGACATCCATCATGACTAAACATCACATATCATAAGCCTTTTTAACAATCACTAGGATTGTAGATAATATTCAATCATGTCATAGGAAATAAATCATCAAAAATTATAAAGAAAGAGAAAACCAACTATATAAGCTCAACAAGCCACCATACAAAAATTATATTTTGTAGAAAATAAAATAAACTATATGTTGACATAGCATATATATAAACTATATGTTTTGAATTTTGGCCCTACGCACGTAGGAGCACGACATAACATACTGTACTAAGACCCTAACTAGAGAGTTGCATCAAGAACCACTGCATCCATCCCCTGAGTGGAGAGTTGCGAGACTTCACTAGATGAGTGTTGCAAGGCCATTGAGTCGAGGAGGAAGACTAGGAACCATTTGGCAAGAGGAAAGCAGAGTGAGAGGTGAGGGCACTCAGAAAGGGAAAATCGACCAAGGGACAATGATTGTAAATGATTTTTCCCCCACATTTAGAAATCTTGTTGAAAGTACAGTGATTTAGACTTTGTTTGTTCCCATCAAGGTGTTGCATGCTATATTTTGGTCAATTCAAGCCAATTCCCATTAACAAACCCAAGTACTACCTAGTACTGGTGTCTGGTTAGTTTGAACAACCAAGCTTTGAGATGTTCAATTAGTTGGGTGGTCATTTTTGGCCTATGAACTATAGTTTTTGTATCTTTCTTAGCATAAGATTGAAAGGAATTCCCATCACATAACAACACATGAAGTTCACTAGGGTTGAAATTTCTAAACTTCAATGAAATAAATTTACATATTGAGGTCCACAAATGATCAAAGGGACTGAAAACAATACATGGTCTGTGAATGCAATGAAAAATTCCTAGTTCCTATCCATACAAGAATGTATAGAAGTACATGATGCAGAGTTAGAGGAAAAAAACAAACTCACACAATCTCATTTGACAAGTCACAAACATTCTTGAACTTTCCTTCTTTTGACATACTTATTCAACTATATTTCCCTTCACAAAACCCAACACAAACACTCAATTTTTTCTTTAGAGTTTCAAACCATTACCAAACATTCAAACACCTTAGTCAACTTCATCTTGATCAAAACAAACAATTACCCAGTATGCCCTTTCATTTTACCATTAACTCTCTTTATGACTATCCTAAACTTCACAATTTCAACTCAACATAAAGTAATCTGACCCAAAATAGTATTTAGGCTAATATATACCACAAATTTTCCATTTTATTTCACTTCAAACAAATTTAAACCATATCCTATACTTTATTCTTGACAATTTAACAAAATCATATATTGTACTTTCATTTTAGTCTCCAAAATAGGGCTATTATTAGACAAATAAATCAAAGCAATGGACTTTTTAACTTCATTCTTACACCAAACCTTATATCAAATGATATCAAATTATACCTTGGTAATCTCTTAACCAAAACAACCAAGAACTCCCACTTAATCATCAAAATCCCTTAAAGTTCTTACTGTCACTGTTTCCTCTATACCCTATTTGCAACACTTGTAGGTCTGCCAACCTATTTGTCAGGGCTTCATTCACAATCTAAGCACTATTACACAAGTCTATCCACACTTTTCAATTCCATCCTTATAGATCTAAAACATATTCAAAATGGGTATCAAAACTTTTACAACACAAGCTTCAAATATTGTTGCCTCAGACAAATTTAGGCCTAATTAGGCCTGATTTGCATAAGGGCTTGTTGCTTTACTAACTCCTAACCAGAGTACACTTTTCTAGTGCTTGAGACATGTTTAGTTTGACTGGTATATGCTCTTCAAAGCATCAAAGTCTGTTTACAAAGTATTTTCACAAAACCCTAAGGGCTTAACCTTCATAATTACTCTGTTCACAGACTGTACACAATTTTTCAGTCAGGAAACTTCATTCCCTCGCATCTTATCTTTATTATTTTTCCCTAAACCCACTAAAACATGAAATAACATTCATAGTAGGATAATCTCACAAGAAACCATAAGATTCCACCAATTAATAAAGGAGAAACATAATTATTTGTCTCTGCTTACCCTAACTAAGGGTTTTAGCAGTCTAAAGTAAATCCACAATAACACACAAAAATATTAACTAAAATGCATGAAATTTGATGTAACAGGAAGGTGATTGAGATTATTACCATATCCAACCATTCTACCATGCCTTCAAGGTCATACAATTTTGTACAATGCCTGGAAATGCAAGATTTTTAAAGAAAAATGATTAAAAATCAGAAATTTTCCTTGAACTTACTCTTTATTCAACCACACTCAAAGTTCTAAAAGATACAATAAAATTTTTAAAGGAAAAACAACTGACTTTTAGCCTTCTAACTACCTCTAACCGACCCTAATGACTCTTCATCTTGTAATATTTCCTTTTTGATTAAGTTGACAACTTTTTACATTATTTTCTTTTTTGCACTTTTGGACTTAATAAACACCAAATGAACTCAACATGACCTCAAATATATGAAACATGACTCTAATAACATGATTTACAAAGTAGGAACAATAACATTGAATCAAATTTCAAAACATTGCTTCATAGAGGCCTAATTATGCCAAGGTGCTCCTACACTAGTACAAGAGATGAAAAAAAGACAAGGAACCACTAAAACTTTTGAATATTTCACTAACTCAACCAAACCTCCAAAAGAACAGTACAGATGGAAGCACTATGGAAATCCTGAAAGAGAACACTAATGAAAGTGGAGTTTTTTTTTTCAAGTTCAAGAAGAGTATAAATGGTTCAAAGATTTTGTGGGTGTTTGGAAAATGGTGAAGGAATGTTGGATAGGGAGGGACCCAATTAGTCTCTTTAACTAGATTCTTAAGAAAGAAAAAATCTTTGATACATTTTGGGGTTCTTCTAAGTAGGGCCCATATTTTATTATTTTATTTGTGGGACCCAAAAAACCATAGGGGTAGAAACCTATGGAGCTTAATCATTAAAGGAAAAGGGTCTACCCATTTAGAAATAGACTGAAAGGATGGTTGCATGAGGGGCTATTTCACATCAAAGGTGGTCCAAAAAATTTCATAGAGTAACTAACCAAACACTAGTACTACCTCAAAGGGAATATTGTCTTCAAAGAAGGTGGTTCAAAAAAATTCATAGACAGGTACAAAAAGTAATAGCAACCTCCCACTGACTAACCCAAACAACCTCCAAGAAATAAGAAAATGACTCCTCTAGATGTTCTGAAAACCCAAGGCTTCAAAACACAAAGTTGGTGACCCTACAAACCATTCCCATGCTTACCAAGTGATCTCTAATCATCAGAACCTTACAAGGTTTATTGATACATTCACAACTATTCTTACCTCCACATGCATTTGACTAGTAGTGACAATCTTGGTTTGTAATCCTCCAACCCCATACCTTGGGATCACATCACCATGAAATAACTTCATCCAACATCCTTATGACTGAAGGTACCACCAAATAGGTATTTTTCAGATTTGTCTTCCTCAAGTGAGGGAAATTCAGGAAGAGAAGAGGAAAGCAAAAGGGTTGGATATGATAAGGAAGACCCAAAAAAAATGCAATAAAGAAATCCTTTAGTTGTTATTCATAGTGCCTTAAATAGATGAGATAAGAGAAAGGGTTAAAATATTGACTGAGAGAGCATGAAACTTGCAAGTAAGCTATCATGAGATATTTAATTATAACATAATTTCATTCATGGTTTTATACTTTGTACTCTTTTATGTCATTAACTAAAATATGTGTTATTTTTACAGGATTTTTTGTGTCCTCATGATGTTGTTGGCCATGATCAGGGTACTGTAGGTGCTACCAGAGGAGTAGGGGTTGGTACAAGTTTTGATCTTGATCTTCCTGCACATACATCACATCATCTGACCCCATCATCCATGTTTATATTGTCAACTAAAATGTCAGCAACACATAGCATGAAAACATCGAGTAGTGTACCCTCTGGTAGCGAACACATGCCAAAACATGCATTAGGACATGTACCTGGGGATGGAAAGACCACTACTAGTAGTGATGCTTTAGCAACATTTCTTGGATCTTCCCGTATTACTAGTACGAGAACATTGTCGGTCACATTTGTGGTGATCAAGGATTTTGTTCCCATAAAGATAGAGAAGGTGCCAGGTACTTTAAAATGTTTTAATTATTATTATATATAATCCAATTGAAATTTACTTATTGATCACTTTTTTTAGACTAATGATCCCATGATCATTTTGTAGGAAATGATGTTTTTTATAAACATCTAAATGATATTACATTGGAGATCTTCGGGCCTACCATACATACACGGTGGAATGCCCAAAATCAAGATTTAAAAGATGAGCTCATTAAACTTTTACTTGTGCTATTCGGTAATAACACATTCAACTGAACCAAGGTCCTTAAGAAAGATGGTACCTATCTAAAGTATGTGAGGGACCAATATAGGTCACATTTAGAGAAGAATAAAACGTACGAGCATCCCCCCATGATTCCAGATAGGGAGTGGAAGGACCTAGTGTCAGATGGAAAGGAGAAGGCTAAAAAGAAAAAAGGAAAGACACCACTCGGCCAAGGAAGGTATATAATACTATCAACAATGTAATTATATACTAATTAATCTTTCTTTTTACATAAGCTAATGTATTTCAAACTTTCCATAGGCTACTCAACACATCGAAGGAAACAAAGGAAAGACTAGAAAAATACAGGTAGCACAAACTTGGCTCTAGTGGTTATATGAAATTAGCCACATGAATTGTAAGTATTAATAAATGAAATATTGCATCCAAATAATAAATTGCAAAAAAATTTGGTTTTATCACACCATAGAAGCAAAATTCATGATCTTATGCAAAAATGTAGGGCTCTGAATTCAACAGAGTTCCCACAGAAGAGGAAATGAAGATTGCCTTCCAACAAGGCTCTGGAGTTGTGGTTGAATGCCTAAGAATCTTGAGTGGGAAAACACAAGCTTCCACTACATCTGACACACAAGTAAATAAACTCAATGAAGTTTATTTAAAATCAAATACTTGTGCAATCTATTCAATATTAATTTCCACCATAAAGTAATTATGTGCCTATTTTTTTTAAACAAGCAAGCAATGATAATACTGCGCATGACATTGGAATGTAGCCTGGTGAGGGTGGAGCACAACTTGCAGATGAAGGTCATGGTGTGCATCTCGGTACTGGATGTATTCATGTGCTATACAAAATGTAGTATGGATTAATACAATTAAACATCTTTAATTGCAATTGGTCTATTAATTAATTTAACCTTTCATGTTTCAACTTTAGAGCATGTAGAGCATGATCAACATGTTGAGCATGATCAGGCTAGACAAGATCAGGAACATGATGTGGCCCCATCAGGTAAAGAGGACCACTCTAATGTTATTTTAAACATATTTAATTGCAATTGGTGTATTAATTAATGTAACCTTTCGTGTTTCAAGTCCAAAGGATTTAGAGGGTGTTCAACATGTTGAGCATGAGGCTATAAGACAAGATCAGGAACATGATGTGGCCCCATCAAGTAAAGAGCGCCACTCTAATGTTCTTTTAACTAATGAAATACTTGTAACAATAATAATAAAACATATCAATTTAACATTTCTTTGTTATTGTAGCAGACACCCCCTTGTAGTGGCCTCCACGTCATGGGTACACGAGTAGGCATACATTAAGATCATGAGAAGTGGGTCAAACAACTAAAGGGATGAAATACAATTTAGAAAACAATACTCCACTTCTTTTATTAGCTACAAAAAAGAAACAAAAAAAAAAAAGTAATTGTAATCATATTATGACAACCATATTTTTGATAATATGTTAATGAATATTAAAAAATAATATTTTTGACAACCATATTTTTGATAATATGTAAAAACTAAAAGAATGAATGTTATATGTTATTAATGGATGGATGAATGAATGTTATATGTTATTAATGGATGAATGAATGATTAATTTTATATGATCGGGTATGGGGAATTGAGAGTGATGTGAGGTGGGAAGGGGCCAAATGAGCTTCCACCATCACATGGTTGGCCCTGTTAAGTAGAGAATATTAAACTATTCTCAAAACAAAGACAAGCTCAATAAGGTAATGCACTTTTCAATATTTCATTATGTTGCACTTTTAAGCTTATGTGATTTTCATTAGTTCTCTTTGCTTCAATATGTTACCCTTTGTACTTATTTTACTTTTTAACACATCTCATATGTTACCCTAGATGACAGCCTTTGCAGGGGAAGCTATCCATGGATGGATCCCGCATCTGGGGATATACGAGTTTGGATTAGACAAACTTGGGATGTACTCATGTAGTGTAGAAACAAAAGAGAAGAGCCTAGCCATTTCAACACAAGAATTGGATTGAGAATGGTACGTGGTTCGAACTAGGTTTGGGTATGAGGGGTCTATGAGAGAGCCTTGTAACACAGTTGGTATTAAATCATTAAACATACAAATATTTTAATTATGTGGTTAATGCTAAAATCATCCACAATTCACTATGTGATGAGTAGTTAGTGATGATGTCATGCCATTGTTTTGTAGGTTATTGATTTTGTAGTTGCTCCCAATAATCATCTCTAGTTGCTTACATGTCATTTGATCCATATGAGGGGCACCTTTCAATTTGGGTAGCAATTTTATAGATGATTCTCTTATTTAGTGACCAATGGAATAAGTGAGTGGATGGATTGCTCCCAGTAATCACCTATTATGTGCTTCATGCACTGATGATAAGATAATTTCATTGGATAGAATTAATACACTTATGTATTATATGTTGCTAGTTTGGTTTTTTTTTTTGGTTTAATTGTTATTTTTATTCACCTACGTATCATATGAGAAATCACACACATATTTTGCTAGAGATCCATCACAAAGTGACTTCTCTCTCTCACACACACACAACTGAACAAAAATAGAATGTACTGTGTGGAAATAATTATTTGTGGATTTAATTTCTATTTGAACTCAATTGTAATCAAGTGGGCTTCATACATTACGGGAACAATACTTGTTTTGATTCGTGAGCTTGGTGTGTAGTTCAATGATGGCATCAACATACTTGTACGTTGTCTTTACACTAAATTTTTCCTGTAAAATGTTAAGAACATATTTTACTTTATTCCACTATGAGAGAAGAAGTTGACTATTAGATTTTTTCCCAAGGATATCTTCACATATTTGAAATTTTACCATAAGTCTTCGATTTTTTCATTCATACCTATTTAAACTATTAAAATCGATTTTGTGATTAATCCTTTCAAATTAGTAGATAATCGTTTACTTTTTGATTGGTTAATGAGGGTTTTTGTAGGGATTCCACAACCTTAAGACATAAATTTGGGTCCCTAGTTTCCATGTGTGGGTTTTCAACACTATGGCCATATGCTTTGGGACTTGCATTATTGCAAGTCATGTGAGACATATCTAGCAATTTCTATGGTAGTTTTTTCCCAAGTCTTGATTGTTGGGTCTTCTACCATTGTTCTTATAAGCTATTTACTCACTATATGTATCCAAGACCCATTCTGCACACATTTCAAATTGAAGAGAAGTAACATATCAGCCAAGCAGTATCTATGTCACCCCAATCATTTTTTATGTTTATATTGGAACAATACAATATATCAACACAACAAAAAGCAAGCTTCACTGATAAAAACATTGCAGGAATGGCCTACATTAACAAGGAAGCACATTGTACAATATTGACATAGGCGCATTGCATTCATACCGATCGATAGAAGAAATTGGGTTGTATATTTTGATTAAAAAGGAACAAATAGAGAATGTAGCACCACAAGAAATGCATATCAGCATAACTCATGAAAGTTTCCCTGACAATATACTCATTGGCCATTGAAAGCCTAACAAGTGACAATTTCGTTCTCATATACTACTCTGATGAAGATAAAAGGCTCGTATCAGGGACACATTCTTTTTGTTCTACCAATGGGTTATTTAAGAAAGTAAAAGATAGACTCACTCGATATTTCAGCATGAGGTACACCGATATATTTCATCCGAGGAACACATTGATATCAAAACAATAGAAAATGGACCCCCCGATGACACATCTTATAGTGATAATATTTAGTCGTGAGAACATATCTCAAGTTACACCGACATAGTGGATAAAATAATGTACCATCAGTGAAAGTTGTGCCAATGGAATTCATTGGTGGGAGTATCACCATCAGAAGTAATGAATAACTTTGGGCCCAATAGAACAAAGTCTCTCCGATAGGATTACATTAGATAAACTACATCGATAAAGGATGCAAAGAAAGAAAAATACTTGTTGGAGTGATTTATACCGAAAGATGCATAAGCCAAATTATTCATGCAAAGAAAAAAATCCATACATATAACCATGTTAGGGAGGGAAGACGTTTGAATGAATAATTTTTTAAAAAAAAATGTAGGGTTTCATCACAATTTTGACGAACATAGCCCAATGAAACACAAAAAATTGTGACGAGGTTGCTATACACTCACTATAGTTTTTGTCATAATGGAAATGACGGTTTGCTCCACCTCATCAGAAAATGGATGAATGTTTTGTGTTTTTTTGACGATTTCAAATGGGCATTCTGCAATTTTTTGTGAATTTTTGCATCAATAGATGGACGAAGTTATGTTGATTTTGTGATGGACACCACCAAAAATTTTCATGGAGCTAACTGATGATTTCAGGTTGTGGTTTTGACATATAAAAAATTTTCGTTAAAGTGACGAAAATCCATTGACGAAATTTAAATTAGTGTTGCATCAGTAAGTCGACAATATTTTGTTGATATGTCACCAAACATTCGTCGAAATTTGTAGTCAAATATAGTAGTGCCTTGAATGATGTCTTGAGATGTAAATGAACAATCTAACATGAAGTGGCCATGTAGAATGTAGATCTTGATCTTGAATATGGATATGAAACAATACTTGCAAATGGATCTTTAATGCTACATCAAAACACTAGCTCAACAACATGGTTAAGGCTTGATGATCTTGACATGATGATGGATCTTGAATTTCTGCAACAAATGATGAATAATTCTTCCCTTGAATGCCTTAGAAATGCTCTTTTAAACTCTCTTGATGCTCTTGTGAAGTATTGGATTGCTTAAATCTTGATAGCTTATGTTGATATCATGAAGGCTTAGTGAAATAATGATATGAGACCTTTTTTATATAGGCAATCCATCCAATTTATTGTTTATTAGATCCTAGAGGTTGACATTCATGAAATTAGAACTTAAAACCTTGATTTCCTCTCAAAACCCTAAAAAGGGGAAAAATGGGACTCATACACCAATTGTGGTGTATATATCCCATCTGGATGGGACTCATATGCCTAAGGTGGCATATGGGTCCCACCAAGCTTTTTCAAGTGAAGGAAATGTTGGGGATTTGAGAAATTAAGTGTATTTGTTGATTATGTTAGGATTTTTGTTGAAATAAGCCTCAGAATGCATAATATAGGGTCTTAGGGGCCTATTAATGATGATATGAATATCATAAATGCAAGAGGGCCCAAAACTCAATGTGAGTGTGAATAAATACACTTTACAACATTAAATTAAGGAAAAATAAGTCAATTTAGATTAAAAGGGACCTAATTCCAATGTGAATGTGTAAAACACTTTACAAACCTAGATCAAGGTGATATTAAGTCCATTTTAATGTTAACCATTCCCAAATCAAGTGAAAAAATGTAAATGACAATATTTTTCGACACTACATCTTGTATAATGTTTTCACTACATACATGTAATCTTGAACTTTTACTATATATATATAATTTGTGTATATATATATATATATATATAATTTGTAACAGCTCTTGAAATAGGCACTTGTATATAGGTGATAGTTGAATAAGTTTCCATATGGATATATTAGCAAGGGTCTTCTTAAGATATTCAACTATATTATGAAAAGGTGAACGAGGAGCATTAGGTAAAATATGTTGAGGTGATGGTGATGTTGCGGGAGATATTTGTGGTCCCCTACATATTTGAGTAATTGTATTATATCTTGGTTTTTGTAAAATATTGTTAGATTGTGTCGTAGATTTTAAGAAATCCCTTAGTTTCTTATGTGATTCAGTAGTGGGAGGTGACTTGGGAAGCTCACTGACTAGAGGAGATCCTATTTGTGTCGTTAGAACCTCAACATTATTGTATTATTTGCATTGATCTCTTAGTGAAGAAGAGTCTAATGTCACGTCATCATCTTCAGCTAAGGATTTAATATTATCAATGTTCTCATTTTCTTCCACTATTATGCATTCCTTAGTAAGAGAGTTTCTAGGAGAACTACAAACCAAATGTTCTTGACATTCAAGGATTGGTTCTTCTAAAATGACTTCATCGCAAGTAGGGGAATGGTAAATGGTTGTATTTTATTGTTCAATAAGGGTTTCCCTAGGTGAAGAGGGATAACTAATATTTTCATGACTTTCATGATCAAAGTATCTTCTAACATCAAAGTATCATCTTCACAAAGAGGAGATACACTAGGAGAAAAACAAATGTGATTGTCATGATCATTTCTTTGTTCCCTAATAGGATAGGTAGGGGAGGGATCAAAAAGAGGGTCATAAATGTCTTGTCCACTAAGAGATGTGGGTATGTGTAGGATCATCATGGAAAAAATAGGCCCTTAAGTAGCAATGAAAATTTAGAAAAATCAGAGTTAGGAAACTTGACGTAAAATTTTGAATAAGCTGTCTATATTATTTCAAAAATATGTAAGAATAAAATATGTGGAAAATTGAATGTAGTTTCTAAACTACTAGGTTTATTTAAAAAAATATATTTGGTGAAAATTTGAAATTTCAATGCAGTAGTACTTAAATTTCAGGGAAAAAAATTAGAAGTAGGTGTCTATTTGACCACCTAACCACAATAAAATGATAATATTTTTTATAATATTTTAGATATAAGTAGAGGACTCATGTCTCGATGTGATGCATAATTTTTTTGTAATTTTTTCCAATTAAATAATTAATTATGAATTTTTATTACAAGTTTTAAAAAATAAAAGCTGGGCATGTGCGGGATCATCATGGAAAAACAGGCCCTTAAGTGGCAAAAATTCAGAAAAATTAGAGTTAGGCAACTTTAAAAATTTGAATAAGTTATCTATATTATTTCAAAAATGTGTAAGAATAGAATATGTAGGAAATTAGATGTAGTTTCTAAACTACTAGGTTTATTTTTTTAAAAAGAAAATCTATTTGGTGAAAATTTGAAATTTCAATGTAGTAGTTCTTAAATTTCAAAGAAAAAAAAAAAAGTAGGTGTCTGTCTGACCAACCTAAACACAATAAAATGATAATATTTTTTTTATAAGATTTAAGATATAGGTAGAGGACTCATGTCCTGATGTGATGCATATTTTTTTTTTTTTTCCAAGTAAATAATTAATTATGAATTTTTTATTACAAATTTTAAAAAATATAAAAACTCATATGTTTGACCACCTTAACTTGGTCAAAACTTAATGAAATTCATTTTTTATTTTTCTAATTCTATAGTATGTGAATCATAGAATGTGACGCATGTTTTGGATTCAAAAAATGTGATACCATTTGAAAGCTATAGATGTTTTTCAATCAACCTATCAATCAGGACTTTAATCATAATTCAAATAGAAAATAAATAATTATTATTTATTAAATTCAAAATAAAGCATAATTTATATTGTGGAAAGCTAAAAATTTCATTTAAAAACCCTTTTCATTTGATGAATTTTGGGTAAGAAAAAAGTCATCAACCACATACCCTATATATACCCATCATATTGCCACTTTTTGGCCCATCATGATCTTGGACATACCCAACTCTTATGTATGACCACCTTAACTTGGTAAAAACTTCACAAAATTCATTTTTATTTTTTAATCCTATTGTATGTAAAGCACAAAATGTGACACATGGTTTGGATTAAAAAAATGTAATATTGTTTGAAAGCTATCAATGTTTTTCAATTAGCCTATCAATCAGGACTTTAGTTGTAATTCTAATAGAAAATGAATAATAATTATTTATTAAATTCAAAGTAAAGCATAATTTATATTGATGGAAAGCTGAGAATCTCCTTTAGAAACCCTTTTCATTTCATCAATTTTGGGTACAAAAAATTCATTAGCCACATGGGTGAAGACTAGAAAAGCAGGGTAAGTTGTTAAACACATTCTTTGTGTTGACTTCTTAGGATTGGCATATCCTAGCCAAATTCCAAAGCAAGCCCAAGGATAACCCCTAGGTAGTAAGGTTTGTGTAAGAAATATTGGATATCCAATTAAATCGGATATCCGATATATTTTATATATGATTTTTAAAAATGCAATATAGCTTATAATATATGATTTAAAAAATGGGTATGTGCAGGATCATCATGGAAACAACAGGCCCTTAAGTGGCAAAAAAATCAGAAAAATCAGAGTTAGGCAACTTGACGTAAAAATTTGAATAAGTTATCTATATTATTTAGAAAATATGTAAGAATAGAATCTATAGCAAATTGAATGCAGTTTCTAAACTACTAAGTTTGTTTAAAAAAAAACAAATCTATTTGGTGAAAATTTGAAATTTCAATGTAGTAGTACTTAAATTTCAGGGAAAAAATAAGAAGTAGGTGTCTGTCTGACCACCCTAACCACAATAAAATGATAATATTTTTTTAGAATATTTTAGATATAAGTAGAGGACTCATTTTCCGATGTGATGCATATTTTTTTGTAATTTTTTTTCAAGTAAATAATTAATTATGATTTTTTTATTTCAACTTTTAAAAAATATAAAAAAACTCGTATGTTTGACCATCTTAACTTGGTAAAAAATTCATGAAATTCAAATTTTGTTTTTTTAATCCTATAGTATATGAATCAAAGGATGTGACACATGTTTTGGATTCAAAAAATATGACACCATTTGAAAGCTATAGATGTTTTTCAATTAGTCTATCAATTAAGACTTTAATCGTAATTTGAATAGAAAATGAATAATAATTACTTATTAAATTCCAAGTAAAGCATAATTTATATCGGTGGAAATTTGAGAATATCCTTTAAAAACCCTTTTCATTTCATCAATTTTGGGTAAAAATAAAATCATCAGCCACATACCCATCATATTGCCACTTTTTTGGCCCACCATGATCTTGCACATACCCAAATGCAATAAATAGATTATAGTTTATTTTTGTATATCTAGTTTATAATATACAATATAGTTTATAATTTAATAAATAATATACAATTTATGATAATCTCTTACAGAATTATGTATAATATATAATATATTATATTATTATGTATAATATTTAAATATTATTTCTATATTTGAGTTATGTATAAATATTTATAAATATATATTACTAATATATAAAATATTATATAACTAATTAATATTACTAATACATAAAATATTTAAATATTATCTCTTTCCCTCTCTATCTCTCTCCCATTCCCTCCTTCGCTCTCTTTCACTAACTCTCTCTATCTCTCTCCCCTCTACCCTCTACTCTCTCTCTCTCTCAAGTCCATCTCTCCTTCCCCCTCTCCCTCTCTCATTTCTCTCTCTCACTCACTCCCTCTATATCTATCCCTTTATCCTTAACCCTAAACCCTTAAAACCTAAACCCTTAAACCCTCTACCCTCTACCATTAACCCTATATACCCTCTATCCCTCTCCCACCCCCCTCTCTCTCTCTCAAGTCTCTCCCCCTACCCCCTCTCCCTCTCTCAAGTCTCTCTCAGAATCACTCCCTCTAACTATTTCCCCTCTACCCTTAACCCTTAAACCCCAAACCCTCTACCCTCTACTCTTAACCCTCTACCCCCCCTCTCTCTCTCCCTCCTATCCCCTCTCCCTCTCTCAGGTCTCTCTCTCTCACACTCACTCCCTCTATATCTCTCCCTCTAACCTTAACCTTAAACCCTTAAACCCTTTACCCTCTACCATTAACCCTATATACCCTCTATCTGATAGGGAGAGGGGTTGGAGGAATCAATCATAGATTCCTGCTCTAGGTCTTGCTTGCAAGGCCTCCTTGGTGTTCTGCTCCACCATCTTAACCTATAGGTCCCTTTTCATGTTTAGGTACCCCTGGTTCTCCTAGCCAACCCAACTGCTATCACAATATAACAAACCAAGTCACTCTTGGTGCAAAAAACTCTAACTCTTCCTTAGCCTTTAATCTGCCCTAAAAACTAACTATACCTCCAAAATTTGAACTTTGACTTGCAGGGGTGTGGAGGTGTTTTAACACATTTCAATCCATCTAATTTTTATTCTTAAGAATCCTCCTATCTCTATTTCTTGGTCACTTTCTTCAAACCCTCATTTAGGGTTAAAAAGGATACTAGCCTAAGAGCCCCAATTAGGTCTCCCTCTCTGAGAAAATTGATTGTCTCTCACAATTTCTCCAAAGAACCACCAATATTTCTTTGGGGTTCTTGCTTCTAATGGACACCTTTCAAGGATTTTTGAGGTCTTGAGTCTTCATCAGTCGTACAAGGCCTCAACTTGAAATTGGGCAAAATCTAGGGTTTTCAAGCCTTTTCTGGCTGCTTCCAATCTGCTAAGTCTTTCACTGACCTAATGTGTTAATTGAGCTTCCTCTTGATTACCAGACCTTGGAAAGAATTCCATCCACCTTCTCCAAAAGGAAAAACAACAAAATTTAATCACTCTTGCAAGATATGTGTTATGCACTCCTGGTCTTCCCTAGCCAAACTCTCCTTGGTTTGCCTAGGGCAAGACTTTGCCAACAACTCCTACACTCACACAAACCCTAAAACCTACCATATGTACACACATGGAGTCTAGTCACTGTTCCCAAAGGGCCGTACAATTTTTACGGTGGGAAAGTGGTCTAGCACTCCATTTTCTCAAGACTGCCTAGTTCAGACCAGCCACAGAATGACAACAAACTATTTACAAACAATGGTTCAAAATGAATCAAAAAGGTTAACAGATGGAACACAGAACTTGTATTCTATCAACACTACATCCTACATACAAAACAGTAATTAATTCAATCCATTAAAGCTCTACTTGAAGCAAAAATCATAAAAAAAACCCTCAAAAACACTGTTTTCCTTCAATTTCACAAATTTACACCACAATGCTAATGCTTCCAACCCTACTCTCAGGTTGAGGCACTCCTTATATAGGTTTGAAAAATAGTTAGACTCCCTTGGTCAGTCATGTAAGTCATTAAATGGCAAAGTTGTAAAATGCACTGTGTTTTTCAACTTTTGCCAATTTTTGAAAACTAGGTAAGATGAGTTCCTAAACTCATTCACCCTTCCTCAACTTCTATCCAAGAGAACAACTACATCCATTAAATATATCCTTAACTCAATGGTCAACATGACCTTCTTGATAAACAACAAAACAAAAGAAAAGCATCCTAGACTTCCTAAATGTCTAAGATTTCCTAGGAGCTCCTGCACCACTATCTATCTCCCACTCCCTCTCTCTCTCTCTAAAGTCTCTCCCTCCTACCACCTCTCCTTGTCTTAGGTCTCTCTCTTAGAGTCACTCCCTCTATCTCTTTCCCCTATACCCTTAAACCTTAAACCCTAAACCCTTAAAACCTCTACCCTCTACCCTTAACCCTCTACTCTCTCTCTCTCTCTCTCTCTCTCTCTCTCTCTCTCTCTACCCTTAACCCTAAAACCTAAACCTTTAACCCTTAAACTCTAAACCCTTATAACCCTCTACCCTCTACCATCAACCCTATACCCTTTATCTCTCTCCCACTCCCTCTCTCTCTCAGGTCTCTCACTCAATCACCCCTTATATCTCTTTGTCCCCTCTACCCTTAACCCTCTACCCTTTATCTCTCTCCCACTCCCTCCCTCCCTTTCTTTCACTAAATCCCTCTATCTCTCTCCCCTCTACCCTAAACCATAAACCATTAACCCTTAAACCCTCTACCCTCTACTCTTTCTCTCTCTCAAGTCTCTCCCTCCTACCCCTTCTCCATCTCTCAAGTCTCTTTCTCTCACTCACTCCATCTATATCTCTCCCCCTACCCTTAACCCTAAAACCTTATCCCTTAAACCCTAAACCCTTAAACCATTGAACCCTCTACCCTCTACCATTAACCCTATACCCTCTATCTATCTCCCACTCCCTCTCTCTCTCTCAAGTCTCTCCCTCTTACCCTCTCTCTCTATCTCCCTCCTACCCCCTCTCCCTCTCTCAGGTTTCTCTCTTTCTTACTCACTCCCTCTATCTTTCTCCCCTCTACCTTGAACCCTAAACCCTTTAAACCTTTAACCCTTAAACCCTAAACCCTTAAACCATCTACCCTCTACCATTAACCCTATACCCTCTATTGCTCTCCCACTCCCTCTCTTTCTCTCTCAAGTCTCTCCCTCCTACCCCCTCTCTCTCTCTCAGGTCTCTCTCTCTCAGTCATGCCCTCTATCTCTCTCCCCTCTAATCTTAACCCTTAAACCCTCTACCCTCTCTTTCTCTCCCTCCTACCCCCTCTCCCTCTCTGAAGTCTCTCTCTCACTCACTCCTTTTATCTCTCTTTGAAGTCTCCCTCTCTCTCTCTCTCAATAACTCCCTCTATCTCTCTCACTCACTCCCTCTATATCTCTTCCTCTAGCCTAAACCCTTAACCCTTAAACCTTTAACCCTTAAAACTTAAACCCTTAACCCTTAAACCCTGAGCCCTTAATCCCTCAACCCTCTCCATTCCCCCTCCTAATTCTCTCTCTTCCCCTCTCTTGGTCTTTGTCTCTCTCCATTTCCCTCTATCTCTCTTTGTCTCTCCCTTTCCCTCTCTCTCCCTTCCCCCTCCTAATTCTCTCTCTCCCCCTCTCTATCTCTCTCTCTCTCCCCCATTTCCTCTCTCTCTCTCTCTCTCCCTTTCCCTCTCTCTCTCTATCTCTCTCTTTCCCTCTCTCTTTCTTTCCCACCCTCCACCTCCTAATTACTCTTGGTTATGTGTGCAAAAATTGAATAAATTGGATATCCAATTTATAACACCAAAATCTTATCGTTACCATACATTTTTCAATGTTTTTCAAATCAGATATCATATTTTATCTGATATAGGATTTGTGGGCCATAGAAAAACCCCATGTGGGCCATTTTGGGCATCCCAACAGACCCTACATTTTGTTTTCTTGCTTTGCAGGCGACAAAAGTGCGATTTCAGACAAGAAGAGACAAAGTTCAACTTTTTGGAGCATATTCTACTCAAATTTGTCATTAGCAATCATTTTTTAGCATATTTTCTGAAGTATAATGGGGATAAAGAGTTGTCAAAAGCAAAAACATAAGAGAAAGCTTACAAAAGAACAAATTGAAGCATATAGACAAAGAGATAGAGAAGGTCATAGAAAGAGAAGACAAGGTATAATGTTGAATATTTGTGAACCTAAGCCCTTTGGTCTTTCAAGTGAAGAGGAAATTGAATATGTTCAAGGTGAAAATGTTGGAATTGAAGATGTTGAACATGATATTGAAATTGGGAATGAAATTAATTAAATTGATAATGAAAACATTCAAGATGAAAATGTTGGAATTGAAGACGTTGAACATGATATTGAAATTGGGAATGAAATTATTGAAATTGTTATTGAAAATGTTCAAGGTAAAAATGTCGGAATTGAAGATGTTGAACATAATATTGAACCAAGTGTAAATTATGTTTCACCAGATTACATGAGAAATGAAGAACCTTGTGTAGAAGAAAGACATTCCAATTTCAAGACCTTCAAGAACCCCTAAATGGTTAATTGAAATTGATGAGAACATTATAAACAATTTTGAAGGAAAGAAATCAACATGAACCATTTGGTTGTGGGATACACAAATTTTCAACAAATATTTTAGCAATAAGACATTGATCGAGCAATGCCAACTTTTTGTACAATTGCTAAATATGTAAAAGATGAGACCTTTGCTATCCAAATTGAAGATTCATGTGAACAAGAAGACCGAATAAAATTCTATTATTGTCAAAAATATTTTTAATGATCTCACGTCTATTGGAAAAAATAACAAGTAAAAATATAAGAGAGCTGCTCAAAGAGTCATTACAACCACCTTAGCAAGCCATCAATTGAAAAAGGCTCACTTTATGAGACAAACTTGTATTGATTTTGACATAAATCGTAAAAATTTGGATAGAGCATTTGAAAGAAGAGAAAGAATAGATGATCCTCTTAAAAATGATACATGGGATTTTGTCGGGAGGCTTCCACATGTTGATAAGAAGCTCACTAATAATATAAAGTAGGTAATTCAACAATTTTGGCATGATAACTCTAGAGTATCACCCAATGCAAAGGATGTTTTACAATTAAAAATTGGCAATTGAGATCATACACTACATCCTAAACATTTCTTGGAATCAAACCAAACAATGTTGTTCAAAACATTTATTGAAACACATCCAAATATGGAAATATCACAAAGGAATTTTGAAGGTTTGAAGCCATTTTATTGTGTGCCTCTTAAAATTCATAATACTTGTTGCAAATACCATATGGAGTTTTCAATGTACCATGAACTATTATGCTATATCATTTCTACTTTTCATACTAATGAAATTTTGTAGGAGTGTGGTGCAATGCATCTTCCGAAATCATCAAGGGACTTGATAGATCTATTTTTATGTTCTAGAGATGATTGCATCTTCCAAAATCATCAAGGGACTTGCTAAATCTATTTTTATGTTCTAGAGATGATGGTTGCCTTTTCTATAGAATTGACTGTTTAAATGTGAAGTGCTCACAATGTGGTGGCTTGTCAAATTTTGTTCAATGTTTTCATGAGGGCTCTGAACATGAAATTGGAAAGAAGCTTGTTGAGAAAAACATATATGATATAGTCAAATATACTTTGTAGAGTGGAGGTGAAGGTTCTAGATGTGAGCTAGCTACAAAAGAATGCAGTGTTGCTGATTTTATTTCAGATTTTAAGGACAATATTTTCTAAAAGTATGCAAGGCATAGCCATAGGTCTCAGTGGTTGGATCAACAATTTAGGATGTGTAAGAACTCTTTTCTGATTGGCACTATTATATCAATGGTTTATTTTTCAAGAAACTACACATTGCAACCACAAAATGGGGTACAATCTCAGTATTACAATTCCATTCAAGTTGTTATTTTTGTCCACATAAAATTTAGACATGCACCTGATAGTACAAAAGAGGATTGAAAGATAATCAAAGAGTATCATTTTTATATGAGTGATGATGGATCTCACTCGTTTGAGTACATGTCCAACATTGTTTCGAGAATTTTTTTGAGTTCTTGCAAGAGCATGATATAGTAGTGGGCTGACATCTCATTTGGTCAGATAACTACATAGGTCAAATCAAGAATGGTCATATGTTTTATTGGCTGAGTATAATGCATGTAGAGAGGGGTGTGCCTCATATTTGGAATTTTTTGAAGTTGGACATGGAAAAGGAGAGCATGATGGAGTAGGTGCATGCGTAAATAGAGCGCTAGTTAAGGAGAAATTAAAGATTTTAGGAGAAAAATTCAATGATGCATGTTCTATTGTTGATTGGTGGGTATGTGCAGGATCATGATGGGCCAAAAAGTGGCGATATGATGGGTATGTGTAGGGTATGTGGTTGACAACTTTTTTTTACCCAAAATTGATGAAAAGAAAAGGGTTTTTAAGGATATTCTCAGTTTTCCATCAATATAAATTATGCTTTACTTTGAATTTACTAAATAATTATTATTCATTTTCTATTTGAATTACGACTAAAGTCCCGATTGATGGGCTGATTGAAAAACATCTATAGCTTTCAAACGGTATCACATTTTTTGAATCCGAAACATGTGTCACATTCTATGCTTTGCATACTATAGGATTAAAAAAAAAAAATTCATGAAGTTTTGACCAAGTTAAGGTGGTCAAACATACAATTTTTTATATTTTCTAAAACTTGTAATAAAAAATTCATAATAATTATTTACTTGGAAAAAAATTACAAAAAAATATGCATCACATCCAGAAATGAGTCCTCTATTTATATCTAAAATCTTATAAAAAAATATTATCATTTTATTGTGGTTAGGTTGGTCAAACAAACACCTACTTATTTTTTCCCTAAAATTTAAGTACTATTACATTGAAATTTCAAATTTTCACCAAACAGAGATTTTTTTTTTAAATAAATCTAGTAATTTAGAATCTACATTCAATTTGCTAAAGATTCTATTCTTACATATTTTTAAAATAAAATAGATAACTTATTCAAATTTTACGTCAAGTTTCCTAACTTTAATTTTTCTAAATTTTTTGCCACTTAAGGGCCTTTTTTTTCTTTGATGATCCTCCACATACCTTGGTGTAGTTTAACATTGTCACAAGGAGGGACACTTGATTCAATAGTGCACAAATTATTTTGGTTGGTTGAGGAGGGTACAGTGGGAGACATATTGGATTGTCATATAATCAAAGATTCTTCAAAGATGCATTCGTTTCGAAGCTCAGATGCAAGCACATGGACCATTTGGACACGAGAGTTGGCTTGTTTTTGTTAGAGTTGTATTTAGTGTGAGTGGGATCAATGTGAGTCAAGTGAGTGGGTGGATACATGGGTTCCATAGTATCTAACTCCTTTATCTCAAACAATATCCATGACAAATGACACAATGGAAAGTTCAGTTGATTCGACTATCTTTTAGATCTACTACAACCAGGACATGTTTTTGCAATTGTTGCACCATAGGGGAATGAAGAGAGATCACACTATTGGTTGGATCGATGTGTGTGGGTAAAGCATAAGCTAAAAAAACCTATGGAAGATGATGACGGGTTCGTGTATCCTATAGGTTTGGTTGTGGTTGTAGGAACTTGGTTACATTACGAAGAACATGCAAACTTGCTTGTCATAAATGCAAGATTTTGCATGTCTTGCAATTTTAGCACTATTGACCCCACTAACCTCCAATAAACCAAAAATATGACATGATGGCCATTATGGCCTTATTCCAACCATTGAACTACTTTGACACATGTAATTCCTTAAAAAGTGCATTTTTACAACTTTAGGCAATTTTAGCAATTTTTACATTTTTTGAACAAATTTTTACAAAAATTGCACTAACATACCTCATGACTCCCAATTACATTCTAAATGGTCCCATTAGACCTTATTTATGACATATAACTCAAATCTACTTAGAATCCACCAATATTGAGTACACTTTACATGTATTCAAGTGTATACTTTACAACTTGTGTGTATACTTTGTCACTTATGAGTATTCCATCGTATACTTTATGACCTAGATGTTTTAATGTGTATACTTTGTATTCATGTGTGTACTTCATGACTTAAGTGTATTTGAGTATTCTAATGTATACTTTACGACCTATGTGTTTTAATGTGTATACTTTTTATTCATGTGTGTAGTTCATGACTTAAGTGTACCTCAGTAAATGAATTTCTTTTTCACTTACTCATGAGGAACAAAATGAACCCTAAACCCCTTTTTACATTTACATCACATCCATCTGACCCTTTTTTCATCAACTGAAAATTTGTGACCACTAGAAAATTCCTTAGAGATATCAAAGACAAAGATAGGTTATTGTAGATGGTCCCAACACAATCCCATAGCCTCAGATGAAGAGTATATAAGTGTCATGGTTTCCAAGAAATAACCCTTCAAAGATTGCTACCTTTTAGCACTTTGGACTCTTAAGGGGAATCACTAGTCTAATGTAGCTCAAAGTGATTCGGTGTATTTGGGTCCAAAAGAAGACTATTCCTAGCATGAACGTACTCATTCAGATGTGTTGGAATAGTCTGTTTGGTTGTATGGGTTACAGAAAAAAAGTTGCACCACTTTGCAACTTTACACTACTTGCATTTGACAACTTTTTTCTCAACTAAAAGTTCATCACCACAGGAAAAAACTCTAAGATAGAAAAAACTAAGAAAGGTTATTGTAGAGGGTCCCAACATGATCACATAGCCTCAAACGGAGAGTTTGTAAGCATCATAGTTTCCAAGAAATAACCCTTCAAAGATTGTTGTCTTTTAACACTTTGTACTCTGAAGGGAAATTGTCGGTCAAATGTAGCTTAGAGTGATTTGGAATATTTGGGTGCAAAAGAGGACCATCCCTAGCATAAATATACCCATCCAAACATGTTGGAATAGTTTGTTTGGTCATATGAGTTACAGAATGAAAGTTCCACCACTTTGCAACTTTAAAATGCTTCCATTTGACAACTTTTCCCTCAACTAAAAACTTGTCCCCACGGGAAAAGACCTCCAAGATAGCAAAAAATGAGAGATTTTATTGTAGAGGGTCCCAACATGATCCCATAGCCTTAGACAAAGAGTCTATAAGTGTCACAGTTTTTGAGAAATAGCCCTTCAAAGATTGCTGCCTTTTAGCACTTTGGACTCTTAAGGGAAATCGCTAGTCCAATGTAGCTCAAAGTGATTCGACATATTTGGGTGTAAAAGAGGAACATCCCTAGTATAAACATACCCATCTGGATGTGTTGGAATAGTCTATTTTGTCCTACGAGTTGCTGAATGAAAGTTGCACCACTTTGCAACTTTAAATTGCTTTCATTTGACAACTTTTCCCTCAACTGAAAACTTGTCACCATGGGAAAACACCTCTAAGATAGAAAAAAATGAGAGAGGTTCATGTAGAGGGTGCCAACACAATCCCATAGCCCTTCAAAGATTGCTGCCTTTTAGCACTTTTAGAAATTGTGCCAACACAATCTTTGAGAGTCCTATGTAGCTTGGAGTGATTCGGCATATTTGGGTGCAAAATAGGACCATACCTAGCGTAAATGTACCCATATGGACATGTTGGAATAGTCTATTTGGATGAACGAGTTGCAGAATGAATGTTGCACCACTTTGCAACTTTACACTACTTGCATTTGACAACTTTTCCCTAAACTGAAAACTCGTCACCATGGGAAAACACCTCTAAGATAGAAAAAACCAAGAGAGGTTATTATAAAGGGTCCCACAAAAATTCCATAGCCTCAGATGGAGAGTTTGTAAGTGTCACAATTTCTAAGAAATAGCCCTTCAAAGATTGCTGCCCTTTAGCACTTTGGACTCTTAAGGGAAATCGTTGGTCCAATGTAGCTGTGAGGGATTCAACATATTTGGGTGAAAAAGAGGACCATTCCTAGCATAAACGTACCCATCTAGACATGTTGGAATAGTTTGTTTAGTCGTACGAGTTGCAGAATGAAAGCTGCACCACTTTGCAACTTTACACTGCTTGCATTTGACAACTTTTTTCTCAACTAAAAACTAGTCACCACAGGAAAATGCCTCTAAGATAGCAAAAATTGAGAGAGGTTATGGTAGGGGGGGCCAACATGATCTCATAGCCTTAGACAAAAAGTTTTTAGGATTCACGGTTTTTGAGTAACAGCCCGTCAAATATTGTTGCCCTTTTTCACTTTGGACTCTTAAGGGATTTTACCAGTTGAGCGTAGCTCGGAATGCTTCAACCTATTTGGGTGTGAAAGGGGACCATACATAACCTAAACATACCCATCTAGATGTGTTGTAATTATCGGTTTGGTCGTACGAGTTGCAAAACAAAAGTTGCAGAAAAGAACAACTTCTAGGCTGCTAGTGGTATAATTACCATAACTTATTCAAATCTCCATAAATTTTTACCAAATCAAAGGAATTTGAAAGATAACTCAATTGTCTAGCCATACTACACATGTGCAATTCATAATAAGGCCATAATGACCATACAAAAGTGAAAAAAAAACATAGGACGTTGGAAAAACATAAAAATCTTCTTCTTCAAAGATGCAAATTCTTATTTTCAACTTCTCCAGCCTTGAGGTCATATTTACAAGATTTATTTATGCCCTTACAAATAGTTTTTAGCCTCCAATCAAACTCCAATGCTGATTTTCACATGAAAAAAATCCATGAGACCATAGCTTGTTGCTTACTATTATGCTTTGATAGATTTTTTCCAAGCATCCACAACTTGTTTGAAAGTACTTGTTTTAGGCTTTTAGGCATAGCAGCAAGGCAATGAACTATTTGATAAAATGATTTGGTAGACATGAATGAAAAATGTGGTAGCATAGACAAGGCAATGTACTATTTGAAAAAAATGACTCAAATAAATGTGGTCTCATGGTGATAGAATGGCATGACGAATGCCATGACAAGCAAATTGCTATGGATTGTCATGGCATTCCACCACCATGAGACCACATTTCTTTGAGGAAAATTTTCAACCAGTTCACTACCTTGTCTATGCTATTGCTTACTATTATGCTTTGATAGATTTTTTCCAAGCATCCATAGCTTGTTCGAAATCACTTGTTTTAGGATTCTAGTCATAGCAGCAAGGCAGTGAACTATTTGATAAAACATGTTGGTAGAAATGTATGAAAAATGTGGTAGCATAAACAAAATTTTGAAAAAAATGCCTCAAAGAAATGTGGTCTCATGGTTATGGAATGCCATGATGAATGCCATCATAAGCGAATTGCTATGGATTGTCATGGAATTCCATCACCATGAGACCTCATTTATTTGAGGCATTTTTTCAAACAGTTCATTTCCTTGAATATGCTATTGCTTATTACCATGCTTTGATAGAATTTTTCCAAGCATCCATAACTTGTTTGAAAGCACCTATTTTATACTTTTAGCCATAGCAGCAAGGCAGTGAATTGTTTGATAAAATGCTTTGGTAGACATGTATGAAAAATGTGGTAGCATAGACAAGGCAGTGAACTGTTTGAAAAAATGCCTAAAAGAAATTTTGTCTCATGGTGATGGAATGCCATGACAAGCACATTGAGACCACATTTCTTTGAGGCATTTTTTTGAATAGTTCACTGCCTTGTCTTTGCTATTGATTAGTATTATTCTTTAATAAATATTTTCCAAGCATCCATAGCTTGTTTGAAAGAACCTGTTTTAGGATTTTAGCCATAGCAGCAAGGTAGTGAAATTTTTGATAAAATGCTTTGGTAGACGTATGAAAAATGTGGTAGCATATATAAGGTAGTGAACTATTTGAAAAAATGCTTGAAAAAAATTTGGTCTCATGGTGATGGAATGCCATGACAATCTATAGCAATTTTCTTGTCATGGAATTCCATCACCATGAGACCACATTTCTTTGAGGCATTTTTTGTAAACAATTCATTGCCTTGTCTATGCTATTGCTTACTATTATGCTTTGATAGATTTTTTCCAAGCATCCATAACTTGTTTGAAAGTACCTGTTTTAGGCTTTTAGCCATAGCAGCAAGGAAATTAAATGTTTGATAGAATGCTTTGATAGACATGTATGAAAAATGTGGTAGCATAGACAAGGCAATGAATTGTTTGAAAAAATACCTCAAAGAAATGAGGTCTCATGGTGATGGAATGCCATGAAAATCATTTTATTTTTTTTTATTGTCATGGCATTCCATCACCATGAGACCTCATTTCTTTGAGGCATTTTTTCAAACAATTCATTTCCTTGTCTATGCTATTGCTTACTATTATGCTTTGATAGAATTTTTTTAAGCATCCATAGCTTTTTTGAAAGCACTTGTTTTAGGATTTTAGCCATAGCAACAAGCTAGTGAACTATTTGATAAAAAGCTTTGGTAGACATGTATGAAAAATGTGGTAGCATAGACAAGGCAATGAACTATTTGAAAAAATGCCTCAAAGAAATGTGGTCTCATAGAATGCCATGACAAAAAAATGCAATTGATAGCTGCTCCTAGTTATTAGTTATGCAATGTGAAGTAATTGCATAACTGCTTAGGTTGAGTTTGTAAAAACTATATTGCAATTAAATTTTTTTCATCTATCAGCATCTAGTTGTTAGTTATGTAATGTGAAGTAATGCTTTGAGTTTGAAAGATGTGCAATTCAATGTAATCAACAATATGAATACAAACTACAAAAATCTATTTTGTACAATTCATTAGTTAAACTCTTTATTTTATTTTCTCTCTATATCTCTATCCTATGGAAATTCCTTTCAATTTCAAAATAAAAAGTTTTTATCTCTTGTTCTACAATTTCTTACAAAAAAAAATTTCTCTATTTTTTTTTAAATCTTATACTTTTGGTTTGTCGATTTTTTCCCCAAAATATTTTTGCTACTATGGTTTAAACTATATAATATGACCATAATATAACTAAGCAATATATGATATAATTTAACTAGATTATTCATTATTTTTTATTGTGAACTATATAGCATAACCATTATTTTTTATGCTATTGTACATTGATATTTAACCATTGCTAAGGATTAAATTTTTGAAGAGTTTAAACATGCACATGAGGAACAAATTATTTCAATTGTCAACTTCTATATATCAAATTATTCAATAATCAAGTGTATGTCCATATACAAAAATGGCATCAACACCAACTCAAACAAAGTTCTACAAAATGTGCCATATGCTATCTCAATATCTATTCAAAATATACATGCCAAAATGTCTATCTCATCCTAAAATACTAGTGGATCATCAAAATGGGGCCTCTTTGAAGCACTCTTTGGCTCGGAAGGTAGTTGCACAAGAAAAATTCAAACTACAATTGAGATTAGTTATATTATATAATTTAAAATCAAATAATTAACATCAAAATCAATATACATTAAATTATAATTGAACTCTAAAATTGAAATCTTGATTACCTCATATATACGTCTCTTCAAAGGGTCAAGAGTCCTAGAATATGCCTTCTCAAAGAAAAAATCAATCCAACTTTTGAAATGTCAATCTATATATTTGAACAAAAACATAAAATTGATACAAGTTAGCATACAATTGTCAGTAATAGGAACATATTTACTAAGCACAAAATAAAAAAAATGCATACCTCTTTAGTCTTTTCTTTTTCTTTATCTCCTTCAAGTGTTTCAACACATCCTCCTTGAGGTATTTCAACACCTACTCCTTGAGGTGTTCCAACAGCTACTCCTTCAGTTGTTGTGACACTTGTCAACAAGGATGTGTAGCTCATAATCTCCTGTACAGAAAAATGGCAAGTATATGAAACTACCAATCTATGTCAATGTATGTATAGTCACTATGAGATCTTAAAAATATTAATTCAATTGAATTTGAGTTCAATTACCTTTCCCTTATCTACCATTGTGCCTCCATAGTCTAGAAAACACTGCACCTCACTCACACTAGTTGTTTCCTACAAGAGGAAAATAAGATTAACATATAAGTGAATATATAATTTCATTAATGATAATTCAAATGACAAACAAGTATATAATAAAAAAATGTAAACGAGTGAGTATGAAAGTATATACCGCATGCATGTCGAGGAAAAATGAAATATCCCTAAGGGTGCTATCAATAACTTGTGTAAGCTCCTCCTCGAACATCAACTATTAAATAGACCATGTAAATAAATATTAGTACTTGATACTATTTCTTATTAATATTCATTTAAAAAAAAATGCAAGTCATGAATTTACAACTTAAATCTTACTTGTGTAACTATTCCCACATCCCCCTCTCTAGTAGGAGAGGACTATGTAGGGTGTGCTCCAATCCCATGTGTCTGATCTCTTATAATGTCCACATCATGGATGTCATAATCAAAAGTGTCCAAGGGATGCTCAATGGGCTATATAAGAGGACCCAAGCATAACTGGTGGCACATAATGCAAGTATGTGGCACACATATATGTGGACCTGAGGAGGATGATACAGCAACACTCAATCCATTGCCAACATCACCAGCATATGGTTGAGCTACTGTAGTAGTATGGGAAACCAAAAGATCACTCAAAGAGTGACTAGCTTGAATAGTCTGTGTGGCTACATCCTTGATAATATCTAGATGATGTACTGTCCAGGTGGTTGAGGAAGGGAGGAGGGGGAACATATGGGCCCTGGACTACTCTAATTTCCCCTGGTCTATCTTGGGGCACCTCCACTAATGCCTTGGAAGAGTTTAAAGTTAAAGTACTTGACATGATGCCCTAACACAAACTCAATGTATAATTTTTTAATAAAGTAAAATGGTACATCAATATTGTTGTTGGGTGGTTTATTAAAAACCATCCACCAAAAATACCAAAAGTTATCTACAATGTCCTTATTTGTGCACCATTTTATAGAAAGTTTTGGTTTATTAACATTAACTGGCAGACCGGTGCGAGGGTTAACAAATAAAGAGGCTATTTTGGCTTTTGTTATTTTGAGATCATTCACCTCTTTGTAAGACAATCCACATGAGTAATATTCCCTCATGATTTTTCACCACAAAAGAATGGCATTATGTTGGGTGGAGAGGGTTTCCATATTTTTAATTATTTCTTTCAATGTGTTTGTCATCTTCGATAATCAAGGGATTGTCTTATAAACATCATTGCCCTTCAATTGCTCCAATTTTTCACCAATTAACTCTTCAATTGACGGGTGTGGAGGTGGTAGAGAGTTTGGAATTTGTGGTTTTTGATTCTCAACAATAATACTTGATTCAAGTTCAAAACTAATTAATCTAATTGAAATTACACAATATAAATGAAATTATTATAAAAAAACCCTAGTTTTTTAATAAAAATCCATAAAAAACCCTAGTTTTTAATAAAAATCCATAAACACTATTTTTTAATAAAAATCCATAAAAAACCCTAGTTTTTAATAAAAATCCATAAAAAACCTGTTAAAATTATACAAAACTAATACAAAAATGGATTAAAATAAAAAAAACCAAAAATTACCTTGCGAATCAGATATCAGCTCAAATCTGATATCGAATATGCCTCATGTCACTCTCACTGTGCTTTAAAATGGTTTAAAATGGTTGCGGCTGGGTATATATACTTGACCCAAATCAGATATCCAATTTAAATTGGATATTCGATTTGTGCTACTTTGACTTGGGCATAGATTTGGAGTAATGTATTGACACCCAACTCAAAAAAAGTCAACTCAATATTTTTGCATTTTTTGGTGAATGCAAAATACTATTTTTTTCATATCACCACTTTTTGGACCATCATGATCTTGCACATACCCAAGTAAGAGGAGAGAAATGACTAGGACTCTCAAAACTCTCATTGATTGGTTTTTCTAACATCAAAATATCTTCTTTTCCAATGGGAGAGATATTAGGAGAAGAATGATTGTTAGGATTATCCAAGGTTGTATTCTCTTTCACTAAAAAAATCTCATAGGGAGGGGATATGAACTTTTTCTTAGCGTGCCTAGAAAGGTAATGTACTAACATTGTTTGACCAAAAATGAAAAGCACTTTTAACCATCTCATGCAATGCTTTAATAATGCAATCAATGTATGTCGAAAGATGTAAAATACATGTATCCAATGTATACAAAACTTTAAGAATGCAAACAATGTATATCCAAAAATGAAAAGCACTTTTATCAAACTTATGCAAAGTTTTATGAATGTAAACATTATATATGCAAAAGTGAAAAGTAATTTTATCCATATTATGCAAAGTTTCAGAAATGTGAGCATTTTCAGATTTGATGATGCTTGTAAATGAAATTATTTAAAAAATGAGTGCCCAAAATTGATGTTTTTGACCTAGATGTATAAAATAGATGTTCCTGAAACTTTCTAGACTTATAGTATATGCTACTAGGAGGCTTAAAGGAAGTGCAAAAAAGTAGATTTAGACCTTGAAAACTGCAACTTCAAAGCCCAACTGGGACTAAGACACCAGTAAGGGTGTCTTAGTCCTACTGAAGGAATTTGAAGGGTCCATAAAGTGGAACAAAATGCAATAAACTCAAATAAGATTCTGAGGTAAAAACCCAGAAGGTGACTAAGACGCCAATAAGGGCGTTTTTGTCCTAGTGGAGGTTTTTGTTAGAAAAACATCAAATTATGAATTGTTAACAGTGTTCCCAGATTTCCTACCTAGGGACCTGATTTTTTGAAACAAAAAATTGTGCAAATGAATGCAAGAAAAAGTGACTAGTGACAAGAAATTGGATGCAAAAGTAAATGCAATTTTTTCAATTTTGAATGCAATAACAATGTTCCTAAATGTAATTACAATGATAAACAATGCACTGTTCAGTTTTTCAATGACATAAAATGATGCAAGAAAGAAAAAATGCAACCTATATGCACTTTCACTAATGCATTTATATGAGAAACCCTAGATGCAATTTCACTAATGCAAGATGCAATGCAATAATGAATGAAACCTAGATCTAAGACTTTAAAGGACTCCAAATCAGAAAATGAATGCTCTAAAATAAAGAAGTCGGGTTCACCAAAATGATGTTGAGAAAAATGGAGACCTAAAGATATCACTCTTTTTCCTCCAATCATTCACTAATGTTCTAGTAGTCCTAATTGGATTGAATAACAACCTCACAAGGTGAGTCAATTCTCAATTAGGAAGGACCTAGGAGGGGGTTCTTTAAGTTTTAAGGGGTTCACCACCAAGAAAATGCTTGGAAAAGGAAATGTTGGAAAACACAATGTGGTATGTAAAATGACCTAAAATGAGCTAAATGAAAGATACAAATGATGAAATTATGCAACAATAAGATAGTATGTGTGTACCTAGGAAATCTAGAGATGCTGTGAGGATTCTGGAAATGAAAAGAACCTACCAAAAAGTGTTGTGGAGGACTAAGATGCCTACAGTGGTGTATTAGTCTCATTGTTGTTTTTCAGGGAAAATACAAAGTCTTCAGATGTCAGAACCGGATCTAAAGGAATCTTTGCCAAATTCCACTTGGAGGACTAAGATGCCAAAGGTGGCATATTAGTCCCATTCTAAATTTTTGAAGTTTTTGAATGTGGTCTTGATCTCCAAGGTTTGCACTTGCTTGAACTCCTCAGATCTAAGGTCCTGAAACTTCCAGATCTAACCTGTAGGTGAGTTTTTGTGAAGATGACAACTTGGCAATACAACTTTGCAACTTTTGCAACTTTGTACTCCAAGTGATCTTCAAGAGTTCAATCTAGATCCACAAATACAAACACACAAGAGGGAAAAAAATGTTGATTGTTAGAGAATAGGGGTTTTCCTTGGTCAAACACCTTGTAGGTAATTAAACCAAATGATGAAATGAATCATATAGTATGAAATGTGTAAATGATATCACCTTTTATGATGTCTTGTGATGAAAATCTGTAATCTACCATGTAGTGGCCATGAAGAATGTAGATCTTAGATCCTTGGATATGATGTGAACAATAATTGCAAATAGATCTCCAATGCTACATCCACAATCTTGGCTCAACAACATGAATGGATGCACTAAACCCTTGATATGATGCTTGAATCTTGATGATGGCTCCAAATACTTGATGACTTGCTCTTGACTACATAAATTTTCCTTAGGAATGAATACTTGAATGCTTGTTATCTTTCTTATATAAAAAATGAGTGGAGGAACCTTGTATTTATACTTATTCATGCTTAATATCCTGAAATTACATCACACCAAGCTGACATATGAAATTATTAAATAAAGGAGGCTAAATCCTTCCCACATTTGAAATTGAATCTCAAAAATAATCCAAGGAGGACTAAGATGCCCTAGGTGGCGTCTTAGTCCCAAGGCTCAATTCTCGGGGCACAAACTCCAAAAAGGGACCTATTTTGGTGGTTTCAAAATCAAGGCCCCAAGACCCATGGAGGACAAAGACGCCCTAGGTGGTGTTTTAGTCCCAATCCAAAAATTAGGGACACATAGACAAAATCATTAAATGATCATTTATCATTTGATGTTTTCTGAGATTTTCCATAAAAATATATAGTTTATCAGGCTTGTGGATGCAAAATAGGACCAATTAAGACATAAATATGGATAAACAAAGCAAGGCAGCCCAAACAAGTGTGAAAATGCAAGGGTATAAATTTTCCTACACTACAGAAACAATGCTTACAAATGGATCTTCAATGCTACATCACAACACTAGCTCAACAACATGCTTGAGGCTTGATGATCTTGACATTATGATGGATCTTGAATTGTCACAACAATGATGAAGAATTTTTCCCTTGAATGCCATAGAAATACTCTTGTAAACTCTCTTGACCCTCTTGTGAAGTCTTGGAATGCTTAAATATTGATAGCTTATGTTGATATGATGAAGGATTAGTGAAGTCTTGGATATGTTTATATAGGCAATCCATCTAAATTACTGTTTATTAGATCTCAGAGGCCGACATTCATGAAATTTGAACTTACAACCCCAATTTCTCACTTAAAACCCTTAAAGGGGGCCAAATGGGACTCATATGCCACTTGTGGTGTATAGATCCCATCTAGATGGGACTTATATGCCTAAGGTTGCATATGGTCCTACCAAGCTTTTTTAGGTGGAGGAAATGTCGGGGTGTTGAGAAATTAAGTGTATTTGTTGATTATGTCAAGATTTTGGTTGAAATAAGCCTTAAGATGCATAATATAGGGTCTTAGGGGCCTATTAGTGATGAGTTGAAGATCATAAATGCAAGAGGGCCCAAAGCTCAATGTGAAAGTGTGAATAAATACACTTTACAACATTAAATTAAGGGAAAATTAGGTCAATTTAGATTAAAAGGTGATGCAGGAGCATCCTTGATTCTTGGCAATCTTGCATCAACCCAAAATATTTTCATTAAGTTTTGTTCTTGTTCAATTCTTGTTTAGTTCAAGTTGGTAGATTTATCATATTCGCTCACTAGACCTCACAGATCTATGTTTTCATCGTGGACATGTTCATTTTCCTTATTCCAAGATTTGAGCATGATTGGATCTTTTTTCAACAAGTTATTGCTTCTAGATTTAGTGGTCATTTCTTGAACTGGCACCAAAATAATTTTCAATCCTAACAGTTAGTTTGATTGCTTGTGGATCTTCCCGTAATTTGTGAATATTGATGGTGTCATTTGAATTGTTCCATGGAGTGTCCCTGACCTTAATTATAGGTCCACACTTCATACTATGCATTCATCGAGGAGCAATTTAAATTTGAGGCCGACCTACTCATGCACATGTTACATTTTCTTTCATTGGAGATTGTAATGATCTTTGGCCAATGCAGAAGATTCTAGATCCGTGGATATGATATAAAGCTTGTAATATATCATGAGGATAGCAAGAAATTTGATGAAGTAGATTAAGATAGAATTGATATGTAATATTTTCGCTCGTGTTAAGGAGAATATAGGAATGTAGTAATTGAGCATGTTGTATCAGGCCTGTGAGCCGAATCTGTAAGCCTAGATGTTGTCGGCCGATTGTAATTGAAATTTTTGTTAATGAGAATGTTTGAATCTGCAGTTTCCTCCATATTTTGTGTTACTCCTATTGTGTGACTCTTATTGCATGGTCCAGATTGTTCTCTTTGAGGACCCTCCTACTGTGGCTGCACTAGATTGGTATCAGAGCGAGATTCATTTTGTGAGAGATTGCCAAAATTTGTGGAGTCCTATGGAAGATTTGTTATGGGGTGGCAGACTAAGGATCTGACCTGTAGCTATAGAGGACTTGTGTAAAGATGGCGAGAAGAAGAACTGTTAGAGGAAATGGAGCGTGTGGAAATGAAGACACAACTTTAATGGAGATGTTGAGAGGAATTGCTGCTAGATTAGATATAGTTGAAATGGCCTAGAGGAGAGGTTGACCAGTTGATGATGTGAGTGATGAAGAGGTAGAAGTACAAGAGGAAAGGGAAAGAGAAGATCAACTTGGGTTGGATTAGGGAGAAGAGAGGTTCATAAGAGCCATAACTAGAGAAAATACCAAAACACATTTCAATCCACTGGATTATAGAGGTAAGTTAGATTTAGATGAATTGCTAGATTGGATAACAAAGATGGAAAATTATTTTGATTTTGAAGGTACCACTAAAGATAAGAAGGTGAAATTTTCTTGTACAAAGTTGAAAGAACATGCATCCCTTTGGTGAGAACATTTGTAGATAGATAGGAAAAGAAGAGGAAAGGAGAACATAAAATCATGGGATCGAATGGTGAGTAAGTTAAAAACAAAGTTTATGCCTACATATTATTAGATCAGTTTGTTTCAGAAGTTGCAAAGTTTGAAGAAGGATTCAAGTATGACAAAGTATAATGAGGAGTTCTACAAGTTGAATATCAAATCTAGACATTTGGAGGATGAGATCAAGCAAGTAGCCAGATATGTGAATCATTTGAGGTCATCTATACAAGATGAGACTAGTTTGATTAAGTTTTAGAGTGTGGAAGAGGCATATCAATGTTCCCTAAAGGTAGAAGAGAAGCTAAATAAAAGACATGAGCAGAGATAGAGAGGAAGAACTTTTGCTGGAGGAGGAAGATGACCTTTTGCATATCAGAATAAAGATAAGGAAGTCAGTAAGGATGATGATTTGTATTGTAGAGGTGATGGAAACTCTTACTAGAGAGGAGGATATGGTGGTTACTAGAATGAGGGTTATAGAAAAGATGATAGAGGACAGGAGAAAAGAGTATTCAGGGGAACTTGTTTTAAATGTGGTGAAGGACATAGAGAATTTGAATCCAATCAGGGAGAGACAAGTAGAAAGACAGAGAAAAATAGAAGAACAACCTTTGTTGAAGAAGATCATGCCAGATCATCTAACAATCTAGAAGATGGAGAAGTATTGGTAAATAGAAGAGTATTGTGTCAGAGAGAGATGGAGTAGGAATCGTTGCAGAGAAAAAATTTGTTTCAGACAAGATGCAAGGTAGCTAGTAAATGTTGCAAAGTGATTGTTGATAGTGGAAGCTCAGAGAACCTGGTTTCTAAAGAAATGGTGACCAAATTGAAGTTGGAAAGATTGAAACACCTGAATCCCTATCAAATAGCATGAATTCAAGATGACCATAATATATTGGTAAGTAAACAATGTTTGGTAAAATTGAAGATAGGAAATTATCATGATGAAGTTTTGTGTGATATCATGCCTATGGATGTATGCCATGTTTTGTTGGGAAGGCCTTGGTAGTATGATAAATAGGCTATTCATGATGGAAAGAAGAATACATAATACATATACCATTGTTGCTAATGGGATGAAGCATACCTTGTTTCCATTGGAGGATGTTCCTAAAGTTGAGGTTTGTACGAGTGCTAGAATTTGTTTGGTGGATGGAAGGATATTTCTAGATGGATTGAGACATGAAAATATGTTCTATGCCTTGGTTCTTAAGATGGATGAAGACTTGAAGCATGTAGAAGAACAACCAGAGGAGATAAAGGATTTGCTAATAGAATATGAGGAGATCATTTCAAATAATGTACTTGATGGATTACCACCTGTGAGGAGTATTAGTCATTGCATGGATTTGATTCCTAGAGCGAGTTTTCCAAATAAAGCAACACACTGGATGACACCGACAAAGAATGAGGAGTTGAATAGACAAGTGCAAGAGTTGTTGAGAAAGGGTTTGATAAAAGAAATCTTAAGTCCATGCACAATACCTATTGTGCTATCACCTAAGAAGGATGGAGAATGGAGGATGTGTAAAGACTCTAGAGCCATATAAACAAGATCATGGTGAAGTATATATTTCATTTGCCCCAGATGGATGCCATTATGGATTGTTTGAGTGGAGCTAGATACCTTACAAAGATAGATTTGAAGAGTGGATATAATCAAATCAAAATTAGAGAAGGAGATGAGTGGAAAACAACATTCAAGAAAAATGGAGGATTGTATGAGTGGTTGGTGATGCCTTTTGGACTAACAAATGCATCGAGTAATTTCATGAGGTTGATGAATGAGGTATTGAAGAAATTATTGGGTAATTTTGTGATTGTTTACCTAGATGACATCTTAATTTTTAGTAAGATTAGAGAAGCACATTTGTTGCATATAAGACAAGTTTTGCAAAGGTTGAGAGAAGAGAAGTTACTAATAAACATTAAGAAGTGTGGTTTCATGAAGGAAGATTTGGTGTATCTAGGATTTGTGATATCTGTGGATGGATTGAAGATGGATCCTGATAAGGTAAGAGCAATTGTTGAATGGACTACACCGAAAAAAATTGGAGAGGTAAGATCATTTCATGGATTGGCTAGTTTCTACCAAAAGTTCATTAGGAATTTCAGTTCTAATTGCAGTCCTATGAAAACAATAATGAGAGGGGATAAGAAGGATTTTAGGTGGATATCTGGAGCAGATTGAAGTTTTTAGTTGTTGAAACAGAAAGTGATTGAGCAACTTGTGTTGGCTTTATTGGACTTTAATAAGGCATTTCAAGTAGATTGTGATGCAAGTGGAAATGTAATTGGAGCAGTATTGAGTCAAGAAGGGAGACCTATAGCTTATTTTAGTGAGAAGTTGAATGATGCTAGGAGAAGATATTCATTATATGACTAGGATTTTTATGCCATAGTTCAAGCCTTGAAGAAGTGGAGACATTACTTGTTGCCTAAGGAGTTTGTGTTGTATACAGATCATTAAGATTTGCAATATTTGAATAGTCAAGGTAAGTTGAATTAGAGACACATGAGATAGGTAGAATTCTTCCAGAGTTATAATTTTGTTTTGAAGCATAGGAGTGGAAAGTCAAATAGAGTTGTTGATGCCTTGAGTAGGAGAAGGAATTTACTGACAGAGATGAGAGTGGAGGTATTAGGATTTGATGAATTGAAGAACTTGTATGAGGAAGACCCAAATTTTGTAGAACCTTGGAGAGCTTGTAAAGAATCAGTCTTGGAGGATAGGAGTCATTGGTTGGATTATTTCATTCAAGAGGATATGTTGTTTAGAGGAAATAAGTTGTGTATACCCTAGAGTTCAATGAGGGAAAGCTTGGTGAAAGAAAAACATAGTGGGGGATTGGCCAGACACTTTGGACTTGATAAGACAGTAGAATTGGTAAGTGAGAATTACTTTTGGCCATAGATTCATAAGGATGTTAGGAAATTTGTGCAGAGTTGCAAGGTTTTTCAAGTTGTGAAAGGGAGTAGTCAGAATGTTGGATTGTATAAACCTTTGACAGTTTCAGAGAGACCTTGGGAGGATATCAACATGGATTTCATACTTGGTTTGCCGAAGAAACAAAGAGGTAATGATTCTATATTTGTGGTGGTGGATAGATTTTCTAAAATGGCACATTTCATACCTTGTAAGAAGACAACAAATGTAGTACATGTAGAAGACTTATTTTTGAAGGAAGTGGTTGTTGGAAATATGTGGCTCAAACATTACAGGCTGAAACCTCCATGAGTGCCAAGTCGGTGTGACAGGTTCCATGTTTGGCCAACTAGCAGGTTTGCTTTATTCAGTTCTGACTAGGTCGCTATGACCTTGTTACTATCTTGCCGATTTGTACACTGAGAAGTCTATCGCTATTACATAGTGTGTTCATTGTGACCTTATAGTGCTCGAGAGACCTTTGGCTGAAAGGCCATTCAATCGTGTATTGGTAAGAATCTTGGTGACTACGGGCTTCAGGATAAATGAAGGTTCTCGCTAAGAAGTCTCAGCGAAGTGTTAATCTTTTGCCGACAGTGTATGTATGGAAGTCTTCTGGGTAACTCTAATGATCTGGGAAGATGTCTTAGCGAACAGTGGAAGTCTTGCCAATGGGGACTTATCCAAGCATTCTTTGGAGTAACTCAAAGTGGTCAGAGAAACGTCTCAGCAAACATTGAAGGTCTCACCAAAAGAAACACCTTTTGGAATTCATTCGGTGTAGCTCTTGGTGAATGATGGTAATTGATGGAACATGGTGGTTTCGATAAGAAGTCCCAGTGACTTTGACGAGTCTTGCCGATGTTGAAGAATATTCAGGGTAACTTAAATCTATCAGAGAAATCTCTTAGCAATGGTGAATGTCTTGCCAATAGCCGATGGCTATTGAGGTAGCTCTTGGTGACAGCTGGTCATCAGAGTAACATATGGAGATTGGTATGAACTCTTGGTGATAGGTGTGAGTCTTGCTGACTTCTCCTTGGTGCTCAATAGGAATGGGGACTTCGATATAACCTTTGATGTCTCACTATGACCTCCTGGTGAAAGTGATAGGTCAGGGCGACTACGTGATGACTCAGTGTATATCTTGGAGCTCGATATAACATCTTGGCGACTACAGAGGCTTTTGGCGACATCGATATGAAGTATAGGTGGCATCGGCGAGACACTGTTAGTGTCTCACCGAGATGCTAGTACATTACGAATTCTATTAATCGTCTGACTATTATACGTGGAATCTCATGGACGAATAGAGGAAGCCGAAAGTAAACCATTAGCAGTTGGTTCGTTATGATAGTTCTGTGAGAAAGCTCAACAGTCAGGGAACACCATGGATATAGTTGGAAGTTGCAGACGCTTGGGGGTTGGATAGTAGTTTGATCAACAACGAAGTGTGAAGAATTAAAATTGTATTAGTAAAGGATTTAAAATCTGTAAAGGCTATAACTTGGACATTTTCTGTTCGAAGAATGTTCATGATGAATGTTGTTGTATAATGACACCAGAAAGATAAGTCAGGAATTGTATGTAATTTTGATTACTATAATACAAAGTGATTTCTCTTGGTGTGGTGGGTTTTTCTCCCGTAAGGGTTTTCCCACGTATATCTGGTGTTCATGTGTGTTTGTCTAATACTCTGTCTCTGAAATCTATTTCTTAGTGCATCTCAGCTTGACTGTAATTTAAAATTTAAAAGTACTACTTTCTTTCCTAAGGTATTGATGTTAGGAGAATTGTTTTCCGCATCTAATTTTTCCTTTCAAGTGGTATCAGAGCCTGGCCAGTTGTGTTATCCTTGGCGGTACATTAGGTTTTTTGTGTCAATACTGTTCAGTGGGAGTCTTGTAGAGATTGTTATTTCTGATTACAAGTTAAGATGGCTAGTACATCTGGAAAGTTTGAAATAGAGAAATTCAACGGCAGTAACTTTGAGTTGTGGAAACTCAAGATGGAGGATCTTCTTATTGACCGTGATCTTTAGATTGCTATGGTTGGCATGAAACCTATAGGCATGAAGCAAGAAGATTGGGACCTTATAGATAGGAAGTATAAGGGGTTGATAAGGCTCTGTTTGGTAGACTCGATGCTTCTAAATGTACATGAAGAGAAGATTGCGTCTTCCTTATGGAAGAGACTAGCGTCTATTTATTAGGGGAAGTCCTTAGTGAATAAACTATTCCTGAGGAAGAAACTATACCCTTTGAGAATGCAGGAAGGAGGGTTTGTAGCTGATCATTTGAACACATTTAACATGTTGCTTGCGCAATTAATATCTGTTGGTGTAAAGACTGAAGAAGAGGATCGTTGTATGCTTCTATTGTGTTCTTTGCCAAACTCATGGGATCATCTGGTGATGGAAATTGGGAGTACAACATTTAGTTTCAAGATGGAAGATGTTGTTGCATCTTTGCTGTCAGAAGAGATGAGAAGGAAATCTTCTGAGATGGCGAAGAAGGCTCTTGCTGTCAAAGGAAGGTCAAAGGAGAATGGCAAGAAGAAGGATAAGAACTCCAAATCAAAATCAGAGGGGAGATCAAAGTCTCCTAGCAAGAAGTCCAAGGTGAAGTGCTGGAATTGTAGGCAACCTGGTCATGTCCGAAGGGATTGTAAAGAGGAGAAAAAGAAGAAGAAGGGCTCTTCTGATAATGGTTCTTCTCATAGTGATGGTGACGCCTTCATTGCAGCCTTGGCAACTCAGGCATCCGATGATGTCTGGCCGATTGATTCTGGAGCATCGTTCCACATGACATCTCACAGAGAATGGTTCACAAAGTATGAAGAATACAATGGTGGAAAGGTGTATCTAGCAAGTGATTCAACTTTGGAGATTGTTGGTTGTGGAAGAGTCAGGATACAATTCCCTGATGGTAGAGTAAAGGGAATTAATATTGTTATGCACATACCAGGTCTGGCTCAAAATCTATTATCTGTAAGTATGCTAAATGATATTGGTGTACAAGTTACGTTCTCTAGAAGTGGCTGCAAGATGACTAGAGGTTCAATGGTGCTGGCTAGAGGTGCTCAAATTGGTACCATGTACAAGCTGGATGCACAAGCTGTTCTATGTAACAGTGTCTCTTCGAAGTCATTGAAAGCTACTCGTGAAGGTAAAGAGGGAGATATCCCTAATTCTGTAAACTCTATGGAAGTAAAACTTTCTGCAAAGAAGACTATGCTTTAGCATCATAGGTTATGCCACATAGGAGAAAAAGGTTTAAAAACTTTGAAAAATAAAAACCTGGTTGAGGGGCTTGAAGATTGTAATCTGGAATTTGAATTCTGTAAACACTATATATATGGAAAGCAACATCGTGTTTCATTTTATGATAGTCCTCATAAATCTTTTGGTTTGTTAAACTATATTCATTCAGATGTGTTTGGTCCATTAGATGTTCCTTCTTTGTCTAAATCAAGATACTATGTGTTGTTCATTGATGATTATCAAGAAGAGCATTTATATATTTTTTGAAAAGTAAATTAGAAGTGTTCAGTTGATTTAAGGAGTTTAAAAATCTTGTTGAAAATTAGACTAGTAAAACAATAAAATGCTTAAGGACTGATAATGGTGGTGAATTCTGTTCTAATGAATTTGAAAGATACTATAAAGACCATGGAATCAAAAGACACAAGACTACACCTTATACTCCATAGTAGAATGGAGTTGCAGAAAGGTTCAATAGGACAGTGATGGAGAGAGCATGAAGTATGCTTAGTAGTGCTAGTTTGGAGGAGAAGTTCTAGGCTAAAGCTACTGCTACTACATGTTACTTGGTTAATCAATCTCCAAACTCTACTCTTGTTGATAAGAAACCTTTGGAAGCGTGGTCTGGTAAAAAGCCCTCTCTTAGACATATTTGAGTCTTTGGCTGTGAGGCATATGCACATGTGCCAGATGTAAAAATATCTAAGTTGGAGAATAAGGCTGTCAAGTGTATTTTTATTGGCTATAGTGCTAACATTAAAGGATACAAGCTTTGGAATCCAATTATAGAGAAGGTTGTATACAGCAGAAGTGTAATCTTTCATGAGCTGAAACCTTGCACCTTGGATTTACAATCAGAGACAAAGTCAGAAAATAGTAAGGATGTAGCAACAATTCCTCCTACACCAGAGAAAGAGGAATTGAAGATTCAAAATGTACCTAAAACTGAGGAGAGCTCAAGCAATTCTGAAGAAGATGAACCTCAGCCTCAGCCAGTGAGGAGGTCAACCCGAGAAAGGAAACAACCAAATAGGTATGGGTTCTCATTAATTGATTCTACTTGTGCATATGCTTTGATTTCTAGTACTGATGAGCCTAGGACTGTAAAAGAGGCAATTGAAATGTCTAATTCAGATTCTTGGTTGGAAGCCATGGATGAGGAAATGGCGTCATCAGATAAAAATGAAACCTGGAGTCTGGTGCCCTTGCCTAAAGGCAAAAAACCTGTGGGCTGCAAATGGGTATTTAAGAAAAAGATTGGTCTGGATGACAGTGTAGAAAAATACAAGGCAAGACTGGTTGCAAAGGGTTATTCCTAGGTAGAGGGAATTGACTATGGGGAAATCTTTTCTCCTGTAGCAAAACTGACATCCATTAGATTTCTATTGTCACTTGCAACAATGTATGACTTAGAGGTTGAACAAATGGATGTGAAGACGACATTTCTTCATGGTGATCTTGAAGAAGAAATCTATATGTCCCAGCCTAAGCACTTTGTTGAGAAAGGTAAAGAAAAATTGGTATGCAAATTAAAGAAGTCTTTGTATGGGTTAAAGTAGTCACCCAGAATGTGGTACCAAAAATTTAATACTTATGTATTATCTTTAGGCTTTATGAGATCAAAATCTGATCACTGTGTATACTATAAAGCTAAAAGTGATCAATTACTTGTTATTACTCTTTATGTTGATGATATGCTATTCATAGGAAATAGCAAGCTAATGATTTCTAATCTTAAGTCTCAGTTGTCTACTAAGTTCGAAATGAAGGATTTTGGTGCAGCAAGGTATACTCTGGGAATGGAGATAACGAGGGACAGGAAGAGTAGAAAGCTTTGGCTTAGTCAGAGTAAGTATATCAGAACTGTTCTTGAGAGATTTTGTATGAATGATTGCAAGCAGTTAGTTGTTCTAGTCATGTAGGGAATGAAGCTATCTGTTGAGGACTGTCCAAAATCTCCTACTGAGATGGAGGACATGACCAGTGTTCCCTATGCTAGTGTTGTAGGCAGTCTTATGTATGCAATGATCTGTACAAGGCCAGACATTGCCCAAGAAGTGGGAGTACTTAGTCGATTTATGGCTAATCCAGGAAGAATACATTGGGATGCTATGAAGAGGGTGTTTAGATATTTGAAGGGAACTTCAGATTTTGCTTTATGTTATCATGAGAATTTAGATGAATCACAGAGGAATCTTAGCATTCAAGGTTATGTAGATGCTAATTGGGCAGGGGACATTGATAGTAGGAGATCCACCAGTGGATACGTTTTCATGTTGAATGGTGGTGCAGTGAGTTGGATGAGCAAGCAGCAGGCTATAGTCACTTTGTCCACTACAGAGGCTGAATACATGGCAACTACTCATGCTTGTAAATAATTTGTATGGTTGAAATGTTTGTGTTCTAATATTGGTTTTGATGTAGGGGAACTAACAATCTTATGTGACAGTCAGAGTGCCATTTTTCTGGAAAAGAATCCAACTTTCCATGTCAGGACGAAACATATTGATGTACAGTATCACTTTGTACGAGATATGGTTGAGGATGGAAAGGTCAATTTGGAAAAGGTTGATACTTTGGAGAATGTTGCAGATGTATTGACGAAGCCAGTGAGCACAGACAAGTTCAGGTGGTGTGCTAGTTCAATGGACCTTAGTGCCCATGATTTTCAGTAAGTATTATTTATGCTCTAGAGGTGCCTGTATGATCTTTGTCAAGTGGGGGATTGTTGGAAATATGTGGCTCAAACATTATAGGCTGAAACCTCCATGAGTGCCAAGCCAGTGTGACAGGTTCCATGTCTGGCCGACTAGCAGGTTTGCTTTATTCAGTTCTGACTAGGTCAATGTGACCTTGTTACTGTCTTGCTGATTTGTACACTGAGAAGTCTATCGCTATTACATAGTCTATTCGTTGTGACCTTATAGCACTTGGGAGACCTCTTGCTAAAAGGCCATTCAATCGTGTATCGGCGAAACTCTTGGCAACTACGGGCTTTGGGATAACTGAAGGTTCTCGCTAAGAAGTCTTCAGGGTAACTCTAATGATCCGGGAAGATTTCTTAGTGAACATTGGAAGTCTTGTCAATGGGGACTTATCCAAGCGTTCTTCGAAGTAACTCAAAGTGGTCGGAGAAACATCTCAGTGAACATTGAAGGTCTCACCGAAAGAAACACCTTTTGGAAGTCATTCGGTGTAGCTCTTGGCGAATGATGGTAATCGATGGAACATGGTGGTTTCAATAAGAAGTCCCAGCGACTTCAACGAGTCTTGCTGATGTTGAAGAATCTTCGAGGTAACTTAAAGCTATCGGAGAAACCTCTTAGCGATGGCGAATGTCTTGTCGATAGCCGATGGCTATCGGAGTAGCTCTTGGCAACAGCTAGTCATCAGAGTAACATATGGAGATCGGTATGAACTCTTGGCGATAGGTGTGAGTCTTGCCGACTTCTCCTTGGTGCTCGGTAGGAATGGGGACTTTAGTATAACCTTTGATGTCTTGCTATGACCTCCTTGCAAAAGCGATAGGTCAGGGCGACTACATGATGACTCGGTGTATGTTTTGGAGCTCGATATAACATCTTGGCGACTACAAAGGCTTTTGGTGACATCGATATAAAGTATAGGTGGCATCGGCGAGACACTATTAGTGTCTCACCAAGATGCCAGTGCATTACGAATTCTGTTGACCGTCTGACTATCATATGTGGAATCTCGTGGACGAATAGAGGAAGCTGAAAGTGAACCGTTAGCAGTTGGTTCATTGCAACAGTTCTGTGAGAAAGCTCAACAGTCAGGGAACACCATGGATATAGTTGGAAGTTGCAGATGATTGGGGGTTGGATAGTAGTTCGATCAATAGTGAAGTATGAAGAATTAAAACTGTATCAGTAAAGGATCTAAAATCTATAAAGGCTATAACTTGGATGTTTTTTGTTTGAAGAATGTTCATGATGAATGTTGTTGTATAATGACACCAGAAAGATAAGTCTAGAATTGTATGTAATTTCGATTATTGTAATACAAAGTGATTTCTCTTGGTGTGGTGGGTTTTTCTCCCATAAGGGTTTTCCCACGTATATCTGGTGTTCATGTGTGTTTGTCTAATACTCTATCTTTGAAATATGTTTCTTAGTGCATCTCAACTTGACTGTAATTTAAAATTTAAAAGTACTTCTACATTCTTTCCTGAGGTATTGACATTAGGAGAATTGTTTTCTGCATCTAATTTTTCCTTTCAGTGGTCAGATTGCATGGATTACCTAGCAGTATTTTTTCAGACAGAGATACAAAGTTTGTTGGTTTCTTTTGGAGGACACTTTGGAAGAAGTTACATATAGATTTGAAGTTTAGTTCTACTTTTAACCCATAGACAGATGGACAGACAGAGGTAGTAAAAAGGAGTTTGGGGAATTTGCTGAGATGCTTGATTGGAGAGAAGACTAGAAGTTGGGATTTAGTTCTTGCACAAGTAGAGTTTTCTTACAATAATTCAATGAACAAGAGTACCAAAAAAACACCTTTTGAGATTGTTACTAGAGTTCATCTTAGAGGTATATCAGAGTTGAGAGACATTAGTATGGAAGATAAAATAAGTGCAGAAGTAGAGGAATTTGTAGAACATATGAAGAAAGTGCATACTCAAGTGAAGGAGCAATTGGAAGATATGAACCAGAAGTATAAGGAGAGAGCAAATGAAAAGAGGAGACATGAGGAGTTTGAAGTTGGAGATGAAGTGATGGTGTATTTGAGGAAGGAAAGATTTCCTATCAGCACATACAATAAGCTAAAAATGAGAAATTTTGGACCCTGTAAGATTTTGAAGAAATTTGATTTAGGAAATGGCATATGAAGTACAATTACCAGATGGCATGAGTATATCACCTATATTCAACATTGTAGCTCTATATCAGTACCATGAAGCAGAATTTAGTGAAGACAGTAAAGAAAAATTAGAGAATCAATTTCCTAAAAAAATAGTCAGATGAGATTGAAGAGATTTTGGATATCCGAGATGGGAGGAAGACTCATGGAAGACAATACAAAGAATATCTTGTGAAGTGGAAAGGCAGACCAATGGATGATTTTTCTTGGATTTCCCAAGCTAAGGTAGACCGTCTTGGTTTTCCTTTATCCCCAGCAAAGTGAGGGACACACTTTTCAAATCACCTCAGATGTTTGATGTAGGAGCATCCTTGGTTCTTGGCAATCTTGCATCAACCAAAAATATTTTCATTAAGTTTTTTTTTTGTTTAGTTCTTGTTTAGTTAAAGTTGGTGGATTCATCATATTCAATCACTAGACCTCATGGATCTATTTTTTCATCGTGGACATGTTTATTTTCCTTATTCCAATATTTGAGCACAATTGGATTTTTTTTCGAAAAGTTATCGCTTTCATATTTAGTGGCAGTTTCTTGAACTGGCACCAGAATAATTTTCAAGCCTAACAGTTAGTTTGATCGCATGTCGATCTTCCCATAACTTGTAGATCTTGACGGTGTGATTGGAATTGTTCCATGGAGTGTCCCCGACCTTAATTATAGGTCCACACTTCATCCTATGCATTCATCAAGGAGTAATTTAAATATGAGGTTGACCTATTCATGCACATGTTACATTTTCTTTCATTGGAGATTGTAATGATCTTTGGCCGATGTGGAAGATTCTAGATCTGTGGATATGATATAAATCTTGTAATAGATCATTAGGAAAGCAAGAAAGTTGATGAAGTAAAAAAAATAGAATTGATATGTAAGATTTTTTCTCGTGTTAAGGAGATTATAGGAATGTTGTAATTCAGCATGTTGTATTAGGCCTGTGAGCCAAATCTGTAAGCCTGAATGTTGTTGGCCGATTGTAATTGAAATTTCTATTAATGAGAATGTTTGAATCTGCATTTTCCTCCACATTTTTCATTGCTTCTATTGTGTGACTCTTGTTGCACGGTCTGGATTGTTCTCTTTGAGGACCCTCCTACCATGGTTGCACCAAAAGGGCTCTAAATCTAATGTGAATGTGTAAAACGCATCACAACACTAGATCAAGGTGACATTAAGTCCATTTATGTTAACCATTCTGAAATCAAGTGCGAAAATGTAAACAATGATATTTTTCAACACTACATTGTTTTCACTATATACATGTAATCTTGAACTTTTACTATATATATATATATATATTATTAAGGTTTCTTGCCTTTTATCTAAAAGAAAGAGTATAGTAACATAAATGCTCACCAAGCTCAAATACAAAGAAATTGGTTGTAGCAATATACATGTGAAAGATAAAAAATTATTTTAGAATTTAGAAATAAATATAATTCTATCTACAATTTTTTTAAATGCTATAGAAGATTCATTTTTTATATGTTAAAATGAGGTGAATGTGGCCATTAAACTTTCTAGAGGATTTCAAGTAAAGGAACTTAAAAGGTGGATAGATTTTAATATTAATTAGCTTCCATCCAAATCATTTTAAAGAGGGTTAAAATAATTGGATAATCTATTTAGTGGTAAATTATGGGTAGTGTGTGAATGAAAAAATCAAGTTTAAGTTTCTAGGGGACTTTGGAATAAAGGGTGGCCATCTAGGGATAGTTTTACTTGTGGGTGACTTATCCATTTAGTCATGCTTTATAAAGAAAAATATGGTTTCCAGATATTAAAAAAATGATATGGATGGTGAATTGGGGCTTTAAAATGGATAAAAGGGTCAACAACAAAGGGAAAACCAAATGAAAGCTTAAGGCATAAGATAAGGTCAAAAGTTAAAAAAAAAACATAAGAGCTAGGATAAAAAAAGGCCTACAAAAATATTGAAAAGGGGAAAAACAAGGACATGGAATAAAAAAGTCTAGAAAAAAGGATAAACACCGAACACATAAGAAAGATGATGAAATGGACACAAAAGTGTGATAAAAGTATGAAAATTTTATTATTAGTAGGCTTCTGACTAGCTAAAAGAGGAAGTTTTCTAAAGGAAACAATATAGTAACACAAATCATCAAATGAAAAGGATACATGGATACCAAATAGAAGAGATATTGATCTTCATTGGTTGGATTTTGGTATTGATCTAATTTATGTATGAATTAGTGCAAAGAAATTAAAAATAGTCACTCTACACTAAAAAAAAAAGACTAATTAAGGGAAGTGAAAATGATGAGAGGGATATAATGGCGTATGAAAAGAAGAAAATAGAATTAGAAAACATAGATTCAAAGATTTGAATGACTATGTGGGTTTCTTCAACCTCTAACCCTTATTTTTGATAAAAAGGCCTTTGAAGATCTAATACTTAAGAAAACATTTTAGAAAATTATGGCATTAACCTATTAATAAAACATGGAAATTGGATACCTTAGAAACTTGATCAACTACAAGCACTATAATAATAATAGAAGCAACCCCTAAAAGTAATGGGCTTGGATAGGCCAACACAAAAGTGAAATACAGTTTGATTATATTTTATTTCATTTGGTTTCATTTTTTTTAGGATCCAATTTGTAGCTAAAGATTGTAAATGAGTTAAAAGGAAAGTTGAAAATTTATTGGTATTTTGGTAGGAGTTACTCTATGACTAAAGATGATAGTTGACTTGATTGGAAATCATAGTTTATGTTGTTAGTTGGTTGATTGAAATGATATGCCTACTCAAGATCCATGGTCTAGAACTTGGTTGAGGTCAATGAAGTGTTTGAGTGAATGATTAGCATCACCATAATCCATATATAATGATTGAAGGGTTAAAGAATAATAGTGAGTTATAAATAATACATGCCCCTTAGGTTGACTAGTAAAGGATTTTATTGAATTGATCTAGTCAACATAAGGTAAAATATTGATTTCTGATTATTTGATTAAATTAAACCATTTCTCTCCACTAATTAAATAATTAATTTAATTAATTCTAATTATTCCTCTTATTCACATAATTAAATAATAAATTTAATTGGCCCATGTGCCGCTATGAGTACAATGTCTATGCTAGGATGGCTAGATTTGGGTCATGGGCCTTCACACGTGGCATGTGAGAAAGGAGCTTATTAATTCCTCCCATAGATTGAATGATGGTAGCTCAGCACGATGTGACAAGCTCATCTCTCGAAGCAACTAGTGGAGCTGGAGGAAATTCAAGTGTACAGAATCGAATGAATTTGGGATCCTCCCAAGATATGGCGAGAGATGCTAGAACATCCGGATGCATATCCCAAATTGCATAAGTACATTCATTTAATTTCCTTGGGACTTTAGAAAGCTTTTGGAATGTTGGAACTTTGTGTGAATTAATAGAATTTCTGAAACAAACACTCTAGTTTATGCTTGGAAGGACAATGTGGAGTGGAGTTGGTAGCCAACATTTAATGGGGAACTCATCTTCCTCTCTATTTATTATGCATTCGGAGGAAACCAAAGGCACCAAAATGGATACCTCGGTGAAATTTCCAAGCTCGAAGAAGGAGGCTTCATTTTTTGGTGCAATTTCGGGCAAGCAGATGAAGAATATATGTTGCAATAAGGACATTATGTGCATAGAGGCAGTGAGAATGGTGCTTGGGAGGGTGTATTGCTATTCCAAGAACCACACAAGAGAAAACTCAGACATTTCATCTAGGTTTTTGGCATCACTATTGGATCTAAACTTACCTAAGGAGAGATGTCTACTTTTATTACACTTAGTGTTTAAGGGCTCGATTCTGGTGGGAGGCATTGATACAATAGCTATTGCTATGCTCGATGTTGGCTTGCCCTAGCTGGATGATGTGGAAAGGATGTTCGACCAAGGTGTGGAAGTGGACTAGCACCCCTTCATACTGGACTTACAAGGTGAGGCTCTGCAACGCCATAGGCGTTGGGCATCCATTGATCACAAGTTTCTGAGCAGGCGGTTGGGGCTAGATGCGGTAATTGGAATGGAATGGTGCCATGCTTTTGCCAAAATGGTAGGATTTGGGAGGTTTTATGAAGATTTGTAAGGGAACCGCAGGGTAGGATTTTGTCTGGTTTAAATACATGCTTTTTTTGCTTTCTCTGTTATCAGCCAACTAATGGCTATACGCCATTTTGTATGTAATGAACCGTATGGGGTAAGAACAGTAACAATTTTTTTTCCAATTAATATAATTCGCACCTATGCTGCCATTTCCAATAAAATAATAATAATAATAAATTTAATTATTTTATTAAATTATGCATTATTTCTCATCTTTCATAGTTAAATATTTAAGTAGCTATTTATTCCATCAAAATTAAATAAATTATTTATTTTTTAATAAGAGTATGTTCTATCTATTCTTCCAAACCCTAAATTTAGAGATCAAGCTAAATTTAGCAATCATTCCTAAAAATCGTGAGTGAACTTCACTTCACTTCATCTTTCCATGCAAGCCCATGCATGATCATCTTGATCTCTCATCAATCCTCATATGTTGATCTCATCTCACATCTCACACCGTTGATCTCATTTCCTAAAAGCCTACAAATCAAACATCCTTTGATCATTCAATCCCTATGTATTTTTATTTTTATTGTGATCTAAATAAAAACACACAATTTAATCTAGAAGCTCTCAAAACTAATTTCATGGACAATGGAAAAATTATACCTACCATTCAATCCCTCCTCAAATTCACATCTAAACTCTTTGATTCAATAGGTAATCTCTACTTAATACATCGTGCTTTTGCATAATAAGGTTATGCTATGTTTATGAGCAATACAAATATCATACGAAACGACATAGTTCTTATACTTTTGACAATGGAGTAAGGATATGCATCTTTGGGTGAAGTAAACTAGGTTAGATTAGTTTGTTTTGGTTTACATTATTTTGATATTACACATGCTTCATTGATAATAGGTCTAATTTGATCATTGGATTTAGAGTTTATTGAATTGATTTCTTAATTTACCATTGAATATTCTTTTATCATCTCCATTCAATTTATTCCTATTCACACAGTGTTAAACCCTAATTTGACCATAGATACTTATGATAGGTGGGGATGACTTGCATAATTTTCCACTTCGCCTCCATCTTTTCTAGATGATGCAAGTAGAATACTTTGGATGTTTTCTAGTTCCTTTTTGCTAGAAGCCAAGACAATAGAACTAGTGGGTGACAACTGAGATGATTTGGCTATAATATAATATGAATGAAATAATATCTTAAATGATAGCCAATTATAGTATAGGTTAATCTAGTTTTTTCCTTTCTTTATAATACATTCAAATGAATTTCTTTTTGTCTTCATTGTTGACACCCTTTTTCCTTGCCAAACCCACTACCGGCATAGCAGCAAATGTTGACCTAATTTTTGGATTTTTTTCGTACCTATGTCCTCACCCGACCACCGTGTCAACCATTATTTGCTTTTCCATGTGGGTGAGCTGCAATATCACTGGCTACAATTTAGTAGTTCCAAAGCTTCTCGAAACATGGAAAGTCAAAGTCATCTATAGAGGCGCCCTCATTGTTGAAAAATATGGCCCAGTCTTACTCCATCTTCATATAAAGTGACCAGCTCAGAGTGTTTAATCACATATCGTCAACGATTAGCCGCCGAACTCCCAATATGTTTTTCTCTGCGAGAACTCCAACGAGATTGCCCCTACATCTGGTGGCATGGCTATCAATCTTGCATATGATAATGGTAGGAGAATGTATCGATTCATCTGTTGTTATGATCGAATCCTCATCCGTGGGCGAGATATACGCAGCATGTAATGTCGTCAAGTACTCCAATGGCACCCAGTTTGATGCCAACGTGAAGGAGATCTTAAAAACCCTGCCTGACAAAGCGGGCGAGACAGGCTTCAGCTGTGTGACCGGATCTGGAGACCAAGTGCCTGCAAAATGTGAGTCGTTATCAGAACTCCAAGCCGAGCAGGGACGCCTCCAGTGCAGAGGTGACCTCTCACCGGCAGACTGCCGCGCCTGCTCAGAGCAGGCCGTTGACTCCATCCGCCGCGACTGCCCCAACGCCATTGGCGCCCGAGTCCAGTTGGAGTATTGTTTCCTTCGTTACGAGAATTACAGTTTTCTGTCCAAGGTAGACGGTAGCTACTGGTACGGCCTCGTGAACGTCAACAGCGATACTGATGCGCGTTTTAATGAAGCCGCCCGGGGCCTGATGGCTGATCTGTTGACTAAGGCGCCCAGGAGTGCCATTAAGTTTGCTTTGGGCTCGACTCCTTTTTCTTCTAATGTAACGATCTATGGTATGCATATGTGCTGGAGAGATGTTTCTGCAGAGGACTGCGCGACGTGTCTGTCGAAGGGGATCGAAAAGATGTTCAGCTGCTGCAGTGGTAGGGTGGGCGTTCAGATTTTCATGGATAGCTGTAACCTACGCTACGAAATCTATCCCTTTGATAAGCACTATTAGACTCGCTCCCCCTCTTTGATTTTGTGAGGTGAGTAACCAATAAGCATGGATGGCATACTCATAAATCAATATAATAAGAACAATTGAGTGCTTGTAATCATTTGAATTGAATTTATATGCTACAAACTCCATTGATCAGACTAATACCAATCTTTTGCTTTCTCAAAACCATGTTTCAATGTTTGAGCATGCATTGTTTTTGTTTTTGTTTTACCTTAGTATTTGTCAAAAATAGTAGATAATTATAATAAACCCTCAACCATATACAATCAACCCTAAACCCTATATCATATACCCTCAACCTAAATCCATATCCCTCAACCCTAGGCCCTAAAGCCTATAGGATGAACCCTCGATCCCCATACATTCAATCGCTATACCCTCAACCTATGTGTTTGGTGTGTCAGTCCTATGCATGTGATGCACAGTCGCCTTGGTTCCTCATACCTTGGTGTATAATATCACATGCATTATCAAATTAAGTTCTCTCTACATTGTAGTCCAATTATATTTGCACTCCAAATACACCTAATTAGATTTGTTATTCTAAGTATCTTCTCATCATTTCATTTTCATCTTAAGTGTTTAGATTTGTTATACTAAACATCTTATCATCATTGCATTTTCATCTTAATTGTTTATATTTGTTATTCAAAGCATTGTCAACCCTAAACCCTATCCCTCAACCCTAGCCCCTAAAGCATAGAGGATGAACCCTCGACCCTAAACACTCAATCCTAAATGATATACCCTCAATCCTATACACTATATCATATACCCTCAACTCTAAACCCTACACTCAACCCTAGGTCATAAAACCTATACACTCTATCCTAAACCTAATACCTTCAACCCTAGGCTTAAATCCTATAGGCTAAATCCTCAACCCTCAACCCTATACAATATACCCTGTTGACTCTAAACCTTATCCCTCAACCTTGGACCTGAATGCATATATAATAAACCCTCAACCATATACACTCAACCCTAGGCCCTAAAGTCTAGGGGATGAACCCTTGACCCTATGCACTCAATCCTAAATGATATACATTCAACCCTATACACTATATCATATTCCCCTAACCCTAAACCCTACACTCAACCTTAGGTCATAAAACTTATACAATCTACCTAAATCTTATACTTTCAACCTCAAGCTTCTTATACCCTTAAACGTAAACCTTATAACTCAATCCTATACGTTCAACCCTAAACCCTATACCCTATATCATTTCAAATTGTACTTAGGTTTGGACAACAAGCATTATGCTTAGATGATTCATTTGTCTCATTTTTATTTGATTTTTTCCTCCATTCTCATTTTTCAACTTGCTTGTCATCAATTTTACACATTATAAATTAAATCTTAGTAAAATTACCACCATAACTTCACACGTCTTCTAAGCTTTGTAACCATTTTTTTTTTTAGATTTAGACTACATTAACATATTTATCTTTAATTTCTTTCACTAATATATCCATCGTTATTAAAGACATATGTGTTGACTTTTTCAATAACATTTGACCTACTTGTCAATTTTTTTTAAAAAAAATATAATATTGTTCCACACTTCATTCTTTACACATTGATTTTTTTTTTTTGCATTTTCAATTATTTTGGTGCAAGTTATGTGACACACACGCTTAGTGATGCAAGTTTTAGGATGCATCTACTTTAAAAGAGCATAATAAAATATTCTAAAAAAATTACAAAAATAGATACAACTTCTAGACTCACTCTTATCTATATTTTTACCAATGAGTTTTTGAAAATACTAAATACAACTAAAACAATTGAGGGGTGCACGCTAGACACTATGTTATGTTTTTCTAAAAAAAAATGAACACTTTTGTGTACACGAAGAATTTGATCCTCCCAAACTTATCTATTTTTGAAAAAAACTAATAGTTTAGAAACTAGATTTAGATTACTACAATTCTTGTTCTTTTCGTATCTTCAAATTTGAATCTCAAATTACTCCTCCAATTTCAAGTTGAGCTAATTTCAAAAAAATTCTAGCCACTTTTGACCCCCTTTTTATGCACCATCTTGGTGCACTTACCCCCTAGTCAGGGGCACCCTTTCTTGTCTAGGATGCCCATATTGACCAAGGGTTCCCTTAGAGGTCTAAGGTGCTCTATTTTCAGAATTTTATTTTTCAAAAAATGAACAAAATAAGACTCGAAACTAAATGGAAATAAAAACCATAACTCACCTCTCTACCAACATGCCTCATATGATGTGATGCATCAAGGCCTCGAGTCTCGAAGCTTGATATGGTCATCAAATTGTGACATTTTTTCTTGTAGGGTTGATGGTCTTAGTTCTCTAAGCTCTCAAACTAAAAATATGAAAATGAACATAAAAAAGGTAAAAAATGTTATCACTTATAGATAAATTTAGTACTATATTTCTAATACCATACTCTCTATTGCATGGGAATCTTGGTTCCACTCTTGTTCATTTTGGGTGCTTGTTAGTTCTTTGTGTTATGATTCATGACCCTCTCCTAAGTATTCTCATAAAAACCCTCATCAGTTTGATGTGGCGAGATTGCTACCTTGATTCCACCTCCATAAAGCAAACCAAACTAGGGGGAATATATCTACCCTCAAATTTTATTCTCCTTAGAACTTTTGGACTAACACATTTGTTGTATGTGCAAGATGACTCATGAATTTCTAATGATTTGGTTTCACAAGATGTGGCTCCTAGCATTGTAGTTTTGCATATTACTATAGTGGGGGCTTTGTTCTCTCATTTGATGAGTAATCTGCATCCTCTACAATATCTTGTTGGGTATCCTTTTATAATATTATTTACTTTTAGTACTTTAGCTTGCATATGCTCATAGTATAATATGGCCACTTGAAAGGTGGAAAATTATTTTCTTTCCTTTCGTTTTCCTCTCTTAGGGTTTAGGACCTAGAAAGGATAATTTTCACTAACTTTCACTCAAGAACAAACCCTTGAGATCTCAATACAAAAGGGAAAGAGATCTTGCAAGAGGATTGTTCTAGGGGCTGAATATGATCTAATAAAGGGTTCACCACCAAGTTTAGACTTGGAAAAGATAATGAAATGCAATATGCAATGCAAAACCTTAATTGAATGCAAAGTAACACTAAATGAAATGAAACAGAAAACTGCAAAAAGGAAGGTGTGCACCTAGAAATCTAGAAATGGCTGGAAGGGAATCTGAAACACTAGAAACTCTAACTCTATTGCTGACTAGGACTCATTTGCCAAGCTAGGAAAATTAGTCTAGATTATGGAAAACTGTGTAAGAACAAGAATCTACCAAATGGGTATCTAAATCTACAAAAACTTGAAATTTGACTAGAACTAGGACTCATTCACAAAAAGTGGTGAATCAGTCTAGTTGGGATTTTCTAAAACTTCAAAGGTTGATCTTGCTCTTCTCTATCTTCTTTGTCCTTCTTGATTGGTTTCCGGATCTGAATATATGATTTGCAACCTGTATGTCTTCTCCAAGGCTCTCCAAGGCTTGATGACAAATTTGACAACTTTGAATGATTTGACAAATTTTCTCCAATCTTGCTCTCTAGGAAATCTACAACCTAGACTTGGAAATCACACACAATGGAGAGGGGAAAATGTTGTTGGGTTAGTGGATAGGGGTTTTCCTTGGTCAAACCCCATTTTGGAAATCAATCCTTGAAATGAAATCAAATAGGAATAGAGAATGATGAATGAACAAATTACAATATTGCAACTCACCAAACCCCAGCAATAAAGTGCTACAAATATGCTTGAGATGGTTGCAATGGATGTAGATTGTTAGAGTAATACGTTATTTCACTTGATTAATTACATCATATTGGTTAATTAATTAAGTCACTTATCACTTTAGGTTTGCTTAAGCTAAACTTAGGCACATTAATAATTAATTATTTATTAATTATTAAGTGTGCACACTAGGGTTTTCTTTTAGAGTTTCCTTTAGGGTTATGCATGTAGTGCTTTTATAAAGCAATTTATCTCATGTAATTTCTCAGTTCCTAAATAATATCAATTTGCACATCATCATGCAAAACTTTTCTTTTTATTATTTTTCTCTTATGGAAGGTTTTTTCTAGTTTGCATGTCTGATCTTGGTTTCTAACATGGTATCAAAGCCTTGATATGCAACCCCTTCTCAAATTTTTGGAGAAAATCAGTGTAGAGTACGTTTGGGGTTCCTCAAGGGATCTGACCCTAAGAAAATTTTTAGTGCATTTTAGAGCAAAATAGACACCACCATCGCGTTTGCAGTGCGTAAAAACCCTTAGATCACTTGTCGTTTTGCTCAAATCCGAGTAGTCGCAACAAAAGGAGATTTTTTTTAGAGGCATGCAGATCCATATAGATCTGAGTGCCTCATTTTGTGTGCATAGGTACAAGGGCATCATTCTAGTATTTTGTAAAAAAATTAGCCATCGATAAAAAAAATAATATAAATTGCAAGCTTTTAATTTTTTTTCCTACACATTCCAAGTTTTTTTGAAAAATTTCAAAAAATCAAATTGCCAAAAAAATTGTTGTTTTTGAAACAATTTTTTAAAAAATCAAAAGGGGCATTTAAAACCTGTGCATAGGGTATAGGGTCATACCTTGGTGGTAGCCCAAGCCGGCCACATGCGTCGACTTGCTCATCTCTGTCGGTGGCTCCATTCACCTCATCAGCGGCCATTGAACCCCTCATTGGCGAATCCTCCTTCCCTCACTGTCAAAGATTCTGGCAATTTCCCTTGGGAAAATCCAGTGGCTCCTCCATAAACAATGACCAAATCTTTTGATTCTGATGGAATATTCTTTGGAGATTCCGGCTAGCAAATCTGGAATATTCCAGCAATTGTACACTTTTACTAGCAATCAAGAATTTTTTCTGGCAAGGGGGAATTTTTTTGTGGCAATGGCCATATGGCCATCAAATTTATGCTCGTGATGTGCTAACATCAGCAGTCGTATGACCCTCTTTGCCCCCTCCTAGCCCTGATTTTCCTTCAAGGAGTAGTTTTTTTTTCTTTTTGGCATAACTTGGGAATATGGTATCGAAATTGGGAAAACAGGATATCGTTGGAAAGCTGGTTCTGAGCACTATCTTGTGGTGTAGTTTATTTTTCAATATTTTCTTTTTAGCTACATTTATTTTTGTTTGAAGTTAGATGCTCATTTATAGTTTCTAAGCTCATAAATTTTTTCCACGATCTCCAATTTTTGCTATCTTTGTGGCATTGGAAAGGTATTGAGGAGCTCTACATTGATTTCCATGCACTTTTTTCTGTATCTATCCTTGGTTGATCATTATTCCAGATTTGGCTTGATGGGTGTTTTGGAGATTACTTGGATGTTTTGGCAGTTAGAAGGGTGAAACTTGAATCTTTGCACTTCATTTTAGTATCACATCATTCAATAATCTACTTTAGCTTCACAGATTCCAGGGTTGTTCCAGTTTGTGAGCTTTCCAGTGTTCCTTGGCATCGGGTCTGCTATTGCATTATTATGATTCCACTTGAGTCCTTCAGTGAATCTCATATGGTTTCTTGTAAACAAAAGTATCTTTCCTTGCTTGCCAATTTTAGGTTCCATTGTTACTCCATAGTGTTCTTCCAGTGCTTCTTTGTAGTAGGTCATCTCATTGTAGGGGGGTTCTGTCCCACTGGGTTATTCTTCTCTACCTCATTCATTGCATTTGTACATGGGTACCTAATTAGGCCTTGTTGTCAGGACCCATCTTTGCTTTCATGCATCTTTTCCTTAGTGTTTTAGCTACTTCCTAAGTTCATCTTAAGGGGGGGTGTTAGAGTAATAAGTTATTTCACTTAATTAATTACATCATATTGGTTAATTAATTAAGTCACTTATCACTTTAGGTTTGCTTAAGCTAAACTTAGGCACATTAATAATTAATTATTTATTAATTATTAAGTGCGCACACTAGGGTTTCATTTAGGGTTATTCATACATTGCTTTTATAAATCAATTTATCTCATGTAATTTTTCAATTCCTGAATAATATCAATTTGCACATCTTCATGCAAAGCTCTTATTTTTTTATTATTTTTCTCTTGTGGAAGGCTTTTTCTTGTTTGCATGTCTGATCTTGGTTTCTAACATAGATCTTGTCTCTTGTTTGAATGTGATAGATCTTGGATGAAATTCTTGCTTGAATCATAAACCCTACATCATAATTGTTAGCACAATAATAAACATGATTCATGAAGTCCTTGACATGATGATTGATGCTTGAATGATGCTCTAAAAAGCTTTATAATCTACCCTTGAATGCTCTTGAATGCTCTTGTGAATTCTTGTGAACTCAAAATTGCTATAAGGATGAATACTTGAATGCTTGGGGATGAAAATGAGAGAAAGAAACTTGTATTTATACTTAATTTTGGAAGAATTCCCAAAATTACAACACTACAAGTTGACATCAGATCTAGGAGAATAAAATCCCACCAAAAATTTGAATTAATTTTTATTTTGGGCTACACGAGACTCATTTTCCCAAGGTGGCAAATAAGTCCCACCAGGTTTAAGTTTTGGGACCAATTTTAAAAGTGCCTAGAAATGTGTGAAACCAAGTTTGAAACCAAAAGATCTAGGTGGGACCCATTCACCCAAGGTGGCGAATGATTCCCAGATCACTAAATCTAGTCCATTCAAACCTGAAACACCTGAATTACGATTGGCTAATGATTGGCGTCAGGATTATTCTCAAAAAGATGCAATAAATTAGGCTTGTGGATGTAAAATAGGGCCAGTTAAAGCATAAGAAAGCCCAATTATTAATGACAAGCCTAGAAAATTGTGAAAGTGGGTTACAACACTTTAAAACTCTTAAAATAAGGGAAGATTAATGTTTAGAAGAGGTTTATTATGTTCAGTTAATTAATTTAAAACCTTAGAAAAGTGTGAAAGTGTTACAACACTTCACAACACTTTAGCAAGGTGTCATTTAAATCCATTAGTTCATAAGGGCCCAAGACCTAATGTGAATGTGTCAACCACATTACAACACTAAATCAAGGAAACATTAAGCTCAAATTCACAAGGAGGGCCTAGACAAGTGTGAAAATGTCCTCGGCAACATTTTTTGACACTACACTACTAAAGTGGGGGCTAAATTTACTGTTAAAAGTTGTACTCCCTTTCAGGTGAAAGTATATTTCATACTCTATTTTGAACCAAATTCAGTGACCTTTTACATCAATCAATTTTAGACATTCTCTAGCCATAAAACTTCCTATCAACCTAGGATAATGTGTCTATACTACCCTAGAAAATGTGATATCAATTAAACATCATCAAATTAACTCTGACAAAGTACCCTCACCTTGGAGAAGTCTTGATTTTAGAAAACTCTAAACACTCAAATAAAATTTTATTGAGTGTAAAAGATCAAGTCTAAGGTGCAATATTCCCTAGACAAGCTATTTTTCCTAACAAATTTGATTTCCGATTTTTTCCAATCTCTAATTTCAGAGATGTAATTTCAAATTTGAGCCTTGGCAATAATTTAATCCTAAAAATTTAAATTTAAATGAGTCATCCTAAACTTTTATTTATCCTAAGTTCCACTATATAATCATGAATTATTATTTCAAAAGACAAGGAAGAAGAATCACAAGACAACTATATTCTACCAAAATAAGGAAAAGGAGCTCAGTCTAGGGTGCACTATGCCCTAGAATGAATATTTCAGCCTCAAACTTTTGTCACAAGCGCAAAAAGTTCTATTCTTCCTAGATTTTCTTTTATTTACTATAAATTTGGTTTCATCAACACTATTTTTTTGTATTTTTAGATTAGGTTTTACAATTAAATTAACTCAATAAATCCAAATTAATTTCAATCAATTTTCAAGGCAATAAAAAAACTAGATCTAGGGCAGATTGGCTCTCGTTTTAGGTTGTTAGCCAATCTCATACCCTTGCCAGTTTGACTTCCAATGTTAATTGGAAAAGGATTTATCTTAGTGAGCTATACACTAGTCCTAGTATCCCTTTTTCAGTTGACATATATGTGAAATGAGATGTTGTGTGTACAATAATGAATGTATATTATAATGAGTTCTGTATATATTGTTATACAAACCAGGAAAAAGGAATTTATATTAATGATAATAAGTTTCCACAATCCATATCATATCTATGTGGTTTTTTTTTGGATTTGATTGTGTCACAAAATTTTGCATCAACGTTTCGGATCACACTCTGTGATCCATCATCAGGATGAGAGAGCAAGATGAGAAGAAATGGATAATTGCAGACCAAAACCAGAGAAGAAGTAGAGAGGAGGGGGGAGGAGAGGTTACAATTATTTTTGTGTAACCTCTCCTCCCCCCTCCTCTCTGCTTCTTCTCTAGTCTTGGTATGCAATTATCCATTTCTTCTCATCTTGCTCTCTCATCCTGATGATGGATCACAGAGTGTGATCTAAAACATTGATGCAAAATCTTGTGACACAATCAAATCCAGAAAAAAACCACACAGGAATTTATATTAATAACCATCCCACCCATATGAGGGTCTTAGATCCAAAATAAGGATGTCATATTTGGGAATAAATTCGTCTCTATTGATTACAAGAGCCTCTGCTTGACCTCAATGTTGTAGACTTATAGATAGAATATAAATTCACATTAAAAATGACAAAAATAAATAAATGACAAACAAATTTATATGCATTAGGAATACTATTATATACAAGAATAGCCTCTCAAAACTTGAGTAGATCCCTGCATTCAGATTTCAAAAACCTTATACCTATACTAGACAAGGAAGAAATGGAATGAAGTAAAGGACATGAATGAAAGTGTTAAAATGAAAGTTAGGGTTTTTTCCTTATAACTATATTTTTGTTTCATATGGTACTAGAAACTATGTTTTAAGTAGGGTGATCCATTATTTAGTTGGGGAACTAAATTTCTAGCTTACATTGGATGAGCTACCCTTTAATGTGACTCAATCACAAAAATATAATAAAAGGGATAAAAGAAAATTGTTATGTGGTATAACAACACTCATATTGGGTTACTTCATGGTGCAAAGGTGTTCTCATATTTGTAGGGTGTGGTTAATAGTGTAAATTTTATGTTTTATTTTTTGGGATTTAAATTAAATAATTAGGAAATTCATAATCATGGAGATAAATTTGAAATGAAATAAGGTTTATTTTACTTGGTTATAAAAATATCCTGGGTGATCCCACAATACTGGTTTACAATTTCTGGGAGATCCTAATTTTTGCTGAAATTACATATTTTTAGAAAATATAATGATTTATGCCTTGAAAAGTTCCATTTAAAGGATTCCAATTGAAGAGGGTTTGATAAAACCACCTTAGATCAAACCCCCTTTGATAGAACCCCGCTAGTTTCAAACCATACCCATAACGAAGTCTCATTTACACCTATCAAAATGCTTATAAAAAACCACTTTTAATTTACCTCTTGGGTGATCAAATGAATTCATTTAAAAAAAAAAAATTGTAAGTATGTAGTCCTTATTATAAGCTTCCCAAAAAGTATAATTTTAAATAAATTTAATTTAATTATTATATTTATTTTTTATTTCTTGTGAATGTAGGATTTTCACCAAAAATCAAGCTCTTTATTCCATACATGTGGAAAAATAGTAGATTATCAAAAAATAATTTGAAAAATATCAGTGCACTAGATATTGAAGTCCTTGATCCAACAAAAAAAATTTGAATTTCAATACATACAAAGAAAGTTATGTTGTATATAGTTTTCCCATGTCTGAATTGTAGTTGGTTTGACTTCAAAACTTGATTAAGGAAAAAATATTCAATAAAACACTATGAAACTAAATGAAATCGCTATATATCATAGTTACAAATCTAAATTCGAAAAAAATAGAATTTTATCCTTCATGGAAAAAAAAAGTTATGTTGTATACAGTGAGCATCACTCCTTAAAAATGGTGTTTATTGAAAAAAACTAGTTTTCAAAGGAGATGGAAAAGGAAGTGCAATCTGATTCCAAAATTTTTGAAAAAAATATATTTAGAATCTATAGACAAAATTTCAAAAATCACTAGTTTGCATCATCTTCAAATTCTTCATAGTTTAGCCGCTATAGGTGCCTGAAAGTGAAGATTTAGTTAGAAAAAATCAATTAAGTGTCCAGTTTGGCCAAAAATTGTAAACCGGTATTGTGGGATCACCCTCCAAATAATTTAAGCCTATGACAATTATTCATGAATAGATTGCTCTTCTATTTTAATAATAATGATAATAATTTAAATGATAAAATCATATTCAATATTATATCGAGGGTTCATCGAATAAGGCTAGAAGACCTGACCTAATAACCAAATGTTTGACTCATTGTTTCCTATAGGAACTAAACAAGGAATAGTTAATTGATAGCTTTGAAATTAGATTACTCCTAAGTCTCTTATTTTATAAAGATGTCTACTTGCATATTGCATGAATGGTAACCTAAATCAAGCAATGTAATATGGGTAAAGAATGAGTAAAAGAGTGAAATAAACAAAATTTTGAAGAAATTAAATAATTGACCTAAGTTTAATTATATCAAATATTAGAGATAAAGTTTATAGTCAGAGGACTAGTCTAGTTTTGTGATATTTGATTTAGCACAATAATAGGCAATGCAATTAATCTGGGTGTCATGACCATTATTTAAATATTTGGGAAATTTATTCCATGACATTATTAAATTAATTCATGCATTACATCTAGTATTATCAATTATGTGAATTCATTATTGTGACCTTGGAAAGTACTAGTTGCAACAAAAATATTGGCTTGTGTGACAAATTATCTATCGAGAAAAAGGATTAAATAATGATAGTAGAAGTCTAGTAAACTAATTAGCTAATTTAAACATATTAGGGATATGGGTTAGTAAATGAATATTGAAAGTTGATTTAAAAACCATATTTTAAAGTAAAATGAAAATTGATTCACATGTGATGATTTTTCCCAAATTAATTTAAGAGTTGGGTTGGAATAATAATTTAATAGGTACTTAAGGGATTTATCTGAATACTAAGTAATGGGTTGATTTAGATTCATGTTTTAGTTTAACAACGTATGCTATAATATATTACTTATTATTTTGGTTGGTTGACAAGACTATCCAAGTTACAAAGATACTAATATGTTAGTATTAAAGTAGTTATAAGTTAGTCATCTAAATGTGGTAGAGTCTAGCATAATTAGTAAAATAATCTTATGTAAGAAATCATTTATTATGACCCAATCAAGAATTTTATGACATAATATTTCCTCTTCCCTTTAGATGAATTTTTAAATTTATCTAAGGATATAATTATCGTTAATACCTTGTTGGGATTTAGGGTGTCCCGAGGAAATTGGGCCTTATCCTTATGGGTTTTCTTATCTAAATTTATGCTTGTAATCTTCTAGTTAATTTTTTATCGACCTTAGATTTGGTATTGTCTTTGATTCTTTTGTGTGGTCTACTAGCATCTCTGTGGAGTTTTTCTTCCATACTTGAGTTAAGGGGTGAGTACATCAAGGTGTAAAATTTGTGTAATGAATTTTGGATGCACCTCAAACACTTGGGAGAGATAAATTCTTTAGTTAATGTTTTAAAAAAAAATTAGTCAAGTTTTCTTATCCAAAATTTTGGGCATGACATATTTGAATATCATGAGTATGCATCACTAAAATAATTGTAGGTAGTTGAATAGATGAAGTTCCTAGGGTTACAAGAATATGAAGAACTTTGAAGAACACCTAAAGGATAATTGAATCCATACCATTTAGCCATGAGTATTCATTTACTATCATGCAAGGAAAAAACTAAAGTTTTATAAATCGATATCCTGCTCAAAAGATAAGAAGACAAAAAAAATGTGTACCTATCATAACCATCTACTATAGACTTGATATTTATTCTTGAGACACTAATAGTAACAAGATACAATAAAAAAAAGTTTTTCTTTTAGATAACAAAGTTGTCATCTCTTTCAAAAGAGGAAATCCTTGAAGCACCTCAAACCTCCAAGGAAAATAAAAAATCTAGGTTTAGCTCACCAATAGAGTCTTCAATTTTATTTTAACCCAAAAAAATATTCTAATTTGGTAGCTTGTTAACACACATGAACAAGTTCATCTTAGTCAATGATGTAATTTTATTAGCATGAGTTACAAACTAATTGAACTCGCTAAAAAATGCACCCAATAATAGCTATAAATTTAATGACTATGTTGTAAAGGTCTTCAAAATATGAACCAAGATTTTACATCCTTGGTAACAATTTGTTATTTTCTTAGTTCCAAAATTATGGGTCCATAATCCTAGAACTTTCCCAACCTTTAAGGCATGGTATTTTTTTATCAAGAAGGTAAAAATGGGGTTCATTAATAGATTATGGAGGATTCAAGTCTAATGAATGAAAGTGTGCAGTATCTCCTATACTTTGGGCTTAAATAAACCTAAGAGGGCATTCCCAAAGGTATGTTTAATATTATTTTAAATCCATTAAAATGTATTATGGATTTTATAATTGAAACAAACTAGTTGTATAAAAACTCTTATATAGTTGATTTAACACCTCGCACATACACCTATAGATAAAAATAGTATTATAATCCCCTTAGATAATTTCATTTATTATTTTGTATATAGTGGCAAGGTGTAAACATGTAAGCCAATATTCTCTAATAATTTAACTTATGTAGGTTCACTTATGCTTATTCCTTGGTTATAAAAGTGAATAATGAGCAATGTGTATTCCTAAAATAATACTACTCTACTCCTATTGCTAACATGAATTGGGAATTTTTTAATGATTATTTTTTGATCCTTCACTAATTTGGACTAATGGCCCTACTCCATTAGGCAATAGATTCGTGAACAAAATGGAAAAAACATATGTCAATAAGTAATATACTAATAGAAATAGATCTCATTTGCATGTAAACCAAAGATTTTATTCAATGTGATGGTGATGAACATACTTAATAGTCCATCTCATAACTATAATAATCCATTTACAAAAGAGGAAACACCATTGCAAATAATTTTTAATGTACTAAAAGTTGTCACACTTATATCTAACCCCTATTACAATTACACCAATAAATTTGGTTATAGAAAATACATAGTTGTAACTATGAATTCCTTTGAATCATTAGAAACTAGAATTGAGAAATACTATTACTTGGATATGTATTGTTATAGACCCTTCCTACTCTTCACTAGATGCACTCCTTTGTTTGTTGCTCAAACATGTAGAATTTGATGCCCTAGAACTAATTATAGACCAAGTTATAACCAAAAAAATAGTTTAGCAACCAACCCTTTGAATTTAGAATAAAACTGTATTCATATTTCATATGCAATTGAAATCCATAAAGTGGTACAATGCAAAGGATGCCCATTCTCATTGGGATTTTTTATCCACAAGCTATGCCTATAACAATGACCTAGGACATCTAGTTATACTCGTAGGGAATGGAAGGAGATCCTTATTTGATCTATAAATCATCCTCAAAATTAATGAAAAATTATTTATGACATTTGAGGGTAGTTGGATGAGTGCACCTATCCATGGTTATAGAGATTTCATTCCAAGTGTCAAAATTATGTTCATATCTTTACACTTAGTGCCACTAGGGAGACAAGTTATACACTTCAACCAATAGGAGAATTGTATGTTGGGGTAACCAACATGTGCAATAATAATATCATAGAATATCATCACACATATTGACAACTAAGCCACAATACATTAATTTTCCTTTTATTCCCATCATGCATTGCACATATGAATGTGGGACTCACATTCAAGCCATAATGGAAAGAGCCTCCATAATGCAATAATAATTTTCCATTTGGGAGACACTACATGGAGAAATATAAAACTAGAAACCACATATAACTTTCCTCTCAAAAGAGATAAATCCATCACACATCATGAAAATTATAGTGGGGTCCACACTTAGAACCATGTTGTGAAGGAGTTGCATGATACAATTGGACATGGCCATCTACAATAAATTAACTATTATTTTATGCTTACTCTATTAAGCATACACAAGCATTAATGGACCAATCATAAACCATAAACTCAACATAGGAATAATATAACATTGTATGAATTGGTAGGTATGAGTTTGTAGTCAGAGACATTGTAAGATATTGCTAGCTTATGATTTGAGAATTTTTTTCATATAATAACTATGATGTGAATAGTTGCAATGTAATAGGAAATCAACACATGGAATACCTATGGGGATATTATGTTATAATATGATCTCGACTAGAAAATAAATGAATGATATATGTGTAGGAAAACACCAATAATTGAAAGCTAGGTGTCTAGTTAGACTATGTCAATCAATGGAAATGTGTTGTAAACTTAAGTGAGTAAATTAGAAAAACCAATAAACATTAGAATAGAAAAACACATTAGTGACATATGCAAAGGGATAAAACACAAAAGGACTAGTGTTTTAGTGAAAAAAATATAATGGAGAACCCTTACAAACTAGAAAGACTAAAACCCTAAGTATCTCCTTGCAAATTTGGGCACTAATAATTCATTATTAATAAATATACTTAAATGAGTCATAGAATCCAATATATTTGTATAAATCAACTTGGGATACATAAATTGTAAAAAACTAAAAATAATTACTTAGATTAATTATTTATATAACCCTAACCATGAATAGTGCATTATGGTTGTGGAGAAAGATGGCTTACAATTGAATGTTTGGAGTTATCTCACCATTTAAGGAAAATCATTTTTTTCCTAGTTTTGGCTAAACAAAAATTTTGTAAACTACCTCATCACATTCCATTTGGAGCCTACATGGAAAAATGGAGTGCATAGGGTTCAATGCAATTTTGTTTAATTGAACCATATTTGGCCAAACTAATTAAATTATATAATGACTCAGTTTAGTGAGAATACTCATTTGTCACAGTGTTCTTATTGGGTTTAGTTGAATTAAATAGGGATAAGAAGTATGCTAATGGTGATGAGGGAGATCAATTTTTTTTTACTATATTTAATTTTTATAAAATTTATTAAAAGGAATTTTTTTTGTGGTTGTTTGATAAATAATAAATTATTTTTAGTACAATTTTTGGTGAATTTTTTAGGGGTTTGAATAGAATTTTAAAATGATTTTTATAAACTTATATTAAAAATGACATTAAAATATTAGCCTGCATAGGTAGTGGAGTTGGCTTGGGCCATGGGTTTGCTCCCCATTGGTCATGGGTTCAACTTTGAGGCCTAGGTTTACCCAATGCACATGGTTTGCATGCTATTGCATGCATTCTTAGGGAACTAGTCTCGCCTCAGCTCACCCCATAAAGGGAACGCGCTGGGTTGAGTCATGGGGACACCCCTCGGTAACAAAAAAATGACATTAAAATATTAAAAGATAAAAACCAATATAAATTTATAAAAAGAATTATTCAATATAACATATAATGTAAATATAAAAATGAGAAAACTAATATTAGAAATGACATATAATTAAATTTGATATTAAAAATTGAATTAAAGTTTATGTGAATTGATATAAAATATAATAAATTTGATATGAAACAAGATATAATTTGATATTAGTCTATTAAGGAGTATTTATAATATGATTGCATTGATCATATCAGATGGTTAGGATTTTATGATGTGATAAGGTGGGGTACTCCCAATATTAATATTTTACAATAGAAGATAGGGATATGAAGTGGCATAATGCCCAAAATAATGGGCATTAAAAAAAAGTTCATCAATTCTCCCTCGAATTTTATTTTATGCTCTAACATCACAGGTAGTGGTGATGTTGTATGGTGGTAGTCTTTTGTGTGTATAATAAAAAACATGGCTTATGGGTATGTGCAGGATAATGGTGGACCAAAAAGTGGCAATGGGGAAAAAAACATGTCTTTCATCGACCCAAAAACGTGAAAATATCGTGTTGACTTTTTTTAGGCTCGGGTGTCAGTACACACCACCAAAGCAAACACCAATCCTAGTTTTCCAAATCGGATATCTGATGCAAATCAGATATCTGATCCAAATCAGATATCTGATCCAAAATGGATATTCGATTTGAATAGGATATCCGCTTTGTAAAAAGAATATATATACAAAAATTGTTGTTGTTTTAAAGTAACGGTCTACAAATTGGATATCCATTTCAAATTGGATATCCGATTTGAAATGGATATCTGATTTGTAGACCGTTACTTTAAAATAACAATTTATATATATATATATATATGCTTTTTACAAATCGGATATCCGATTTGTAAAAATCATATATATACAAAAAAAATCGTTGTTTTAAAGTAACAGTCTACATATCGGATATCTGTTTCAAATCAGATATTTGATTTGAAACAGATATCCGATTTGTGTACACATAGACATAAGGGTTAATGGTAGATGGTAGAAGGTTTAAGGGTTAAAGGTTTAGGGTTTAGGGTTTCATGGTTAAGGGAATAGGGGGGAGAGATAGATGGAGTTAGTGTGTGAGAGAGTGACCTGAGAGAGTGGAATAAGGTCAGAGAGGAAGGGAGAGTGGGATAGAGTGGGAGAGATGGAGGGAGAGGGTGGGAGAAAGTGGGAGAGGGTGGTAGAGAGTGGGAGAGAGGGAGGAGAGAGTAGAAGAGTGGAGAGAGTGGGAGAGAGTGGGGGAGGTGGGAGGTGGGAGAGGTGGAATAGAGGATGGGAGAGAGTGGGATAGGGTGCGAGAGAGTTGGAGAGAGTGGGAGAGAGGGAGGGAGTGGGAGAGAATGGGAGAGTGCAAGAGAGTTGGAGAGAGTGGGAGAGGGTGGGAGAGG